>OZ022507.1:18691654-19331177 GCA_963989385.1 Ctena decussata
AAACTGGAGCGAAAGAAGAGCATATAGAAGTAGTGGAGAAATGATTTTTGTTGCCTAGTAGTATGTGTCCTAGAGTCGTCAGGTATGACCTAAAGTCGTCATCACTGTTCTTTGATGTCTGTTTCGTTTAATTTCCTCTCTGACTGCCAAAGGTAAGAAAATCTTGATTTTTAATGTATAATGCGTTTGGACGAATGCAAAAAAAAAAACAAAACAAAAAAAAACATCTGAAACTTGAATCTAGCGTGCCAATCTTGGTTCGCCAGACCGATATCAAAACCAGCTTGCCCCGTCGACAGACTTGGAATTTTAAGTAAAAATGGGTTACCTTGTTTCCTCTTCGATAGTTGGAAGAACATTTAAAACCAGCTTTAAATGTAAACTGTATGACAAAATTAAGATATTTATCTTCTGAATTTCGCCCGCTCCTAGACATTTCTATGACACAGATGGAAAAGAATGAAGCAAAAAGACTGACGACGACCTTAGGACCCTGACGACTTTAGGGCCGTACGTTACATAAACTTAGGCGGGATAGTGATTGGGACTCCACGCCTGTACATTGTATTTTACCGTTTTATTTAATTTATTGAAATCGAAAGTATGTCATTTTAGTTGCCAACTAAAATGACCCAGAAAAGTTTTCAAACCTTTTTTATTTGAAACTCAATGCTGTTTTATTTGTTTAAAGCTGGCTAATCACGGTCATTTACAATGACGAAACTATAGTGAGAAGCTTGCAGCGATACCTCATGATAAATTTTTCATGCTGATATAGTAATGGGGCCTTTAAGCATATATGATCTGCAATGCGTGAAATGATTATTTCAATACGTAATTCGATAGGATTTGTAAATCGATAGTGCAATAAAGTAGTTAAATGCTGGTTTGTAAACAATATCGCTAAGTGTCTCGTTGAAACGAATAGTTTTCGTTAATGTTCTTTGTTTCTTCTTTCTATTGATCGAACTATTTTTTCTCTTTTTTTTCTAATGGTATATCATATATGGGGCTCACTCGGAAGTATGGTAGGCCTAAATCGAAAGCTCATCATCAAATCATGACTCCGTACTTGTATCCAGCACGGTGTAAATCTTTAACAGCTGTTACATGATAGGCAATTTTCTTAATCACAGGTTTCTTCTAGCCTTATTTAAAACAAAATAAGCTAACAACGACAAGCCATGTAGTTTCATTACCGAGGTATTGTCCATGGCATGGAATTTGATACTGGGGCATTTATGGTTCGCTAAGTGTCTCGTTGAAACGCGTTGTTTTCGTTGATGTTTTTTGTTTCTTTATTCATTGATCGAGCAATATTTTCAATTTTTAAGGCTAAACACTGCATATATTGCGAGTCTCGAGTGTCTTCTTTTTCCGATTTGGTTAACAGTAGGCCTAGGCCTTTTATTTGCCTTATATTCTATAGATGCAACCGTTTCTAAGAACTTGGACGTACAGGAGAGTTTTATAGAAATCTTGAAAAAAAAAAAAAAAAAAAAAGAAAAAAAAAAAAGAAAAAAAAAAAAAAGACCAGATCCTGACGAAGATATGTCCAAATATTAAGGGAAAATCTCTAGCATAGTATTTCTGAATGTCCCAGTTTTCGGACACAACCTTGAACGAATGATAAAGTATAGGAAAACTAACGGAGATATGAAAAAAAATGCGAAAAGCAAATGAACCGGATCAGACTGCCAGGATTCTAGTTAATTTCCTCGCTGGTCCTTGTAGGCGTATATTCTCCAGAAGGACTAACAGCATGGTGGGTACCATAAGAACATGAGCATGCTAGTTGAGAACTTGGGACCTTAGTTTATCGAATTTGCCAGTAACGTCTAATAATCAGGTTCATCATATTTCAAGTTCAGCATAAAATCGATTGTGTTTGCAGCTTTTGTCACCATGACCGGCTGTTCATTGTGTACTGCAGCTGTTATGTTTTTTGAACACGTGAGTTATTGGTGCGCTGCCTGCGGCGGAAAACACATCAACAAGAAGCATGTCAGCCCCAAAACACGAAAATGGAACTGAGAAAACGAAAAGACGGAAAATTATTGTTGCTATGGATGGATCTGAGCAAGCAGATGCAGCTTTCAAATGTAAGAGACTTTTGTTAATGTTTTGTAGCGCGCATGCGACATTCATGCATTTTCTAATGTGTGTGAGTTTAATGGCTAGTTTTTAGGCTTTAGGCATGAGATTGAAAGTTTGTTCGTCATTATGACGTCATCAAAAAGTGTTGACACGTACATGTTCATGTGCACGCTTTTACAGGCCGTCACGGGAACTTTTCTATCGTGCTGTCGACCTGTTACCACACATGCAACGCGGCTGTCGACGAGATAATCGACAGCAGTATCAGCTAGGTCTACAGCCCAAATGATTATCAATAAACCATTTACCGTTAATGATATTGGTTCTGACTGAATTCTCTGTCGACAGCAATCGTTTGCACACTACCAGATCGGTCGACAACATAGGTAGATAGCAAAGATAACTGGGATCAGTAGGCCCTATTTTTTGTGTATTAGATCACCTTGACATCTAAGGTGCGTGGCCCTAAAGTCTCCAGGGACAGTAGGGTAGTCTAGGTGGGACACATTTCATTCTATGCGCGCCAGACCCAATACAAAATGTATATGTTACGTACTTAACCAAGACAATAAATAGGGCCTATTGCCAAAGCATTTTAGAAGATTTTTAACCATTTGGTTGCCATGGCAACCAGGCAAATTGGGAAATTTGCATAAATTTCAAGTGGTTGTTATCAGAGTCTTGAAAGAAATAAATTAATTTTACGAACGTTCATGGAAGTATGAACAAAATGGGTCATGTGCAAAGTAAGTGACACCCGAAGGGCATTCGCGTTAACCTTGCACATCCATGAACTTCGGGAAAATGAAACGTGTCTCTAATAATTACATTTAATTTTGAAATTATTTTGAGCGTCCTTTTCGATTTTTAAGAGCAACATTTGTAAAATATACGGCAAAAAAGCTGTTTCTAACCAACAGGTAAGCCGCTTACGTTAAACAGCTGTCACCATGACGTGACGTCAAATAGAAGTTACAACGGCCAATGGCGTCGTTTGTTTACATGTGACGTTGCGTACCAACGACGTCGCGAGACCGACTGTTGTTCATGGAAGTATGAATGCTGTTTTTCCGAAATAGCTTCATCTAAGGAAAATCAAATGGAAGTAATTATAATTATTAGAGGACTAGATTTACTGTATGAACATTTCTGTAAAGTTTTGTAAAAATATCTGCAGTGACATAAAGACATAGCAAGACAATAAATGCAAATTTTCCCATACAAATCAATGTAAACTTTAAGTTGCCGTTGCAACCAAAGTTCTGAATCGAGTTGGATAGAAAAAACACACTGTATAATTGGTTAAGATGATGGCAGTAGCCATAGAAGTGGCTATAGGCATAAAAGAGGTTTTCCAGAATACAGTGAGCAACCACTAGAACAATTGTTCAAGACAACCAGAGGGCGCTTTCAGTCAGAGGGCGCTTTTTACGATGATTTGCTAAGTTTTGCTAAAACGAAAACTCACCCAAAGTCTTTAAAAAAGGGGGAAAAAGTATATTATAATTATTTTTCAGGGTTCGCCGAGAATATCTACAGAACAGGAGATTATGCAATACTTGCACATGTACCAGAATACAAGAAAATAGTTCATACTTGTGAGTATACCTTTCACTTTTCAGTGCTCCAGATAAGAAGCGGGAACAGGGATGATTTTTTTCTTCATATTTTTCTGCATAAACATGTCTTGTGACCCCTCATTAGAACCGTTTTGCCGAGGCGGTACTATTGAGGGTCAAAACATACGTGTTCGTTGAGAAGTAAGAAACTTATCTTGACTTATCTGTACTCCACCCCTCCTCCTCCCCCAGCCCCCCTCCCCTGATCTGGAGCTCTTAGCCTGACACAGAATACTGGGACACAGGTAGTGGGAGCAAGGTAAGGGTAGCGGAGAGCAAACACACTGTTGGCTAGCGGCCTGTACTATTAAGCGATGTCTCCCATTACTATTTCAAGTGTGTATGGACTTTCACATGGTTGTGATGGTTGTCCCCTCCCCGTCCCTTTTGGGATAAAACACTGGACTACAGAAAAGTGGACCATTATTTAAGACCGATAGTAGCTCTTTTTTCTGAAGTTCGCAGTTGACCTTCTATAGATCTGCACTGAGTATACATTATAAGTAGATTCTGTTGGTCGTCTGCCAGAGGAAAAAGGAAACTTTTCATACGTCCATGATGTGTCCAGAAGTTATGCCATCAGCTTTTAATGTTGCAATTAAGCGCAGAAAACAAAACAAAACAAAAACAACAACAAACTAGAAACATGGTAACTAATAGGGCCCCGCCTTTATGAAACTGTTGACAACATTTAAGTCATATGTGCCCAACCAGAATAACAATACCAGCTTTCTGTTATCATGTTGTTCCTTCATATTCAATATGTTGTTTGAAATTAAGCCTCTGGTAGTGTCATCAAGATATGGGCAAAATACCAAATCACGATTGATTAAAACATGGGCAACAACTCTATGAAGCTGGAAACTGATATTACCATTCTTGCATTCTGCACACCTTCAGCTTATCTGATAATGCTTTATATTTGTACCAAGTTTTATAAAAAATATCTTCAAAGGCTTTAAAGTTATAGAGTGGACAAGATCCATACCTAAAATAACAAAGGGTTATAACTCTGTTAATAAATGCATCGCAAACGACTGCGTCATACCCCGCCAATGCAAACCTTTTTCACACACCGATTTTTCCAGATCTATGCATGTATATATCCGGGGCCAGGGGGAGATAACTCCCATGGGGTAGATTTGAGCATCACTGGAGGCTTTCATCACTCTGATCATTTGCTGAAAGTTTCAAAAAAATTGCTTCAAACTCTGATTTTATATGGAATTTTTCATGATTTTATACATGTATATAGTCCTAGGGCAGGGGCAGATAACCCCCGATGATAAAATTTCTGTGCTCATAAAAAGCTTTTGTTACTTCGATCATGTTTGTGAAGTTTCATCATGATACTTCAAGTAGTAAAGGAACTAGAGGCCAGAAACCATTTTTTGTACATTGACAGGTGCCATAACTCTGTCAGAAATTAATGAAATTTGTGCATTAACAATCCCAAGCAAGACATTCTCGGTATAAATGAATATGCAAAATTTGAAGGAAATCCGTTGATAAATACTTAAGTTATCGAACGGAAACGAAGTGCGGACGGATGGACAGACGGACGGATGGACAGACACACGGACAGCCAACGTGAAAACATAATACCCCGCCACTAACGTGTGGCGGGGTATAAAAATGAAGTTGTAGTTATGTTTTTTTTTCTACACTGTACACATTGTCTGATGATGTTTATATTTGTACAAAGTTTTGTGAAAATATCTTCAACAATTTTAAAGTTAGAGGTTGACCATGTTTTCCAAACTGTCAACCAGAAAGGGGAATAATTCCGTAAAAAATGTAGATGAAGTTACAGTTCTTATTCTCTGCTCATTGTCTGATGATGCTATATATTATGTACAAGTTCTATGAAAATATCTTTGATGCTTTAAAAGCTATGAAGCGGACATGATTTCGATATTCAAAATTAGAAAGGGGCATAATTCAGTAACAAGTGTAGGCAGAGTTAGGATTCTTCTTCTCTGCACATCGTCTGATGATGATTTACATTTGTACCAAGTCTCGTGAAAGTATCTCTTACGGTTTCAGAGTTAAAAAGCGGACATGATTTCTTCCCTCAAAATTTCAAAGGGGCATAATTCAGTAAAAAGCATAGGCAGAGTTATGGTTCTTGTTCTCAGCATATCGTCTGATGATGCTTTACATTTGTACCAAGTCTCTTGAAAATATCTTTAACGGTTTCAGAGTTATGAAGTGGACATGATTTCTGTACTAATAATTACAAAGGGGCATAATTCAGTAAACAATGTAGACAGAGTTATGGTTCTTGTTCTCTGTACATCGTCTGGTGATGCTTTACATTTGTACCAAGTCTCGTGAAAATATCTTTAATGGTTTCAGAGTTATGAAGTGGACATGATTTCTGAACTCAAAACTACAAAGGGACATAATTCAGTAAAAAATGTAGGCAGAGTTATGGTTCTTGTTCTCTGTACATCGTCTGATGATGCTTTACACTTGTACCAAGTCTCGTGAAAATATGTCTAACGATTTCTGAGTTATGAAGCGGACACGATTTCTGTACTCAAAATTACAAAGGGGCATAATTCAGTAAAAAATGTAGGCAGAGTTATGATTCTTGTTCTCTGCACATCGTCTGATCATGCTTTACATTTGTGCCAAGTCTCGTGAAAATATCTCTTACGGTTTCAGAGTTATTGAGCGGACACGAAATGATGACGGACGGACGGACAGACGGACGGACAAGGTGATTACTATAGGGCCTCCGCAGACTTCGTCTGGCGGGGCCCTAAAACAACAACAACAACAACAACAACAAAAAACAGACGATAAAATTTACCTCTGCAAAATTTAAGAAAGTCAAATTGAGAATTCAGATTCAAAGACTAGAGGGAAAGCAGTGCAGACTCAGAAGAGGCGGCTCATGAGCCGCCTAATCAGGACCGCTTAGGAAGTCTAAGCCTGCCCAGGAATAGTGTGGTTAGGTTAACTGACCGTTCCGACTTGACCATTGCAGTTTACCGTGGACGTAAAGCAACAAATAAATCAATCCTCGCTGTTTGAAAAGTCAACTATTTGCTCTTTTGGTGCTTGAAGGGTTAATCTTTTTTATTTTCTAGCGGTAATGACAGCGGACCCAAATCTGATGGGCAAAATGGTTGCTGAGGAGCAGAACAGGATCAGACTGCTGATAGCAAAGTTTGCAGAGATGATGAAACTGGCAGGGGTCAGTTCAAAATTTCTATTAATTTCCAGGGGACTTGGAGACACCTTAGCCAGTTACCGTATACGCGATAATGTTTTCGCCAAACTTTGCGGGGTTCCATTTTTCGCGGTATTTGGCGGTCACTTCGAAACCGCAAATATTAGAATCGCGAAATAGTTTTCTGTTTCTTACAGTGTCTGTTTCTGTTTGTTTAGGTAAATTCTGGTACTTTTCATTTGAGCCAGTTCTTTCATTAACATGCGGCACGACCGCTTGTTAATGAACGAACTGACTCGAGTGAGGGACAAACAGTTTTACTTATAGCCCATGTTCCTGACCGCGAAAAATAAAAATCGCGAAAATTAATGTTTATGTTTTAGACCCTAAACCGCGAAAATTGAACCCGCAAAAATTACCGCGTATGTATACGGTATGGCTGAACAAATGTTGTAGCGGAATGACAAACAGTTTGGAACTTGATCAGAATACCCTTAGCCCATCTTAAGCCGTGTTCATGTGCACTTTTTGCAACCGGGTGCAAAAATACACCCGGGATGCAAATTTGAACCCCGGGTGTATTTTTGGCCACGTGAACGGTGTTTTAAGAAAAAAGCACCCGGGTGCAAATTTGCCCCCGGTGCAAATTTGCACCTACTTTTGAGGCGGTGCAATTTTATTTGCACCCAGTGCAAATTTGCCCCAGGGTGCAAATTGTGCACATGAACGCATATTGTGTTTATCAGTATACATTTTGATCTACGATTTCTTTTCAAAATGACTGGCCTTTTTATTATGATCTTGTATAATCGGATACCAAAATAAGATATCAAAGTTCTCTTTATCAAATTGAAAATCAGACTGTTATCAAAACAGATATGATCAAATTACTGACACTACGATTTTGGTCATTCTTAAGCAAGATGTCCAACCGTCAACGTGGTAAATGTGGAAGCGGCTGGGACGTCGAGACAACAGATGCCTTAAACAAGGCGAGCTATGTTTTTATACCACATGTGGCTGCTCCGAGCATGCGCTAACTGCCAAATTATGGTCACTCCGAGTATGCTCGCTATTGACGAAAATTGGATTTTAGAGCAAGAGTTCCTGTATATAGTCAACACATGTATAATCTAGCTGTATATATGCTGTGACACTAGTTTTAAGTGTACTTATATTGCATTTGGGGAAGCCCAGCACACATGCCCAATCCTAGTTATATATATACTTTGAGCAGTGGTTGCTCCGCGCACCGTTTTGTACTTTTTGCGAGCACGCGTATACTTTATCTATCTTCATTCCAATTTATGTGGTTCCCGAGCATGATCTAGAAAAACGCTCGGAGCACCCTGGAGGCTGGAGCATGCTCTGGGTGACCAAAACTGGATTGTTAACGCATGCTCGGAGCAGACAAATGTGGGAAGAAAACATACCTGGAGCACATACCTGCTTATTGGACATCTGAAGCGATGTTACGGCGAAAAACGAATGACGATGCTGCGGTGTCCGATACAGTTATTCCCAAGTTATTGAAAGAGATGGGCTTCGAATTATCTGATACACAGTGTAAACACTGGGTGGTTGCTTAGTCCCGGTGGGCGATGATTTTTTCTGACAATCGTCAACGATTTTTTCTGACAACGGTCCCGGATTTTTTCCAAATCGTCAATGATTTTTTCTCCATGACGTCATAACAGAAAACTGGTGCGACAAAATGGCGAGTTTAGTCGATTAAAACATTTATTTACAAATCCTATGCTTATTCTTTGTAGAGAGTAGGCAAATTAGATAAAATACACATGTTTAACGTGGTCAACAGATAAAAGATACCTGGAAATTTTCGTTTAGGGTACATCTTGAAGAACCGTCCTCTATGTCTATGTCTGCGAAGTTTACCATAGGATAACGTTAGTTTTAATCATAAATCGGTGTTGGGAAAAATGTCTCAGTATTTTTTGACACTTTACAATAATATAAATAGGTCTGTAAGCCCATTTTCATTTCTCATAGGTCCCGGATTTTTTCCTACAAGTCCCGGATTTGCTCCTACAATAGATTTAAAGCGCCTGATTTTTTCTGACAACGCAAACCACAAAATGAGTAGTTGTTATGATACGTTATTGCGCATATATTGAACAGCAAGATCAAAAAATGCTTCAAACTTAATTTTGGTGCATAAATGGATGACAAACTATTTGTCGGTCATCAAAAGACCAGCCTTTCCATTGTATGCACCATGTAGCCCATTCTATCGCTTCAAATTTGGTTGTAAATTTGAGTGCCGCCACGGTCAGGCTATTTTTCTCTCTTATGAGGCATAGTTAATTTACATTGTTTCTCCAGACTTGTGCGTGCATGCATGCGTGCATACGTGTGTATGTGTGTGATTCCAAAGCATCAATATTTCCTTTTGTACTATCTTTGGTGTACAGTGCTTGCCTGTTCCTCACAATCCTTACCATAGCATAGTGTATGTGAGGCTTGAAAATGCACAGGTCCAGCCGGTTCTACGCTTGAGGGACTGAACTTTTTTACATAGTACACATCAACACCAGAACAGAAATGTTTAAACCAAAATGTTCTGAAAGTCAATCCTTTGAAAGCAAGGGATACATAAAAGGAATAAATGAAAATAACATACTCGGTTCAGTTGCAGCCGCCGGGCCGCGTAGCGCAATCGGTAGGGCGCCTGACTTATAAGTCAGAGGTCCTGGGTTCGAAACCCGGTCTGGCCACATACTTTCGTTTCTCCCTCCGCCGATTCAAGAAGGGCAGTTGTCAGTTTCTGGCGAAAGTAAGTGCACTTAGTACTTGTTAACCGCTTAAAGGAGGTCTAAGCCTGCCCAGGAATAGTGTGGTTAGGTTAACTGACCGTCCCGACATGACCATAGCTGTTTACCGTGGACGTTAAGCATCAACTCAATCAATCAATCAAATCAATTGCAGCCATGTCCCTACCAGGAGCTAATCTCTTTTAAAATTTGTCGAAATGAAATCAATGATTCCAAAGGACCAGAAATTATATAATCTGCACAATGATTGGGCACGGTGAGATATTTAATGGCCGTTACACGCCTCACACCGTACATTCGATCTTTAACATTTTGGTAGAACGCGGTCGGGTACGGAAAATACAGATGTTTATCCAAGCGCGCGCTTTTTCGCGGGTAAGTCATTTTCTTAGTTTCTGGTGAGCTGGCTGGATTGTTTCTTCAATTTTCATAGCGAGAGGACATATTTTGTCCCTTTCTCTGAAACGGTGCAAATAGATGGAAATAATTCAGGACCATTATCTTTTTATTCTGTTGCTAGGTGACGCTAAATATACGGGAAATGACAGTCGGTATATTTTGGTTTGGCAAGGAATATAACGGACGGCGATTACGGAAGATACGGTCGTTTTTATTCATTTTTATGGTACTGGTCTATCACAGACGGCACTAAGTACAACATTCTAATTGCAAATTCATATGTAATGCCACTTTTATTCCTAATTTTATATCTTGTACTAAATTGGCCATACATTTGTCGCTGTTAGGATTGTATTGAGAATCTTTATGCTTCCATTGCAAAAGATTTACTCCAGATGAAAACGACAGAGATGTGGTGTTTCCCTTGGAAGTGTATACCCATCCACCTGAAGCTCCGCTTGCCGAACTATTAGCGAGCAGTCGCTTGCAGGCGCAAAGGAGCTTTGAAAGAGTGGGAGCTCTATTGTAGAAGATTGGTAAGGCATATTTTTACCTGTAAGATACTTTACTTTCAATGAAATTTCTTTCATAACGACACCAAACGGAAGTTAGAATTAGACTGGTTCGAATGGAAATCGACGAAAAACTTATAGCGTACAGTCGTTCTGTCGCTACGTTACGTAATGACGTCAAACGTTCCGTTTGAGAAAAACAAGATGGCGTCAACGTTAACCGCTTCAATGCGAGGAGGCTGAACGTTGGATGAAATAATTCAAAGGAAATAAAGCGCCGTAGAGAAGGAACTGAAAAAGTATAGCCCGTTTTTCGAGGGGATAGATTACTAGGGGTCAATCTGTTTTCTGACAGTTTCTCATCAGTTTGTAGACGGAGTTTGCAGCTGTGGAGTTGCAAAGCTTTTAATACAAATTTAATACTACAAAAAAAAGATAAAGAGCGATGTTCTCGCCCTAAGGCAGTGCCCATTTTCATATTATGCTCTGAATGGAAAACGTGTGCATGCTGTTACTTCATGCGCAGTTCCTTTCTGCTACTTGACAACGGCATTATGTTCTGCATGAAGTGAGCGGATATCGCACAACAATCTTCATTTTTCTTCTTTTAACTTAGCATGCAAACAGCGTAAGACTCAAAAAAACGTTGTGACGACGTCGATGCAACGTTATGACATCGCAGCAACCTTTTATAGATGTCAGTGAAACGTCGTAACATTGGGTCGACATTGTTACAACGTTGTTTCGACGCAGTATGCCAGTATGAATTGTCGCATTATTTCTGATGATCAACCGGTTTACTAGGCATTTCTAATCTCCCAAGTATGCGTAACAACTCACGCGCATGCTACTTTACCGATCTATTATTTGTGCACTGCTCGGTTTTGACATTAAATGGCAAGCCTCAAACATCTCCGCACTGTCTTCAAAAGGTTAAAAGACTATCATGTAATTCATACACAGAGTCCACTCATCAGATTGAATGTCTTCGATGTTTTGCACGTACCCAGTTCAGGACATTTAACAACCAAAGCACTGAGCATACAACGTTGAAATCAACAAAGAATCAACGTTGATTCAACGGAATGACATTGGATCAACGATGTTTCAATGTGGAGTGAATACTGTGTGACTGCTGGGTAAGGTTCCTAAGAGGAGTTGGTACATGACTTTGCTCATCTACTGTCAATTAAAGGCAATGGGCAGAAATACGTCACCGTTTGACGTCATCCTGCATGTTTTGGTCACAGCCATTTCGATTTCGAGTCACTTCGATGGTAAGGTTTTATTGATTTCTCTGTGTAATACTAGTTAAGAAGTTTTTCTGCATTATGAGCTGTACATGTATTTCAGGAACCAATTCATATTATGAAATTGCAAACTCTTCGACACTCACAAGTAGGCTAATGCATTACATCCTAGAGTGTGATCTTTCATAGGGGCAATTGCAATCGGACATCCTCGCCGATAACTTCGATATTGCGGATACGGAATTGGCCGAAGTGTTACGATTGGGTCAAAAGGTGTCACAGTAAACATGAGAACCACAGGGGCTTGGTCATATGCTTTGTTTCTTCGAGCCCGATGAAAAATAAGAATCCGCTTGTACAGGGTGGTGTATATGAAGTACTTCATGTACAAACGGATCGTTTGTCATTGGGATCGAAGAAACAAACCATATGACCCGAGTCCTTGTGATGAGAACAGGCAATGATCAGGAATTAATAGGCTACAATCAAATCCCATATCCTGCCCTCAAAACCTGACAAAAGTTGCTCGATAACAAGTTTTTTGTTGTTGTTAGATTATGAAAACTTGTTGCAGCTAATGCGCGATTTAGCTTTGTATGAAACTGAACCTTTTACAGGAAAAAAAGGTAAAAGGTTTCCCATAGCCCTAAAAGCCGTAGGGGCAACGGGGGTTAGAGACCCACTGTATCTTGGGCATAGCTGATGAAAGGCGGAGCCCATCTCTCTCCTTTCGTTGCCTTACTCTTCCCTGATTCGAAAAAGGTACCCATATTTACTGCTGGGTTGACATGCAGAGAGAGTTTTCCAGTCGTTGGATGGCGACGGTGAGCTGCGAAATCACGACCTACCGGTGACCCGAAACACTCTAACCACTCGACTACGGCGCCTCCCTTTACAGGAAAAGGGAAAAAACAATCATATCAAACTATCAACCAAAAACGGCTGCCTCGTTGGTCGTGAATTAAATGGCGTCGTGGTCAGGTGTTACATTTTTTTAATTATTCTTAATTATAAGATCGGGTTCCAGTGAGCACATGACGTCGAAATGACGTCGTATTGTCGAAATAACGTCGTAATGACGTCAATGTGACATCATAACGTCGCATCGACGTCTGACCGACGTCATTACGACACCATGTGCCTGCAGGGTTATGAATAACGTACGGTAATAGTAAATTATTCAGGCATCCTTTCATTCACTCAGGCACTTAAATGAATTTGTTGTTTCCATGTGGGAATTGAATTGCGCCACCAGTCGTAAGTTCGAGCATGTACGGGAAATAATACAAAAACATCAGTGGACAAATTTATCATACTTTCACTTTCGTATTCGATGGATGATATCCAATTCAAGGGACTTTCAAACAATATTTCTGTCATACCCAGGAAGATTGAAGAATCCGGGAGCGCTATTACTTGCCCAAACGCTAGTCACTGCTTTTTAAAAGTGAAAATATTACTTCATTAATGTCCATACTGGCTCACATCGGGAACGATCCTTGTAAAAATCTGTCTTTAGGTAAATAGGTACACTTTCGGAGTTTCCGGGGACGCAACACCGACATTTTCCTTTTTATATCCCTTTCCATCTTTGAAAGAGTTGATCCCATTTTGGAAGGCTTTATCCTCCAGTGAATCAAACAGGAAGTCTTAAAAATTGTTTCCCTTGTAAAATGGCGGAAAACCTGTATCCAATTACCTTAGATTCCGCATGTGAACAAGCTGGTTTGTATGTCACATACATCTTCAAACCCAGAAGTGCCGTTACAATTACGAGGCTCAAAATCCAAATAAAACAGATAGTCGGTCTACCAAGTATTTTGCCACCAGAGACATATCAGCCGGCGCATCCGTGTCTAACCAGCTTCCACAGCGACTGCTGAAATCACTCCCCAGTTTGAGAACATAGTGTGTTTATCGGACATATGTGTCCGTCGAGGACTCAGATCAGTCTGGGTATCCACATGCTCAGCTGAGATGAGCATCAAAAACGTTTTATAACCATGGGGCCTGGTTGAATCTTAAAGATTGTAACCGACTTGAAAGACTTAGAGCTGTTGCTCTAGCTTAAATCTATCTGCTCACCTGCTTATTATCAACGTTTCCCGCCGTTTTACAGAGGTTTTATTTATTTTTTTTTTGAGAATTTTATGCTCCCCAGAGAAAGAAATCCTTCCAAAAGATTTACTCCAAATGAAAAGTACAGAGGTGTTTTCCTTGGAAGTGTATATCCACCTGAAGCTCTACTTGCCGAACTATTATGCTCTGAATGGAGACGGCGCGCAGTTCTGAGTCATGCGCAGTTCTCTTCTGCTACTTGACAACGCCATAATATGTTCTGCATGAAAAGATCGAATATTGCACAACAATCTTCTTTTTTCTTCTTTTAACACAGCATGCATACAGCTTCTAGAAAACCTTGTGACGACGTCAGTGCAACGTTATGACATCGCAACAACCTTGTATAGATAATAATACTGGCAGGCTACCAGTGGTGGCCGTTTTTTATTACACCTTTTTATCTTGTAACCGACATATTGTGTTACTATTACATCGAAAACATACATAAATAATTGTTACACGTGTGCTGTAATTTACAAGAATTTTGATGCTTTCTTGAAGGTTGGTTGCAGGTTATACCTTTTCCTGATACATGAACAGTAATACAGTAATTTGTACATGTTTATTTCTGTATTTATTTATGTACGTGTTAAGTGTTGCAGTTCCCCGGAAAGGCAATAATGTTGATATGAGGGTAGCCTGGTGACATTGTTTACCTTTTGCCTCCCAAGCATAGAATTTTACCCAGCTTCTTCGCAGGCGTTTGTTTTGTTACCTTGTACAAAATGGCCGAATCTGAGACACAACAAATGCGTTACTGCGAGTGCAGAACGCAAATGGCCACCACTGGTACGCGGCCACCACTGGTCGCACGCCAGTATAGCGTCATAACCTTGTTAATCCAGGTCGTTATGTACAACGTTGTTTTGACGTTGTGTGTCATAATGGAATGTGTCATTATTTGTGATGACCCAATAGGTAGGCATTTTCAATCTTACAAGTATGCATAACAACTCACGCACATGCTACTTTACCGATTTTTCATGTGAACAGCAGCTCGGTTTTGACACTGAATGGCAAGCCTCTAATATTTTCGCATCGTCTTCTAAAAGGTAAAAGGACGGTATGATCATGTGATTCATACGCAGCCGATCTGAGCAAAGCCTGAACAATCTGATTATGTCCACATGATGATCTGGATATGCATAACTCGGAGTTCCTTTCATGTGTTAAGAAATCACATATATGACAGCCGGGTATAACTAAAATACTGATGATGCTTAAGCTGATATGAACATGAGCTGGTCTAGTCTAGAATCTATCCCATAACCTTGCAAGGTTGTTGGTGCACCACAGATGACTTTACAACAATCCCTTTCCACCTAGTCTCGTCTTCAGCTGCCCTAGCTGAGCTAGCAAAGTCCATTTCTTAATATTGTCTTCCCACCTCCTCCTTCTTTTTCCTTTCACTGTGCCCTGTAGAATTGTATTTGCTAAGCCAGAGGACCTTGAGTCGCGACCAAACCACCTCAGTTTTCGTTTCTTGACATGAGTGTTTACGTTTAATAGCAACCCTTTTGATTTAAAATTGCAATCCATCCATCTATCCATCCATCCGTCCGTCCGTCCGTCCATGTTTACATCAAGTCAGAAAAAAAGCTGAGAGTGCCAAGACCAGTCTGCAGTAACCAAACACACACGGTTTTTAAATTTAGTCGTATATGTCAGAACAATACTATATTCTTGCTGAACATGAAGCTATACATGTATACCTAACTGCACTTTTGGGTGTGGAGTCAGACCTGTCTGCACAACCGCTCATGTCTGGAAGTCACTGTTCGTTTGACACACCGGGGAGCAGTAAAGACTTCACCAAGGACGCCCAGCTGCACTGGCAGGTAATTCTTCCTACTTGAAGTACTGTTATCGCAAAAGAAAAAAAAGTATGCCTCTAGCCCAGACCAGCCTGCTCAATTATGGTCTTCAGCATTCAAGACTTCAGGATGGCCCACAGAACAGTTCCCGATCAGTTCGTGGTCAGAATGCATTAGAGTCCACTCATCAGATTGAACGTCTTCGGTGTTTTGCATATAGCCAGTTTAGGTTATTTACAACCATTTACCAACCAATGCACTGGGCACACATCGTTGAATCAACATAGAATCAACGTTGATTTGACGGAATGACATTGACTCAACGATGATTAATTTTGAGTGAATGACGCTGTGTGCCTGCTGGGTAAGTTTTCTAACAGGAGTTGGTTTTTGTAATTTTGAGGAAAATACAATTTTCATTCATTCATAATCATCTCATACTTATTAGTTTAAATGATTCTTTAAATCAGTCAGTTGATTAGTACATAGTAGGAGTCAGTTTTAACTTTGTTATATATCACCCAGCAGGCACAAAACGCCGAAAAGGCGCCTACAGACGTGGATGCGACGTTATTACGTCGTATCGACGTGAGCTTGACGTAGGTAAGACGTCATGTGCCTGCCTGCTGGACACGTGGAAATAGAAGAAAAGACTAAGCACGACGTAAAGTCCTGGCACTATGAGCGTTAGCTTTATTTGTTGTACTAAACGCCTATATTTGGTCTCGACACAAAAATAAAATATGCAATGTTAATTTCATCTGCCATCATCTCAGTGCGCTCGCACTAAGTCTTACAATAACCGTTGAAAGAACAAGAGATCGCCGAATCTACCTTGTAGTATGTGAAAGGTGACCTATCGAGTCGCGTACCTTTCACACCCCTGGTTAACTATGTATATACAAGGGCTGTTACGATACGAAAAAGAGCTGTTACGAAACGAAGAAGTCATAGTTACCAAACGACCTGAAGATCGCGTCGTTTGGTAACTATGATTTTTACGTTTCGTAATGTTCAGCTCTTTTTCGTTTCGTAACATCCTTGAAAACAAAGTTAACCAGGTGTGTTTGAGGTGCTAGAAGGTGTAATTCTCTCAAATGTTTTTATAAGACTATACAAATTTAGTACGTGCGCACTGAGATGATGGCAGATGACAGTTAACATTGCAGCTCAAATCCAAGATAAAAGGCGATTGTTGGACTATACATAAGCCTTCCCAGCGGGCTCAGGATGTCGAAATGACGTCGAACTGACGTCGATGCGACGTCAAAATGTCTCTTCAAAGTAAATACGACGCCAGTTCGACGTTCTGTGCCTGCGGGATTAGTTCAACGCTCCTTAAGACGGAATACCAACAAAGTGGTATGTGCCTCTAGCGTAGACTCAGATCAGCCATGGCACCTTCCCAGTCTGATCAGAGTCTTCGCTCTGCACTGAAAGGGTAGCTTAGGGTCTCGGCTAGCTCCGGGCGGACAGCGAACACTCTGATCAAACTGGGCCGATGAAATACACTGCAACGTGCAAGGTCTGCACTGGGTCTCGCTAAAGCTCTTGGCAGGAGGGTAATCTTGAGTTTACAAAAATCCTAGCAATAATCAAGGAGACGTGGAGCGGACATGAAAGTTAAAGTGACAGACGGACGAACTACAACTAGACGGAGGGATATCGTCAAGACATAATACGACCCATCTTTCGAAGGGGGTATAAAATGATCATTGCTGATACCAACCAGTGATGCGATACCTAAACGCATCATCAACAACAAATTTCTCTTCATATATACAGGAAAACTCTGCTATGATAAGTTTTGCTAGCCAGGGGTGTTAAGACCACTTTGTTCCTTACAATTTGCCGACGACATATTCGCTAATCAGATTGGCTGCAGCGAGTTGCTCCCCCGGCGTGTTAGTTTTAGATCAGAAGATCTGTTTCAAAACACAGTTTTTGCACAACTTCGCATGATCGTTCTAAAACACTGATGAACTGGTTAATCTTGACCGTCTACTCCTGTTTGGTTGTTGATTGGTTGTTTTGGGTTTAACAGCTCTATCGAGCCGTCCTGTTTAGTAACTGTTAACGGTATCCACGATGTTTTCTGTTCTGTTCTGTTTCAATTCTCGTAACGACGTTCCCCAAATGGCTCAGCGGTGCGTAACTATAGTTGCACACATCTGGCGCCGAGTGTCCGTCTATCACGATATTTTCTATCGACAAAGCGCCTATTATGCGGAAAATATTTTGTTACGGATAATTTGATTGGCTGTGATGGATGTTGTTCGCACCCAAGAAATGGCGCAATGGGAAATTCGATTTACGAATGTGCCTTTGGCCAAGGGTACGTAAAGCCTCATTCACACGATCAAAGTTTCTTTATCACAGAAACTTTAACAAAGAAAGTTTAAATTGGCATATTTTTTTTCATTCACACGAGCACATTTTTCTATGACAAACCTACTTGGTCACAGGAATTTTGCCCGTGTGAACGAGGCTTATAAAGGCATCCTTGGCTTGCGAAGATGTGCTATGACATAAAATAGTGCTTTATCAATTCAAAATGTTGAAGGAAACAAGTACACTACAGAAATAGTAGCGAACTGTGCAACACCTGCAGCCAACACTGCAAAACGTTTTACTTCAATATGACTGCTATACCCCGTATCGAAATGTATTTCATCCGTCCGTTTTCTTCCGTAGAAAGCGACTGCCATGACCCGTATACGTGAAAATTCCATATGGTATGAAAGACGCCGCTTTTGCTAAAGTGTTATCAATCAACGTGATCTTACTTATGAATTTATATTTGCTTTAGATATCTGGCTACCAAAAAAACATCAAAATATTTTTATAAATTATTTACTTCTAGGAGAAATTAAGATTACAAAGACAAAATTCGATGGCAAAATCCATCCATTTTATATTCTTGTGAAATTTCTCATCAGTAACGCAGATAAAAACGAGAACGATGGCATGTTAATATATACACGATTACATACAAAAACGACAACTATCTATCTGCCACAAAATACATGCATAAAGTAGAAAAAATAAAGAAAATAACTCACCCGCGAAAAGGCACGTGCCTCGGTAAACATCTGTATTTTCCGTACCCGACCGGATTCTACCAAAATGTTAAAGGTCGAATGTACGGTGTGCGCCTTCTAACGCCTGTTTCAGTGACGTTTCTATTTGTTTGAGAAAATCTGAAGTTTCTGTTTTAAGAATTTCAGTATGTAATGCCATTGAAAAATTGATGGAGCATAGTAAACACTGTTTGCCATACTCCCATACAAATGATACTAGCTATTGCGGAATTACAAACTCTTGGCAGAATGACGTCTAGATGACGTCACTCTGGCATGATTTTGAACTCCTAGTTACTATGGTAACAGATATATGACGTCATTGTTATAAACTGTTTGCCATGATCCATCAATTTTTCAATGACATTGCATACTGAAATTATTTCAACAGACTTCAGATTTTCTCAGAAAAATAATTATTATCAAGTTACCGGTATTCCGTTCCGTGTTATACATGTAATGTGCAACACCAGCCATGCCCCTAGCAGCGGCTCGGCCACTCTATTTTCAGAATGACTCAAAATGAAACAAATGTTTCCAAAATGATAGAAAATTATATAATCTGCCCTATGGTGAAGTTTGGCGAGACGTTTTTCGGCCGCCCACTTATTGCACTATGATGGAGTACGGGGGAACTTTTAATAGTCGCACGGCACCTCCAGCTTCATGTGAAGTTAATTAAGATTTGAAATGTTAGATTTGTTTAGAAAAATGGAACACTTCCAAAAAATGAAAATAGCAGACTCGGTGTAATCTGCACTTGAAGAGAAGATTCAAGTTTGAAAAAAATGACTTCTGTTGTAATGTCTTTTACGTATTCCTTGCTTCCGAAGGGTTCATAGTTTCGATTTTTTCATCATTTACAGGATGAAGGCAAAAACAGTAAATGCAAATACTGTCTCAAGTAAATTTCCTGATGCCACTACGACCCTTCGACATTGTGTTGAAAAACATCCAAACGAAAAAATTTGTCTTCTGTGGCCGCTTTGTAATGCAGATGGGAACCTAATAAAATATAAAGCAAGAGTATTTGATGTGTTAGGCAGTTCGTTAGATGTGACATACAAAATATCCAGTTTGCAAACAACAAGGTGTCAATACACACAAGAACAATCACACAAAGTCCTGTCCAAAAAATTCGAAGAATTAACACACCTACAAAATCTGTTCATAAACAGTTATTCACTCAGCACGACAATGAAATACATAGTGAAGCACGGGGCTAACACCAATTTCCCACGCCTGTGCTGTCAACAGAGCCAGTCAGTTTCTATACATGCTAAAGTGGTTGTCGACCGAGACAGTCGACAGAAGTATCATTCGGTCGACAACCACCTCATTATAATATACATGTATCATCTTCCATAACTGGTATTGCTTAATACCTCCTTCTCTGTCGCGAGCCACTTCCTTTTGGCATCTTCAAATGGCGTCTTTGTACGGTTCGGTCGACAGCACAGGTAAGCAAATTGGTATAACCCCCGTGTATACTCGAAAAGTTATCAAATGTATAAATGTGCGCAAACAAAATTTTACCTGGAAATTATCTGGCAAATCGAAGAAGATGGTGGAAACACGTGGGTGGGAGTAGATCTCCTGACTTTGATATTGCGTAGTTTATGACGCCACATCAGAGATCTCATGACGTCCAAGGTCACAGTGACGTCAGACTATCTATCTAATGCTGGCATTTCAGTCAATGTAGTTTATTCAAACAGCAATTAGGTTATATAATGGATTCACAAGTATGAGTAGGCCCATGGCCGTATTTAAGGATGTAGGGCCTACTAAATCAATGAATTTGCTAATAGGGCCTCCACTCCTAACTTTTTTATGATTTGATGGGCACTCTTTGGTTTTGCTTTTGTTAGACACTTCCACACCATCCTCTAGGGGCAAACAGCGTTTACACCCGATATCATACCACTAAACACGCTGAGCAACAGCAGCCCAGGTAACTCAGTAGGTTAAGCGCTGGCCTGCTGATATAGCGGTCTCTGGTTCGATACCTGCTAAAGGCGGAAATCTATACTGTATAGTATACATCGTAAACGGGATTCCACTGCACATAGCCTTTCATTATCCCCCTACCGTCGTCTTTATCTGACTGAAATACTTTTGAAAAGGAGTCATTCATCCATCAACGCTTAGCAACACCATACTGAAGCGAAATGGCAAGGAGAAAGGTTAATTCTCTGGCGCCAGCAATATCAACTTGGAACAATCTGATCACTGTAATTATAAAGTATAAGGCACTGTAGTTATTAAGCATAAAAGATAAAAAAAAAATCCTCTCTTTCTGTCGTGTAATGAATTTTTTCATTCATGAACACCTGTAGTGATAGTTTTCCTCGAGGCATACCACGGCATACATGTCAGTAATGCTTCTGATGTTCAATCGGCGAAACAAAATTAGATTACACACTAAAAAATCTAATTGCTGAGTCTATAATCCGAGTTTTGGGTCTCTGAAATGCAATATATGTGGTAGGAAAAAATCCGGGACACTGTAGGAAAAAATCCGGGACATTAGATTCGTTGTAGGAGCAAATCCTTGACATTTGCTGTAATTTTCGTCCTTGGTTTGCAGAGGTTATTTCACAGAAAGAATGTGACAAACGACTAAATGCGCTCATAAAATGCTTCAGAAAACAGCCTGTTTGCAAAAGATCATGAGGAAAAAATTGAAAATAAGTTTGTTCACTTACCCTTTTGCTTCGTAACGCGTACGAGACACTAATTGTCAGAAAAAATCGTTGACGATTGTCAGAAAAAATCATCGCTCACCGGGACTAAGCAACCACCCAGTGGTAAACAGAGGATGAAAACTCTTAAAACAAATTACCGAACAGCTCGTGACAACCTGAAAATAAAGTGGAAGAGGCTCATTTTCCTCCGGAAACTTAACGTAGTCTGTGAATAGCTCGTCCACGATTGCCGAGCAAACCCATTTCACACATTCACACACAGTGGACTTGACAATCCAGAAAGGGTTCCCTATCGTCATATACTCTCAAATCGCAGCTAAATAATATAGAGTTACTGCCACTTGCAGCTCAACTGACAGAACGTATACCCGCGCATCCCGTTGGAGCTGCCCGCGCAGTTTGTCACACAGATTGTCAAAAGTGGCCTTTGACATGCTGAGATCGTTCCGCCACTGATCACCAGTGTAAGTCCCAACGGACCCAAGCACTAAAGTCGTTCACCACTTTTGACAACTAGGTTTCTCTCAATGGCCTGCCCTTTCTCTGCTCTATTCTAAACATCTTAACACAGCGAATTTCTCCTCAAAACTAACTAACTTATGTTTAGTTTAAAAATAATGTCAAATCCAGGTACGTATGGACACAATTTATTGGCATATGAACGCTACACAAAGGGGTGCAAATTTGCCCCGGAAGCAAATTTGCACCCGGGTGTAGATTTGCACCCGGATGCAAAAAGTGCACATGAACACGGCTTAAAGATGGGCCTACACTGATTGCTCAGACAGAGTGCTTGAATTTGTAGATATGAGAAAAGCCAAATGAAAAAAAAAAAAAAAAAAAAATGAAGAGATCACGATCCGCTACGTTCCATAATTCATGCATTCTGGCGGAAAGCAGACAATTTATCATTTTCACGTATTTGGCGTATTGAATTATGGGAAATTATCCACTTTTTGTATATAAAGATGGTGGGCTAATGACTTCAAACTGTTTGAATGGTATTTTCACGACTGATCAGTACGGAGTAGACACATGTCCGCTGGGAATGCCGACCGGTTGCGACAATTCACTCTTGGGGTTTCATTTTCTTAATAAGCATACACTGCATTTGGGGTTTCATTTTCTTAATATAATTCAGTGTATGCTTATTAAGAAAATGAAACCCCAAAGGCACAAAAAAGTCGAAAGAAAATGACTGGCTTTGAGCATTCTCGCGAGAGAGCGAGAAATCAACTCTTAAAGGGAAACTTTATACTTATGGTCATACGGAAATGATTTTGGATATATAAACTGAATTAGCGTTCTTGATTTATTTTTGAACTTTGTTTCAGATTGAAGGTAGTATTAAACAGTATGCGGGCCATCCCGGGGAACAAATTTGTCTCGCTGCTGACAAAGAGGGGGCCGATTTGATCGTGACAGGGACCCGGGGCCAGGGAGCTGTGAAGCGGACCATAATGGGCAGCGTTAGTGACTACATTCTACACCATTCTCACGTGCCCGTCATGATTTGCAGACATCTAGATACCTTACACCATGCACACTGATTCAAATAAAATTCAAAAGCCTAAAGACAAATGTGTTCATTACAACGATCTGCTTTGCGCGACTGTATTTTCCAGGAAGTATGGAGAGCGAAAACGACAGTTTCGACGTCACCGCAACTTCATAACCATGACGTTGCGGCGATGTCTAAACGGCGTTGTTTCGATGATTTGTTTTTGCTGGGTCATCTCAGATAATCCATCAGTTGAGGTCTGTTGTGACTATAAAGCATAATAAATAAAGGTCACTGGAAGTAAACAATTGGGACGTTTAATTTACGTTGTTATTTACGTTACTTATTATTGTGCCTTCCGACATGAAGCAAGCATCAACCTTTCAGATGCTATTATGCAATAACAAATGTCACATTAAAATGAGGATGCTTGCAATAAATTCAACTGCTGTATGAAATACTGCTCAGGAATATGGATGGAGTAACTCTGGTCACGGAGAATATCAAGTTGTTTACTGATACTGTACTATTTGATTGTTTGGCTCAGGATACTTGTCTTCTATAGACGTGTACTATAGACCTGTATTCAGCGGGCATTTGACGTCGACATAAGGTCGTACTGACGTTGATGCGACGTAACGACGTCACATCGACGTCAGCACGACGTCATGTGCCTACTGGGACGTACTAGAGACGTTCTCAGTTAAGCTGGGCCATTCGCGGACAAAAATGGCCATGTATACAACCATGCCAGATTTCAAGGAAAAATCTCGACCATAATGCTCATTATAGCTGCTTCAAAGCTTTAAAATATTTTCAGATAAAAGTTTTAGATTATGGAATACCAACCATGTTTAGAGACATACCCTAACACTTAGAAATGGCGTATTTTGTGACGTTATTTATATACGTTGAAGGACAATGTCGCATACGACTATTTTGACATTCGTAACATTGTACATTTACTAATCTACTGACATTTGATTATTTTGGCTAGTTTCAATTTAAAACGTTTTTCTTTGCTTTTTTGGATGAAAGGGGTTTTCTATGAAGCGCTGCTTCATCAAATGACGTCAACGCTTTCACAACGTGGTCTTTGTGACGTTGTGACGTAGGTTACGTGTGACGTAGGTTACAGTACACACTTTTTAACGTTTTTGTACCATTTAAAGTTTCAGTGCATGAAATCTAAGCAAACCATCTTGTAGCTGTTACTAGGCAGGATTTTGCACATGAGTTTCAGAGCGATTGCTTTGCTCAATTTTAAGAAAAGCCCGTGACGTAAGGTTACATTCTTACAGAAAAATGCTGGGGTAATGTATTTTGAAGTCGAGTGAAATATACAAAATGGAGCAAATTTGCACAAATGATATAAAATATTGAGGAACACATATTTCTTCGTGTGATCTTGTAAGTTTTATGATGCCTGGCCATTTTAGTTAATACATGTATCACGAATTTACCGCTGTGACGTAGGTTACATAAAATTTGCGACATTAGTTCCCAGTCGCATTTCGTAGCGAAAACTACCCTTTAGATATTGTTTAAGCGGGGAAATATGTAAGAAATCACCTGAATTTAAAAATGGAACTTGATTTTAAGCAGTGCTTTATCTTTTTTAGCCGTGCGGCGTTCGTATCTATGCAACGGCAATATTGCGACATTTAAAAACGTCGCCTTTTAAACCAGGGTATCATTATTCGAACCGGTGTTAAAAATGCCTAACAAAACGCATGCATGTCTTGGTTCTTTTATCTACTTCTTTAGACAGAGGGCTACTTGTCAGAGGGTAAACAGGACCGTCATTTTGTGATTTAAAGAAAGGTAATACGAAGGACAAAATTAATAGCTAATGGCCCAGCTTAACTGAGAACGTCTCACTAGACCGTTGGGAATGCTCCCAACAGGCACATGACGTCATACTGACGTTGATGTGACGTCATTACGTCGCATCGACGTTAGTACGACGTCGTTTCAACGTCATGTGCCTGCTGAGCTTAGACAGAAAAGCAGGCAAAACTGTAGCATTGTACCTACCATACACCTTTCCTCAGAATCCTGGCATTTTCAGTAACAGAAAGGAAATCCTAAAATATTTGGCAATAGACTTATAATTCTGGGAAAACAGACGTATTTCAGGCAAGCAACACCTAGCAATTTCCAAAAGACGACAAACTTCTTATTCTGACCCCCCTCCCCCCCCCCCCCCCCCAAAAAAAAAAAAAAAAAAAAACAACAGAAAAAAAAAAAAAAAAAAAAAAACAGTAAAAGCGTTTAAAGACAGCAAATCTTGTTACTCTTAGAAATTTATTTCTGATGAGGACGGACCTCTGCCCTCTGCTACTGAAAAGCCGGACATTTTAAGAGAAGATAAAACTCTAGTTTGAGAAATCTGAGTTTTTTTTTATTCTGAATGGATACACTGTCAGGGGAAACTACTCCGTCGATTTCATTTTTGCATCCCTTATTAATAGAGCAGGTCCCCTCATGAAAGTCATGGCTAAAATTGCAAAAAAGAACGTGAAGGTGTTGTTTCAAAGAAAATAAGAAATCTGAGATTTTTAAGAGGATTCTGAGGATAAGATGATCTTTTTATCGTACGAATTCTGATACCTAGTATGGGACAAGACAAATTAAATAAAAATGAGTTTGCTGCATGCCCATTGTTATTGTTTTTACTAAGCCTTTGGTCACCCAAAACTCCCTTCTTCAAATTGGAGCCTGAGAGGACACAGGCAGACTGGATGCCACGAGATGTTAGCTTTAGGTTTGTTCCCATTCAGCCGTCCTAGTTTAAACATATTTTATTTCAAACTTTTCAACTGAACTTTTAAACATTTTTACAAAGCAAACAGAAGGGTTAGAATGAAAACGCAAGTACTTATAAAGTTCCTCTCCTTAACTTTGTATAAGGTCAACATTATCGATTACTTGTCAAACTGTGCTAAACTAACTCTTCATGGAACAAGTATGTAATGTATGTACACTGTAAAAAATCTCCGTTGATTTTACGGTAGAATAACTGGCAACCAGCTGCCAGTCCTTTTCCCGTTATTTTTACTGGCGTCTGCCCGTAGAACATTTTTGGAAATCACGATTTGATAGGAGAAAGTTAACTGGTCGCACTCGAAAGTACATTTATGGTATTGAAGGGTTGCATGACCAATAAAAAACCTGTTCTATTTTATTCTACTCTACGTGATAATGCCAGCAAATTTTTACAGGATCCCGTAAAAATAACGGTAAAATAACTGGCAGCTGGTTGCCAGTTATTCTACCGTAAAATCTACGGATTTTTTTTTACAGTGTATGGATGGATGGATGACTTGCGATTTTATGTCCTTTTATACATTATTTCAGTCATATCAGGACGATGGGTGGGTGATATTGAAAGGATGTGTGCAATGGAACCCCGTTTCGACTTAAAAGATTCCCGCCTCGAACCCGGCAACAAGTATGTAATCGTTTTTATGAAAACTAATGTGATTGAAAATGAAAATAAATAACACAGAAAATTTCATGATTAGAAGGGAAAGGTAATAGGGCAAAAGTCGCAAAAATGATACAGAAATTTAGAAATAATGCAATTGTGGCTAACAAAGGGTGCGCAGAATCTGCAGGGGCTGCCGCCGCCAACCCTACCCAGCAGGCACACGACGTCATAATGACGTCATACAGACGTCGATGCGATGTGATGACGTCGCATTGACGTCAGTAAGGCGTCATTCGACGTCATCTGCCCGCTGGGTACTGACAGCTATTTCAAGTGCTTGAGAGTCATGACCAAAACTGTCACAATATTGTGGTGTCAGAATACACCCCAAAAAAGCTGGGGGCAAATATTTTAACCAGATATTTGTTTTTTGGCAGACAATGTAGATTTTGATCAGAGTCCTTAATTGAACAATCTGATCACGAGCTATACTAGGCCTATTTGTAATTCGCCAATGATGTCTTTCCTGTAAAACGCCCAGGCATGATAAATGGACCCTAGTAACAGTAGCCCACATTCAAAGGCTGGAGTCACCATTCTGGTGGTTACATTATTTCCAAGCGGAAGCACATGGCGTCGTAAGGACGTCGTTGGACTTTACTGCACTTTCAGTATAAACAAACCAGGTCCGCAGTTGATTAATCTCGAAATTTCAGTAGCACCCCTCCCCACAATCCTCTTGTACATTTCTCAGTCTCAAGAAAAGTGCAGCAAAACAGTTTTGTTAATAAACGCGGATTTTTTTATAATAATAAACAAGCATAAAAATCAGGAAGATGATAAAACCAATGAGCAGCCATCAAATTTTTATTTTACTACTGAAAGCTCTCTCCCATAGAGGCGGGGCTTGTACAATCACAGGCGCTTGAAGTTCTATGCTATGAAACATATTTTAATGCCGCTAAACATCTAGGCTATTAGCCATTTTGAAGAAATGGCATAGACTGCGTCAAGTATAAAGGGTGTTTAGGGGTTTTTTGAGCATAGAACTTCAAGCGCCTGTGGTATAATAAGCATTTTTACTAGAGTGCAACCTTTGGGCACCACTGATGTTGATACCTTTCCACCTGGTTGTGTTTAGCTGGGAGCCCCGGTAGTTCTGCGGGTTAAGCGCTGACCTGCTGATCTAGAGGCCCCAAGTTCGATTTCCGGAGGCGGAAATATTTTCAATCGTAAACGGGGTTCAGTTGCACACAGCCTTTCATGATCACCTTCTTAACGGCTGATATGACTGAAAAACTGTTGAAAAGGACGTAAAATCGCAACTCATCCATCCATCCCATTTGTATAGGCTAAGATTATACCTCTTTCTCTGTCTGACTGGGCCCAGTTGTTCAAAGCATTGTTAGTCGAACAAGCTAGTTAAGAGGTCAACTCGTTAAGTGTTTTGGGACTTTATAGCCAAATACATTGATATTTTTTGTTGAAAATATGGGAGAAGCTTTTGCAAAATGCAAAAGCTTCTCACATTTTTACAACAAAAAATATTGGCATTTTTGTGATATTAACGCTTGAAATTTTAACGTCATGTTAACTAATGACGTCGTTAGTTTTGAACAACTGTGTCCTGTTCTTCTTTTTTATTACATGTTCCTTGAAGGATCTCTTTTTCTGAGCCAGCGGGCAAACTACAATGGTTTTGTCGCAATACTCGGATCTTCCTGCGAACATCCTATGATTGGTTACAAGGGGTGACAAGGGAGTGCATCAGTTAGTTAATCTAGTGACTTGAAAAATTGGCGGATGAAAGAGTTGTATTTCTTGAACACAATTCTTTCATCAGTCGCGAGCTGACACTTAACAAAGTCGAGCAGACTGGTCCAGGTCTTCGATGTTTGCATATACAATCCTTTTGAATCTGAGAAAATTTTGAGCCGTGACACGACAAAACCAACAAAGTGGCATGTGCGCATGGTGAAGACTCAGATCAGCCTGGGCACCCGCCTAGTCTGACCAGAGTCTTCGCTGTTCGCCTGAAAGTAGCTCAGAACCTTAGTTACCCTTTCAGTGTACAGCAAAGACTCCGATCAGACTGGGCAGATGCCCAGGCTGGTCTGAGTCTTCGCATGGCGCACATGCCACTTTGTTGGTTTTCTCATGTCGCGGCATAAAATATGAGTTCGGCTGATTTTTACAGAGCTCTTCTGCTGCCTTCCTTTTACAACTTGTCCTCAGTTTCTGTCTGTCTACTCCCATGAATGATCTAGAAATTCTGACATCCGGTTTATTCGCGGGCCTAGGTAAAAGTTGCGCAAACATAGGATATTTTTCGAGACAAAAGTCGCGCAAACGTATCCTACAGAAGGTCGCGCAAACGTAGGACAATTTCAGAGGTAGTAGTTGCGCAAACAGGCTGCTTCCCAAAATTATATACCAATGAATTATGTGAATACAGAATGTACCCTGCAATCTAGAAGCCGCCTTCATGTAATATTTTTTAGGAAAACGCACACCAACCTCAAAGGACTGGTATAGGCATTCACTGGCTACAGCTATGCGCCATGTAGTCTAGAAACCGACTTTTTTATACATGACAAATCCGCTGTTGAATTTTGGAACATTGACAAAATTTTGATACGCATATGCGTGTTTGTTTATTGAAAGTTATACAGATTATCTTAGAGAGGATTTATCCCGAAACTGCGTATCATGAAACTGCCGCCAGTATACACCCGGATACTTCCAGGAAGAAAATAATGCACCGACAAACACAATTGAGCCGCGACACGACAAAAACCAACAAAGTGGCATGTGCGCCCAGCGAAGTGGGCATCCGCTCAGTCTGATCAGACGGTCTTCGCTGTCCGCATGGAGCTAGATTAGACCCTTAGCTACCCTCTAAGAATAAAGCATAGACTCTGATCAGACGGGGCGGATGCCCAGGATGATCTGAATTTTCGCTGGGTGCACATGCCACTTTGTTGGTTTTCTCGTTTCGCGGCTCATATGTTTCTCATGAATTCACAACTCAGTGACCTGTCAGTGAATCGAGGCTGCTTCTACTTCGGGATTTCAAACTCCTCTCAAATTCAGCAGCAGCCAAACTGAACTGACAGGTTTGGACCCTCAGATCAGGCTCTATGTAGCCACACCGTCTCAGTCAACTGTGTTTCCATACTAATATTTTGAATAACGCAAACGCGGCAGTTTTTTACAACATGCTTACCCAGCGGATATATAACGTCGAAATGACGTCGTACTGGCGTCGATGCGACGTCATCACGTCGCATCGACATCAGTGCGACCTCATTACGACGCCATGTGCCTGCTGGGCATAAATCTTGTGACACGTTTTAATTTTGTCACTGTTGATGTTACTGGGAGTCGCCTGATATAAGATAGACGGTTTTCAAACAGGGTGTAACTCCATTTTTCCGCCATTTTCTCAAAGGGAAACAACTTTTATGGCTTCCTGTTTTCTTTTCTGGATAGATTCAATTTTGAAGTCCCATTTTCTTCCAAAATGGAATCTACTCCAAAACTTAAAAGGAAAAATTTCCTAGCGTACGAAAATGAAAATGCCAGATTGGACCCCCTGAAAGTGTGCCTATTCCCCTGAATATGCAAAAAGAATTGAGCCGTGACACGACAAAACCAACAGAGTGGCATGTGCGCCGAACGAAGACTAAGATCAGCTTGGGAATCCCCCAGTCTAATTAGACGGTCTTTTTCTGTCGGTATTGAGGTAGCTTAATTAGACCATTAGCTACCCTTTAAGCGCAGAACATGTCTCTGTTCAGATTAAACGGACGCCTAGGGTGATCTGAGTCTTTGCTGGGTGCCTTTCCGGTTTTGATCTGAGTCTTTGCTGGGTGCACATGCCACTTTGTTGGTTTATTTCGTCAAAAATAAAATATTTGATATTGCTAGGCAGTGTAAATTCATTTTCAAGTCGCAGAAAAAATTGTGACGCTGAAAGACTTAATATAAAGTTTTGGAGGGAGGAGGGGGAGTTAATAACGTAGATTATGATAAATAAAATAATTAGTTAGTGAATTATTTATCAAGCGTGGTGTTACGCAAAAAGCAAATTCAGATGAACTGCTCTATAGATTATTTATAGTGTCCGCAATATGTTCCGGTTTTCCTTTAAACGTACTGTGGCATACGTGTAAGTTGTTGCTGAGGAAAAAGGAATATTTTGGCTAATTTTAGAGTTTTACGTGCTTGACAATGGCAGAACAGCAAAAGACTGAAGGCGCCCCAGCCCCAGGGACTCGGATCGTGGCTATTGCTATTGATGGGAGTGACTTTGCGAAGTATGCTTTTCAGTGTAAGTAAGCGTAACGTTATCATATATTTCATGTTTCTTTACGCCGCAAATAACATTTGGCACGTAGGCCTATCGTTGAATCAACAATGAATAAACGTTGTTTCAACGTCATGACGTTGAATCAACGTTTACTTCATTGTTGATTTAATGTAAGTCCAGAGGGAGCAGATTTGTTTGGATGAAGTGTCCACATACTTTATTCTGCTGGAGCTCTTCTGATATAGGGACAGAGCTCCAGATAAGATGAGATTTGAGGATAATTCCAAGATAGGGGCCTATTCTTCTGTGTTGCAACGAAAACATATGTTGTTACTCCTCGTCTGTTTTGTTTTGAATTATGGAAAAGTATCCCCAAGTTGTCCCTGTTACCCTCTTTATCTGGAGTACCGAAATTATTTCAGAAACAAAGTTTCTAATTTAGGCCGTGAAAATTGAAACTTGTTTCTAGGTATTTTCCGGCCCAGAGCTGGGCTATGGAGCATTTAGATTTCACACGACATCAGTTGTTAAAGCTGTTTAGGGGTGATTCATACTGCTCATGTGGGCTGAAAGTATTCTCCCCAATCCCCCACACCCAAAACCAGCAAAACAAGCGATGTTGACCAAAGGCATCGTTTACTAGAGACATTCTTTCATTATCGCCCTCCAATTATCCTGATATGGCTGAAATACTGTTGAAAAGGACCTAAAATCGCAAGTCATCCATCCATTTCAACCCTGCATTGAAAAATTGCACATGCCTAACCAGACTTCTCGACTTAGCACCCAGAATGTTTGAAATACATGATTAGAGTTGCTTGAAAAGATACCTTACGGCATGTGCGAACAGGCAAGACTCAAATCAGCCTGCGCATCCGCTGAGTGTACGAATTCTGTGGAAATTTATAAAAAAAAAAGTGAACAATAAAGGCCCTGAACGGTCTTAGCTGACGCAGCACACATTGAGTATTAGTATTTTCACCAGATCCTAAAACAACAGTCATAACATAACGCATTTCTCAGACCCTGGGCAGACGCGAACGTTTAGGCCTACTCTTAAAGGTAGGTTCCTGGCCTAGCGATAACAATTGTGTTCACAAAATAATTTTGTCTTTTTCTGGGTAGTATTGAATTCTCTTATTTTTCTGAAACTGTTACTACTGAGAAAATCGTCAGATGTTGTAGAAAATAGTCGTTTTCCCTTTGGTTTATTTGCTTTTGTTGGAATTCCAGTTCTAAAAATAAATATGTATATATGTCTACAAGTCCGCAGTTTCTGATGTCATTTGCGAACGGTTAATTTTCTCTTGCCGTGAGCTCTTCCAGAGGTCCTGGCATGGCGGATGGATTAAAACTATCCCGAAATGCAATGCAGCATGAAGTCAGCTGTGTTATCTATGTTTGGCGCGAACTAAAAATAGCGCTAACTGGTGTGCGAAGCAGAGTTAGGATATCCCTTGCAAAACGACTTTTCTACAGTTTTTTGATTTACACTTTTTAGTGAAACTTATTCATTTCCTCTTTATAAGTGCTTTCCAACAGCTTGGATAAAAAATCATCAAAATTGTTATGATGCATTCCAAAGTACAGGAACCTACCTTTAACTGATCTCGTTGAGTTGTGGTTGAACGTTCCAGTGCATGAGGAGGCGTTGCCTCCGAATTTGATGGACGTCTACCCGACCCAACTGATAATCTGGCCACGGGGTGCGGGGGGGGTCACTTGGTCTTTAAAGGGGTTCAGATGTGCCGCTGGAACTCTGATAACCCACCCTATTCATGTATAACACAAACACCAAAATATATACCTATTCATATATTTTGTATCAAAGTTGGACCCTATTCATGTATATTGCAGAAAAAGTGCTTAGATTAGCTCATGAATTTGCCATTAAGCCTTGAAGAAAATTCAAGAATTTAATATGCTGTGAACATTTGTTGTCTTTGTAATTGCTATTTGTTTCTCTTTGATACAAAATCAGATAAGCTGGCTTTTATGTACAGAGCTTGGAGAAATAAGATTTTTTTGTGTATATTAGTCTGTAAATTGATTGATTGTTTTTGGGTTTAACGGTCCTTTGAGACAGTTTTTTAGTCTGTATCGGGCCGTCTCCCAAAGAGAGGGAGAAAGATAAGAGAAATGATAGACGAGAGAAAAAATGTCCAAACAACCCCCACCCGCACCTACTGCAAGCCCTACAATGTTCCAAATCAGTAGGACGCCCCGGCACTGGAAGTTACACACAGCACCGTCGCATCATACCTATTGATGTATCTGGCAGATCAAAAAAGTAGGGCTATTCCAGCGGCACATATATACCATGCTTTTTAAAAGTGACCCCCCGTGAATCTGTCATAGCTACAGCCTACAATGTACCAGCAGCTCCGCCACAGACGACTATGCAGCCATAGGCCCCACCCATCTAGGCCCGCGAAATACATGGGCTGGCTCCCACCCATCTAGGCCCGCGAAATACATGGGCTCAGGCAGCCCATGTATTTCGCGGGCCTAGATGGGGGGGGGGGGGGGATCTCCTTCTTAAGGTATTTACTCTGTTTGCAAATACCTCTTCGGCGAACAATTAATTAAACTTTTTTCGCTGACTGACTTTTACATGCTTGACCCAATTTTATTTCTGTAAAAAGGTATGATTTTCGGAGTGATCGTGTATATATCCAGTATCTATTTACGTGACAGTCAAGTTTAGTACTCCTGGGTTTGAGCCTCAAGGTTACATGATCATTCAAAAATGTTCATGCGTTTGGCTACAATGGCTAAACACAAAATCAGTCACCGAGAAATGTTAGTGTGAACATATGAATCTAGATGTTTTGGGGTCATTGACTATTTACTATTTACACACACTGTTATCTGATATTTCGCCTCACATATAAACGTGACAGAAATCATATTTACATGTACCCTGTTAGCACCGAATAAAGCAGTCGGCAAAATTTACGTCTGCAAAATTTCTAAAAATGTTTCGTCCAAGCTATATCATTTTGAATATTCAAAGACTACAGGGCAAACTGTGTAGATCTAGATGAGGTGGCTCATTTTGAGCCACCTCATTAAGATCTACGCTGGTTGCAGATTCAGCTATTTTAGCCTGTGGCGCTTAAAGTGGTACTAGTACATAGTCAAGGAAAGAAAGAAATCATCTAAGTACGCTGTACGTACAGACATCTAGATGAAGGTCATTTTAAAGAAATTAATCTACTACAAAGAACAGATATATCTATTTTAAAGAGGCACAGAATTTATTTTCCTAATTAAAATGATAAGCATCTTGACGACATTGCGTTATCTGTGGCCGACTTTCAAGCAAACTGTCCTCTTATCAATTGCGTTCTTACAAAATAGTCTTTCACAAGAATACCCCCACAAACCCCTGAATATTGGACGGCAGCTCTTTCTTTTGTCTTCTATCGTGCACTATTTGCAATGCAGCCTACGGGGGTCCTGCGGATAACCGAGAATCGCTTACCGATTCCGAGTACGGTGATTGTAATCGGGTAGACCTCCTGTGCCTGACCGTGGCGCTTTGTCGTCGCATCAAAGAAAACATTGAACTGCGCATGCCTGGACCAGCCTACTTGACATACATCTGCAGATAATAGCATGTCTATAATGGTGATGGTTTTCTACCTGGGGGGGGGGGGGGGGGGGGGGGGGGACTTTGTGATTTCCTGTTTGCTTTCCTGGATGGGGAAGCTATTCCTAAACGGTATACGCTCTTAAAGGATGGGGTGCAAGCCTTTCCTTTAAGAGTTGACCCCGATTAAAAAGGGATGCAAGAAAAGAAATGTAAAGTTGCTTCCCCTGTGTAGTCAAACGTTACACCTTAATTGTTAAGGTAGAGCACCAAGACAGGAACTACTTACATTCCGTCTCAATGGATTTACTGGAATTAGGGAGCAAATTCTTTCCTTGAAGGGTTGACTCCCGCGACACCCCTGACTCCGCCCACGGCTTGGAGAAATGGTTCCGTAACTGGTCTGTTCCAAAACAGATAAAATTTCCTTTTAAAAGGAAGGCTTGCCCAGCTAAGACAGTGAAATTTTCATGAGTTGTTTATTCAAATGAACCCAATTGTTAGTGCATTTTCTGTTGCTAATTTTCATTTAGCAAAGTATTTGATTTCTTAACTTCTTGAATGGCGGCATTATCTACAGGTGTGAGGTAAAAACAAGTGTAGAATTTATTTGAAAATCAGATCGAGGAAATATTTAAACACACACACACGCACGCACGCTCGCACGCACGCACGCTCGCTCGCTCGCACGCACGCACGCACGCACACACACTCGCACGCACGCACACACAGTTTTCCAACGTTTTGGCTGTTAGGCATGTCTCAAGGAAAATTAGTATATGGGCCTATTTCAAGTCTTTTCTATATGGCTGCTAAGTCACATTTAGTTTGAATCAAAATTTCAGGAAAAACTGTTTCAAACCAATGTCTATGGAATCTTGGCACATCTGGACTTCGCATCAAAAGAAGACAACAAATTTATATTCACTGAACTGTATTTTTGATTTTAGTAGCACCAGTGACAGTGAGTAGAAGAAAATTTTGCATGCTTCTATTGTTTGAGATAATAACTTGCTTTACACCTTTTGGGAACAATAAAGCACAGAACTTATTGTGTTCATATTTCCATGAACTTCCGAAAAATGAAATTTATCTCTTATATTTATACGATGTTATCACATCAATTATGTTACTTATTTGTGACGTTCTGGCTAATTTAACAAGGCAAGGACGAAGAATAGTTATTTACCAACGTGTTTGGTAATGACGTTCAACAGCCGTCACAATGACATGACGTATATCAAACGTTACGTCGGCCAATCAACTTATCGAATTATCCGTGACGTCGCTTACGCGTAACATTGCATGAATGCGTGTTGTTCATGGATGTATATACCAAACAAAAAAAAAAAAGAAACGCATATAGTAAGATTTCCCATTTAATTTACCTTTTATAGCATGATTATAAAATGTCTAAAAATCCGTAGTTCTGCTCAAATCTTGCTCAGATTTCATCATGGCGTAGATGAGTATCTGTACCCGTTCCAAATGCATAAAAATACGCATTAATGAAATCGCTGACAATGGCCTCTTATTGAAGACTGTGACATTGAAAACTGACCCCTGCCTTGTTTTGAGACGCGTCACAAAGTACTGAATTGACACAAATGAAATTTTCGGGTTGAACTGTCCGATTGTCTATCTATAACACTGTACGAATTATTGTTTTAAAATATCTGTTATTCCCGAGAAAATACCAAAACATTACTGTGTGCGTTTCTTTGTTTTTTTTTTGTTTTTTTTTGTTTGGTATAGATGAACATCGTCAGCCCAGTTAAGGTTCATCTAAGGAAATCGTCGACGCGTGTAAATATGTCTCTGTACATTTGTTAAAAAGGCAACATTAGAGAGTGTTACAATAAAACATTAATGCAGAACATCAATACGCCGTGACAGTCAGTCACATTTAGCTTCTGCGCCCAGTAGGCCTAACTGTGCACATATAAAGGAATCTCGACACTAGCAAAGGTAGCCTAATATAGAGTTATGCGGTGCGGTCAAGCTGATTATAGTTTATTGGTTTTCTTCTATAGCTCTTCTACGAATTTTAAAAACTGTTTACACTTTCTAGTTCAGTGGTGGTAAGGTTTATTCACTGATTAAGGGATGTCACACCTGTATGATTTAGCATACTATGCATGTGCAATCAATGCACTGTTCAAAATCTCTAACCTGGCTAGTTGTGCGTAAATACATGCTTAGAAGCCATCCTATGACTCCTTAAAATGAAAGCATGGAAAAGGCCAAATTCTGAACTACACGATTCAAATGCTAATGCCCTGCTGTTGAAATATTTGAACTGTGAACTGGTTTCTTAACTAAAACTAGATATTTGTGGAAACTGGACCTAAAACAGCTATTCAGAAGACCTTGAATAAAGGGCAAATAAGCAATACTGAAGGTCTTGAGAAACAGTTTTTCAAACTATAAGAACTAGTTGACTGGCTTTCACCATGGCAGTTTAGGCTAACTGATGCTTATTAATATATCTCTTTGCATAGACATAATTGTATTCGGATATCTTTCCCTCTTCATCTTATTCATTTTACTGTTTACTAATGGCATGTACATGCATATACTTGGATTTTCACTCAAAGTGATATACAAACCCAGGTGCGAATGTGGTCTTACAAGCAAATAAATGTTCCAAAATGATCTGTAAAACTCCCACCACCTCACTAAATATTGGGACAGGAAAGTCTGGTCAAACACTGTAGACCAAGACCAGACTGATCGGGGACTGCAGCAGTATTTCCCATCCTGCCAGCACCTTTGTGTCAAATTGATGACAGTCAAATCAGTGAAGGTAAAATCAACTTAAGTTAGGTTTACAATGGCATCTGCTGCAGAGGTCTTCTTTTAATATTAAAACTGCCATGATAAGGTGTTATAGCAGTAAGTCAGCTGTAGCAGAAAAGGTTTAAATTGTGCTAAAATGGGCAGTCAACCTAAGCGAAAAGTGGACTTGTCGGTTACGCTTCAGACCTGTTCTTAAAATTTGTATAAGACCTATACTACTGTATACGTCATAAGCATGTGGGCAGGTTCTTGACAAACATGCATCATAATGATGGCTGCCTGAGCTGCTCGGATTTATTTTCTATTCAGACAATATTTAAGTTTCGCCTGCTACTAGCAGAAACTAGATAGATTTACATGTGTATTACTTAACTGTTCCTGCATCTGCGGCATTATCACCGTCGGTGGCGTATACTTAACGTTTTTGGTTGTGCGGTTTTTGTGACAATGCGCAAACAGGCGAAAAATAGCACGTCCTAATGTATTATTGGAAATAGACTTAAACTCTTAAGGTTTCATCATATTTTTACTCCATGTAACAGGATTTAACATGGTTATTTTTTGCCCATAAAATGATAGAGAAAGTTGGCGCAGTAATTCGGCATAGAAGTTAACGTGTACTCTGAGTATGTTGAACCACTTAGTATTTCAATTTTTTTTTAATTAAATTTATTTATTTTTATTAGTGAAAGGTGGTGATACAGTAATACGTCAAGCTTTCAAAAATATATGTATTCTGCTGTCTATCACTCAGGCGTGTAATTATTTGCGTTCAAATTTGTATATTTATCATGTTCTTAAAAAATTATCTTTATTTTTTAAGACATTAGTCTACTGAGTAATACAAACTTAACGAAGACTTGTTGCAAATTATATAAGTATTACCTCCCTTGAAACATGCTATATTGGTAATTCATAGGAAAATCCTGTTTTATGCCATATACGACCAACAAAGGTACCTATCAGATTGCATTTTGCGCAGTCTGATCAATACCATGTGGGCGACCGTATACATTTACCTGTTGTCGGATGTGGCTAAAAATATTTCATCGAGGCAAAGCAGCGGGCGAAATTGTATGTATTGTGTGACGTACGCGAAGGTACAATTTTGAGAACGAACTCTCCGGCATATACTAAAATATAGAGTGGAGTCAACCTTTGCAGTGGAGCCTTAGAGTGGAGTGTTTCTCCTTTCTTTCTTTCTTTTTTTTTTTTTTTTTTTTGAGTTTCTTTTGGAGTCAGGTGATAAGTCGCAGGATGTTAGATGATGACATCTCCTTGACTCAGAGACTATCGGAATTAAAACCAGATCTATTGCTCATTAGTCCAGTGTCAGTGTACAAATAAGCTGGCTGTGTAAACGGAAATACATACCCAGTAATCAAGTAAGCCCACCACACCAGCCAGCTAGTAAGCCAGTAAGTAAGTTCTTATACTTCTTTTCAAACAGTCAGATGGTACAATTTGATTTGGTAGGAATTTGACATGATTTATGTACCTTTTAAGTTCAGCCGGCAAACCTATTTCAAACTGCGAAAACTTAATGCTGCTGACTCGGATAAATACATGTATACAGTATGGCCATAATGTTTAATTATTGTTCCCAAAAGTATACTTGGCCTGGCCTTGCTTGGTTCATGGTATTATGCTTTCAAGCAAGCTATTATGTGATTTCAGATAATCTGGCTAGTCCAGAAGATAAATCAGAAAATGCCCCTTTGCATTTTGCAACTGGTCATTGCCCGAAAATGGTGCGGCAAGGTTTCTTGTCCAGACATTTTAAGTCAGATAAGTTCACGCAAAATCTCCACTCCAAAAATACCACTCAAAAAAAACAAAAAAAAAACAACACGCCACTCCATAGGTTGACTCCACTCCATATTTTAGTATATGCCAACACTCCTGGTATTTTCCGAATGAGCGTGACGTATCGTTTCTTCTAAAAATAACTCGGTATCACTAAACGACATTAATACTGGCTTGCGGCCGAAACCGCAAGCCAAAAACCTCTAGTTCCGTTGTCAAATGGTTACCTGTGGAAGACTTTATCCCAGCAGGCACATGACGTCGAAACGACGTCATACTGGCGTCGATGCGATGTACTGACGTTGCATCGACGTGTGATGTCATTTGGACGTCATGTGCCCGCTGGGATATTAGGCAGTGGCATTGGCAGGGTTATGAATGAGCCCTTGCTAACTTGTTCTAGTTGTTCCCTCCATCAGATTCCAGTCAGCTGCTAGGCACGAACGTTGATCATTACACCCATTTCTCCCACCGAGATTTCAGTACAAAAAGAGCTGCATGATCGAGGTTTGGGTGCAATAAAATATAGGGCTAGCATGTATTGTATGATACTGGATATCCTTACCTGTTGTACTTGTAAAAAGTTCTTCCGCACCCAGGAAGGTGAATCGTTTGATTGAATTTCGTCCGTCTTTGACCTACATATTTTACAATAAAACAGATAAACTTAACAAATAATGTCAGAATGACTCGAGTTAAAAGTAGAATATGAGTATAAAGTAAATAAAAGTGAAATTCCTATTTTGCTGAATTTGGGTGCCGTAATTTATGAGACAAAGCGACGGAATGTTATAGGTGGATTAGATTTCTGAATGTGTTTTCTCGAAACAAAACGATCTTTTAGTAAAATTTTGAGAAAATAATATATATACGATATCATTAAATGCCTAGTGGACTATTTTATCGTTACTGAATGGATGATTGATTGATTGATTGATTGATTGATTGGATTGATTGATTGATTGATTGATTGATTGATTGATTTGTTGCTTTACGTCCACGGTAAACAGCTATGGTCATGTCAGGACGGTCAGTTGTCTTAACCACACTTTTCCTGGGCATGCTTAGACCTCCTAAGCGGTTAACCAGTGCTAAATGCACATTCTTTCGCCAGTAACTGACAACTACTCTTCTTGGATCAGCGGAAGGAGCCTGAATGGATGAGTCCATTTGAGCCGCGACACGTGAAAACCAACAATTTGGTTGTGCGCCCAGCGCAGACTCAGATCAGCCTGGGCATCCGCCCAGTCTGATCAGAGAACTCGCTGTCCGCATGTAGGTAGCTTAGACCCTTAGCTACCTTTTAAGCGCTTAGCGAAAAGTCCGAGCGGACCAGGGGGGTGCCCAGACTGATCTGAGTCTTCACTGGGCGCACAACCACATTGTTGGTTTTCTCGTTTCGCGGCTCATTTGTCAATTAAGGTATTGCGGCGTCTGATCTGGATCTGCACTGATTGCCCATGTCTCATTTTTGGGACGCTTGGGACAGCTTTTTGTAACTCAAGATGAAAAGGTTCACCTCCAAGTTTTTGGAGTTTGAGGTTTCCACCCGTTTTTTTTTTGCCTGGCCGACTATTGAGGCCCTTCCAAAACATAATAGCAACCCCGGTCTCCCATATGCTATGCTCAATAAAGGGAGCATAATTGAGCATATTCTTGCCTTTTATGGGCCCAAATGAGACTGGAGCAATAAAAAACTGGCAGATTTGCTCCCCAGGAACATCTATTTTATAAAAACCCGGTATCACATTTTATTAGAGCCGCCTCACAAAATCTCATGGACTCGTATATCCAGAGGATCTAACCGGGGACCTCTTATTGAAAAACGAAGCGTTTGTACCGCAAGGCAGAAAGTATGTGATACACCGAGTTTCACAAAATGTCATTGAATCAGGAGTTATGGAAGCGTTTCTGTCCCCACATCTTCATCAGACAAGCAGATGTCTTAACGATGATGCTCATATTATGTAAGAAAATTTGACATCAGTCCGACCCAGTTTGATCTCAGAGTGCCACACATTAGCATGAAAAACAGGGTTAGAAACTTATTATCACTTAAACTCCTAATATTGTCTGTGGACTGGAGGAAGATTATTTACATAAAAGCAATAATGTTTGCATAAAAATCAGAGAATAAGATTAGATTGGGTCACTGCACGAAAGGGGCTTTCAACCATATATTGACTTCTGTATTGAATCAGTTGTGAAATGGTCGCACTTATGAGAAAAATTGTGCAGTGGTGGTTAGGTGGAAGGGGGAGTGGGTGGCTTCGGGGCCTTCTTTAATCAGATCATATTCCCATGTTGGATGTATGACCTGCTATTCTACGTTCTTTTCAACAGTATTCCAGTCATATCTGAACGACGTGAGGGTGGTACTAAAAGGCTGTGCGCTGTGTGTTTACGGTTGCAAAGATTTCCGCATCCTGCTGGAATTGAATTCGGAACCGCTAGATCAGCAGGCCAGCGGTTAACTCACGGAGCTACTAGGGCTCCTATATTCTTGTAAGTATGTAGCAGCAAAAGGATGGATGCATTAGCATGTTCGAAGAGAACTAGTATCATCTGTGTAACAGCATGTCCCCTAAAAGATTCCAAATGTTTTCTTTCAAACCACAAAGACCTGGGCCCGAGGTTATAAATCTTTTTTCATACTCAACTCAGCTGAACATGAAATTTTCTCTGCTGATAAACACGAAAATGCCAACATTAATACAAAAATGCCATATTCATAAGCATAGAAAATTTCATATCGAGCTAAACTGAGCAAGAAAACAATTGTACTTATCAGTAATTTGCTATTTTAAATATTAGCAGGTAAAATTTCATGCTCAGCTGAGTTAAGCATAACCTTTGGACCTGACCAGACCACAACTATAGACTGTGTTTTAAAATGCGCTGGCTAGATGCTCAAATGTCTGTTTCCCGTGACGTCATCGATGGCATAAGCTCAGTATAGACGGATTCTATGCCGTTACTTCGTTAGCATTCATCACTTTCTTATTTTCTTTTTTACAGTTAAGCATAACCTTTGGACCTGACCAGACCACAACTATAGACTGTGTTTTAAAATGCGCTGGCTAGATGCTCTAATGTCTGTTTCACGTGACGTCATCGATGGCATAAGCTCAGTATAGACTGATTCTAGGCCTTTACTTCGTTACTATTTATCACTTTCTTATTTTCTTTTTTACAGTCTACTTGGAGAATGTGCGGCGGGACAATGATAAAGTTTACCTTATACACTCTGTAGAAATCAACAACGTACTACATTCCACACAGTGGTACAGCTGTAAGTATGATGTCTTTGTAACAGATATTATGTTCAAAAGAACCACTTTTATATACTATGTAGTAATTATTTAAACGGGATACAATCAGGAACTTGTTTCTGACAGCTGGCATCTTTAAAATGCATAATGTTTTCATCCCTGCAGCCTCACACCGTTGAAACAGTATGGAATCAACATCGTTTCAATACATGTTTTGTGATGCATATATCACCTTCGGTTCATCAGTGCATGCATCACACCATTTAAGGTGGTGATTTATGGTAAATATAAAAATCTGCATTAAACCATAAAAAGTAACGTATCTCCCTGAAAGTTAGCAGACTTCTTATTTTTGTTGTTCTTTACAGTTTAGAATACAAAATAGACGTACATGCTGCTTAAAAAAGTGTTTTTATAAGGAAAGATCAAAGGGTAATTTTCTGCGAATAAATCAGAAAAAAATAATACATGTATTGTTATTGAAAATTTACGTAGTGCTGAAGGTGCATTATTGCATAATGAAGAGCGTCCTAGCAATTATTTATTCCAACTCTTTCTCAAATTGTAATGTAGACCAGATGAAAACGGGTAGCTTTTTCTCAAATGTTCAACCATGTACAAAGTAAATGTACACTGGACGCATTTATTAAATATAGGGTAGGCAAGCATACCTATGTTAACACCTACAATATAAATAATACATTACTGACATGATCAGTGGTGTGTAGATGAAATTGTTCAACCTTGTTAAAATAGTCTCACCTGTCTCACCTGTGTGTTTTGACAAAAAAAAAAAAAAAAAAATGGACGCAAACTGCATCTTTTTATACGCCCGTCGAAGACGGGTCGTATTATGTCGTGGCCTCCGTCCGTCCGTCCGTCCGTCCTTCCGTCTGTCCGTCCGTCCGTCTGTCCGTCCGTCCGTCCGTAAACTTTTCGTGTCCGCTCCATATCTCCTCAACCCCTTGAAGGAATTTTTTGAAACTTGGGTCAAATGTTTGCCTTAACGAGACGATGTGCAGAACACATATTTCAACGATGTCCGACAAAGGTCAAGGTCACACTTGGAAGTCAAAGGTCAAAAGGTAACATTTCGTGTCCGCTCCATATCTAGAAAACAGTATAAGATTTCATCATGAAAGTTTGTACAAATATAAAGCACCATCAAACGATGTGCAGAGAAAAAGAACCATTACCCTACTTTCAGTTTTGACGGAATTATTTCCCTTTGTATTTTTCGAAGGTAATTTCATATAATCTTCGTGTCCGCTCCATATCTCGAAAACCGTTTAAGATTTCTTCATGAAAGTTTGTACAAATATAAAGCACTATGAGACAATGTGCAGAGAAAAAGAACCATTACCCTACTTTTATTTTTTACGGAATTATTTCCCTTTGTATTTTTCAAAGGTAATTTCATAATAAGCTTCGTGTCCGCTCCATATCTTGAAAACCGTTTAAGATTTCTTCATGAAAGTTTGTACAAATATAAAACACCATCAGACGATGCGCAGAGAAAAAGAACCATTACCTACTTTCAGTTTTGACGGAATTATTTCCCTTTGTATTTTTCGAAGGTAATTCCATATAATCTTCGTGTCCGCTCCATATCTCGAAAACCGTTTAAGATTTCTTCATGAAAGTTTGTACAAATATAAAGCACCATCAGACAATGTGCAGAGAAAAAGAACCATTACCCTACTTTCAGTTTTGACGGAATTATTTCCCTTTGTATTTTTCTTATAGTAATTTCATATAAGCTTCATGTCCGCTCCATATCTCGAAAACTGTTAAAGATTTCTTCATGAAAGTTTGTATACATATAAAGCACCATCGAAAGATGTGCAGAGAAAAAGAAACATAACCTTACTTTTATTTTTAATAAAATTAAGCCCCTTTGTGTTTCTAGTATTGTAATTTTGTATTAAATTTGTGTCCACTCCATATCTCATTAACCCTTTGAAAGATATTTTTGAAACTTGAGTCAAATGTTCACCTTCTAGAGGCATCGTGCAGAACTTGTATTCCAACAATTTTCGACAAAGGTCAAGGTCACACTTAGAGGTCAAAGTTCAAAAGGTAACATTATTTTTCCGCTCCATATCTCGAAAACTGTATAAGAAATCGTCTTAAAAGTTTATACAAATATGAAGCATTATCAGACAATGTGCAGAGAAAAAGGACCGCAACCCTACTTCCAGTTTTGATGGAGTTATATGCCTTTGTATTTTTCATATAGTAATTTCATATTAGCTTTGTGTCTGCTCCATATCTTGAAAACTGTTTAAGATTTTTTAACGAAAGTTTGTACAAATATCAGACAATATGAAGAGAAAAAGAACCATAACCGAACTTCTATTTATGATGGAATTATGCCCCTTTCTAATTTTTGTCTAGGAATTTCATATTAGCTTTGTTTGTTTTGTAGTTTTATATCTGCCTTATTATTGAAGATTTAAGCTACTGACAAAGTTCTGTCATCTCTTGTTTTCTTTCCAACTTTAAGCCCCAACGGGCGTATATTGCCCCGCTCAGCGGAGCTCTTGTTTCATCTGCTCAGCCTGATAATGTGTGAAAGTGTTTGAAAAAATAATTGCTAGGACGCTCTCCATTATGCAACAAGGTACTCTAAGCACTAAGTATATTTTCAATAATGATATTATTTTTAGATTTATTCGCAGAAAATTGCCCTTTGATCTTCTCTTATAAAAACACTTTTTAACATTACCAAATGCTGCATTTGGGGATTCTGAATTATGAGAAACAACATAAAGAAGGCATCTGCTAAGTTTTGGAAAGATCAGTGTTATTTTGAGTATTTTATGCAGATTTTTGTCTTTGTCCCAAATCAGTGATTATCACCACCTTAAGGCCACCAACATTTTGCCGCACAGTACTTTCAGTACTTTGATTATGATTCTTGTATGTTCTCATGCGCTGCAACAAGGGAATGGCGGTAGGTGTCAAGAAACGAGGGCTGGTTTGTGTATTGCCTACTCTGTCTCGTTAACTATTTTGGCACTCAGCTGTCGAGGCAAAGTGGACGGGGAATTTTATATGTTTGCCATATAATTCTAATATGGCAAACTTCCAAAAGATAGGCGGGGGATAAGGCCTGACTAGAAGGAGCAAATCCCCGCCGCACCCCTTCCCCCCCCCCCTCCCCCCCCCCCCGGTGGGTAAATGACACCCCTGCTCTGTCTACAGGTTGCATATTTTACCAGTAGCACATGTAGCTTATGCAGTTCTATTCTGGCCTCTTGTTTTGAGTTTGACCCGTTGCTGTGCAGTTTTCAAAATAAAACTGCCTGGTTACGCACTGCTTCAGATAAGAAGGATAACAGGCATGCTTTTGAGATGTTTTTTCCTATTTCTCAACAAACCATATGTTGTGACCCCTCATTAGAATCGTCTCACAGAGACGGTTCTAATGTGGGGTCACAACATATGTTTTGATGCAGAATAATTGAACATTGTCCCCAAATCATCATTGTTACACCTTCTTATGTAGTTCTTGCTATGTTTGAAGCAAATTTCAGTTTACATTAGATGACTATGGAAGTATGCCACTTGAGGGGTACGATGACCTATCCAAAAGTACATTATGTACAATTTTGTTTGCTCATGATCTTTCATATTCGTTATCACGAACAACACTTGAACAATGTGACCTATAGTGAAATATATTTTAAATACCAGTCCCATGCCTTTGATGTTAAGCAGTGAATACCTCAAGTTTCAGTTCCTGGACTGTTGTACGCTTGTACAGCTACAGAAGGTGGACAAAAGTATTCGTCACAAAGTGACGTTGCCGTTTAAATCAACGTATTCACACAAATTTTGTAAGAAATATTATCGCAAAACTACGACAGTAACCACCATACTGTTTTCACAAGGTCTATGCAAATTGATTTTCGCAATAAACAAGCATTTAAAAAAAATCGATTCTTTGGCTATTTTCTTGTAAAAACAGATTTTAATGAAAGGCAAACAAAAACTTCCATTTTCGATCACGTTAACATTAACGTCAATGGGGACCAAGATTTTTAATTTTTCACTTTCATTTCAATCACGTTAAACTTTTATACTAAACATAGAATCATCTTCATATTTCGTTTTATATTGCTGTTTTCAATTCGCTTTTTATTCCAGCAAGTTTCATTACATTGCCTTTAAAAAAAATTGCGACAGTATTCTTTTTAAAAATTATGGAAATGCATTAATCTAAACGGCGACATCATTTTGTGACGAATACTTTTGTCCACCTACTGTAGCTAGTCCACTCGACCGTACAGACAGATAGACCGTGGAACGTGTATACCACACAAAAGAAAACAAATATTCTAAGTTTGCATTTTCTGGCAAACGTGGAATGAGTCAATATTTCATGAATGAAGATTGGGCAATTTTCATATTTCCCCAATACATGCATGGTATAAGACCTCATGAAATCACATCAGTGACGCGATTCTCTCTAGATCCAATTCCACCCGGCACACAACGTCGGAATGATCTCATATCAACGTTGGTCTGACGCCGTACGTCGATATCACTTCGACCTTGTGTGCCTGCTGGAACATGTTTATGTTTTGTTGGAGACTTGACAACAAATTCGATGACATCAGACTTGTCTTTATATGCTGCAGCTCTCTACTCAGCACTGTTGTTTCCCAATGAACCAAAACGCAGCAGGCTGTCCATACGCCACTACCGTAAATGTGCCGCATATGTTACAAGGCCGATTCTGCAAGAAGAGCCACTTGTGTCCCCTGAGTCTACACAATACCTGAAAAGGCCTTGTTGGGTTGCCAGTCATTGCAACGAGGAAATGTTTGTTACGCATAGGGTTGGCAGACTTTATCAGTCGTTGACCTTTAGGGATTCGAACAGGCGACCCTTTGCACAAGAGCTTTAGTGCTCTAACAACTCGAACACGGTACCAGTCTCTTTTGATAAAAGCTATTGAACATCCTAAATGCGAATCTTTGTCAGTACTTTAAAATCATTCCAGAAAGATAAGCCGCGATAATGATAAGTGGTTTCATGATTTTGTGCTTCAGCTTTATGCTTCAAATATACTTTGAAATGGGTTTTATGGGAGCAAAGTATTGTCTCTCTTGACAGATGATCTATCCCCTGTGTCTCGGTCTGGGGAGGGGGGGGGGGTGCTCGTTTCGCATATGGTGACTTCCGGTATCTCAGAATTCAGCTTTAAGTGAGTGAAAGTGAGCCGTGGTTTAGCGTCCCACTGAGTTCAGTTGCGTCTAAATTCGTGAGACTGTTACCTAGTCGGAGGTGAATTAATGCTGTAAGGGGTGACTGACTGGCTTTTAATAATATTTTGTGTATGAAGACAGTAATGTTTTCAGTGCAGACAGTGTGGTTTCTGATTAGAAGCCGCGAACAGTGGCGTGGAACATATATATTTTATTCGATCCTCGGCATTAATCATCTTCGCAAGCCAAGGGTAGTAAGTCCACGCCGTTCCGTAGGCAGTGTATAAGGAAGGAAGTGGACTTAGTACTCTTGGCTGGGCTTTGATGGGTTTATAAAAGGTTGCTTTAGATACCAGTATTTGAGAGAATGAGAGTCCACTTTATTATATATTTTCAGCACCTTATTCATTCGACAAAGATGTCCTTATGAAGTTATTGGAAGAAGAGAAAGAAAAGATACGTCATAAACTAGAAGGGTTTGCAGTTTTTCTGCGAGAGGCTGGGGTAAGTCAAGAGTGCGGTGCGAGGGGTGGGGACAGGAATGGGTATAGTCACAGAGACCTGTATAAGCTATATAAAGCCCCGGGAGAAGGCCTAAATAAGCTGTTGCATTCATTTTAGTGCTGTTGAAACCTGCATACATGGCATATGAAGATCTTCCCCTCTGAAGATTATCCCGTTGTGTTTACCTGCTTAAGCAGTCAGTCTGTACATATTTTCTAATTAGTGAGGTGCCATGGTTGAGTAGTAAGAAACGCTGGGTTATATGTATGATGCAGAAAGTCGTGGGTTCTAATCTAGCCGGTGACTGGAGAACTGTCTTTGTCGACCCAGCAGTAAATGGATATCTTTTTCGAATCAGGGAAGGATAAGGCAGCAAAAGGAGAGGGATGAGCTCCGCCTTTCATGTGCTGTGTCCAAGATACGACGAGCCTCTAACCCCCACTGCCCCTATGGCCACCAGGCTACGGAAACCTTTATCTTCACATGTATTTGCTTAGAGCGGCCGCATAGAACATGCTTGACATTGTCCTTAACATGTTTTATGAGGTAATAAGTAAAAATATTCTTGAATTATCATCAGATATTACTCTTATGAAAATAGCTGTTTGAAAGTGCTTATTTTTCACGAAATTTCCTGGTCTCTGTTTGACTGATGGGAAACATATAAGAAATATTGGTTGATAACAAAATAAATAATTCATTTGCATGCTACATATCATGTTTATAGGATTGCGGTAGCATTCTGGGAATACCTCTAGCAGACATTTATGATTATACAGAGAAATTATTGCGTTTTAAATGTTAGGAACAATATTCTGATTTGTCACTGAAAGCGTGAGGTTTGTGTATTGGTAATGCAGCAAGTGTTATAAATGGCCGATTGTCATGGCATTTTTTCTGGTGTGGCAGAAAACTTTTTATTTTCTGGCGTATGGGGTTATAAGTGGTGGTGAGCATGCTGGTCCGTAAACAATCAAAGACAAAACATGGGCGCCAGAATGGTATTGATCAGACGTTGCGATTGCACACGCTGATCTGTGCATGAGACTTAAAGAGGTGGAAATAGCAATTTCAGAGCATGACATCAGTATTTACCCGCAGCGTTATATGTTTTACTTGCGGCATTATGTTTAATTCTCGTGCATGCACGTGAGAGTCATAGAGCGCACGAATAATCGAATGCATTCGTGCGCTCTATGTGAAGCCAAACACAGGTCCATCACGCAGTTTTAGAACGGTAATGAGAAGAAGGGGAATTGAGAGTAGAAATACATCTACAGTATCTTTCAAAAGACTGCTTAGGTGATGTCGTTTGTGGAATAAATTGCCGTTTCCTATGAAGTTTCCCATGAAAACACGTGCAATTTCCCATGGAATTCAGTGCCCTTTCCCTCGGAATTCAAAGCCGCTTTCTTTAGAGACATATGCCACATGTTTTGAAATTACCACAAGCACCATTTCCTATAAATGAAACACAACTACGTGGCAAATACAAATCCGATGAATTTAAAATAATGGCCGTTGTGTCACCGCGAAGACAATTTAATCGTTTTAATATCAGATTTAAGAGGCAATGGATCGATTTTCCTCTTCGAGTTTGTCAATCAAGATACATTTATATGGTTTTGCACGGATTTTAGAAAGAAAAATCTTATGCTGTATGTTTGCTTTATCAGGAAAATTCGTTATCAGATGCAGGGCACATACACGGGCGAAGGAGGGCACAAATGATACTAAACATTCATGTACAAGATCATACATAAGGATGGCCTGCCCACTAAGATCGGGTCCGCGAAATGTAAGAGTATGTCAGTTTGGGTAAAGGTCCCACAAAGTCAGAGACGGAATGGCTTAAATATTGTAAATGGAGACATTAAACCACAACACTAACACTAGGCTGCGGAGACCGACTTTCATGAAATGAAATTGTATACTTCAGATATTAAACCTAATACAGTAACTTCACGAACAGCAAATTAGCCCTTAATGCGCCAAAAAGCAGACGACAAAATTTACATCTGCAGAATTTCAAAAAAAAAAGTTTCATCCAAGCGATATTATATTGCGAATTCGAACACTAGAGGGCAAACAGTGTAGATTCTGGTGAGGTGGCTCATTATGAGCCACCTCATCTGGATCTACACTGTTTGCAAATTTAACTATTTTAATTTTTGGCGCTTTAATGGTTAGTATATTGTACTGTAAACCTCATGTTATGGGCCGGAGCCCTTTATTGAAGAATAAAATTATTGTATTGTATTGTATTGTATTGTATTGTATTGTATTGTATTGTATCACTTTCTTTTTTCAGTGTGACGGCACCGTGAAGAGCATCCACGCAGAATCACCAGGAGAGGGTATATGTAAAGCCGCCCACGAAATTCACGCTGATCTGATTGTGGTCGGCACACGCGGTTTGGGTAAACTCCGGCGCACATTCATGGGAAGCTGTAGCGACTATGTGCTTCACCACGCTCACGTGCCTGTGTTAGTGTGTAGACACCCGTCAGACCATCAGCATTTCCACGAAGAACAACAGAAACACAAATAACAATTGACCATTTATTAGATATTATAAATAATGTAGATCAAATTCATCACAAAAAAATGTAACATAGTTTATATATATTACTATGGTCCAAGGTTTAAGGTGCTGTTTGAAAGTGTTTTGTTAGCTGTTTTTTATGGTTAAGGGTCTTTTGTTGGGTATAGTTTCAAACGGAATGGCATAGACTGGTAGGGACAATCTTCAGCTCATGTCATTGGTTTGGGATTGCTTTCTAACAGGAAAGAATTTGCTGCGTCTGTGGGAGCCAATTCTTTCCTGTAAGGGTGCCACCAAAAGCTCTGGGAGTGCATTGTAGCCAATGGTTGGTATATAGATTGTCTTGTCCATTCCATTCCATTCTGGTCCATTTTATTCAAGGTTTTAAACTGTACCCTTTTGTTGGTTGACAATTAATTTTGAATGTTATACAGAACCACTAGGTTATATATGACTGAAGTCGCAGAGTTTGTCACTACTATGCAAGTCAAGTGTGACCTTTGCCGGGAACTAACATTGCATAGTCAGTATCTTCAGTCGTGGTTGTGCAATCTGATCTAGGTGTATGACCACTTTAGTTGTAACTCAGGTTAGAATACTAACTACAAATACGGTTCTGTATACATGTAATTTGAATTGGGATTCAGTTACTGAACTGTCAAAAATTACAATTAACTTGTAACTTAACAGTTTGATATGTAATAGATCTGCGGGGAGAAGGGAAGATGTGTAACATTACAGTCTTATTTACCCTAAATATTCGGATGTTATGTCTGGACATAACTGGGAGTGGTTAGATGGGCACTTAGCTACCAATGGCCCTACGTGGCCACCAGGCTACGGGAAACCATAACCATTTATGCCAGGTCAGTGCAGACTTGGACCTGACGAGGGTTAACAGATAAATATAATATTCCCCGGTATGACAAATGAAATTTTCCAAATGAGCCGTGACACGACAAAACCAACAAAGTGGCATGTGCTCCCAGCGGAGACTCATATCAGCCTGGGCATCCGTCCAGTCTTATCAGAGTCTTTGCTGTGCGCTTAAAGATATACTCCCTTTATAATAATAACAAAAATGATTTGATGAAATATTTCATGCAATACCTCCGACATGGTGTAACTATGCATTTGAATTAGAGTTTAGATAATAATAGTTGATAAAAAAGACTTTAAACAAAAAATAAGATAAATTTTTATACAATCGCGGACCGCGGATAAAATCGCATTATTGGACAAAAATAATTTATTCATACGTCACAATCACGTGCACGAATAAGAAAAATACCTCTACATGATCACATGACACACGTGGTCAAAATCGATATTCTTACAGGCCGTGAGGAAAAAGGTAATTTGCATTTTAATTTGAAGACTATTTTTCATTCCACATCTATCGAATAAGCATGCATTTTCTCAAAACTTTTACGGCTAATTATGAGACTATTACATATTGTCTAACGAAATTTTATTAAAATATTTGTTTCCGAAAACATGAAATAAACGAGGGAGACAATCTTTAAAGGGCAGCTAAGGATCTAAGCTACCTCTGTGCAGACAGCAAAGACTCTGATCAGACTGGGCGGCTGCCCAGGCTGATCTGAATCTTTGCTGGGTGCGCATGCCACTTTGTTGGTTTTGTCATGTTGTGGCTCAAATATGAAGATGTTAGGCTGAGTCAAAGGAAGGGTTGAGGAATGCGGATATTTAGGGTCAGCGTGATAACGTGTATTATATATAATACTGTAGAAAGATAAATAAGATAAATCGATAAGCGTCGCGTGAACAGGGCAGACTCAGATCAACCTGTGCTTCCGCGCAGTCTTATCACAGTCCTCTCTTTCCTCATATACAATTCTGTCAATACTGGAGAATCTAAAACACGGGAATGATAAAGACCCTGATCAGTCGGAGCTGATGCGCGGGCTGATTTTAGTATTTACAGTACGCACATGGGATAATGGCTCTATTCACGGTACGCCAACATACATGTATATTTCATACTATAACTTTTCATCAAACGAAAGAGATAGGGGGAATACTATGAAAAAGGGATCTTTGAGCAAGGCGAACAGCAAGACGCGTAAAGCCAGTGCTGCACAGACCGATCAGTCCTAGATTCCGCAGGAATCATCATTGTTTATATAATGAAGCATCGGATCAGGCGGCATGCAGATGAACTGTGGAGATTAGACTTTGTTGCTTCCATCTGTTATAAGGTACCCGTTTTGATGTTTTAGGGTCTGCGATTTTTCCGTTATTCAGTTTGATGTCTGTGGGACTGTAGACAGATCTTCATCGTCATTCAGAGCATTGTCAGCTTAACTGATTCGTTGTGTCTTCTAGTACACATGAAATCAAGTGTGCTCGTTTTTTGCAAAAAAAAAAATAAAAAATTATAAAGATGTTTGAGCTTTGTGGCAAAAGTTTCTCACTCTTTTGGTAAAAAAAAGCAACATTTTGCGGACGTTTCGATATGTTTCGTCTTGTGAACTAACAACGTCATGTTACTGTTAGTTTTGAAGAAATCTGCCCTGGTGTATTAACAGCCATATGATTTTTTTTTTAAATATCCAAATTTCACGGTCATTGATTACACATTTCATTGCTTGCCATATATTTCATTTCTGTAAAACATCAGTTGGGTCGCTTTAGGTGAAAAAAATAATACATGTCCTTATGCGAACAGTGTGGATCTAGATCAGCCTGCGTATCTGCAAATGTCAGATCAGAATACTTACAGGACACTCGATGACTTCTACAAAAACTTCATCAAAAGTCCGAATTGGACTACGCCGGTCGATTTTAGGCTACTTCAGAACGTTTCTGTATTTTGGATAAACATATTTTGACTTGAAATGGCCCAAATTTTTCACACTCGACTTAAGTTTCAGCACTTTAGAATGGGCATAAAACTAAGAAAGTGTTCCCACACAGTAAACAGTTGAATACACCGCTTATAACTGTATCGCCTACAAAGGTGCGAATAACCCAAACTTGGATCAGCCTGCTTTTAATATGTGCATCATAGGCCCCGGCTGAACATGGAAAACTATTTTTAAATTAGACCGCGATGCGCTGGCTGATCTGAATCTTCCACCAGTGGCGGACCCAGAGGGGGTTCGGGGGTTCAAACGAACCCCCTTCTCAGCCAAAATTATCTTATTCTTCATGGGGAATTTCAGGAAAAATTGGTCAAACTGCATAAATCGAGCCCCCTCAGCTAATTTGAACCCCCTATCCAAAATTCTTGGATCCTCCCCTGTCCACCATAGCTATCTGAAAAAGTGGCAAATTTGTTGATATAGAGTAACACCACAGTGCAGCAGCTACGAAAATGACAATGTAGGCCCTACATGCATGATTTTTTTTCTGAGGTTGAAGCAAAGGACATAGACATTGTCAACATATACATGTTTGTAAGCGAACTGATACAACTAAATATATGATTGGGTCGCGTGAAAACACAGTGTATAAGCGGACAGTCACCAAATCGGAAGCGACAATTGACTGTACACCCGAAAATCATTAGTGACACATAAACAACTGGTGAGGTGAACCGGTAAAAAGCAGGTAAGTCCTTATCGAATCTGTTCTTTTAGATGCGGTTTTCGACATCGGGGAGAAAATTAGATGTACTTCACCTGTAGCATTGTCAGTTTGACATATCACCACCCAATTTCCGTGCAAAAATCAAGTTTTCCTGCTTAATCACCAGTTTTGCTTTATTTTCTGTCGATCGACACGGACAATCGGGGTTAAAAAGACTAGAAGTATGGTATCATTTCTGTTAAAACCAACATAAAATCATCGCTACACCTTTATCCTGTGATATCCAATAGCTGAATCCATCGAAACATTACTTAAAACACATATATTGCCTCCTGAATCGCACACGTTCGTCTCATTCGACTGTCCGACTAGTGACAAAAACAAAAAATGGTGTTGAACGACTAGCGACGATTTTCTTGTAAGTCTTATTGAGCAGAAAATGTGTTAGTAAATATTTTTACTTAAGTATTCTTTATCGAAATATAACGACAACGGAGGGTAAGAACTTCTACTGGGTTGAGTTTGTTTCAGAAGTCCAGTATGCTGTTTATATCTACCATAATTTTGCACAGATTAGCATGACAGGCTCAATGATTTATTCGTAAGATTTGAAATAAATTGAAAATACTGAGAGTGTTTCTGAATTTTTCTGTGTAAAGAAAATGTACTTTGAATGTGTTTTTCAACAGGCGAAACTAATTACAATGGACAGACGATATGAATATTTTACAAACGGCACAATATTGTTACCTAGATCTACATTGATATCCTATACTACCCTTCTACATCCTCTTTGCTCTCCCTAACCTAAATTACAATGTAGGACGAGGACGTGTGCTTGCATCAGGTGCGTAATGTGGGGGTTGTTTTAGTTTTTTGTGTGCTTTTTGAATGTGTGTTTTTTTTATTTCATGTCTACCCTATCTGTCTTTCCTAATTCCCCATCTCTTGGGAAACAACTTAACGTGCCCACAGAAATATACCTGAATATGTGCGGTTATAACCAACGGTACTTGTCATTTACTGTCGTCGGAGAACTTACTTGTTATTCGTTTCACTTACTTAGATAGTCTAAGCTTGCATATGAACAGTTAACTGGCTCGTCATGACCTTAACTGTGCACCGAAAAACGTGTTTTATATCGACTAAACAGGTAACCGTAATGAAAACCTATCGGATTTTTCCAATCGTGACCTTTGACCTTTCTCCTCCAGTCCATACGGAAACTCGAAACTCCGAGCTCGCTTAATAATGAAATGTGTGGGTTTTGACCAATACCCATCGATTTTCTGAGACATACATAGGGTGGACAAAAGTGTTCGTTAAATCGTGACTTTGCCGTTAACTTCAGTGCATTTCCACTTTTGCTGAAAAATTAATCATATGAGAAGCATAAAATATATCATCATAAAAATTATACTAAGGTGTAGATAAATGATTTATGCAATATACCAAATATTTTTGTACGTTTGTGATCTCTAGTTGCAGAGTAGTGATTATTTAAAGATCGCGTTAATTTTTAGAAAACCCTGTTTCCATTGACGTCAATGGTGACGTTAGCAAAATTTACCGCAAGAAAATACTTAAATGAGGTTCAAGTCGTGCCAAATAGAAACTATAGATACCAGGAAAGCAAGAAATTTAATAATATTGCACAAATAATTTAGCTAGACATTGGTGCAATTTTCATGTAAATATCTTTGATAGTTTTCTCACAATATTTCTTGCGCTAAAAGAAAAAATGCATTAAAGTCAATGGAAACGTCACTATTTAACGAACACTTCTGTCCACCCTCTGAGTTTGTCTTCACAGACACAGAAATTGCTTAGAAAATTGAACGATTAATAATAATTAAGGTCAAAATGTATTTTTACAGGTAAGGAGTGGTTGGGGTTTACATTAGCTTTCTTTACTTTTTATTGCATTGATGGTTGCTTAAACGGTACCGGAAGACGGAAAATGCGAATTTCTGAAAACCAGTAACGCATCACAAAAGCGGTACGCGGCTAGGTCACAATTTTGATTGAAATGTTGACAGAGAAACATTTAGCCATATGATCATTATTTTATCAAGCAATGCTTGATAGCCTTCTCCCCAAATGATGATCCCAGTGAAAGCATCCAAAACGATATTTTTATTACCTTTTTCAAGCATTTGTTGAAAATGATCGTCATGAATGTGAAAATACAATCACTACTAGTCGGACAGTTTTTGTTTCTTGATATGTCGCTAATGATTAGGTACAGATGTCACTAGTCGGACAGTCGAATGAGACGAACGTGTGCGATTCAGGAGGCAATATATGTGTTTTAAGTAATGTTTCGATGGATTCAGCTATTGGATATCACAGGATAAAGGTGTAGCGATGATTTTATGTTGGTTTTAACAGAAATGATGCCATACTTCTAGTCTTTTTAATCCCGATTGTCCGTGTCGATCGACAGAAAATAAAGCAAAACTGGTGATTAAGCAGGAAAACTTGATTTTTGCACGGAAATTGGGTGGTGATATGTCAAACTGACAATGCTACAGGTGAAGTACGTCTAATTTTCTCCCCGATGTCGAAAACCGCATCTAAAAGAACAGATTCGATAAGGACTTACCTGCTTTTTACCGGTTCACCTCACCAGTTGTTTATGTGTCACTAATGATTTTCGGGTGTACAGTCAATTGTCGCTTCCGATTTGGTGACTGTCCGCTTATACACTGTGGAAAAAGTACTAACAACATCTGCGAACGGGAAAGACACAGATCAGACTTTTGCGCAGTCTGGTCAGAGTCATTGCTACTTTCATGAATAACCGATTACTACTGGGGAACCTAAAATTGAAAAAAGAAAACACTGGACATCTTATGCTGCATCTTCACAAGCCAAGGGTACTACGTCCACTTTGTTCCTTACGTACCCTTGATACGTAAGGAACAAAGTGAACTTAGTACGTATGGAACAAAGTGCGGCTGCACACTGACTGAAATCTGTATTTCCCGTCATGATGCACATGGCTTAAGGTCTCATTTTAGGCGACTCTCATCATGAACGGACATTTACATGCAGTAAGATTGTTAATTGTCTGATGAAGATAGGCTGAAGATTGTTATGACTGAAAATACCAGTGACTAACCTGTCGGAGATTATAACCTAACCGGTGAAAGATCAAATAAGGTGAAGAAATTTGGCCGATTTACTGTAATGTTGTGTTATTGTTAAAATATACATAATTTATGAGCTGTGTTTTGACATGTAAAATCGTGGAAGACGTAGATCGGGCTGTGTAATTACGCATTCTCATCAGGGGTTTCCCGTTCCTCAACACCCTATGAATCCTTGGGAATCTGTGTAGTGAAAAGGGAAGACGGTGGTCAGACTGCGTGGATTCACAAGGCACTTTGAGTTCCACGGACCGACTCCGGTTCTCAAGATATGGAGACTAAAGGGTGGAATGACGGGCCTGCTTACACTAAAACCAGCATGTGAATCCGCACAGTCTAGCTAGACTCTTCATGTTGTGTCGATAGATTCCTTAGGGTCCATTCATGGTGAGTGCGACCAGCGAAGGCTCTGACCAGACTGCGCGGATGCGCAGGCTGATCTGAGCCTTTGCTGGTCGCACATGCGTTAAGCCAGCTTTTACACGCCTCGGCTCATATGATGTATGTGTGCATATGCCAAAATAGATTTGCAGTTGTTAGATGTAGATTAGATTAATAACTACATATCATATCATTACAACATTGAAGATGAATTCAATAAAATAATTATTATATCACAGATGATACATGTTTCCCCGCAAATTATATTTTTCCCCCTTTTGGAGATCTTTTTTCATGTTTCAGGGTAACTAAAGTAACCAGTGACTTGACTTCAATTACCCTCTCAGGAAGCTATTGTGCTGGTATCACAGGGTATAATCGATTCCGCTAATTTTCGCTTCCTGCAGAGACTGTACATAATATTTGGCTTCCGCCGAGACTGTCCACGATCTCTTGCTTCCTGCCGAGACTTCTGTACATGATAAATGGCTTCCTGCAGAGACTGTCCGCGTGATTCTGCTTCCTGCCGAGCCTTACGGCAGGAAGCAGAGTCACGCGGACAGTCTCGGCAGGAAGCCATTTTTCGAGGACAGTAGTCTGCAGGAAGCAAGAGTTCGCGGACAGTCTCGGCGGAAGCTAAATATGATGGACAGTCTCTGCAGGAAGCGAAAATTGGCGGAATCGATTATACCCTGTGGGTATATTATAAGCAAATTCCATTTATTGTGATGTTGTATTATAAGCAATAAGTTCCCTTGCCTCATGTGGTTTGTTAAAGTCATTAGCTAATGTATAAGTTAGTGCCGTCTCGTGGAAAGATAAACCTTACGTTGCTCTAGAAAGAAACCTGCTGAGAAGCCTCGGATCTGTTTTCACATATAGGCAGTCTGAACAAAGTCCTGCATATCCGAATACAGCCTATGAATCCTGGAGTAGCCATAAAATGTGCAGGGTTATTTGAGCCCGTAGTCCGAACATGGCTCAAGTTCCCCTCTCAAGCGACGTCACTGAATTACTGTTCATTGTTACAGAACGATTCACTTGATATCGTTTCTAGATCTTTATTGTTGTTGTTCTAATTCTCTACGTTACCGTTCTTATTCTAAATATTTGAACAGTTACGCATGATCAGTGACACTGAGCAATCTTATTATGATCTACACTGGACAAATAGACGTGTCCGAATTTTTATGGAATGTTGTTTTCCATTTATAAGGTGCCGTTTTAGCACCAGTCATATGGATACACCATGTTTTTTTACAAAGGGAGACAATTTTTGTGACTCTCTTTACATGATGAAAACATTCCAGAATGGGAGGCAAAAAATGAGAATTGCAGAGTTGCTTCCCCTAAAATTTGCCCGTTCTCCTAAGAGAAACTGCAGGTTGTGCATACGCTGGCTAGAGCCAAGGGAAACCAGTGACAGTCGACTGTAAAAGCCAACCCTGCATTGTCTGACCAGGCCAGGCTTTACACGTGGGCAGGCTGACCTTTGCATATGTAGTTAGCAGTTGCCGGAAAACAATTTTTCTCTTTTATTTAAGTGTTCTTGTTCTGAACGTGGTGGAAATAGGGACACAGTAAACATGTTTACATTTTGTCCGAGTTCATGTTTACTTTTATCTTTTTGTTGACAAATTGTTCGCATACTTACCTAAATTTTAATATCTAGGTGTCTGTTATTTTATTTTAACTATTTTACACCTAATTTAAGGGTTGCCCTTTTCTATGTTTTGAGCAAATTCTCTCTCTCCACCCACCCTCCTATTAAGATGTTGAATGTTGTTTGCTAAATGGCAAATAGTGAGGCCCCGGACCAGACAGTTCTTGGAACAGCCTAATTTTGGTCTGCTTTGTTTACTTAGATCGTCGAAAGGTGAATGGATGCGCCGAACTAGAGCTCTTCCGTTTTCATTTTTGTGTCTCTTCTAACTGGTCAACTCTTAAAGGAAAGAATTTGTTCCGAGAGGAACAAATTCTTTCCTGTAAGAGTAGACCGCATTCTGGAAGGGTTACGTCGTCCAGGGAATTGAGAAGTCACAAACGTTTTTCTTCTTTGGAAAAAGGTATACCCATTTGCCTTACTATAGACATGTTTTTTTTTTTCATAGAAAGATACTACAGTGTTAACAGTCAGATTACTGATTACCATGAAAACAGTACATATGTCTGTATCTATGAATCTTTGTTCATAAATATCTGCCATATTTCTGCACATGTTCTTTACGAGGTACACAAAATATTTTGTCATAAATGAGAGTAGGAATATGTTTTACCGTTATAACCCTAAATATCAGACAGCTTTTAACAAGTTTCAGTAATTATCATAAAACTTTACTGTGTCTTCCAGTGATGTCTCATTTTGCTGCATCTTCGCAAGCCAAGGGTACTAAGTCCACTTTGTTCCTTACGTACGTAAGGAACAAAGTGGACTTTAGTATCCTTACGTACGTAAGGAACAAAGTGGACTTTAGTACCCTTACGTACGTAAGGAACAAAGTGGACTTTAGTACCCTTGGCTAGCAAAGGTGGACTCTTAAACAGTGCAGACTATGTTTACATCGGTCTTCAGTTTGCTAAGGCGCTTTGGGGTACACAAACTTGAACTTACAGACTCAGACTAGCCTGCGCATGAACACAGACAATCCAGGGCATTAGATTTACATCACTGCGCAAGTGGAACAGCAGCGACCATGACATAAGGCTGTGTTTCTGCGCATACTAGCTGGGATCATCGTCGCAAGCCAAGGGTACTAAGTCCAAGGGTACTAAGTCCACTTTCTACCATACGTACGTAAGGAACAAAGTATGTAAGGTACAATATGGACTTGGCTTGCAAAGATAAGCTGGGATAGACGTTCTTAAACATTGGAACAGAGAGGGCAGACACGCGGCAGACTGCGGTCCGATCAAGGTTTGCACTGTTTGCTGTTCCCCTCAGTATGTTTTTTAAAAAATTAGTAGTAGTAAGACGTCAAGTGCTATATATGGTTTGTTTAGGTGTATGGGTACTCCTCCATGCCAGCGGCACATGACGTCGTACTCACGTCGACGCGACGTCATTACTTCTCGATGTCGGTACGACGTCGTTTCGACGTGCTTGCTGTGATGTTTCTCTTCTATTTTACGAGAGGAATCAACCGTTTTATGATTTCCTGTTTGTGCTTTCATGGATGACAAAGCCTTTCTAAAATGGGGTTTGCCGAAAAAGATTCGCCCTTACGGGTACAAAATCTTTCCTACAAGGATTGAACTGTTGAAAGCGGAGGCAAAATATGAATTGCAGACTTGCTTCCCCTGAAAGTGCACATATTCTCCAAAAGACCTCCCTTTTATCTTTCAGTGCTTGAATCTCTGTATAGCGCTTTGTGAACTAAGCACTATGTGCAGATGTACAGGGAACTAAACAGCTGCAGAGACGATTATCATTTTAAGCTCAGCACTGGAAATTCAACTGAGGTTTGAATCGGCATAATCAGGGCATTCACTGTTCGCTTGTACGATAATGTCCTGAAAGAAACAGGATGCAACAATGCAGCAATGGACCTGACCAGCCTGTGCATATGCACAGGTTTCTCTGTGCCTTTGCTGTTCGCAGAGAGCACCTTGTGTGTTTTTCATGCAACTGGAATTTCACATTTTGTAAACATGTTATCTGTTATATGTACTTTCTTAATTTTAAGAAGTTTGACCTTCAGAAAAAAATTTGATCCACATTAAACATCGTCTACAGCCAGATCATCTTACATTTGGTGAAACTAAGATTGAATCTTGGCATGAGTGTTTTGCTGAAATTCAGTTAGTTCATGTGTTAACTGAGCTATATTAACATAGCATATGCATGTCACTCATGTGTTGCGTTAACTGAGCTAAGTTGACATAGCATATGAATGTCACGCATATGCTACTTTAACTTTGCTCAGTTAACTCTTTAAGCCCCAGTGACCAATTAGCAAAATATGCAAACAGCGTAGATCCAGATGAGGCGGCTCATAATGAGCCGCCTCATCTAGATCTACACTGTTTGCCCTCTAGTCTTTGAATTCTCAATATAAAAAGTCTTGGACAAGGCATTTTTTTAATTTTTGCAGACGTAAATTTTGTCGTCTGCTTTTTGGTAGTGAAAGAGTTAAAACATGAGCTTAATGGCTACCAAGTTAACTATGATGTCCACTAAGCAAGCTGAGCTGATGCTGGTTCGGACGCAACAGAGTAAATGTAGATGCATTTTTTTACAGATATAGCACCGTCGTGATTTGTGTGTTTTATTTTCTGAAGAATTCACACGAATTAGCGGTTCTTAAAGCAAACTGTACAACTTGTCAGCCCTGTGCTTGTGCAATGTCCTCCAGCAAAGTTATCTTAACTCTTTCAGTACCAAAAAGCAGACGACAAAATTTACGTCTGCAAAAGTTAATAAAATGCCTTGTCCAAGACTTTTTATATTGAGAATTCAAAGACTAGAGGGCAAACAGTGTAGATCTAGATGAGGCGGCTCATTATGAGCCGCCTCATCAGGATCTACGCTGTTTGCAAATTTTGCTAATTGCGTCACTGGGGCTTAAAGAGTTAAATACATGTATTAATAATAGGAGAAAAGTTTTATTAACCAGCGCATCCGCGCAGTGTGACAAGGTTCCCTTGTTTTTGTCAATAATCTCATCTTTGTATTCTGAGGAACGTACAGAGTGAAAAGCTCTCAGGCTGCGGATGCGCTGACTGAACTGAGTATTCGCTGTTTATTTATGTCCCAAAACTCTATTTTCCGTGGCGCGTCACCACTGTTTTCATGTACACATCTCATTATTCATAATCACACTTACAGTCAGCATTTCACATGTACTACTATGTAAAACAATAACATACAAGAGGTTTTACATATTAAACAGATAAATAAATTCTTATCTGTCTTGTTCTTCATTTGTATTACTGACGAATTTTCAGTAGGAGTGAACTGCGCTATACCTGAAGCGCTGTATAACAAGTATTAGCTTGGCAAAAATCTGCGCAAACAGTTACACTGTGCTGACGCCAAAACACAGAAGCATTTCAGCCCGGTCTCTTGAACATTCTGCCTCAACGAATTGTGCGCAAAGTTAGATCAGTCACGGCACCTGCGGTAACTGTTTCAAAGATTTCTAATCTCGAAAGCAGCAGTCAGCATATTGTGTGCCCTTGGCATGTTGACCAAAGTGAATAAAAACTTCATTCGGCATACTCAAACAGTCCAGACAATTTGTCTGATATGGCCAGTAGTTGACTGATTTTGCTGAGTACCTCACATAATGGAACTTGGGTCCTAACTGAGCCACATAATGTGACTTCCAACAATGTGGTAATTTTGGCATGTGACATTCAGATCATCCTCATCGTTTACACCGGGTTTATAGAGGCCTCACTGTTTGCTGTATGGTTTGGGCCTGTTCCATAGGTGGCTGATGTGACAAGCAAAGGCTCTGATCAGACTGCACTCTGATCAGAGCCTTTGCTCGTCACAAACGCCACATTGTTGGAAATCACATGATGTGACTCGTATGTGTAACAGGCCCAGTAACCGCCTGATTTTGTTGAATACCTCACATAATGGAACTTTTCGTGACGCATGTCATAGATAATGTCTTTCCATTCGTGTCTATGTTTAGAAAATCACCATGAACACTCTCCGATGGACTCACTTCCGTCAAATAAGGAATAATCCCCATGTCTGTCTGAAGACCTCTTTAAATAGCACTGGCCAGAAAGTGCGGTCGAGAAAAATCTGCGAGTATGCGCAATGTAAGCTATTAATGACAAATGGCATGACAATGCTGTGTCGCCATGGTTGCTTTATTACGTAACCCTTTTAAGCAAAAGAAAAAAAAACTGCTTCCAATCGCAGAACGGTGCTATTTAGACTGGTTAGCGACGGGTAAGTTACAATTACAAACATTGACACAATGACCCTTTTAACTCTGAAGCTGGTCAGTTTTACTTGATTTGCTTAAATAGTCTTGAAAGTCCTCAATTTGTAATCCATTTTCGTTGTCTGTAAACACCAAGCTGTTTCCAGGATTTAATAAAGCCTAAATTAATTGACAAAAGTGTCACGAGACTTCACGAGACTTCCTGCTCTTCTGTCAAGCCTCTTGGTTATTCTCAATTACAAGACGCTGTAGCAAAATAAGTTCTCAGACTCTATGATATATCACGTGAAATGCAATTTATTAATTCTTTTTTTCTGTCATTAAGGCCCACGCTTCATAAACCCGTTTGGATAAATTGTTTTGGTAAAATATACTAAAAATAAATGTCTGGTGTACTCTATACCAGGCCCGGATCCAGACCATCACGTACTGGTGGGGCTCTGGATAACTGATGGGGCTGGGAGGTGCCGAAATATATGTGTGTGGGGGAGGGGGCTTGAAAATACGACATATTTATGGTTCAATTTCAAGAGAATTTTTTATATATTTTTTTCCTTGAAATATATGTTGCGATATCTCATTAGAATCGCCACCCCCGAGGCGATTCTAATAAGATATCGCAACATATATTTTGAGTATTTTGATCTAACCACATTGGATAATTTTTCTCAAACTGTCATCAGATACTTCTCTTTATCTGGAGGCCTACATATTATACATAACACAGAGGCCAAATGGCGGGGCTGCAGCCCCAAAGCCCACCCCCTGGATCCGGGGCTGCTATACTGAAATACATAAATACCGTACGTATAAATTCTTTTAAACGCCCGAGGGGCGTTGCATTTTGCGAAAGGGGGCATTAGTTAGAGCCTGAAGTGTAGTAAATCAGCAACGACAAAAATACCTCTAATAAGCAAAACAAAGGTCATGGGTCCTTCAAAGGAAGCAATTCTTCTATTATGCCTCCCTTTTTAGCAGGTGTCAGCTCTTAAAGGAAAGAAATTCTATCCTTTGAGAGTATACCCCAGTTCAAAGAGCCAACTTATCCAGCGAAGCAAACAGGAATCCATGCAACATGATATAATATTATTTTCGGAAAAAAAACAGGGGGCGTTTATTAGAGTAGGGGCGTTTATTTGGCTTAAAACGGTAAGAATATGAATTTCGACCGACGGGAGGAGTGATCCAAAACGCTTGTGATTTTTTATAGCATATCGGAGTTTCTCTGTACCACACCCGCTGAGTCGTCATCTCTGCAGAACCGTTTGAGCGACACGACAAAATCAACAAAGTGGCATGTGCGCCCAGCGAAAACTCAGATCAGCCTGGGCAACCGCCCAGTCTGATCAGAGTATTCGCTATACGCTGAAAGGGTAGCTAAGGGTCTAAGCTACCTCCACGCCGACAGCGAAGACATCTGATCAGACTGGGCGGATGCCCAGGCTGACCTGAGTCTTTGCGTTGCGCACATGCCACTTTGTTGGTTTTGTCCTGTCGTGGCTCATTTCAAGTCTGATAGCGTTTTATGTCCATTTCTCATAACGATGTTCCCCAAGAGGCTCAACGGAACGAATCCATGGCTGCACCCTCCTGGCACCGAGTCTTGTTTCTCCGTCCCCTCTCCAATTCAAAGAGGTGTTTTTTGTTCCACTGTGAAGTGTAATGGCACTGAATAAGTCTTCAACAATACCCGAGACTGGTTTTCAGCTTTGGCCAGTGCAGTATTTTCCGCTTATGAGCACGCGCATTACGATATGCTTTACTTTTATAATTATTAGACATGACCGCGTACAAGATAGCTAGCCTATTTCGCTCTTGTCCATCACAGGGAAAACAAAACGCAAAACTTAAACCAAATCTTTGACCAGCGCCATGGTTGCACCCTTCTGGCACCGAGTCTTGTTTCTCCGTCCCCTCTCCAATTCAAAGAGGTGAGTTTTTGTTCCACTGTGAAGTCTAATGGCACTGAATAAGTCTTCAACAATACCCGAGACTGGTTTTCAGCTTTGACCAGTGCAGTATTTTCCGCTTATGAGCACGCGCATTACGATATGCTTTACTTTTATAATCATTAGACATGACCGCGTACAAGATAGCTAGCCTATTTCGCTCTTGTCCATCACAGGGAAAACAAAACGCAAAACTTAAACCAAATCTTTGACCAGCGTTGGATGCCAACGTGCCTGCTATAAATCTGACAGCATACTCGTGTACGGGCGAGCTAGAAATGGTCGTCTGAAGCAGTGATTAGGTAAGTTGGCTTAATGTGGCAAGAAATAGGCCTTGCATCGTTGTTATGGCCTGACATGGTTGTTTAAGCCTCGGTCCCAAACAGCTTTCGACTTCGATGCAAGCACTTTGCAAATGATTTCATTTGCACCCGAGTGACCTGACTGGCGACTTCAACTATGTGGGGGATAGGGTTTGGGATCTGATTCAGTCAGTTCCTAAAGTGTAGTTACTCTTTAAATTCAACTACTTTTCTCCTTCCAATATGATCGCCGATTAATCGCCGACAAGTCGTCTCTCGATCGGCGATAGTTTTCGCAAGTAGTCGACAATCGATCGGCGATCTTTCTACAATTTATCGCCATAGGATCGGCGACAGGTTTGCAACAAGTTTTAGTGATCAGCGCCCAGTCAGCGACCACTCGGCGACTGCTGGTATGCAGCTGTTGTATGCAAATACGCATTTGCGTTGAAAAAATATATGTGCAAGCAACTTCTCATCTATCGTCTGTGTAAGAACTTAAACGTACAAACATATTTATGGCTTTCCAGTGTCTTTCAATATGCAAGCTGCTTTTCGCAGAGATTTGCACAACGGTCGTTCTTCTGCTTGCCTATTTGCCATAATTAGCCGTTTCTTCCTTATATTCGTGTAGCTTACTACAAAAGCAGTATAGACTTCATAAAATTTGTTTTGACTCGCCTTTAACAGTAACTAGCATTACCTGTTATAATTAGCCATGTCTTCAAGTTGCACTTTTGTGCATAAGGGCCTCTCAGAATATTTTACCAATGCTGGAGAACAGGTACAGACCCTCAGGAAGCAGTTTTTGCTCTTGTAAGACCCAAACTGTACAGAAACCAGTGATGAGACACTCATGGCTACATGGCGAAAACCCTTGTGGCCCTTTTCTTTGAGTCAAGTATTGTGCAGACCAATCCATTGAGCTATGTGGGCCCCTGCCTCAAGTTCAAGTAACAGAGCTCCAGATAAGGTGAGGTTTTGAGGATAAATTTTGAGATAATTATTACTTCTCAACCATTACCTTTGTTGTGACCCCTCATTAATGAAGAAGTATAGAAAATTACACTTCTTATCTGGAGCACTGTGCAAATGAACACATCTTACAAGAGTGTTTCGCCTTATCCCATTCCATGCGGGATACCCCTTTAGGGGTATCTAGGCAAACAGTTTGGAACCAGATCAGGCCCCACTCCGAGATCCAAACTGTTTACCGCCTAGACAGCATTTCTACAAGAGTTGGTTGGACCAATATTGTCAAAATATCCTTGAGTTTTGATGCAGACGATAATTTCAGCAGACAACAAAAAATACACAGAATGCAAAGGGTTAAAAAGGTTCCAATAAGGGAACACATGTGTTTTTATGGAGAAGGAACAGAAAGTATCCTAGTAGTCAGGACGCTGAAGCCGAAAAAATGCAACTTTAATGCCCCAGCGATTCGAAAGGAAATTATTACCAAATTTGATAAGCACAACATTTGGGCTTTATGATAGGGTATGATGTGGTCACTGAAATAGGATCCCATGGTTTTAATTACCCCTTTTTACCCCTACCCCTTTTAACCTTAATTTGCTCAAATTGAAAACGCTATAACTCTGTCCATTTAGAGGTGCACTAAAGTTTTCTGATTAATTCATGAAATGACGTATTTGTGTGCAAAGTTTCAGTTTCTGTAATAATTTACAAAATGCATGCTTAAAATATTAAGAAAACCGGTGTATACATATATTTACACAAGGATAATTCATCCTACCAATTGTTGGTGTTTGAAGGTACTAAATTTCATTTTAAATCGCTGCCTTTCAGATTCTCATCAAACTGCTCATAGAATTATAGGGCAGCTGACTCGCAAAATATCCAATGAAAATGACACTGTACTCAGTACTTCATAAAACGTTTTTCTTTGGAATCTAACCACCACTACCATGGACCCGTTTTCCTCAGACGTTCATTTCAATTTGAATTTTTCCCGTGATGTGCAGTTTTAACAAGAAAACCAGCCCAACCACTTCTGGGATTGCAAAGACTTCAACAACTTACGCATTCATATTATCACTGGCGTTTGTCTGTTACAGCTCGATCGTTACATACGTTACTTAATATAATTTTGTTAAAAAGAATAATGAATGAAGACGATTCAGAAGATATACAAAAAATTACTGTAGAATACAAAAACATGATCATATTTGTTTTACTGTATTAGAGTATAGTTACTATAATTTGTAAAAAAAAAGTTTCGAAAAGCTTTTCATAGCAAATAATACAAATTATATGTTACCCATGAAACGAAAATAACAAATAAAATGAAATAACATTTCGACTTTAAATCATTTTGTCGTTCAAATATATTCTTGAAAATAGTGAGTTTAAACTCTGCATTTTCCCTTGTCTTAAAAGCTAATTCAGTACTTTAACAAACTGAAGTTTTATACACGTCATTGGCATTTAGTGTGTAAATGAAGTATTTAGACATCTGTAAATATGTTAAGTTGGATTGGCACTAATGTATTGATGGAAGTATCAAAATTGAAAAAGACAATGTACTAACGAATATTTGCACTTACTGGCAGGCGGAAAAATGAACGGCATTCAAATTTATGTTAAAACAATAACAAAACGTCATGGTTTGAAGAGTAATTACAACGTAAACTGCTTAGATATTAAAAGAAGCTATTCAGTAATATGCATATGGTTGATATTAGCAGAGTTTTGGGATCACTGTTTCCTTCAGTAAGTGGTTAAAACCATTGGGAACAGCGTTATTTTGCAAGTTTGTACATCTTTCCAGAGAATAAAACTCGTTTACATGTTGACTATCTTAATTTGTTTCTTGTTATTTTGTTACAGTGTATTTAAATAGATATGCATGCAGACTCAAACTTACGTATATGAGATGTAGAAAACGTACATAGAAAAATGTAAATAAAATTACACAGGAAAGGCCACAATTAGAAAACTCAGCCCACCCAAGACACCGAAAGAAGATGGGAAACATGCATACGACAAAACGGAACAGCACATCTTTGGTAATAGACACTCCATTCCAACACAGAGGAACTATACATAAGTAAGCACCAAAAAACAATACAAAATACTTTCAACATTTAACACATCTAATTTTACCTATTTTCTATTTTAAACCACAAAACAAAATAGAAAACACATCGGACAGCTATACAGGCGACCACAAGGCAAGAAAACCAACCAATGGGATTCGCATGTAGAAGTTTTTATATTTGTATAGACAGTTGTACATAATCTACCAGGGGCTTTAACTAGTTTTATTCGCGCAACCTCACAATTCCTTCTGATGCAGCAAAAACACGTAGGCGTTGCGTCATAAACACGGATGTTTTTAGATATTTTGATACGCAAAGAAAAATGAAGTTTCAAACGGCGCAGTCAACAGCCATCATATGTTTATCACGTATATAACAGAAGAAATAAAAGCATTAGAACAGAATTCAGTGTCCGAATAAATAAGTAAAATGAAAGATTGTAACTAAACATCTAGTATAATTACTCAACGTAAAGTCTTGCCTATCGTAGACTTATATCACTTATATAACAGAAGAAATAAAAGCATTAGAACAGAATTCAGTGTCCGAATAAATAAGTAAAATGAAAGATTGTAACTAAACATCTAGTATAATTACTCAACGTAAAGTCTTGCCTATCGTAGACTTAATTGCTTGAAACATTTTGAATCAGAGTGTGCTGCACTGGCTAGACCAGGTGAATACTTATTAAAACTTATTTTCAAAGAAATCTAACATATGCCTAAAAACTTCGATATATGAAGAATAGATAGCCATAGATGCTACAGCCATTGATTATATTTAAAAGCAGTGCGTGAACATGCCACCATGAAAATAAATAAATAAGAAAACGAGAGTCTGTTAGCGGTATTTAACTTTCATCTGTTTGACGTGTATCTGAATAGACGTTATACTGCGTTACATAATTGTAATTTGAACATTGTTTCATTCAGTACAGAACGATAATATTTGTTTGTGAATAAGCTGCGTTCAAGGCCTCAATGTCTGCATGCCTCACGCCCTCAGTCTTTACAATTTACTTATCATGTGTATTTAAACTGTATACTTTTATTATAATTGAGCATAAAATGGCAACAATGAAGCACGAAAGCTTTTATAGCTAAAATATTATGACACCGTATTTCATTCCATCTCAACTTAAATCTAAAACAAAGTCTCAAAATTGAAATTGAATAGCGTATTCGACCGTTAATAACGTATCCATTTAAAAAAACTGTCAGCGTTTCAATTAAGTACCAAGGTTTACTTGCTGAAATGTCATCAACGTTACCGGTTTGTAGCGCTCTCATCAGGCATAAGGCAAAACATTAAAAGTATTCTTGTTGTGACGAGCTAACGAACGAAGAAAATACCGTAACTTATAAGATGTCCCGCCATCAGTCTGTTTAGGAGTTTTGTCAGTGTTTATGGTAACGAGACGGGTAATTCACAATATTTGCCACATTATTCCTACATGGTATTATCTGCACCCAAAATGTTACTCAAAATGATACAGTTTACTTACTGTCCGGCGATGAGTAGTTGACCGGAGGCTGGAGGCTGTGAAAATACATTATCTCAACGTGTAGCATTTCGGCAGTGAAAATTTTGATTAGCAGTAATATTAACTAATAAGAAGTTTACATGTTGCCAATATTGTACTACCAAGCGCATGATGTATCACCGTCTTTAGGGACTTTAAAAATTGATCAAAATGGTCAATGCAATGAAATATGGTAATTTATTGATATAACTGGGCTGTTCCTTGATTTTAACTGAAACTTTCACTTGAGCATTGTCGTTTTTTATTGGTAACGAAAAATACCTCCATGCAAGTCTTATAAAAAATGCGTACTTTGTTAGCAGATGCTTATTTTCGTTTTGACAGATACTTTTCTGTGCCTCATGTCATTAAATTCCAGTGTGTAGTTTAGTTTTCTCACCTTTCTGTAGTCTTTAATTTTTATGCTCTATGAACCGATTTTTTTCAATATTCAATATAACAGCAGGTTTTGTAGTGTAAATTACTAGTAATTATTTAATTTTATGTTTATCTATATTAAAAAGAACGATGATGTTTGTTTGTCACTTTACTGACACCACTATGAATAACAACGTTCGGAGCATCAGTAGTTTTATTTCCCTTGGGGTCATATCTTCTCTATCTCTCAATTTATCTATTTATCTCTTTTTATTGCTTTGACTAAAAGTCGCAACAAAACTGAACCGTTGTATAATCATGTCAGCAAAAGTGTTGAGCGTTGCTACAAGAAGAAAAAAATAGCAACGTTTGTTCAGTATTTGTCAAGTCTTTTAACACATAACAACTCTCTTTTCTGTTTCACGTATAAAACGCAGCTTGCGAGGGCCTTAAAATGCTTGGCAAACTTCTGTCAACAGTATTTCTTAAAAAATGTCTGAATACCGTATTTATGAGAGTTTCCTGGGAGTTGGTGAAGGTTGTTGATTAGCTGTGATGTAATGGATTACATTTTGTATAAATGTTATCTACGTTAATTTTACGTTAATTCGAGTAGTACATAGGCGAATTACAAGGAATCGAGCAGACTGTAATTTTTGCAATATTTAAAGACGATTTTAAAGGAGGATATACTAGCAAAAGAAAACAAAACGATTATGTCTTCAATTTATTTACATTTGGGAATAGTTTCATATGTAACCTCTATAACCGGATGTTACCGGCTTAAACCAAAATGGATAGAAAGCTAATAAGTATCAGTCGTTAGCAATGTAATAGGCTTCTTCTAAAACTTATATTGTTTGCTTGAAACTCCGCTTCAAACGACATAAAAATAAGGAGAAATGCAGGCGATCATTTTTAGCATTTCTTTGGTACCCAGTTATCTCCCCTTATTTTACATCCTGGATCCACTTTTCAGGACCACATCATACCCTAAGTTAAAGTTGGGATGATAAACTTTCATAATATGCCAAATTCATCCTTTCGAATTGTCGGGGCATTAAACTCGAAAAATAGGCCCCTTTTGAATTTCAGCGTCCTGACTATAGGGTTAGCAACAAGAGCTACATGTGGTTGCCCCATGCAGCATGGAGCAGGGGAGATAATCACTATAAAAAATCAAATACAGTAGAGCTTCAGGGGCTCAAAACCTGATTGCTTGTTAACCATGCCTGATTAGACCTCTTTCCTTGGTCCCTAGAGGTCACCTTATATAGAAACTAACCCTAGATGCCCGATCTACCCTTGACTGGAACTAGTTTTCATGGTCTCAAGCCTGTTTGAGCCAACAAAGTTTTACTGTATGCTGTAAGCCTTCCTTTATCTCTAAGCTGATCTGATTTGGAAATGTTTGGGACAGGGTGGCATCATATAAAGGTTGCTGACCATCCATCAAGCTATAATAGTAATAGTCTCTACACAAAGTTTGTTCCCATCTGCACAATGGAAACTACAAATGTTTCTCAGAGGAAAACAGATGTCCCCCACATCAGCCGATTCCCATCCCCCTAATCCCACATCAGCGAATTCCAACCCACTTGCTTAATTAGCCCATAACTATTCTATGTTGATATAGCCTGTCAAGTTTGGTTTACAGATGTTGATACATTCAAGAGCATTTAATCTTTCTGTGACCTAGAAAATGGAGTCAACCAATATCTAATCTTGTCTTCTGCTTGTCATAATTATTTATCCACAAAAGTCTGATATCATTCCACCCACTAGCTCAAGAAATATATTCTTATACTATTAAAAATAACTAGGTGCTACTATGACCTAGAAAATGGGGTCAGGGTCATTAAAATCTAATCAGCCATTAAGCTTGTCACATTGCAATGTCAATGCAAGTGAAAATCCATCCTCTGGTTCAAAGGGCATCCAAAATACAAGACTATGATGTTGTAAAAGGGGTCATGGTCACCAAAAACTAAACATGTCTTAAATTTGTTGCAGTGTTGTATGGCTAAGTCCAATCCATTAATTGGTTCTGACAAGAAATACCCCATTTTTTAGGGAAAATTTAACATGTGTAAGTTGCCTATTGACCTTGATAATGGAATTAAGGTCAACAAATCACAATCAACTCTTAGGACTGTCCCATGTGAGGTGGCTCATTATGAGTCACCCCATCTGGATTTATGCTGTTTGCAAAGTCAACTATTTTTATTTTTGGCATAAAATATAGAAACAGTCATGGAGTTAAGAATCTTGATAGGAAACAGGACCAGTCACCAGTGAGGATAGCTTGCCTGGACTTGCCCTTGCCGATTACAAAAGCTTAACAGTGAATGTTGAGGGCAGCTCTGACACAGATACTTAGGTGACAACAACAGCTCTTCCTCGACTTTTGTACAGCCAAGTTATACCATAAGCGGACAGTTAAGCGGACAGTCGTTAAAGTGAACTAACTGAATAGACAAAATAGTTTTTATTTGCAAATCATATCAATCTGAACATAAAACAAGCACATAAACAAAGCATTTTTGTTTCAATTTCACTTAATGATTACAAGGGTCCAGTCATTCAGAACTGATGACAGCATTAGTTAACAACATATTTTTTAACATATTGCATGCAAAAACATCACCATATTTTAGTTGCAAACAAGCAAATTCAACGAATTTATGTCCCCCGCCTTGGAAACTAGGTCTCCACTGTATATACACTTAGTGTTTGAGCTGGAAAAGCGGCTAAGTTAAAAATGTGAAAAAAGTAATAAAACAAGAATTCCGCAGAATGCTATGTCGCACCTGCCTTGTTCTCCCACAGTAGCAGAGATCATGGTTATATTAGGTTTGATGAATTCATGTATAAAAGTTTGAGCGAACTGGACTTGCAAGCTAAGAAGGATGCAATTCTGGACATAACATTCAACAGTCAACAGAGTATGAAAAATCATTAAAAGTATAAATTAGTTAAAAGCAATCCAAGAGACCAGCTTAAGAAAACATTTTATGCCATGTCTGATGATTGTAAGTGTGTTAGTTTGTGAGAAATGTACTTTAATGCTAGAGAGTAAATACAAAATGTGGATGCCAGGTTGACCTACAAATTTCCAAAGCCATTAGAGCATGAAATATAAATCAATCATAATGCTTGATGCTTATACCATTGTGTTTAAAGAGAAATGTACTTAAATGCTAGAGTCAATGCATTGTTGGACATAAAATTTTACAAAGTCAGCAGCCCTTGAAATTAAGGTCAAGGGCAGAAGGAAATGCAACATCCCTAGAGACCTTTTTATTAAGAAACATTTTGCCATGTTTGATGATTCTAGGTATCATACTTTGAGAGAAATGGACTTAAAGGCTAGGAAGCATGTAATTTTTTACATGAAATTATACGAAGTCAGCAGAGGGTTAAATATAGCTAACGAGTAGAAAAAAGTGCAACATGCCACAGGAACAGTCTAAGGAACTTAGTACAAGGTTTAATGATTGTAGGTATCATACTTGGAGAGAAATGGACTTAAAAACTAGGGTCGAGGTAATTTTGAACATTAAATTTTACAAAGTCAGGAAAGCGTCAAATATAGGTCAAGGGCAGAAAAAAGTGCAACATACCTCGAGAACATTCTAAGAAGAAACTTTATACCAGGTTTGATGATTGTAGGTATCATAGTTTGAGACAAATGGACTTAAACACTAGGGTCCAGGTAATTTTGGACATTAAATTTTACGGAGTCAGCAGAGCGTGAAATGTAGGTCAAGGGTAGAAAAAAGTGCAACATTCCTCGAGAACATTCTAAGAAGAAATTTAATACCAGGTTTGATGATTGTAGGTATCATAGTTTGAGAGAAATAGACTTAAACACTAGGGTTGAGGTAATTTGGGACATTAAATTTTACGGAGTCAGTAGAGTGTGAAATGTAGGTCAAAGGTAGAAAAAAGTGCAATATACCTCAAGAACATTCTAAGAAGAAACTTTATACCAGGTTTGACGATTGTAGGCATCACAGTTGGAGAGAAATGGACTTAAACACTAGGGTCGAGGTAATTTTGGACATTAAATTTTACGAAGTCAGCAGAGCGTGAAATGTAGGTCAAGGGTAGAAAATAGTGCAACATTCCTCGAGACGATTCTAAGACGAAACTTTATACCAGGTTTGACGATTGTAGGTATCATAGTTTGAGAGATATGGACTTAATCACTAGGGTCGAGGTAATTGTGGACGGACAGACGGACGGAATGACTGACGGACGGACGGAAAAGTGAACTCCTATATCGCACCTTGCTAAAGCAGGTGCGACAAAAATAATGTGAGGATTATATCCAAACCACATGCATATCTTCAGACCATGATCAAATTATCTGTGAAGTTTCAAAGGAATCAGCATAAAACTGTAGGAGGAGTTGCACACACAAGGTACCCACTATCTATTCACTTTGATGGTAAAAATGTATGAAAAATGGCTAAGTTCAATTTGCGAAAAAAGTGACAAAAAATAATCTCAGGATTATATCCAAACCACATGCATAGCTTCAGACCATGACCAAAATACCTGTGAAGTTTCAAAGGAATCGGCATAAAACTGTAGGAGGAGTTGCGCACACAAGGTACCCATCACCTAGTCACTATGATAGTAAAAACGCCTAAAAAATGACTAAGTTCAACTTGTGGAAAAAGTAAAAAAAAAATAATGTGAGGATTATATCCAAACCACATGCATATCTTCAGACCATGATCAAAACACCTGTGAAGTTTCAAAGGAATCGGCATAAAACTGTAGGAGGAGTTGCACACACAAGGTACCCACTATCTATTCACTTTGATAGTAAAAATGTATGAAGAATGGCTAAGTTCAATTTGAAAAAAAAAGTGATAAAAAAATGTGAGGATTATATCCAAATCACATGCATAGCTTCAGACCATGACCAAAATACCTGTGAAGTGTCAAAGGAATCGGCATAAAACTGTAGGAGGAGTTGCGCACACAAGGTACCCATCACCTAGTCACTATGATAGTAAAAACGCCTAAAAAATGACTAAGTTCAACTTGTGAAAAAAGTAAAAAAAAATAATGTGAGGATTATATCCAAACCACATGCATAGCTTCAGACCATGACCAAAACACCTGTGAAGTTTCAAAGGCATCGGCATAAAACTGTTGGAGGAGTTGCGCACACAAGGTACCCACTATCTAGTTATTTTGATAGTAAAAACGCCTAAAAAATGACTAAGTTCAACTTGTGGAAAAAGTGACAAAAAATAATCTCAGGATTATATCCAAATCACATGCATATCTTCAGACCATGACAAAAACAGCTGTACAGTTTCGAAAGAATCAGCATAAAACTGTAGGAGGAATTGCGCACACAAGGTACCTACTACTTTAGGGAGACGGAAGGACGGAGAGGGGACGGAAGGACAGAAGGACGGAATGCCAAAAATTATGTCCCTCCGCTTTACTTCGAAAAGGTGGGGGACAAAAATATTAGCACACTTGATTTTATGTAAACTAAACGTATGTTGTGACCCTTCATCAAAGCTGGTCAGAAGAAGTTCCACTGTCACAGTATATGTTTTTATGCAGCTTTCACAAATATTATCCACAATCAATAAATATTCAATCTTATCTTAGACTCTATTATAAGCCCTCATTAGAACAAACTATTTCACAGAAAAATAAGGAAAATCATCTCAGAAATAATTCCAATCTCAATTCCACCTAGCGTTTTGAATACTTTTAAAATTCCAACCACAGATTAAGCAAAATGTGTTGCTACAACACTGTGAATGGATAGAAATATTTCACTACTTGTTACCATGACATCAATATCAGGCAGGCATGAAATGAGCCGCGACACGAGAAAACCAACAATGTGGTTGCGCGCCTAGCGCAGACTCAGATCAGCCTGGGCATCCGCCCAGTCTGATCAGAGTCTTGGCTATCCGCATGGAGGTAGCTTAGACCCTTAGCTACCATTTGAGCACTTAACAAGAGTCTGAACATACTGGGCGGATGCCTAAGCTGATCTGAGTCTACGGTTGGCGCACAACCACATTGTTGGTTTTCTCGTGACGCGGCTCAAATATCAAATTTTATGATAGGTAACAGGATTTGATGTTGCAGCCACAAGACTCAAGAGTACTCAATAGCAGAGTAAAGATATTTTCATGATACACATTTGTTCATCAGAAAGTTTTCAAGCTTCCAAATAAAGTCATATGATTATAGTTCAGCTCTGTGTCATCTCAGCTCATACTTTCCTGCCAAACTGTTAATATCACTGTCACTGTGCTGTCCTGAACTTCTGAGGTGATCTATCAAGTCTTTTACAACTGAAATTAACAGAAATAAAGTTTCAATGGATTTTGATCGATTGATTTGATGCTTAACGTCCACGGTAAACAGCTATGGTCATGTCGGGACGGTCAGTTAACCTAACCACACTTTTCCTGGGCAGGCTTAGACCTCCTTAGCGGTTAACCAGTACTAAGTGCACATACTTTCGCCAGTAACTGACAACTGCCTTTCTTGAGAGTTTCAATGGAATTGATACACTATAAAGGGCTGCAACTCTGACATTTTCATGTTTTCCTCCCTTCTCAATGGGGGTCAACTCTTAAAGGAAAGAATTTGCTACTCTTAAAGGAAAGATTTTCCTTTTAGAGTTGTTCCCATTTTGGAAGGGCTTTGACATCAAGGAAAGCAATTTAATACAGGAAGTCATAAAATATATATGCATGTATGTTTACAAAATTTCAAATTAAAAATATGTTTTGTTCAAGCTATATCATACTGAGAATTCAAAGACAATAAGGCAAACAGTGTATCTCCAGATGAGGTGGCTCATTATGAGCTGCCTCCTCTGGATCTACACTTTTTTGCAAATTTATGTACTTTCATTTTAGGCACTTTAAGCATCAGTGACAAAAAAAGCTGAATTTACAAACAGGGTAGATCCTGATGAGGGGGCCCATCATGAGCTGCCTCATCTGCATGTAGATCTAATCATTTTGTTCTCTAGCCTTTGAATTCTCAACATGACATAGCTTGGATGAAACATTTTTTTAAGTTTGCAGATGTAAATTTTATCCCTTTCATCGTGAGCCACCTTATCTAGATCTACACTGTTTGCCCTCTAGTCTTCAAATTCTCAATGATATAGCTGAGGGGAAACATTTCTTGAAAATTTGCAGACATAATATTTGTCATCTGCTTTTTGGCGCTTCATGGGTTGTGTTTATGAAGAAATAAAGTTTACCTTGTTTTTCCTTGTTTGAGAAGAACATCACAGTCATAGAAAACCTCTTCACAGACGTTAAGCACTTTAAGTTCTCATAGAAATCTTCACTATTCCTGTAGAAATATAAACCAATATGTAATTCCTCCATTTAAAGGTAGGTTCCTGAACTAAGGATACCAATTCTGTTCACAAAATAATTTTGTCTTTTTCTGTATGGTATTGAATACTCTTATTTTTCTGAAACTGTTGCTACTGAGAAAACCGTTGGATTTTGTTGAAAATTGTTGAAAATTGTCGTTTATCTCAGGTTTACATATGTTTGTCATATGCCTACAAGTGCGTGATTTCTACATGTAGCATCATTCTCCAAAAGGTCATGTTTTCTCTTGTTGTGAGTTCTCCTAGAGGTCCCGGCATGGCGATTGGTTTAATACTAGCCCAAAATGCAATGCAGCATGGTGTGAGCCGGGTTATCTATTTTTGGCATGAACTAAAAATAGCACTAACTGGTGTGCGAAGCAGAGTCAGGGAACCCCTCGCAAAACGACTTATCAAATACTTTTGGCTTTACACTTTTTAGTGAAACTTATTTATTTCCTTGTTATAAGTGCTTTCCGATAATTTAGAAAAAAATCATGAAAATTATAATGCATTCCATACTCCAGGAACCAACCTTTAAGGTCTACTTGTACACTTCTATATGTTTCTGCTATTTTTACAAAGGGGAACAACTTAAGTGACCATGTTTGCTTCCCTGGACAACAAAGCCCCTGTAAAATGAAGTTTACTCTTTAAGGAAAGAATTTGCTCCTCAGGGAGCAAATTCTTTACTTTAAGAGCTAAACACCACTGAGAAGGAAAGCAAACATGAAAATGGTAGAGTTGCTTCCCCTGAAAGTGTATCTATTCACCTTAAACACTGTAAATCAGGAAATACAAGCACATGTATTTGTACTTTTTTTTATTTTTTTCGCAAACCTTCGCATTACAAAGTTTTGTGAAAATAAAACTATGGCAACACAGTCACATCTTTTGAAAACTAATCACAAATTAATACATGTACAACATGTAATGAATATCATGAAACTCAGCATTTATGAGTATTTATCAGTTTACCATAACACTTCAGAAAATTTTTAAATGGCCATCTTAGAAATCCCAAAAGATTTCTTAACTTATACAAAAAGCTGACAAATACTTCATATACCATATTCTTTCTAAAACAAGCCCAGGGGCCGTATTCATAAAACGACTTAAGTGGTTGCTATGCTGTTGCTAAGGCTAAATTTCTTGGAAGGAGATTCCCTACAACTATGAAATTTGCTCTGGAGGAACAGTCTTTGTAAGACTGTTCCTCCAGACCAAATTTCATAGTTGTAGGGAATCTCCTTTATAGATATTTAGCCTTAGCAACTGCATAGCAACGACTTTAGTGGCTTTATGAATACGGCCCCTGGGGGCACTGAAATTCACAAGCCAATAAAATCTCAGCAATAAACAATAAAGTTTGGTGGTCTGAAGGTAAGCCTGGTGGAATTTTAGCAGCTTAGCATAACTATAAAATCCAGAGCCCTAGATAAGAGGGGTATTTGATGATAATTGAGGGATAATTTTCTTTATTTCTCATTGAAACCATATGTTGTGACCCCTCATCTGAACCGTCTCAATGAGACGGTTCAGATTAGGGGTCACAACATATGGTTTTATGCAGAATTAACAAAAATTATCCCTAATTATCATCAAATACTCCCTCTTATCTAGGGCTCTGAAATCTCCCAGTAAAACAGTAAAATAAGCTCCCTTTCTCATATATTCTAGATAAATAGTTGATCCAGTTCAAAAGAGATGTACCGGTAAAGAATCTGTCCCCTACAGCCTTATGTATTTAATCTCAGAATCTTGTGAAACACAGTTAACGGATGGAAAACCATACCCTTATATCACACCTTGCTATTAAAAGCAGGTACAACACAAACATATTCAAATTTCTCATCATACTCTCACATACAAATTATGTTTTAAGCAAACCACTTACTGTATGTAAAACTCTTTGAAAACATGTAAAACTTTGAGCAGAACTTCAGCATCAAGGAACTCCCCAAACAACTTGGTGTAGTCTGATGGAGAAATTTTCTACAAAAGAAACACATACAGGTGTTGAATTACTTTCACTATAAAGATAAAGATAAAGAAGCTTTATTTAAAGTCGCATATTAGAAACAGATAACTTTTATTGCGACAAACAAGGTATCCAGTAACAATTTATACTTACCTGATGACAACATTATCTTCCTAGGAGTACGCTTTATAGGCGAGCGTCAGCCAAAGGAGCTCCTAGTACTATTTTTTACGCTTTGGTATGGCGGGGCCGGGATTAGAAGTCACGACCTCCAGTTCCCGAAGCGGAGACTCTACCACTGAGCTATAGGGGCCGGTATTTAATCTCATCTTGTCTCGACTTTCAGAAATACCCAAATTAAAATTAATCTGAATCAATTTATACTGGTCAAGAAATTATACTTCCTTCTGTACTGTTTTTAGCTGAGGCCTCTGGGCATCTTAAGAGTTTCAACAAAAATCCAAACCTGGGCCCAGTTGTTCAAAGCATCATTGGCTTCAAGAAGTCATTAGCCATAATACGTTAAGTCTTTTGGGATGCATAAAATCAAGTGTGCGGATATTTTTTGCTAAAAATTGTAAGGAACTTTAGCAGTAAGAAAAAGGCAGTGATTTTGCATACAATACCTTCAAAAATTTAATATATCATTAACTAACAACACTGGTAGTTTGAAATAACCAGGTCAATGTCTTCATTTCCAAATAACACAGACATATGAAGCTCATCGTTTAAAAAAAACTGCCGGGTGCGACATTTGGTCGAAAAATAATTTAAGATTTGTTGTCCACGACAGAGAACATCTTGATTACCTGCGTGGGATTGGCTATTACTTGAGCTACTAAACTGCTAGACATTTCAATGTTTTTGAAATGATGTGTGAACAAAACTCATGTTCCAAAAATATTTGCCTTATGAATTATGTTTTAGACGAAATTTAGACGAATCTTAGCCGTTTTTAGACATTTTTAGATGAAATTTAGACTAAATGTCGTATTTGACGAAATGGCATTTAGATGAAATGGTCTTTAGACAAAATGGTCATTAGATGAAATGGCTTTTAGACGAAAAAGCTTTAGACGAAATGGCATTTAGACGAAATGGTTTTAGACAAAATGTCATGGATCCACCATTCCATCTGCATCTTTTGGATGCATTATTGCATAGTCAAAACCAAATGTTTCCACTTTTAGAACAATTACAGTATTTTTTTTGTGTCCTAATTCTTAGAATATTTATGGTGTAAGAGATTACCTTTAAATACTGATAAAAGGCCTCGGGATTTTGTCTCATTGTTTTATAATCTGCCTGAAACTGGAATGAAGTGGTTGGCACCGGTTTCTCTCTTGGTGAGGTATCTCCTATACCTCTGGGACTAGGCACTTTTGTCCTTTCAGTAGTTCTTCTACTACTATCCATAGTTTTACCAACATCAGGTTTTCTTGTTTCACTGTCTGATGTTTTATTTACAGCTTTAACACTTGAATCTATGCTGTCTTTGTTTATATCACTTAAGTCAAGGTTCAGATCTTTTAGAGTTTGCTCCACATTATCACAAAGTTTTGTATTAGGAGTAGCTGACTTGTTTGTTTCTTGACCGTAATCGAAACCATTTGGCACATTTGTCTGTCTGTTCTTCTGTTTTTCTTCTGTACATGACTGAGTTCCAAAACTGCCAATATCAGCTGAAATATATAAATACCCTTTTCATAAGTTTGAGAGGACTTCTCTGCTGCGGGGTCTGGTTCCCAGCACTAGCATATGTTACCTGTACAGGTAAAGGTGTGAAAACTTATTCAACCAATCAGTGAACCAGAATTACCGAACATGATAATTTTATTAGCCGTCTGGAGGTATTGACATTATGGGACCAAGAAACAGAATGATACTGTGTTCTGTTCTGTTCAATTCTCCTAACCACGCACAGCTCAGCGGTACGTAACCATAGCTGCACACAACTGGCGCCGAGTGTCCGACCAAATGACAGAGTGGAAGTAAATCTTCTTTAATAGTACATGTACCATCCCTGTCTTTAATCATGAAAAGCTATACAGTCATTTTTACAAAGGAAAACAATCTTTTGCCTTTCTGTCTGCCTCCCTGGGCAACAAAATTCATCCAATAAAACCTGGCCCCGAGGTTATAAAACTTTTTTCATGCTCAGCTGAGTTGAGCATGAAATTTTACCTGCTAATAAATAGCAAATTACTGATAAGTACACTTGTTTTCTTGCTCAGTTAAGCGGAGTATGTAATTTTCTCTGCTAATGAATATGAAAATGCCAGCGTTAGTTGGCATTTTCATATTTATCAGCAGAGAAAATTTCATGCTCAGCTGAGTTGAGCATGAAAAAAGTTTTATAACCTCGGGGCCTGGCCACGTAAGGAACAGCTTACCTGACAATGCCTTGCCCATCACAGGGTTGTCATTTATCCTCCACTTTTAAACTCCCTGACTTTTCCCTGATTTTTCCCATACATTTTAGTGTTTTACATCCCTTTTTATGGATCCAAAAGTTATTTAACGCTTTACTTGAACAGTGCTAAGTGTATCACTACGATACTGTGGATTACTATTAAAGGAAAGAATTTGCTACCCCATGTAGCAATTTCTTTTCTTTAAAAGTAGCCCCCCTATAAGGATGAAAATGTGCCTGGACTATCTCTCTAGATTAGGACTTCCTTTTCCCTTTGACAGAGTAAGTATATTTTCTGAAGACTGCCATAGTCATAAAGTATCAAATTCCCTGACTTTATCATAAAGTATCAAATTCCCTGACTTTTTCAAAGTCCTTTTCAAATTTCCCTGACCAACCACATAATTTCCTGACCCGTAAAAATAATTTTCCAGATGATTTTCCCTGACTGTGGCAACCCTGCATCACACACACACAAAAAAAACTTTAGCCAAAACTTTAATACTGGGTAGGATGCTGACAGAAGCCGACAATAAAGTGAGTGCAATAGCTCATCCTGTATTTCCATACAAGCAAACTAAAAATGGTCTACTCTTTGAAGAAAAAATTGACTCCTAGAGGAGGAGCTCTTTTCCTTTAAGGCTTGACCCCTATTGAGAAAGGAGGTAAATATGAAAATGACAGAGTTGCTTCCCTTAAAGTGTACCAATTCACATTAAGATCTTCACACAAGGGAAGTATTTGACAATTATTTTGCAAAAATCCACCTTAACTCTAAAAACAAGACCTTCCCCGTACAGGATAGCTTGCCTGCAGTGCCTTGCCCATCACATAAAACAACTTTAATGTAAAACTTTAAAGTGTGACACCCACGTCCACCCCAACGCCGACGTCCAAGTGACAACAATAGCTCTCTGTACTTTCATACAGGAGAGCTAATAACTGTTTGGGTTAATATAAAAGAATTCCTGAATGGTCATAAAATACAGTAACCACTTGTCCACAGATGTTGTGGTCCCTCATTAGAAAAGTCTAGAGTAGCACCTCTAATGTGGAGTTGTAAGGTATTGTGCACAGAGGAGATTATTATAGTATAATCAAACATCTCTGGTTCCTATTTTATTGCATATTACATGAGTACAGTCATAATTAATAGTTTGCCATCAATCTAAAATCAACTGACCTTAAGCCAATGAGCCACCTTTCCAATTTGTCTGAGTATAATTCATTAAAGAAACTGTAGTCATAAAATGCATGTTCATTTTTTTGTCTAAGAATTTTACTCAATTTGATTGGTCAATTTGACTGACTGGCTGTAACAGATTAGTTATAAAAGCAACATGAGGGATGAAATTGTTACATAATTTTAAGAGGACTGTAATGTGCCTAAATTCTGGGGCACTTAAAATAACTGATTTTCCATTTGGGACAAATGGAAAATAAATTATTTTATGTGTCCGAATACTTAAGCACATTACAGTAATCTCTGCCTACCAGGTGATCTTGCAGTAAATCTTTCAAACATCTGGTTGTCCTTCTCCATAAGTTCCTTCTTCACTTGACCTTGACCCTGTTCTACCATGGCAATGGCTGATTTTCTTTCAAGGTCATCCTCAAGTCCAACTTCTTCTATATGTATCCTCTTCAATGGTTTCTATAAAGAAATATAATTTAATTTTCTTCATTAACCCCAAGCATTTTCCCACGATTTTACTGTCAGACTACTATACACAGTTCCGAGAATAGCCGCTAAGCTCCGCCTGCTTAGTTACTGTTACTACGTCTCACAAGCTTGCACAAAGATGGCGGAAAAATAAATGACAAATGCAAGTGTCTGCCAAATGTTGGCAATCTATGGCAAAGAATCAGCCTCCTCATGACCTACACACGGCAAGTGGCGCATCATGCATTTCCGATGCGTTCTGTTCTTGCAGAGCACGGTAAGTTATTAAAAGTGGTGTTAGTTTGTTTTCTTTAAACAGGTATACATCCCTTCATTAACTGTAAGATAGAATCACGGACTTATGTTGGGTATTGACCATGTGTGATTTGTTTGTGAGACTATGTCACATGCTAAGTTGTCGTTGCATTGGCCAGGTATACGCTATCATGTGATTTTGAGTGAATTTCTGGGCGTGGCTTGGAACTGTGTATTATGAAGTTAATATACAAATATTTTTACCTTAGAGACTCACAGCAGAATATATCAAAAGTGGGCGTGTATTTTCCCTATATTTCATGCTGTGGTTTTACTAGATGCTAGTAACTGATCAGGCATCAGTCCTATAGGTATTTTTGTGATGTTCATATACAAGTTTTATTCATCAGCTTTACTTTTTCCGGTTCATCAACTGTAGGGAATGGCTCAGAATAACTAAAAGATTTTAATTAGAAGCTGGGCATGTTCAAAAAAAATGTGACCAAAGTGTGACATTGGAGGTCAAAATTAAACACTCTGCCATAGGTTTAATTTTTATTCCAGACTTATCTACAGTGCTTCCAGTTTACAAAAGTGTATAAATTTTAATATTAACATTATTAATAAAAATTTTATGACAATTTTTGTGAAGAAATGTACACCCAAAATCTGTGAAAATGACCAAATTTTATGAAAGCTTTAGAAGGCTAAAATCATGATCTTGTCACTTTAAGTTTCTATTATTTGATGCAGGGCATTTCCAAATTATGTAAATAAATGCTGTTTTCTGTCAGAAACCGCTGAATGATATAAAAACTCAAATTTTAACTTCATTTTGACACATTGTTTTAGATGTACAGTTCTAAAAACTTTCATATCTTTTATTCACTTGACTGTATCTCAATGAAATGTGCATTGTAATGATGCCATATGAGTAGAGAACTATTCTAGAAAATGATTACTCATATAAAAAGTTATAGGTAGTGGTGAGGCCATGTCAAAAATGTGCTATAAATTTCAAGAAATGTGTTACACTCCTGAGTATTATTTCAAAACTGCTCTAATTTGCATTGCAAGAGCTTTAAGTCAATGATTAAGCGTTCCATATAATAAAGTAACACCAACTGCGTGTTGTTAACATCATTTTTTCCGAGATTATTGGCCTCTTTAACAAGAAACATTGTTCTGATGCTCAGGAGTGTAACACTTGACAGTTATTTATTGTATTGTAAAAAAAAGATGAATATTCTGCCTTTGAATTTCATTATTTTGTTGTCTTCTCTTTAAAAGCAACTTGCACTCATTGCTGTAGCAAAAACCAAAACCATATCTCTTAACTCATGCTTGGATGTAACACAATATATTTGCTATTTCGGCTATCTAAATGCACAACAATCAAACAGATATATACTTAATTTAATTTTCTTCTTCACTCTTTCTTTTGATAATTGAACAGTTTTCTTTACCTGACTATCATTACCTGTTTACAAAAGACATTACAGAAGTGACATTCCATACCAGTTTCAGAAGTTGATGGTCACATTATTAATCAGTAGAAAATGTCCCTTTCTAAAATATCATTTACCACAAAATCTTATCAGAACAGATGGCACTGCATCAAGAAATATTTTCAGATGTTGGAAACCTATATTTAGCATGAATTAATCCAAACATGTTGCTGTAATGGAAGAAAAAGTGTCCAAAATGGCATTAAACTTAAAAAACTCAGGAGTGAAACACCTTGCTCTATACGTCATAGCAAAACCCAAATTTAGTCACAAAATATCATTATCTTGGTCATTCTTATCTAATTATTTCTCACAAAACACTTGATAGCCATTATGGTTGCTGTTTAGAATGCCTCATAGTGGTAGATATGAAGAAAATGGAATCTCAAAATCTTCAATTTTTGGTCTATTTCATGGCAGTGCAGCTTTATTTACATTTAGAAGTTAACTATATGTTCCAAAATTGCTTGAGAGGGGTTTAGTCTTCATTTATAAGCACAATAAATGAAAATTAAACTGCTTGTGGTAAAGAAGTAAGCTATTTTTGTCTTTTTCCAAAAAAGTGTTACACTCCTGAGTGGCTCAAATGGTACATATGAAGAAAATAAAAGCCAAGATGAAGACTGCCTGAGTACCACTTACCATGATGGGTCAAAGACTTTTCAAACAAAGCATGAAAGTTTACTAAAGCTACCCTTGGGAAAAGCTATGGGGTTCCAAATGTCAAATGTTACACTCCTGAGTTCAAGGGGTACTAGAGAAGTTGTTTACATTCTGAGATGGATGCTGGTAAAGCAAATGGAAAATTTGCAATACAATATACCATCTTTATTCAATGTTTCAGACTACAGTCAAACCTGTCTTAAGGGGTCACCCAAGGGAAGGACAAAAATTGGCTGCTTAAGACAGGTGACCCCTTAATACAGGTTCATTTGCACTGTATTTTGGTTCAAGGGATCCAGAAAATGTGGCTGCTTAAGACAGGTGACCCCTTAATAGAGGTGACCCCATGAGCAGGTTTGACTGTATATTATAGAGATTAGAAGCATCAAATATAAAAATGACATCCATTTAGATGGGAACCTCTTCTTTTTTGGTGCACCAGAAATTCAGCATAGTGCTGTTGAGTTCAGCATTATTAATTCCATGGGTGATGATGAAAGGACATTAATCTTACATTTTCATGCAGCCCAAAGTGCTGGAAAGTCAAAACGATGCCTAATAGGTATGGTAACCGGCACAGTTTTGTAAAATTGCATGCTGAAAATTCAGTAATCAAAAAGATGTCACACAAAAAGCGTTACACTCCTGAGTTTTTTGGCTATATTTTTGCCAGTAACTTTTTTATTACTCAAAGTATTTCAATGAAATTTGGCAGGTATCTTCAAGGCCACATGATGCATCTTCAGGAACAAAAATAATGCACTAATATAGCCCTGTTTTCTTTAAAATACTCTGAAATGCTTTGGTCACATTTTTTTCTTGAACATGCCCAGCTGTAGAAGCACCACATACCTTAATATGCTTAAGAATTGGGACACCTAAAACCATTAATTTTCCATTTGTCTCAAATGGAAAATCAATGGTTTTGGGTGTCCCAATATTTAAGCACATTAGGTACTATGGCAATTCAATTCAGTGTATGTTTCAAGAAACTTCATCAATTACTTTCCCAGTTATCACTTCAAACAGACAAATTCTGTAACTTTAAATCTGTTAAAGGCAATACCTCTTGCAATATTTAGCCAATCTGGATGACACCTGTGTGCATCTCAGCCTTCTGTTGATCTGTATAGTCTACATTTCATGCAATTCTATATATGCGCCGTCACACGAGAAAACCAACAAAGTGGTTGTGCGCCCAGCGCAGGCTCAGATCAGCCTGGGCATCTGCCGAGTCCGATCAGACTCTTCGCTAAGGGCTTAAAGGGTAGCTAAGGATCTAAACTACCTCCATGCGGATAGCGAAGGCTCTGATCAGACTGGGCGGATGCCCAGTCTGATCTGAGTCTGCGCTGGGCGCACAACCATATTGTTGGTTTTGTCGTGTCGCGGCTGATATTAATTCCTTTATACTGACTCCAAAGTTTTGCCAAATAGTATTTTTGGAGCCCAAATGTTTTTTTTTTTTTTTTTTTCGCATTTGGCAAAATTAGTGAGTGGCAGAGTCATGCCTGATTTAGTCTGTTATACAAAACAAAGAAATGCATACTTTGCAAATTTTTGATGACGTTCTGTGATGTCAAACCAAGTACATGTAAATGATTTCACAGAAAAATGACAATTTGAGTCCTTGAGTTGTCAGAGTTTAATTCAAAACTATGTTGTAATGAAATTGAAGGGTAATGAGTAACACCAATGATATAGGGTTAACCAGGTACCTTTGATCTTTGCTGAGGTGCTTTATAGACAGCTTTAACGACTCCTATCACTTCGCTAGCATCAGTATCAGTGTGAGTGACCAGATTCTCTTTCGACAACTCCTGCAATTACACAGTATCAGGGACTGACTGTTCAAAACTAACAACATCGTTAGCTAATAAGACATTATAATTTCAAACATATTGTATATAAATGAATGCCATTCTTTACCAAAAGAAATGTGAGGAGCTTTTGCACTGTACTGCAAAAGCTGCTCCTCAGGATTTTTTCAGCAACAATTATTAGCAAATTTGATTCTGTGTGCTACAAAACTTAGCAAATCCTTAACTATGGTTAATGACTTTGTTGAGCTAATGATGCTTTGAACAATTGACCCTAGAGAAGCCAAAAGAAAAATGCACTTTTAGGATAATAATTGGTAAAACTACAATTTCTTTTTCAAGTCTAAGAAAACCAAAATAAACCTGAAATCAGTTACACCTTATTCACAATAACAATTGATGTCAGGCATTTAGTTCCAGCTATTTCTGTGTATTTTTATCATAATTCTTAGATGAAAATTTCAACTTCTGCATGCGTTGCACTTGACTGAAGACCAATCAAAATCCACTCCTTGAGCAGTCTGATCTTAGACTGCACTGGCTGTTCAGACCAATCTGTCCCAGAACTTAGAATTTTAAAAACAGCAGCAAACCTTCTCAATAATTTCTAGATCTGTTTTGGCCTTCTTGTTCTGTGGTTCCAGTGACAGAACCCTCTCATAATCTTCCTTGGCTGCCGTGTATTTCTGCAATCCCATACGAGCCGTCCCACGACGTAAGTATGCCTTAGTGTACAGAGGATCTAGAGACAAGGCTACAGTACAGTCCATCTCAGCAGCACCATATCTGTTCAAAATAGTGTCATAAAGTGCTTCAGATAAGAAGGGGTAATTATCGCAATGAAAGCATAAGTTGTGACCCCTCATTAGAGTCATCTCGCAGAGATGGTTCTAATGGGGGGTAATGACATATGCTTTCCCTTGGTCACTGACTTTCTTCTGTATCCCATTCATTGTACTATGTGTTATTTTATGTACCTATGTAATCGTTGTATACATACAAAATTATGAAATAAATATTGTTTAAACTAACCTATGCTTTACTGGAGATATTGAAAACTGTCGGTAAATTATCACTGTTACCCCATCTTATACCGTGTGGTTCTTATACCAGATCAAAACAAACATTCTGTATGGATAATACATGTAACTCACATCATACATGTACGTAACTCTGAATAAAAATCGTAAATGTGGAAACAAGAGTACAGACTGTATGAAAATAGCTTCAGGGGCAAACTGAGTGTGGCACCTTGGAGAAACAGTTTGCCTTGAATACTGATGACAAAATTTTCCTTTTTCTTTTTTAGCTGAGCCAGACAAACTTGACAAAGAATAAAATCTGGCAAAAACTCTTGCTAATATCATCCGCCAATTACACAAGACATTTGCCATCCTTTCACAATGCCTAGACGGGAACTGAAGCTCACTTCAGGTGAATAGGTATATTTTCACGGTAGCCATTTTTATTTTTGCCTTCCTTCCTTGTCAAATATCCCCTCAACTCTTTAAGTGCCAGTGATGAAATTAGCAAAATTTGCAAACAGCGTAGATCCTGATGAGGTGGCTCATAATGAGCCGCCTCATCTAGATCTACACTGTTTGCCCTCTAGTCTTTGAATTCTCAATATGAAATGTCTTGGACAAGGCATTTTTTGCTTTTTGCAGACGTAAATTTTGTTGTCTGCTTTCTGGTGCTTAGAGAGTCCGCAAAGATTTTGCCCATAGAATCTTTCCTTTAAGAGCAGACCCCTTTTTTAAAAAGGTTTGTCATTTATAAGAAGTAAACAGGAAGTCATATGTACATTGTTTGTCTTTGAGAAATGGCAGAAAAAACATTGCTGTTCAGGGCTCGAGGTAAGTATGGATAGCAGGGATAATTTAGGGATATTTATCCGTATGTCACACAAACACTCATCTTGTGATCCCTCATTTGAACTGTCTCTCCCAGACCGTTATAATGAGGGGTCACAACAAGCGTTTGTGTTGAGAAATAAGAAAAATATCTTTAAATTATCCTCAATACCATCACTAATACCCCCTCTAGTCTGGACCTCTGGACAGTATCCGTTCACATTAGGGGTAACAGATGTCATAAAGGCAGAGCTCTAGATAAGAGGGAGTATTGGGTGATAATTAGGGATAATTTTTGCTAATTCTGCATAAAAACATATGTTGTGACCCCTCATCTGAACCGTCTCGACGAGACGGTTCAGATGAGGGGTCACAACATATGGTTTCAATGAGAAATAAAAAAATTATCCCTCAATTATCATCAAATACCCCTCTTATCTAGAGCTCTGTAAAGGTACAAACACCTGAATTTAGTCTCTAATTCAGCCAGAATCTAAAGAAGACTCAGATCGGTGAAAACATCCATTTAGTCAATTCGCCGCTTGCTCATTGCTACAAAGGTTACTTATGGTATTTAAACTGAAAAAACTGTGTTGACAGAGAAGGTTCACTTAAATTTTGCTGCTGATGCATTTTTAACTTTTGGTTCTATTCTTTTCATTAAATTTTTTTGATGTGAGTTTTACAGTCTTTCAAGAATATTCCACTCATGTCGAGCCAATCATTTAGCAGAGGCTGGCGAAAAATGGAGCTCCCAGAATACACCCAACCTTTCATAAGCAAACCTTGGCTTTCTCACATCTGTAGTCACAGCTTGAACACAGAGCAGTGAGTGACCTAATGTTTCTTAGCCATTGAGCCATGAAGGCTTGTGATGTGGATCTGCACTATTTGCCCAGACCTATCTCTCAAGATACAAAAATTTAAATGGTATTACTTGTCATTAGAATATGCTTGACACTAACTTTTCTTGTTTGAGCAAGGCCATAGCTCTGTTGGCTGGTAGTAAAGGGTTGGTAGGGTCCAGATCAGATCCCTTTGTGTAACATTCTATTGCATTTTCATAGTCACCTCGCTTAAAATAATCATTTCCCTGAAATGGAAATTAAAGCAGCTGACACCATAGAAATGACGGTTTCAATACATGTGTAACAGAGTATTAAAAGACTTGATAATGAATTATTGGTTTGAGAAAATTACACTTTTCCAGCGTATAAATTTCAGGTAGTATCTCACTGATAATTTGAGGTACATTGTATGCCATGCTCCCCTTGAATTATAAGTGAGACGACGCCATCAATCTGTTACCATAGCAACTATGGAATTAACAAATGCTGTCCTTAGCACCTTAGCAGAATGACGTCTCGATGACATCACTATGACATCAATATGAACTTGCTATGGTAACAGATTTATGACTTCATTGGTTCCGAAGCATGGCAAAAAACAGTGTATGCCATGCTCTGCCAATTTTTCAATGACATTACAAACTGAAATTCTTTCAACAGAAACTTTAGATTTTCTCACACAAATAATTATTCTCAAGTCATTTAATTCCTTTTTTTATACATTAAGTGAATAAACACACTTTCAAGGGAAGAAACTCATTCATTTTGATTTTTGCTTCCATTCACAATGGAGGTCAGTTCTTAAAGGAAAGAATTTGCTCCTACAGAATATTGTTTTTCCTTTCAGAGCAATCCCAATTTCGGAAGGGCTTGGAAAGGAAGGATACAGCATTCCTTTTGATGTTACTCTGCATGTAGTTTGGAGTTGTATAGTGAAAAAGGGTACTTAGGAACAGATAAAATACCTGTGACCGGTATGTCCAGTTGCCAAGACATTTTTGGATAAAAGTGGTGAAAAATAGATTGTTTATCTTCTAAAGTTCTGTTGGACATATTTGTCATTATCATTCATTCAGGGCCTATCTTACTGTCACTATAAGTAATTTTAAAATGTTTTATTTTAGATGGAAACCATGTGTGTATAGTGAAAGACTCAGACAAGCTTGCGCATTGCACAAATTGATCTGAGTTTATTTCTTCAGAATTTGTACATCTTTTTTGCTGACAGTGAAGACCCTGGTCAGACTGCATAAATGTGCAAACTTGGCAGAGTTCTTCTCCGGGTAAAACGGTGTCAAACTTGACGACTAAAAAGCAAAAATTGTACAAAACCTGATCAGACTCCTTGTAAAGCAATTATTAGTATTTACACTGTCCTCTTATATAACTATTAACTAACTACCAAGGCCAACAATTTAGCCTATCGCCTGCCCTTCCAAAACAATTTATGAGTAAATTCTAACGTATGGTCTCAACTTTATGTTTTCGTGGAGAAATAAGAAATACTATCTTTAGAATTCAGAGAGCCAGATAAGAAGGGATAACAGGGATAAATTCAGAGATAATTTTACCTTTTTGTCAACGAAAAAGTAAGTTATGACCCCTCATTAGAACCGTCTTGGCGGGAGGGTTCTAATGAGGTGTCACAACATACGTTTTTTTTTATATAGAAATATGGAAAATTATTCCTCAATTATCTCTTTTACCCCTTCTTATCAGGAGCTCTGTTAGATACTTCACTGTCTATATCTTTACTTCTGCTTGACTGCCAAATTATATATCTACCTTGTCTTTCTCCAGAATAGCAGCTTGTTTCTTTCTCTCTACCTCCCATTCTTCATCAGTCTCATATTCCTCTGAAGAGCCACTATTCACTTCTTCAACATCTTCACATGCTTTGTCCTGGGAAAAGTGATCATACTGTATATGAGTCACATGACGAAGCCAATAAAAGGCCATCGGCCAAGTGTCACCCGACGTTTGAAATGTGTCACAAACTTCAGCCCTTTATTCTGTTTCAGAGTAAATGTATGGCCAAACACAGGAAATATATATATTACAGAACCTGGTAAGCAAATGATAACTGAACATAAGCAAAGATATATACCCAATTACTGGGCCTCTTTGTAAAATACTTAAGTTCAGAACGGGGCATATATGTGTAAAATCAGGTTACTGAAACTATAGGCCCTTACAAAATGACCAAAACATCAAGACTGTATACCCAGTAACAAAATAACAAGAGCCATAATCCTGCTTATATGAATCTGATGAAAAATGAACAATGCATTTATGAAAATTCAGCCCATTAATATGAATAGTTCTAGAGTTATCCCTTTACCTTTAAGTGAATGTCTATTATCTATGAAAGGGGAATAACTCTGTCACTTCTAATTTAGCACATCCTAACAATAATCAGAATAATCAATTTACCAAATGCTAATAGCATACCAAATTTCAACTCTCTCGGTCAAACAGTTCAAAAGTTGGAAAAATGCCAAAAAACGACAAAGGGCCATAACTTTGTACAAAATAGGACAATTGAAATTCCAAAATCACATGCACACCTTTAGATCATGATGAAACATTCTGCACAATTTCAAGTCAATCTGATACAAGATGTTGCAGGAGTGCGGGGACAAGATTTAAGTCAGCAAGGGCCGTAACTCCATTAAAAATGGCCGAAACAAAAATAAAAAACCACATGAACATCTTCATATCGTAAGAATACAATCTGTAAAATTTCAAATCAATCTGACGAAAGATGTAGGAGGAGTTGCGGGGACAAGATTTCGGAAGGTCTGAGTCAGCAAGGGTTGTAACTCCATCAATAATGGCCGAAACAAAAAGCGAAAACCACATGCACATCTTCATATCATAAGAATACAATCTGTAAAATTTCAAATCAATCGGATGAAAGACGTTGGAGGAGTTGCGGGGACAAGATTTTGGACGGACGGAAGGACGGACGGACGCACACACAGACGGACGAGGGTCATTTCTATAGTCCCCCTCCCCCTACGTCGGGTGACAACAAAGTGGCATGTGCCCAAAGCCTAGACTCAGATCAGCCTGGGCATTCACCCAGTCTGATCAGAGTCTGGGTGTGCACTTAGAGGGTAGCTAAGGGTCTAAGCTACTTTCATGTAGACGGTGAAGACTGATCAGACTGGGCGGATGCCCAGGCTGATCTGAGTCTTTGCTGGACACATATGCCATTTTGTTAGTTTTGTCATGTCACAGCTCATAGATTTAGTCTAAAGATTTGCATTTCCTCTAAAAAAAATAGAAAATCTAGATTAAGATGGGTAATTATAGAAGGCTCAGTGCAATGAAGTGCCATTCACATTTGGACTGAATTTTGTCTCAAGCAGGACTCAAACCCTTGATCCTGTGATTTAAAGACAGTAGTGCTAACCTCTAACCTTTTGGCCACTTGGGTGCTTCAGAGAATCAAGGAAGTAATGACAATTCTGTTGTTTGCATCTTTTTTTAAGTAGAACATTAGCTGGAAACACACCACCAAGTGCTTAAGTATGTGATCTTGATAATGTGGATGGAACGAAAAGAATAGCACTGAATGTCTGCTTATTGTCACAAAACAGAGCTGAAATGCAAAGTTACGCTGCCACATAGCTGACAACAGCAAAAGTAACACCTACATGTATGTCTGGTTTCTGTTAGCTGCAGTTAAAAAAAAACCTCTGCATGTTTGCCTAAGGTGAATGGATGCTTTTGCAAGGGAAGCAATTCTGCCTTTTTTGTTTTAGCCTCAAATTTTAGTAAGGGTCAACTCTTAAAGGAAAGAATTTGCTCCCTTAGGAGCAAATTCTTCCCTTTAAGAGAAGACCTCTTTTGGAAGGGTTATATTGTCCCAACAAGCAAGTTGTTTCACTTTTAACAAGACCTGTCCCTGTACAGAATAGCTCGCCTGACAGCGCCTTGTCAATTACAAAAAAGAAACTTTGTCGTTAAACTTAATAGTGTGACGCCCACACCAATGCTGACGTCAGGGTGACAACAATAGCTCCCTGTCCTTTTGTACAGGTGATCTAACCAGAGGACCATTGGTCCTGTAGCTCACCTGAGTCCATTCATCCTCAGCACTCAAGGGTAGGTAACTCTATAAAGTAAATTGTACAATGTGGCCTAATTTCAACTTTGACTGAGTTGTTAGTCTATGGAAACTTTAAAATGCCATAGCAATGAAACCACGTGGGCAACAATAATAGAAAACAATATTTATGTAGTGGCTATAATGTCATGAACATGTATGCAAAGAATCAGCTTCATCCCAATATACAGTTTTGGAGGAAAGACTTTTGAATATTTTTTCAAAAAAAAATTCCTTTATGTTGCCATCATGGCAACTAATCAAATTCGGTGATTTGGACAAAATTAATATAAATATGAATCATAGAGGACTACTCAAGAAACATTTCTGTAGGAAAAAAATCCAAGTAACTGCAGTGAGATAGCAAAAATTGTGGATTTCCATTTATCCAATTATAGGTCAATGGAAACTATAAGTTGCCATAGCAACCTAACTGCTGAAGCAATTGCCATGAAAAACAGCAATTCTATAGAGGCTAGTACTAAGATCGTTTCTGTAAAGTTTGAGCTTTACCGGCCACAGTTTCTGCAAAAATGATATTTTAAAATTTTTCTATTTTTAACCATTCGGTTGCAATGGCAATCAGCCAAATAGCTCAATTTGCATAAATTTGATATGGCTACTCAATGAACATTTCTATAAACGTTTTGTCAAAATATCTGCAGTGACATAGCCATAAATGCAAATTTTCCATTTTCCCATTATAAGTCAATGGCAACTTTAAGTTGCCATAGCAACCAAACCGCTGGGGCAATTGCCAAGAAAAACTGTATTTTTATAGAGGCTAGTACTAAGATAGTTTCTGTAAAGTTTGAGCTTTACTGGCAACATAGTTTCTGCAAAAATGATATTTTAAAATTTTTCTATTTTTAACCATTCGGTTGCAATGGCAATCAGCCAAATAGCTCAATTTGCATAAATTTGATATGGCTGGTTGGGGACTACTCAAGGAACATTTGTATAAAAGTTTTGTCAAAATATCCGCAGTGACATAGCCATAAATGCAAATTTTCCATTTTCCCATTATAAGTCAATGGCAACTTTAAGTTGCCATAGCAACCAAACTGCTGGGGCAATTGCCAAGAAAAACAGTAATTTTAATAGAGGGTAGTACCAAGATCCTTTCTGTGAAGTTTGAGCTTTATTGGTTGCATAGTTTCTGAGGAGATGATTTTTGAATATTTTTTCTATTTTTAACCATTCGGTTGCCATGGCAACCAGCCAAATTGTGCAATTAACATAAATTACATGTGGCTGATAGAGAACTACTCAAGGAACATTTCTGTAAAAGATTTATCAAATTATCTGCAGAGAAACAGCAATAAATGCAAATTTTCAATTTTTCCCATACAAGTCAATGGAAACTTTAAGTTGCCATAGCAACCAAAGTTCTGAAGCGATTTGGATAAAAAACAGTATTATTGGTTCCCCCTGCCTATAGATGCTATATATGAAATTTGGTAACAATGGGCCTTGTAGTTTCAGAGGAGATGTCGTTTGAAAATGTTGACGGACGGACGACGGATGCCTGCCTATACTATAAGCTCACCTGTGAGCCTTCGGCTCAGGTGAGCTAAAAATGGCAGAAAAATGGAGTATCCATACATCTTATACATTTGAGCAGTGACAAGACACAACCAACAAAGCGGCATGTGCACCCGCCTAGTCTGAACAGAGTCTTTGATGTGTGCTTTAAGGGTAGCTAAGGGTCTAAGGTAGCTCCATGCTGACAAGGAATACTATGACCAGACTGGGCCCCTTTCAAGGCTAATATGAGTCTCTGCATGGTCACCATTCCATTTTGTTGGTTTTGTAATGTTGTGGCTCATTTATGGTATGTATGGGATTTCATCAGTTAATACTCACAACATCAAATCTATCCCAGGCTCTATAGTCGTAGCTGCTTATACGTTTCTGTTTGCCACCTCCACCATCAGTAGAAGAACTGGCATCTTTTTTCTTCACTTTCTTTTTTTTCTTCTTATCTAAACTGTTTCGCACAGGGGGCAGCACCTGTAGATTCAGAGAGAGGCTGTAGTTAAGAATGTGAGCCTTGGGAGGAGATGAGATCCGATTTTCCCATATATGTGAGTACTCAGACATGTGTGCGTCATTCTTGCTAGATTTACCAGTTATCAGTAGTTCAGGGCTCGAAATTTTTTTGTGAACATACTTGTCCTGCAGGGCAAGTGCTTTCAATTTTTTACTCTTCCTTTCAAAAATCTACTCGTCCTTAAAAACTGTCTGATATCACTCATTTTTCCCTCGAATGTATTCTACTTTCAGTTTCATTTTCACTCGGTTATTTCCGGTACTTTCCGTAGGTATATGGTTTCATCCCAATTCAGGTTTTGCCAAAGAGGTTTCATTAATAAAGATTTCTGCACCAAAGTAGATTTTTTTCTGCTTTATTCAAGAGAGGACGTGAAAATAATGTCCTATACAACTATTTGAGTTGGATTATGCATTTGTAATCGTGCAGTTATAGAGCGCAAACAACTTAGGCGAAACCGCGTTGGTGCGAATCATCGGGTCGATGTTCGATATGCGCAGGTGCACCGTTTATTTACAGTTTGCCATTTCCGTTTTCATTTTTAGATTACACGATGCGGGATTTCATGCTTTTTGCGTTACAGTCAATATTTGTTTGCTGTAATTTGATCGATTTGTAAAGTGCTTTTCCTGAACGGCATGATTAGACAATTTTCATGGAGGAAAAACCTACTCGTCCGGCAGGGCAAGTCAGTGACAATTTCCACTCGTCCTTACCGATCAGCTACTCGTAAATACGAGCGGACGAGTGTAAATTTCGAGCCCTGTAAGTTTTATACTGTACTTATCTCCTTTAAGGAGCTTTCCAAAGTAGCTAGGCCTGTCTTACAGGGCCATTATGGAAGTTACTAGTTCACCTGTCCAGAAAATTTGGCATTGAACATGCATTACCAAAGATAAAATTTGCAAGGTGTTTTGCCGTGAAAATTTTCATCTGCTTCAAGGCAAGCTAAGCAATAAACAAGCATGCACAGGGTCATTAACACATTCCATTTGAGATATCCCTTTAGGGGAATCTGGGCAAACAGTCTGGATCCAGATCAGGCCACACAAACGTGGCCTGATCTGAGATCCAAACTGTTTACTGCCTAGTCATCATTTCTACAAGAGTTGGTTACACCAATATTGTCAAAATATTCTTGATTTTTGATGCAGACGACAATTTCAGCAGATGACAAAAATACCCAGAATGCAATGGGTCAAACTTGTTTAGTGACACTGATTGTTCTATAATGACAGAAGGAAACATATTAATTCTATTTTTTTAAATAAAGTCAATAAAGTTCAGAGAATACAGAACAAGAATTGTCAGAAGACAGTAAAGCGCGACTTTGCAGGAGCTTGAGTAAGTTGACTTTAACAAGCACAAGTTTAATATAGAAAATACCGGCCAAGTGAAACGAGATCAACTGCAGTGTCAAAATAAACAGTTCTAGGAAAATATTGCAAGAGATTTGACAATATCTATGGACAGTGAAATATAGGTCACAGTCACCTAGAAGTAACATGAAGTCAATCACTGTATCTGAATGTACCACTACACCAAGTACAATATAAGTCGTTGAAATTGTTTTAGACATTTTGGCATAACTCACTGGACCATGAAATATAGGTCACCGGTCACACTGACATACAATAAGTATGAGGTCTCTCACAGTGTTATCCCACACCCATAACCCAAGCATAATGCAAATTCATGTTAAAGTGTTAGAAATATGATGCAAAATCAATGGTCCATGAAATATAGGTCTCACTGACCTTCAACTAAGATGATATTATTCATAGTGTCAGCATAAACCATGTAACACAGTAGTTCATATATCTAATAAGGTTCAAGCAACAGTCCTTATTGAATGTTAGGTTTTTTTTCGAAGTTCATATTATTTTTCTAGAGTCACTGTTTTTAGCACATTTATAATTATGTTTCTGGAAATTTCTCCTTCAAAGAGGGGGACAACACCCATTAATAAAGACTTTGGACATCGATTTGGTCATTCGTAGTGGACAACCACTATATACCTGTGTATGATTTTCTCAAGCATATTTGGGAGTTATCAGAATTTGTAACAGGATATGATCAGAAAAGTGAGTAGAGCAACGGAAGGTATTATCGACACCTTAAGCTACTATTTGGTATTAAACAGATACTTTTGTAAAATTCATATTGGATTGACCTGTTTTCACTAACACAATTATCTACCAAGATGATGAGAAGGAACTCTTTACATTATTGTTTATATTTCAAAATTAACTTTTGCTTCATGCTATGTACCGGAGGGTAGCAGTTATCAACACCCGGAAGCAGTTATCAACACCCCATTTACCTGTAAATGATAATGATAAAAATAATGATGGTTTAACACAACTTCTCTTAAAATTATGCTATGATCATTTAGTGTAGATAATGATTGAAAGATTTGCTTGAAATTCAAACATAAAATCCCAAGATTTTTTATTTTTACACTCTCAGCCAGAAAATATGCAAAATATGAAAAAGTAGCTGTAAAAATTGTGGATTTTTTTTTTCAATTTTTACCCTTAAAATAAAAAAAAAATCTTACAAAGATAAAATTAAACATTGTACATTTTGATGTTTTGTTTGCTTTTTGAGATAAATTTACTTGAAAATAAACTATTTTTCTGATCTATTTTTTTTAGAAACTGTGCATTTTTGAGACATTTAATTTTGGGGTGTTGATAATTACTGCCATGCTGCATTTAGGGAAGTAGTTATCAACACCCTGGAGGTCACAGTACCATATATGATTTTGAAGAGAGTAACCATGTCTGCTCTTAATATTCTCCATGGTGATCTAGTTTATGGAATAAAACCACATGAAAGCGCTTTATGTGAGTGAAAATTACCATGTGTCTGAGTGACCTCCCCTTACAGCCATGCATAAGAGGCATGTATTTCATTAGTACATCAACAAATATGCCTATTTTTTCTCCAAACACCTAGCTTTCTTGCATTTTTTGAACTAGTACATAAAGCTAAATGAAATTGCAAAACTATAATGCCTTATTTACAAAAAGATGTTAAGAAATGGAAAAGTTCACAAGGGGGTGTCGATAACTACTACCTGTCGATAATACCTTCCGTTGCTCTATTATGAAGTTGTTATTTCCACTGTTTTCCTCCACATTTTGGAGTTTTTACTTTTGTACCCTAGGGTTTCTAAGGGTCCAAAAAGGTCTGGAGAAAGGACCAAATTAAGTGCTCTCAACACGTGTTTAACGGTAAATGATGTTACGAAACATGCGCCGAATGAGCCGATAGATGTAAGAAAGAAAGAGAGATGCGCCGAATAGGCCGACACGGAAGTAAGCAGTTGATAGTGTGAGACGAGGCGATAGTAATAGGGTCACTTTTATATGCCATAATGACCATACCGATTCATTTACAGTCTTCTTGGACTTTAACTCTTGGTCTCTCTGCTTTATGTCTGATTCCCAGCTGTCCAAATCTTTCATAAAACTCTTCAAATCTTCATTATTCTGTCTCATTTGCTGTTGAAGATCCAACATTTTTCTTTCTGAAGCTGAAATTTTCGACATTTTGAGAGAATAGTTGGTAATTTTAATTTAGATCTGCCTCGAGTCAAAAACAAATATAATTAAAGGTTAATGCAACTATGGTTTGAGGGCTGGATTTGGACTCTATGGGCGCAGACATGTTTTGTATATCGCGCATGCGCTAAGCAGCAGGTCATACTAAACACCCCAACTTCTGGCAGGCCAGGGATCTCCACCTGTCAGATCTGTTGAGTCCTCGGCTTCTTCATGGTGTTGAAATTTGATTTATGTGTTTACCGTGATGATTCATTGACGAGTTAGAGGGTTATCATGCGAACCGAACAACCAACTAAATGTTTTGTACCACTTCAGAAACTGAGGGTGAGGTTGGGCCTGTAAAATCGATTTAAGCCCCCCAGTAATTCATTACTGACCGTTCCAAGGCGGTAGTTCTGTTGTGGTTCTCTGTTGCCTGTTTTTGGTGTCAGAGTTTCTGTGATGTTTTACCTTATATATGTTCTTATTATTTTTTTGGTTCGGTTTGGGTTGCTGAGTGGCCACCTTTTGGGAACAAGCTGCTCACTCGGTTGGCCATATGTTCTCTGTATCTTGATTATTTGTAATCTTAGTTGTTTCCAACTATGGTTTGAGGGCTGGATTTGGATTTTGATTGTTTCAGTTCTTGGTCTTTGCATACTTTTTACTTTTTCTACTGCCAAGGGCATAAGCATCACGGGCAAGTGGCGTCATCAACATGGTTAAAAGATCGTATATACAATTAAAAACATGAAGCAGCTGTGTTGTCTACTAGGCTGTGTAGGTCTGCAGACGTGCCTGGAACTGGGGTCACAACATGTGTATCTTATTTTTATTATGTATTTTTTTTATTTTGTTTGTTGGGGGAGGGAGGGAAAAGCTGTTTCTGAACTTCCTCGAAGCCCTTCCTTATCTGGAGCTCTGTTGATCGAAGGTGCACTAATGATATATATATATTATGTTAAAGTAATAGGTCGGGTATACTTTGGTCAATTATAATAAGGTACCTATAGTATAAGCTTTATGTATATATATACCAGTGTAAACCCAAGCTGTGGAATCCTACTTATTGTCAAAATATGACTTGTAAACTTGCTTTTAAATCTGCAGTAAACGTGAAAGTCATATTGGTGGATCATAGAGTTAAACTACTTTAGTGTAGTTGTCTTCTTTTAATTTAATTTTAAGTCTTGATATATTAATTGTTAGTCCAGTTATTGTTCATGTTTTGGTGACAACCCAACATTTGTGTGGGTTTTTAGACCAAATAAAGAATTGATTTGATTTTACTAGCCTCGTCTCCAGCTACAGCCGAGGCTGCATCCAAATACATCAAGCAGACATTCATTCATCGTATAGGTGAGAACATCTAGTCCTTGGAGGAGGCAAATCTGGGTTTGAGGTTATAAAACTTGAGAATAATCTCAAACTCAAATTAAAGCACACTGATTGGCTGTGCCCGAAAGCAGCCAGTCAGTGTGCTTTATTTTGAGTTTGAGAATGTACTCAAGATTTATTACCTCTGGGCCAGGCGATGCAATTCTCATAAGAAAAAGCGAAGAAGGAATCCCTGTTTGTGCCAATCTAACTTGGATGAGTGTCAGTCTTAGCATATGGTATTTAGAATGTAAAGAAAAAAATAGACTTCTGCTATCATTCCTTTGAAGGTATAACAGTCTTACCTTTAAGACCCTTATAAAACATTATACGTCTTCTGTCCTGTCTTCTTGGTTCAAGAGATGACCAGTGCAACTCCTCCAGAAAGCGCACCGATAGCACAGTTGGAAGGGAGGCTAGTCTCTAGACTGTGGGCTGGCTAGACTGCTACGCTGGTTCCGGCGTTCGCGCTGGCAAGTATGAATGTTCGGCTACTCTCTTCGGGATTGCGGTGGTTCCAGAGTAAAGCTCAGTCTTTATTCATCTGAGAACTACTTTTGGCTTTCTTCCATCACAGAACAGTCCTCTGATATAATGATCACATATGATCGAATCATAGTATGCAAGGAGAAAAAGAATACCAGTCATACTCCCACTTTCATAATCATGATTTGAGCCGCGACACGAGAAAATAAACAAAGTGGTTGTGCGCAATGCGCAGACTGAGATCAGCCTGTGTATATGCCCAGTCTGATCAGACTCTTCCCTAAGCACTTAAAGGGTAGCTAAGGGTCTAAGCTACCTCCAAGCGGCCAGCGAAGACTCTGATCAGACTGGGATGCCCAGTCTGATCTGAGTCTGCGCTGGGCGCACAACCACTTTGTTGGTTCCCTCGTGTCGCGGCTCATTTCCAGTACAAAGGCGGCACGTGCAAACTCCAGAAGCATACGTACTTGCTGCTTGTCCGCAGTTTCATTAACAGCACTCGGGCACGCGTAAAGGCTTCTTCTAAGGAAGCCAGCTGTTCAGTTTGCTCTTGTGCACACGTTTCAATATTTTCAGATAGAAAGTTATTGTTCACACCAAGGTACTTGATACTATCAATTTTCTAGAAGTGTCTTTTCTAAGTAATCGGAATGAGCTACATCATGTTACATTAATTAAACAGTTGATTTATTTATTTATCTTAATGCCAAGCTAATATATGGTGTGCAAAAATGAATATAAAATTTTAATGAATTTGAGCGTGTTACAATGTATTAGTTTTCAGTGTAACCTAGTTGATGTGTTTAGCTATTGACAAGTCCAGGAAAATGTTCATGTACAAACATTTAGCAGACCCAATTGCCTTTAAGATAATACCATGTCTTGAATGATATGTTAAATTAGGGTTGAAACAGCGTGGTACACATGTACGCGAATTAAATCAGATAAGAATGAAATACATGTTTGAGAAAATCACTCATGGTAGCATGATACCAATGACGTCATACATCTTTTGCCATAGCAACTACGAAATTACCAACTGCTACGCTTAGTATCATGGCAGAATGACGTCCCGATGACTTCACTTTGACATCTGTATGAATTAGTTGCTATGGTAACAGATATAATATATGACGGCTTTGTTATCGGAACATGGCATTCAGTGAACGCCATGCTCCTACATTTTTTCCAATAACATTACAAACTGAAATTCTTTCAACAGAAACTTCAGATTTTTTTCAAACAAATACTTATGCTCAGGTCATTTAATTCCGGATTATTCGTGATCGTATTATCCACAAATGTCTCATATTGCTTTATGTAGAGTCCGGTAGGATATAAAGGGCCCTGGGGAAATGAGCAGGTGCAGAGGACCGAACCCTGCTGAAGTCAGATTCTTCACTGTGAAAGGACTGTTTGAAAGGAATGCGCAAATTCTTGTTGTGCGCTACGGCCAAGTAAGGAGGTCCTTGTATCCAATTCTTCACTGTGAAATACTGTTTGAAAGGAATGCGCAAACTCTTAAACTCTTGTTGTGCGCTACGGCCAAATAAGGAGGTCTTTGTACCCAATTATTCCATCCCGGGAAGTCACAGGTACTGGGGTAGTGCGCGCAACAACTAATAGTAGGTCACGATCAGAAAGGAAGCTAAGAAGCTTTCAGAATCGCAAAAGGAAGATGTTTATATGATATTAGCGACCAAATAAATTATTCTCTGATGTATAAGAACTTGCAATATAATACGGCTATTCTTCAATTTACATCCACCACAGAGCCAGTCTAAATGTAAATGTTTGAAAGTCAACAAGCATAGAAAAGGACATGAAAAACTATTGGAGAGCGCATTCCATGTTCAAAAGGCCACTCTGTATACTGGGACTCATAAGCTACGTATAATTCTATTCTATTCTATCTCATAAACTTGCAAGGTCGTTGGGAACTACATTTACAACAATCCCTTTGCACCTAGTCCTATTTACAGCTGTCCAACTTGTGCTGGCATCTTCGTATACTGTACGCAGTTGCCTATATAGGTATTTGTGCTGGAGCACAACTAGGCAACTGCATACAGTATACGCAAATACTGCTTTAATTGTCTGGTTCAATGGCTGGGCAGTTACGATTTTGTTCATCTCAAAGATTCATGTGCCGAAAACAAACAGTGACCAAATTACGATATCTGAATTACAGTATCAGAACACAGACCGATCACCTCCGAGCTTTACATAAATCACTACAAACTGTACAAATAGACTAATGCAGCGACAAACCAAACAGACACGTGAATTAATAAAGCTTTTAAGTGATAAATATTTTTAAAACAAAATGCTCATAATCAATTTATCAAAATTCTTTTTGTTCTTCATTATTATCACTATTGCTCATAATTTATCAAAGTTTTTCTTCTTCATCATCATTATTATTGGTATTATCATTTTGTCATTTCAGTTTCTATGTTATGTATGCGGAAAATTTGTACGTCACTGTTGTCACATGACAAAAATACAAGTGTCAGATGCAGTACGCCAGTTAAAACAGAATAGTTACCTACTTAAAATTCGAGATGATCAACATTCAATCCCGTACGGTGTACCTTGCAACACTCAAAGCTAACATTTGTTTATCATGGTAGAGATGTAGATTATGGAGCATCTAATGATATTCAGGAATAAAATTTGTTTTTCGTTTATTCCCCATGGTTCCACTGCACAAAGCTTTCATTACTATCCTTCCATGGCTGAACTTGATACTATTGAAAATGCCGTTAAACCACAAGTCATCCATTCATTTGTACCTTGCGGTACATTGTGCTACCTAGTGGTACCGTACGCAGTTCTATGGTATTTCATATTACCGCCTCTCCCGGACCATTGTTATGAGCATGACTGCTTGCGACATCTATGCAAATTGATTCTTTGTCGATGAAACTGTGTAAGATGCAAGGATAGCATTTTTTTGATTGATCTGATGCTTAACGTCCACGGTAAACAGCTATGGTCATGTCGGGGCGGTCAGTTAACCTAACCACACTATTCCTGGACAGGCTTAGACCTCCTAAGCGGTTAACCAGTACTAAGTGCACATACTTTCGCCAGTAACTGACAACTGCCCTTCTTGAATCAGCGGAAGGAGAAACGAAAGTATGTGGCCAGACCGGGTTTCGAACCCAGGACCTCTGACTTATGAGTCAGGTGCCCTACCGATTGCGCTACGCGGCCAGGCAGCAAGGATAGCAAGGTGGATTGATAGGGTCGCGTCAGGTCAGATTGTTTACGACAATGGGCAACAAGACAACAATTTTTGGCATATATCGATGTTGTACATGGGGTATTTTGAAAAGGTACCGCACGGTATGTGCAAACAGGATAGACCAAGACTAGCCTATACATCCATGCATTCTGATCGCATATACTATCCATGAACTCTGATGATTGAAAACCGATAAGTAAAGGCGGTACGAATGCGTAGATTGATTAAAGTATTTTAGTACGCACATGGCTTGAAGCCCCTTTAAACACGAAAAACATTTATTTATTTATTTATTTATGTATTGCACAAACGTATCCGTAAACCGGAAAAAAACATGTAACAATTTAAAAGAAACGAATAAATTTAAAACATACACATGTACACGCACACTCACACACATCACAAACATACAAACTGATAAATTCTAAAGACGAAGGTATGTAGATAAAGGCACCCAAGACAGGCCCACAATAACAAAACGCAAGCTAGACTCTTTCACAGCCTCGCAATATAAAATCTAACATCTGCCTAACAGATATAGCAGTGGAACAGTCTAAACGCAGCCCACCAAAGATATCGAAAGAAGACACGTCAAACACAAACAACAAAATGAACAGCACCTTTGCATAACAGACAAATTTGAGCCACGACACGAGAAAACCAACAAAGTGGTTGTGCGCCCAGCGCAGACTCAGATCAGCCTGGGCATCCGCCCAGTCTGATCAGAGTTTTCGCTGTCCGTATGGGGGTAGCTTAGACCCTTAGCTACCCTTTGAGCCTTTAATGAAGAGTCTTATCAAACTGAGCAGATGCCCAGGCTGATCTGAGTCTGCGCTGGGCGCCCTACCACATTGTTGGTTTTGTCGTGTTGCGACTCATTTAGGCTAGCAGAAGACAAGAATTCCGCGGAATGCTATGTCGCACCTGCCTTGCGCTTCCACAGCAGTAAGGACTATAGTTAAAAGAAAGTGTATGAGACATGGACTAAAAAGCTAGGGTCAACCCAATATTGGATGTAAAATTTTACTAGAGCCGCGACATGACAAAACCAACAATGTGGTTGTGCGCGCAGCGCAGACTCAGATCAGCCTGGGCATCCGCCCAGTCTGATCAGAGTCTTCGTTGTCCGCATGGAGGTAGCTTAGACCCTTAGCTACTCTTTAAGCGCTTAGCTAAGAATCTGATTGGAATGGACAAATGCTCAGCCTGATCAGAGTCTGTGCTGGTCGCACAACCACATTGTTCGTTTTGTCGTGTCGCGGCTCACTATGTCACTAGAGAGTGAAATAGAGGTCAATGGTAGGAATGACTGCAACATTCTTCATGAAAGATGAAACTTTATGCCAGCTGTGGTGACTGTAGGTATCATACTTTGAGACAAAAGGACTAAAACGCTAGGGTCGACATAATTTTGGATGTATAATATAACGAAGTCAGCAGACCATGAAATATAGGTCAAGGGTAGAATTAAATGCAACAGCCCTTAGGAACAGTCTAAGAAGAAACTTGAGCCAGGTTTGATGATTCTATGTATTATAGTTTGTGAGAAATGGACTTAAACGCTAGGGTCGGCTCAATTTTGAATATGAAATTTAACGAAGTCAGCAGATCATGAAATATAGGTTAAGGGTAAAGATAAGAGCAACAGCCCTCGAGACTAATTCTAAGAAGAAGCTTTATGACAGGTGTGATGATTGTAGGTATCAACGTTTGCGAAAAAATGGACTTAAACGCAAGGGTCGACGCTAGGGTTGACGTAGGGTTTTGAATATAAAATTTTAAGAAGTCAGCAAACCATCAAATATAGGTCAAGGGTAAAAATAAGGGCAATAGCCCTCGAGAACATTCTAAGAAGAAGCTTTATGCCATGTTTGATGATTTTAGGTATTCTGCGAGAAATGGACTTCAACGCCTAGGGTCGACGCTAGGGTCGACGTAATTTTGAATATAAAATTTTATGAAGTCAGCAGAGCACGAAATATACGTCAAGGATAAACATAAGAGCAACATACCTCGAGAGTATTCTAAGAAGAAGCTTTATGTCAGGATTGATGATTGTAGGTATCATAGTTTGTGAAAAATGGACTTGAACCTAGGGTCGACGCTAGGGTCGACGTAATTGTTGACGGACGGACGTACGGATGGACGGACGAACGGAATGACTGATTGACGGACGGAAAAGTGAACTCCTATATCGCACCTTGCTAAAGCAGATGCGACAAAAAATACCGACCGTTAAAATTCTAAATATAGGGACATCCATTTTTTTTTACCATAATTGTCCGAAAAGGAACAGTTTGGTTTTTGTGATGCAGAATTATGTTAAAATATTGCAGATGAAAATATCAATGGCAAACAGTGCAGACCCAGATCAGACTGCTCCTGTTTGAGCAGTCTGATCTGGGCGTGCACTGTTTGCTCAGAGCTATCTTTCCCAATATTTAATTTTTTACGGTACTACCAAGGGTAGTGAGTCCTTATTTAAAGCAGTGTTTGCAAGCTCCTTGCACGGCCGTCATAACAGCACTACCGCCAAACAACGTCGTTAGAATCGCCTTCCACCCTATACCTGCCGCTGCAACAGACTGCAGTGTAGCCACAAGACTCCCAGTTGCCACACTACCACCATATAATGCCATGATTTTAGCTGCCAATGATCCAGCAGCAATTCCAGCGACACCGAAGCCAATAGCTGGCAGTCCATAAGTAACCAAGGCAACCAAGGCTAGAATCCCCCCTATACCCACCGCTCCAATACCACCAAGGCATTTGAAAAGACACCAAAAGTTGGCCTCGTCCATATTTTCCAGTAAATCCTCTGAACTCGTTTTGCCTTTGCCCGTATTCCCCGGCTGTTCAAGAGTCTCTCTATGGTTACTATGGGCTCTGTGCTCGTCTTCATTTCTATCATATTCTTGTTTCGTCTCGTCTTTACGCCATTCTTTCTGATCTCTTCCTTGCGGCGCCTCATCCTCTTCAGCAGATGCTTTTAGCTTTTGAATAAGTTTCTTCAGAAGAGCCGCTTGACCAATGTTTAGATCAAGTGCTTTAACATCGTCATTGTCCAAAGCCTGTAGGATCTCTGCACTGGTAATGCCGTTTCTAATCAAAACTTCGATACTGTTTTCTTCCAGCTTGTGTTTTCTGAGGAGATCTTCATATGTCATCTTCTTACTATAGCCTGTAAAGTACACAAAACAGTTCAGAACTTCAGGTTACTATAAAAGTCTAAGTATTGGGACAGATATTCTAAGAAAAAAACGCAGACCCAGATCATACTGCTATAATCAGGGTCGCCAGTGTTTACCATTTCATCTGCATCTTATGTCCTCTTCTATGCTTGCGCGCTAGACTATCAACCCAGGAGTCGCGGGTTCCCTTTAGAATGAGAATAAAGCAAGGCTCATGTGTTTGAATGGCATATACGGTATGGGTTGTGGGAGATCAACAGTGTCTACTCGTAATAATTAATAACTGCATTCACCTCCACGTATTTAGGCTTAGATGATAACCCTGGGTTGACAGCGTTTGCAAGATAAATGATACCTCCGTGTGCGTCTATATGCTATAGCATTAGATTTGGCCTGGGACAAACATTAAATATTGAATCGCCCTTGTGTTACGAAAGTCGAGTCAATATTTGGCCTTTTGTCCAAGGTCACTCATTTTTTCGACAATTTCAAATATCTTTTCCTCCAAAGCCATAAGATTAATTAAAATTAAATTGCGCCGTGATGGAGGACGTAAACTAATCGGGCCAGCCCGGCCTGGCCTGGCCTGGGCGAGCCCGATTATACAAAATGACATAAGAGCTTATCTGGTAATATAACACTTTGGCCAGACTAGGCAAGGCCAACAAATATAAACATACATGTATATCTTTTTCAGCACCCAGAACTTAAAACCCAACTTGTTTCAACAGACTATAAGGATCTATCATGGGTGTGAGGTGTGGATAGAAAAATCCGTCACGAGGGTCACTGTTCGGCATCGCGAGGCTTGCCGAGTGATGCCAAACAGTGATCCCGAGTGACGGATTTTTCTATCCACACCTCACACCCATGATAGATACTTTTTCTTGCACACCACGTTTTGTTTTAACTTCAGAACTTGCTAAAATGCGTAATTCTAGCGCTTGAGAGGTTTCAATTTGATTTTGAAAGAAGGCGCCGCTTTCAACGACCGCCATTCGGCTCTTTACGTCAACGACTGGCGTGCATAAGCTGACGTCATTTTTACCGTCTTCGTGACGTCATCATCTAAAATACCAACGTCACTTGACGACGCAGGTACGTGAGCTCCTATACAACCAATGCAGTGACAGCTCGTGATTTTTTTCAGTCCTGGGTCAGAACACCAGGGTAAGATAAGATTTTCTATCCCAGGTGAAAAGAATGGCATTTTCTATCCGGTGTGCAAGAATGCATTTTCTTGCACACCGGATAAGGATATCCGCGTGCTTCCCCTGTACCTACAAATCTTATCTCACCCATGTTATCTCACCCAGGACCGGATAAAAATCACGAGCTGTCAATGCATTGGTTGTAATGGAGGTCACGTATCTGCGTCGTCAAGTGACGTTGGCGTTTTAGACGATGACGTCACGAAAACGGCAAAATGACGTCAGTTTATGCATGCCAGACGTTGACGTAAAGAACCGAACGGAGGTCGTTGAAAACGGCGCCTTCTTTTAAAATCAAATAGAAACCTCTGAGGCACTAAAATTAGCATTTTAACAAGCTCTAAAGATAATACAAAACGTGGTGTGCAAGAAAAAATATCTATCATGGGTGTGAGGTGCGGATAGAAAAATCCGTCACTCGGGATCACTGTTCGGCATCACTCGGCAAGCCTCGTGATGCCGAACAGTGACCCTCGTGACGGATTTTTCTATCCACACCTCATACCCATGAAAGATACTTATAATCTTCTTCCACGGGAGCTTTATCCCAGCGGGCACATAACGTCGGGATGACGTCATATTGACGTTGGTGACGTCACTACGTCGCATCGACGTCAATATGACGTCATGTGCCTACTGGGATCAAGCTGCCATGGTTATTTTTATGGCAATAATGCTTGAGTGAGTGAACTCGGGATTAACGTCCCACCACCAACAAGGTCATACGGAGACGGGACATCGGTTTAATTTCTTACCTACGAGACAGAGTTTGTTCTGTTTTTAGCGGTGCTGGAAAATTCTGTCTTGCCCATGGGCTGGGACAGCTCACACGAGCTTGAATTCTGTGTACCACTACGCGCTCCTTGAAATACGGTCCGCCCGGCTTGGCGATTCCATACTTTACGCATTATTCTTTCATAGGAATGAATTGCCACATCGATAAAATCCAACCCAAGAAAGGTTATTCATTCTTTATAATCCCATTATAGCCTGTTTCAAGGTCTTAAAGTCGGAAAAAGATCCAAAATAGTCAATGGTTCACCGTGACAAACACTGTCGAGGAGGCCGCCATTTTGAAGACGTTACCAACTGACGTTTGAAATGACGTTGACGTTTCGTCACAATGAACGTCATACACACGCTTTCTGTAGTCGTCTCAATACAAATTTTGTTCTTTAATATAAATTTCAATTAGAAAATCTAAAAATGCGGATTTGTCAAGGACCTATTTTTCACTTGTTTGTTCACTACAGCAGCCATGAGGGCGACACGGTTGTACTACTTACACTTGTACACGTTCGCATGAAATAGGCATATTAGTTCCCCGTTCAATTTGAAATAAATATTATCGTAGGTAAGAAAAATAATCAATCATTGGTCTCCGATGCGGACAGGGAAATCCCAACCCTCGGGCACACGGGGCGTGTCGGAAACTCGGCAAGCCTCGTTTCCGACACACCCCGTATGCCCTCGGGTTGGGATTTCCCTGTCCGCATCGGGGACCAATGATTGATTGACTTGTTGCTTAACGTCCACGGTAAACAACTATGGTCATGTCGGGACGGTCAGTTAACCTAACCACACTATTCCTGGGCAGGCTTAGACCTCCTAAGCGGTTAACCAGTACTAAGTGCACATACTTTCGCCAGTAACTGACAACTGCCCTTCTTGAATCAGCGGAAGGAGAAACGAAAGTATGTGGCCAGACCGGGTTTCGAACCCATGACCTCTGACTTATGAGTCAGGTGATAGATTATATTTGTCTCATCCGAAAGACCGGAGAAGCCGGGGATTTTAAAGTCTCATCCGAAAAACCGGAGAAGCCGGGTATCGATCTTGCGACCCCTGGATTGGTAGTCCAGCGTGTTATCTTCTCTAATTAAAAATGCATAAAGTAAAATTCTTTAAATGATATTTTATCCCGACTTGGCCTGGTCCTATGTGTTATGTCATCCGATGAGATAAACTATTATGTCATTTTGCGTAATCGGGCCAGGCCAGGACAGGCCAAGCTAGAAATTAGAACATGCCGCGAGTCCTACCTTTCACCACAGGCATTTGACGTTTTTTGGGCCTCAGAAATACACAGTAGCCTCGAATATGGCCAGAAATCGCATCTTCTATAATCAGATGCGTATCTCATTTTAGAAGATGCGATCGAGGTTACTGTGTATTCCTGAGACCCAAAAAAACGTCAAATGCCGGGGTAAGTGTAACGTTGATAATGTTGGTCATGCAGAGCATAACTGGGGTCGATTCGGGTAAACTCGGACAGCGGGTAAATTCGGACATACCATTGCAAACAGCGAAAATCCAGATGAGACGGCTCATAATGAGTCTCATCAGGATTTTCACTGTTTGCCCAGTTATTTTTGTTTCAATTCCAAACAACTGATATATGAAGGAAACAGTGTCACTGTCCGAATTTACCTGCTGTCCGAATTTACCTAACTTGACCCTAATTATGACCTTGCAGGCCGCTTCAAAACAGACGATTCTGAAGTTCAGTAACTGAGTTATTAAAATACTGACCTTCGTATATTAGTCCGTATAAACAAACACAAATCAGAAAAATATTCATCTTGGAAATCGTAACTATTTTTCCTTGAAAACGAAATTTCTATAAAACTTTTATAAGTTATCACCATCGAGAGATTTTTATAAGGTTTACATTGATGTAATTCATTATAAAATAAGTACACTATAAGTATCTTCCATTGATCTCTAAACATAAAAAAAAGTCGTGTTTCGATAAAACCTCGCTCATTATTATGGCTCAAATAGTCTAAGTCCAAATCCGCCTATATTGCGTAAAGGCTCACCACATCCTTTCTTGGTATTTGTGTTTTGTTTATATATTTTATGTGTGCTTTTTAGGATCTACATGTAATTAAGAAAGGAGCAATATTTATATAGTCTGATTAAGAAAGAAAGATCGAATGAAAGAAGAATGCAAGAAAGGAAAAAAAGAGAAAGAAGTCAATTTACTCTTAAACGTGACAATCAAACGTGAAAAAAAACACGGTTAATCGACTAATTGTGTTTTTTTTTTAAATTCTTAATAAGCTATAAAAAATCTACCATGAAAACAAATAATTACATATTTTATGGTAATGTTCATTTAATCTATTAGTTATTATATAAGTTCTAGTGTTTGTGCTAACAGTTTTGATTGAAATTCATTCGAGTGTGGTGGGGGTTATTTATCAAAGAAGCCGAAATATGTTTTGTCTTGCACAGCGTAGAATCTTAGAAGCCACAGAATCGTATTTTTATTGACTAGCTAACTGGCAGATTTGCTCATTTATTATTTAGAGACATGGAGAGACATACGCTGTATTGCACTCTTTAGGTATTACAGTGTTGACTGTAAGAAACTATATCATGATGAAGATTTCCTCGTAATGTTGTGTAAGGAACGCTTACTATATAGCATAGTCCGCATAGCTAAGGAAATAATGCTATGATACATTTTTCTTGCAAGGCTATAGAAATATTTTTTTTATGTTTCACTTTATTAGTAATATGTCTGTTCATAATGAAACTTTGTCCCTTTAATATGTGACTGTTTTAAGTGAAGCTAGAAAGGATTATTTAAAGATGAAATTTTGGTGCTATTTTTTGGTATTTCTGCTAAAATGAGTACTTATGATAATAAGCCTGTGCATCTGCGCATTGTTATCAGCCTCTGATATGTGCGAAATGATAAGACCAAACAGTGTCTGAACAGTTTGCGCAAGCTCATCGAAATACGTTGATAATACGCTATGTACACAGTATAAGTAACATGTTTATTACGCATGCATTAATCGATTATCGATCATAAAATCCGATATTACCTTCTATCAGTTATAGTAATTGTCACCTCATTAAAGTTAGAAATGAACTCATCATGAAATAACCAAAGATAAATTTTAAAAATATAAATATCCAACATTCAATTTATGGAATTAGTTATTCACAGTTTGGGACATGACTTACAACATTTATTTAAATTCAAACAATATAAATTGATCAATATGCAAACTGACTCAGACCAGCTTATGCACTTGCGAAACACTGGTCTGAGGCTATGATCAGTTAATAATTTTTGTTTTTGTCAATTTTAGTATTAGTTTGTATAAACTAACCCGTTTAACTGATCCGAATTTCTGATCAAAATATTTTAAACATGTGTGATCAAATCAGGCTGTGCCTGTGCGCAAACCATTTAAAATTGGCAAGCTGTTCTCATGTTGTAATTTACTTTAGTCAGAATTAAAAACAGTTAGAATTACGAAGATACAAGGCACTAGTCAGCGGTCAAGGCCGGGCCACTTTTTTCTGGTCATTTTTCTGGCCTAGGGCCCAGGTTCACAATCATTCTTAAAGTTAAGGACGACCTTAAAGTTAAGGCGAACATTTCGTCCTTAGAAAATCCATATTTAAATCATATTAAAAATGCCAGTTTTAACATGATACTTCTGACAAATGTAATGGAAATGTAATAAGAATGAAAAATCAAATACATTCAGTTTTTGTAAGCTTTTATTTAAACATAAAATTTTAGACCTTAACTTTAAAGTCGTCCTTAAGTTTAAGGAATGATTGTGAAACTGGGCCCAGGTGAAACAATTCTTATTTGCAAACATGAAAACTTGAAAAAAGAGAGACAAAGTTTAACCCAGCTTCAAATCTTAGTGTTTACTGTTTACTAAGGTACGGCGCATCATTATCGTTATTGATTGTTTAACCCCTATTAGGGAATGAAACGCTGTTGTCTAGTTTTAGTTTGCTAATAAGATGTAGTAGGACAATTCATATTTACCACAAAAATAAAAATGCTTTCGTTGCTTGATAAATTGTGCATTGCTCAACAAAAAATAATAAGCCGTATGTTGTTCAACACTGAAAATTTGCAATAAATATTGTTACCAACCGTACCTTAACAAGGCATCGTAGGCGATACAAACCCCCTCGCACAAGACTACTTGGTGTGGGCAAACACTGAACTGGGGAATTTCATGACATATAATAGTTATGTGAATGAACAAAACACCTATGATTTCTTAGTGACTGATTTGAGTTTAATGTCCCACTAACAGCTAAGGTGAGTCTCATCCGAAAGACTGGAGAAATGGAGGAGCGACGCCTCGACACTTGGATTGCAAGGCCAGCACGCTAACCACTGCACTATACCCCACTCCACAAAAAGCATGTGACCTTATTGTAAAGGTTGTATATGACCCTGACATTAAGGTACAGTATTGTAAGCATTCGGGGGATTAGATCTCACATGATAGAAAATATTTCAGTCATTAGAATGCTTCCATAAGCACTTTTGCACCTATTGAATCTATCTCTATGATGTTAACGTTTAAAATAATGATATATTGTGAAGTTATATGAGAATCCATCGATAAATGTAGGCGCTAGAGCGATGAAAAAGTTTTTCTAAAAATAGCCACAGTGACCTTGACTTTGAGCCCAGCACACTGAAAGTCGAACTTGCTCAAGATATTGTTATACCCTACATTTGTGTTTTATTGTTGAACAATAAAACAGTCACATTTTGTATCAGTTCTTAAAGTAAGGCAATAAATGCAATATTCCGTAAAATAATATGCAAATATAGCATACGTTTGTATGTGTATGAATATCTGCGATGGGAAGAAGTCACATAGTTGTTGTTTAAATTCTCATAACGATGTTCCCTAGGTGGTTCAGCGGAACGAATCCATAGTTGCACACACTGTTCTGTTTTGTTTCAGTTCTCGTAACGACTTTCCCCCTGAGCAACTTATGTATAGGGCTGTAGCTGTCAAAGTATATCACTGAAACAACTATACGTGGGCTGCAACCACGGGTGGGAAACTCCATAATCAGAGCCAATGGCTCTGATAGGGAAAGGTTATGGCGGTTTTCCGGAGCACGTGCGGCTATGAATATACCGGCTGAAATTCGAACTAAGAAAAGGTAAGTTTCGCATTCGTGGTATAAATTCGCTTTTACGGCGTGGACTCTCTAAAAAGGAGAATGTAGTTCAATGCTCAGGTCTTTTAACTTCTTTTCTACTCTAAGCTAAGTTGTCATATGCGTACGATTTTGCCTGAATCATTTGTGTCATGGGGTGACAGAAGGCTCATTTACAGATAGGCAGCTGACAATTGCGTTGAAATTCCTGTTAAAATGATATAAACGAGAAAATTTTGGTGGTTGAAGAGCGTGAACTAATTGTCTGATCATTTCCCATTCACAAAAAGTAAGAATTGAAAGCAAATAAGAGAAATCGAGAATAGATAAACCGAGGCTCTGATTATGTCGAGCGGTTCTGATTATATCGGCCGGCTCTGATGTAGGACGGCTTCTTTTGTAAGAGTCGGTTACTACTAAATTCTCATGATTAAACTATTTCATGCGTCAGTAAGTATGTCAGTAAGTGTCGCTCGTACCTTCCGAGACCTGACTATCACTTTTTTTTCAACTTTTGGGGTTTTAGCGACACTGAAGAAGTTAGATACTGAAATGCGCGTCTGTCGCACTAAATTTGGTATAGCTACGATTATACATTCAACAAGAATATCAATGGCAAGGTTCGCTGCATCAAATTAGGTCACCCCTAGGCACAAAACATTCAGACAAAGCACACATATGACAACGGACGAAATGACGGACGGACGAAAAAAACGGACGCCTATATCTCACCTTGCTAAAACAGGAGTGACAATAAAGCATATCTACAATACGCTGATATATAATGCAGTACAAGATGTATGCTATGGACAACAACATCTATTGACTTGAAATCTAATGCATTTATTAAAACCTCCCTTTTCTCGTCTTAATGATATTTGGAAATCTAAGGTGACTAAGCATCCCCCTTCCAAGCAGATCATTCATAACTATGTTCTGCACAACCAAGTTTTGAAGAACGTTCCTTCTGCCAAATACCTGGGAGTCACGATTAATGATGACCTCGAATGGGGTCAACATATTAATAACATTACCAGCAAAGCCACGAAGACTCTAGGTTTCCTTCGCCGAAACCTGGCTTTTGCTCCTAAGGATGTCAAGGCTGCTGCATACAAAGCTGTGGGCCCGCCCCAATTAGAGTATGCGGCACCTGTTTGGACCCCCCCCCCCATCATCAGATTGGTAGAATAGAGGAAGTACAGAGGACTGCTGCTTGCTGGGCCTGCAGACGCTGGCGCAACCAGAGCAATGTAAGCGACATGCTAGAGGAACTAGAATGGCCAGATCTGCAGGAACGGCGGCAACAGACTTCTCTATCTCTATTCTACAAAATTCATGATAACCAGGCAATAATTGATAAGGTTAAGTATCTGTCTGAGACCGGAAGAGAGAAGATGAGCACAAGATCCCACCCCTTTCAGTATCATCGTCCAGTTGCTTAATCAGACGGCTTGAAACATTTCTTCTTCCCCAGGTCAATTGCAGCTTGGAATGGGCTTACAGCCGAAACTGTCTCTGCGGAGACAGTTGAGGGGTTTAAGTCCAAAATAGTGTAAACCTCGAGTTGGGTAGGGATAGATCATGTAATGCCTATCTCTGAAGACTTCTTGTAAATAGTTTTAAATCTGTGTGGCTTTGTCATAGGTTCTGTAAATACTATTTTTTTTAAACTTATGCGCCACACCCCGCGCCTACCATCATGGTCAGTTACTGACCGAGTGCAGTATCGAGAGAAAGAAAATCAATCATCTATCAAACGCTGCAACTAATTTTGTCTGCCCTTAAAACCCAAATAAACACACGTCTCTGAACATGATGTAGAGTACAGTTTTGTTTCACAACGCTCATACAGTAAATAGCACTACTACAAGACATTTTCTTCAGTAGTAACCGTATCTTACAAAAAAGCCGTCCTACGGCAGAGCCGGCAGATATAATCAGAGCCGCTCGACATAATCAGAGCCTCCATTTATTTATTCTCAATTTCTCTTATTTGCTTTCAATTCTTATTTTTTGTGAATGGGAAAGGATCAGACAATTAGTTCACGCTCTTGAACCACCAAAATTTTCACCTTTATATCATTGCAATAGGAATTTCAACGCAATTGTCAGCTGCCTAGTTGTAAATGAGCCTTCTGTCACCCCACGACACAAATGATTCAGGCAAAATCGTACGCATATGACAACTTAGCTTAGCGTAGAAAAGAAGTTAAAAGACCTGAGCATTGAACTACATTCTCCTTTTTTTGAGATTCCACGCCGTAAAAGCGATTTTATACCACGAATGCGAAACTTACTTTTTCTTAGTCCGAATTTCAACCGGTATATTCATAGCCGCACGTGCTCCGTAAAACCGCCATAACCCACTCTTATCAGAGCCATTGGCTCTGATTATGGAGTTTCCCACCCGTGGCAACGAGAACCACATTTATGGGTTTTGTCTCTAGACTATGTAGTCCGGCCAGATGCTTCGCTATTCGTTGCATCAAAGAAAAGCGCAATTGTTTGATGACAACGCCAAGGCGCTAGGTTTACAACTGCCCTAGTTGTCCTGGCAGCTGCGTACGCAGTTCCCTAGTTGTGCAGTTTTAATGAGAGATAAAAATATAACCTACTTTTAATGGAGAATTCACAGAAATTAATATAAAATGTAGAGCTCTGCTTGGTTTACCCTTTTTCGGCACACTTACACATTTCTGCTTATATCATCTGCCGCTATCACAGATTTTCATCTGAGCCCTTGCATGGCTCGAACCATATACAGTCAACTCTCGATATCTCAAAGTCAAAGCTCTTCTCAAACTACTGTTATTTCAAAATAAATTTTCTGGTCCTAGAAAAGGACTTCTTTGCTTAGGCATGAATTTTCCCCATGATTAAAAAGTTATACGGATCACTGACTTCTGCTTTGAATTTATGACTATGACATGTAACTTGCATGACAAATGCATTTTCAACTGTTTGTGTCTATGTAAAGTACGTTAAACATACGTTGACGTTGACGTCATTGTTGAGATAAATTGTAAATTATCCTCAAACTGATCGTTGAAATAATGATTTGTATCATGGCCTATATTTTTTCCTTTGATGTTTGGTGTGCAATATTTGAATAACCACCAGACACCAGCATCTTATCAAGTAGGCGGAGCTTTAGATTCCCATTCAGTTACATTGAGATTAATTCAAAGCAGTGCTATAACTATAGTGGGTATTTGAAATACCGCACAGTTCATACAGTTCATTCTACTAAAAACAAAAGAAGCTGTCAAAAGTGAATTAATTTTCAGACACCTGTTGTTGAATAGCTAGGAAAAAAGAAACTTAGTTGGGTAAAGAAAGTTTTATTTACCATTTAAACAATGCACAGTCAGACATAATTCTGTACAGTGTTAAAGCACAGTGACTTAGAAATCATCATTTAATACAAAGTTGCAAACAAAGTAGACTAATGCGCCAAACCATTATATTTAAGTTCAAAATCTCCTGCAATTTTTGGCTGAGGTAATTAGCTTATCAGCCAATTAAAAAAGTGAGCCACAAAAGCATAAATATGCCAGACTTGATTATAGGAGATAATTTAAACAATGTCACCTGCAGCAATAAATATTCTGAAAGGGACAGCCACGGAAGAAAAATCTGGTTTCTGATTGGACCATGATACAAAACATTTAGAAAATTGACTGTACTTGTAATTGATATAACCATCTCGGAGGCTCCGCCTCCTCGAAGGTTATATCAATTACTCGTACAGTTCAATTCTCTAAATATTACTTATTGTATACATTTCACCCTTTTTTGACTTACATTACTTACATAACAGACACCACTGGATAGTTTTGACTTTATGTTTGTGACCTTGACCTCATTTCAAGGTCATGGTACACAACATAATCCTTGAAGATCACAGTGCTACTGTTGACCATTCTTCTTCTTTGGCTTACTGAGTATCGTTCCCCCCCGTGACCCAGCTTCCCACTCATATATATTACGTACTTGCATCGCATAAGTCTGTTGCATGAAGGAAATGCTGGGTCACGGGGGGGGGAAGTACTTGTACTTTAATTATAGTGAAGCGTTTTATTTTGGCCGTTTTGACCGGAAGTGTAACTATGGTTTTGCATGTTTAAATGCCAGTCAGGCGTAAGAAGAAGAAAATCATTGCTTTGTATTGTGATATGCGTGTATTTAGCATGCATTTACGACAAAAATGTATGGAATGAATGACTGGTTTCAATACTTTTATTACCTCAAAAGATGAGGTATGCGAAAACCTTGAATTTAGGGTAGGTAGGGTCAGAATGGATTATCTCCCCATGTCTTTGGGTCTGAATCAACAAATGATCTGATTTCATACGGTTTACATATTTGTGGAAGCTCTGCTAAGAAAAATTTGCACACTTTATACTGTTGAAAATTCGGACCTGTCGCGCCGGTCTAATGGGGAAAATCCTCGCCTTAATCATAGAAGTCTTTTACTTTGATATACCAGTAGCTTAAAATACAGACTAGACTAGACTTAAGATACAGGAGTTGAAATGCAAAGAAAAATAGGAAATATGTCAAACTATACCCTTTTATAAGAGGATGCTTTGAGATATCAGTGTGTGAGATTATAAGTATCTTTCATGGGTGTGAGGTGCGGATAGAAAAATCCGTCACGAGGGTCGCTGTTCGGCATCACGAGGCTTGCCGAGTGATGCCGAACAGTGATCCCGAGTGACGGATTTTTCTATCCACACCTCACACCCATGACAGATACTTTTACTTGCACACCACGTTTTGTATTATCTTTAGAACTTGTTAAAATGTGTAATTTTAGTGCCTCAGAGGTTTCTATTTGATTTTAAAAGAAGGCACCGCTTTCAACGACCGCCATTCGGTTCTTAACGTCAACGTCTGGCATGCATAAACTGACGTCATTTTGCCGTTTTCGTGACGTAATCATCTAAAACGCTAACGTCACTTAACGACGCAGATACGTGACCTCCATTATAACCAATGCATTGAATGCTCGGGATTTTTATCCGGTCCTGGGTGAGATAACATGGGTGAGATAAGATTTGTAGGTACTGTACAGGGGAAGCACGCGGATATCCTTATCCGGTGTGCAAGAAAACGAGAGTCAAATGTACTTTTATCATTTCGATAGACACTTATGACAGAATAACATGACACACTGGCATTGTACAAGACTGAAGATCAGTAACACAATGACATTCAAAATGTATGTAAATAATATTTATTTAAGAAAGTTCATATAAAATTATTTACAAATCAGTTTGTTAAAGAATCTAGTTCAAAGCTGGAAACTTAAGGTAAATGGGTACACTTTCAGTGGAATAAACGTCGCCTTTTTTTTTTTTAATTTTTCCTTCCTTCTCAGTAGGGGCCAACTCCTAGGGAAGAGTGATTTTTTTCCTTACAGCAAAAAGAATTTGATCCTAAAGGAGTTATTTTTTTTTTCAAAAAAAGAATCGGTCCCATTTTGAAAAGAATAGGTTATCCAGAGAGCAAACAGGAAGTGACAATAGTCGTCTCCCTTTAGAGAAAATAGCAATAAAACGAGTGGATCAAACATGATGGTGTACCCATACACCTTAATGTATGAAAATATCATTATAGAAACAAACATGACAATCAAAGTTGGTGCTAGAAATTATGCATATCTGAATCCTACTAAAATAATACAAACACAGTAATGCCAGTATGATCTGACTCGCTCTTCAGGCCTCGAGGTTATACAACTTTTTTCATGCTCAACTCAGCTGAGCATGAAATTTTCTCTGCTGATAAGTATGAAAATGCCAACTTATGTTGGCATTTTCATATTCATAAGCATAGAAAATTTCATACTCAGCTAAACTGAGCACGGAAAAGACTGTATTTATCAAGAATTTGCCATTTATTAGCAGGTACACTGAGTCTGTAAAAAAAACCCGTAGATTTTACGGTAAAATAACTGGCAACCAGCTGCCAGTCCTTTTACCGTTATTTTTACGGGCGCCCGTAAAAATGCAGGAATCATCAAGCAGAGTGGGACAGAATAGAGTAGGTGTCGCTAAGGTCAGATAGCCCTTCAACAATACAAAGTAATTTTCGAGTGCGGCCAGTTAACATAAAACTTCCATTTCGTGATTTCCAATAATGTCTTACAGGCAAACGCCCATAAAAATAACGGGGAAAGGACTGGCAGCTGGCTTCCAGTTATTCTACCGTAATTCTACATTATTTTTTTACAGTGTAATATTTCATGCTCAGTCGAGTTGAGCATTAAAAAAAAGTTTTATAACCTTGGGGCCTGATGACAGGATTACACGAGATCGAGTGTGATCCCGAGAGCTGGGCACACCCGCGGGACGTGGTACACACTATCGGATCAAGTTTCTGTAGTAATGATATGTAAATTATATGCTTTTTTTGTCTGATTTGATATTCATTTCTCAATCTATTGATTCCGACGTCAAGTTCGAAACGCGGGAACGCTATGCATAACATCTTGTTTACTCACGTTACGTCACTAGTCTCGTTCCTTTGGTTCTCGCTCATACAATGCACGTTAAAAACTGACGTATCTGAAGTTGAAACCCAGGCATAGCCTCGTTTTAAGGGATAGTACACTGTAAAAAAATCCGTAGATTTTACGGAAGAATAACTGGAAACCAGCTGCCAGTCCTTTTCCCGTTATTTTTACGGGCGTTTGCCTATAGAACATTTTTGGAAATCACGATATGGTAGGGGTAGGCTAACTGGCCGCACTCGAAAATACCTTTATAGTGGTGAAGGGGTGCAGAACCAATACAATACATGTTCTATTCAGTCGTAAGATGCGTGATAATGCCTGCAAATTTCAGTTGTAAGTAAATATATCACTCGCGCTCCGCGCTCGTGATATGATCTACTTTACAACTGACCTCCAAACAGTGAATTATTACTCAACAATTCACTGCTAGAGCTGATCTATTTCTTAAATGACGTCGCATATGAGAGTGTTATTACGTCATGTATTTCAAAAATAAAATGTGCAAATTACTTGATACGTTAAACCCCTGTCACACCAGAGCAGCGTTCTCACGGCGATCCCACGGCGTCCAAGAAAAATGCAGAACGCCGAGGTGCGCGCAGTACGATCGCAAGCATCACTGCAGCAACGCAGTGGCATCGCCAGTAGACGCTGTGGGATCGCACAGAACGCCGAGCGACGGCGCGCACTTTGAGCATGCTCAAAACAAACGCTGTCGCTCGGCGTTCTAATAAGAGCGCAGTAGGGTCGCCGTAAGGTCACCATAGCCGTGCAGTAAGGTCTCCTACAATGCAATAGGAGCTCTGTGGGCGCGCACAAGGGTCGTTGTGCAAATGCCGTGGTCGTCCATGGCGTTTGTACGGAGACTGTACGGCGTGCTTTGAGATGCCACTGCGTCTTTAACGCGCTTATACGACGCGTCTACGGCGCTTATACGGAGTGCCATTTATTTTACTGCGCTCTTACAACGACTGTGAGGAGCTGTCATGGCGATAATTGCGCTCCCTTGGAGCTTTTACCACGCCTTTCGGCGTTTGTATGACAAAAGCAAACAAAATAGATTAAAATGAGATATGCAAACAATTATGACAAAAGCAAACAAAATACTATAAAAACGAGATATGCAAATAAGCATTCCTTTCACTACACTGTAAAAAATCGCGCTTAGCGTGGTTATATGTTTAGGTGTAAACATGTTTAGGAATATGTCATATAGCTAAACATGTACGCCTTTTCTATTATTTTCCCGGACAAAGTCTGCTAAACACGTTTTATTCTGTTACGCGTTTCGGATGAATCCATTCTCTCTTATCCCCCTTGAAGAACGAAATAAAGAGACGAAAATGTTGACAGAGGAAATTTTCAAAATAAAAGGTAAATATAACCAGTTTTGTACATGTTTAATTTCTAAACATAAACTAAACATGTTGCAAATTGAACATGTTACGATCTAAACACATAAAAAATCGGACTGCATTTTTTTGCATTGATTCTAAACACATTTTTACAGTGTATGTCCGACGTACGCCAGCAAGCTAAACTCCTGCTTGCCTATATGCAGGTCCAGCAGTTCCAAAATGCTGCAGACGCTGTTCACATCATTCTTGGAAGACGACCACGGAGGAGGGCCCAAAGGCGCAGAATGCTTTGGGTCTGGTCCAAAGGCGTAGACTGCTTTGGGTCCTGCCTTCTTCCTTCCTCTTTTTGCGGGCATGGTTTCAACTTCGAGAACAAACATACAACTAACGAAGACTTCGTTCTGTTGTGCAAAAGAACGTCTTCAACACGCCGTCAGCGCAGTGCGAACGCCGTGAAAGCGCAGTGCATGCATTGAGAGCGCCGTGAAAGCGCAGTGAAAGCGTCGTGAGAGCGCAGAGAATCGCCAACAAGAACTCCGTAGGAACGCGATAGAACGCCATGCGAGCTCCGTAGCAACGCCTTGGTCGCTGTCAGGACGCCGTGACAGGCCCTTTTTCACGAAAAATATCAGGGTTTTCTTGCGATCTCACGGCGCTCCAGATAATTAAACAACTCCGTGCCAACGCAGTGGAAACGCAGCTTGGTGTGATAGGGGCTTTACATAACGTTATATCATGGCGCCGGTGACAGCGTCGAGCTTACTAATTTCGAAATATTGACGTTTTGAAGCAAACTTTACAACTTAATTGCGATTTTGTGTCTTATAATAAAAAGAATTCTACATTTATGCTCCTGATTTATTTGAATTATAAAGGGAAAATACTATAAGGCGCTCGGCACTGCCTCATATCTTATACTAGTTTCCCCACTCGCTTAATAACGTCAGTAATACGTGAACACTCATTTAAGATCCTCTATAAATTTACAGCAAGTACCAAGAAACCTAGAAACTGGAAGCTGGAAAGTGTATGATGCGGCTTGGTGTACTCATAACTTGAATCATACGGCTAACTATGGTAACCGTAGTAAGCCGTATGATACAAATTATGAGACAGTAACGGTGTTAGGCGACCCTTATTTATGCTATCAGGAAAGGAGGAAAAACAAGAACTCAGGATACTGAAAGCATTAGACTGGTAACTTGTACGATTTCGATAAAAATACCCCTCTCTAGCGAGCTCGGTCAAGTTAGCAGAACGAAAATTCTGCAGAAAATTCTGCAGAAGATTCTGCAGAATTTTCTGCAGAATTTTCTGCAGAAAAAGTGGTAAAGTTAGCGAAATAAATATTCTGCAGAATTTTCTGCAGAATTTTCTGCAGAAAAAGTGGTAAGGATAGCGAATTGAAAATTCTGAAAAATTTAGCAGTTTTATTTCTTTGTTCTGTCATCTATAGGCCACAAAATGTGAGTGAGCACCGTTTACCGCACTACTCTATCGCATTTGTGGACCGAGATATTCACAAAAATCGCATATTTTCTTCTGCTGGAAAGTAGCAGAACGACATTTCAGAAACCTTTTATTTGAAAAGTTTAATTTCTATGTTCTGTCATCTGGAGGCCACAAAATGTGAGTGAGCGCCGTTTACCGCACTACTCTATCTCATAAGTGGATCGAGATATTCACAAAAATCGCATATTTTCTTCTGCTAGAGAGCAACAGAACGAAATTTCAGAAACCCTTTGTTAGCAAAGTTTGATTTCTATATTCCGTCATATAGAGGCCATAAAATGTGAGTGAGCACCGTTTAACGCACCTCTCTATCTCATAAGTGGACCGAGATATTCACAAAAATCGCATATTTTCTTCTGCTAGAGAGTAGCAGAACGAAATTTCAGAAATCCTTTGTTTGCAAAGTTTGATTTCTATGTTCTGTCATCTAGAGGCCATAAAATGTGAGTGAGCACCGTTTACAACACCTCTCTATCTCATAAGTGGACCGAGATATTCACAAAAATCGCATATTTTCTTCTGCTGGAAAGTAGCAGAACGAAATTTCAGAAACCTTTTGTAAGCAAAGTTTGATTTCTATGTTCTGTCATCTGGAGGCCACAAAAAGTGAGTGAGCGCCGTTTACCGCACTACTCTATCTCATAAGTGGGCCGAGATATTCACAAAAATCGCATATTTTCATCTGCTAGAGAGTAGCAGAACAAAATTAAAGAAACCCTTTGTTAGCAAAGTTTGATTTCTATGTTCTGTAATATAGAGGCCACAAAATGTGAGTGAGCGCCGTTTACTGCACTACTCTATCTCATAAGTGGACCGAGATATTCACAAAAATCGCATATTTTCTTCTGCTAGAGAGTAGCAGAACGAAATTTCAGAATACCTTTGTTAGCAAAGTTTGATTTCTATGTTCTGTCATCTAGAGGCCATAAAATGTGAGTGAGCGCCGTTTAACGCACCTCTCTATCTCATAAGTGGACCGAGATATTCACAAAAATCGCATATTTTCTTCTGCTGGAAAGTAGCAGAACGAAATTTCAGAAACCCTTTGTTAGCAAAGTTTGATTTCTATGTTCTGTCATCTGGAGGCCACAAAAAGTGAGTGAGCGCCGTTTACCGCACTACTCTATCTCATAAGTGGACCGAGATATTCACAAAAATCGCATATTTTCTTCTGCTAGAGAGCAACAGAAAGAAATTTCAGAAACCATTTGTTAGCAAAGTTTGATTTCTATGTTCTGTCATATAGAGGCCATAAAATGAGAGTGAGCACCGTTTAACGCACCTCTCTATCTCATAAGTGGACCGAGATATTCACAAAAATCGCATATTTTCTTCTGCTGGAAAGTAGCAGAACGAAATTTCAGAAACCCTTTGTTTGCAAAGTTTGATTTCTATGTTCTGTCATCTGGAGGCCACAAAAAGTGAGTGAGCGCCATTTACCGCACTACTCTATCTCATAAGTGGACCGAGATATTCACAAAAATCGCATATTTTCTTCTGCTAAAGAGTAGCAGAACGAAATTTCAGAAACCCTTTGTAAACAAAATTTGATTTCTATGTTCTGTCATCGGTAGGCCACCAAAAGTGAGTGAGCGCCGTTTGCCGCACTACTCTATCTCATAAGTGGACCGAGATATTCACAAAAATCGCATCTTTTCTTCTGCTGGAAAGTAGCAGAACGAAATTTCAGAAACCCTTTGTTAGCAAAGTTTGATTTCTATGTTCTGTCAGCGGGAGGCCACAAAAAGTGAGTGAGCGCCGTTTACCGCACTACTCTATCTCATAAGTTGACCGAGATATTCACAAAAATCGCATATTTTCTTCTGCTGGAAAGTAACAGAACGAAATTTCAGAAATCCTTTGTTAGCAAAGTTTAATTTCTATGTTCTGTCATCTGGAGGCCACAAAATTTGAGTGAGCGCCGTTTACCGCACTACTCTATCTCATAAGTGGATCGAGATATCCACAAAAATCGCATATTTTCTTCTGCTAAAGAGTAGCAGAACGAAATTTCAGAAACCCTTTGTAAACAAAATTGATTCTATGTTCTGTCATCTGGAGGCCACAAAAAGTGAGTGAGCGCCGTTTGCCGCACTACTCTATCTCATAAGTGGACCGAGATATTCACAAAAATCGCATATATTCTTCTGCTGGAAAGTAGCAGAACGAAATTTCAGAAACTCTTTGTTTGCAAGTTTGATTTCTATGTTCTGTCATCTGGAGGCCACAAAAAGTGAGTGAGCGACGTTTACCGCACTATTCTATCTCATAACTGGACCGAGATATTTACAAAAATCGCATATTTTCTTCTGCTGGAAAGTAGCAGAACGAAATTTCAGAAACCCTTTGTTTGCAAAGTTTGATTTCTACGTTCTGTCATCTGGAGGTCACAAAAAGTGAGTGAGCGCCATTTTCCGCACTACTCTATCTCATAAGTGGACCGAGATATTCACAAAAATCGCATCTTTTCTTCTGCTGGAAAGTAGCAGAACGAAATTTCAGAAACCCTTTGTTAGCAAAGTTTGATTTCTATGTTCTGTCATCTGGAGGCCACAAAAAGTGAGTGAGCGCCGTTTACCGCACTACTCTATCGCATTTGTGGACCGAGATATTCACAAAAATCGCATATTTTCTTCTGCTGGAAAGTAGCAGAACGAAATTTCAGAAACCCTGTGTTAGCAAAGTTTGATTTCTATGTTCCGTCATCTGGAGGCCACAAAAAGTGAGTGAGCGCCGTTTACCGCACTACTCTATCTCATAAGTGGACCGAGATATTGACAAAAATCGCATATTTTCTTCTGCTAGAGAGTAGCAGAATGAAATTTCAGTAACCCTTTGTTAGCAAAGTTTGATTTCTATGTTCTGTCATATAGAGGCAATAAAATGTGAGTGAGCACCGTTTACCGCACCTCTCTATCTCATAAGTGGACCGAGATATTCACAAAAATCGCGTATTTTCTTCTGCTAGAGAGTAGCAGAACGAAATTTCAGAAACCCTTTGTTAGCAAAGTTTGGTTTCTATGTTCTGTCATATAGAGGCCATAAAATGTGAGTGAGCGCCGTTTACCGCACCTCTCTATCTCATAAGTGGACCGAGATATTCACAAAAATCGCATATTTTCTTCTGCTGGAAAGTAGCAGAACGAAATTTCAGAAACCCTTTGTTAGCAAAGTTTGATTTCTATGTTCTGTCATCTGGAGGCCACAAAAAGTGAGTGAGCGCCGTTTACCGCACTATTCTATCTCATAACTGGACCGAGATATTCACAAAAATCGCATATTTTCTTCTGCTGGAAAGTAGCAGAACGAAATTTCAGAAACCCTTTGTTTGCAAAGTTTGATTTCTACGTTCTGTCATCTGGAGGCCACAAAAAGTGAGTGAGCGCCGTTTACCGCACTACTCTATCTCATAAGTGGACCGAGATATTCACAAAAATCGCATATTTTCTTCTGCTGGAAAGTAGCAGAACGAAATTTCAGAAACCCTTTGTAAGCAAAGTTTGATTTCTATGTTCTGTCATCTGGAGGCCACAAAAAGTAAGTGAGCGCCGTTTACCGCACTACTCTATCTCATAAGTGGACCGAGATATTCACAAAAATCGCATATTTTCTTCTGCTGGAAAGTAGCTGAACGAAATTTCAGAAACCCTTTGTTAGCAAAGTTTGATTTCTATGTTCTGTCATCTGGAGGCCACAAAATTTGAGTGAGCGCCTTTTACCGCACTACTCTATCTCATAAGTGGGCCGAGATATTCACAAAAATCGCATATTTTCTTCTGCTAAAGAGTAGCAGAACGATATTTCAGAAACCCTTTGCAAACAAAATTTGATTTCTATGTTCTGTCATCTGGAGGCCACAAAAAGTGAGTGAGCGCCGTTTACCGCACTACTCTATCTCATAAGTGGACCGAGATATTCACAAAAATCGCATATTTTCTTCTGCTAGAGAGTAGCAGAATGAAATTTCAGTAACCCTTTGTTAGCAAAGTTTGATTTCTATGTTCTGTCATATAGAGGCAATAAAATGTGAGTGAGCACCGTTTACCGCACCTCTCTATCTCATAAGTGGACCGAGATATTCACAAAAATCGCGTATTTTCTTCTGCTAGAGAGTAGCAGAACGAAATTTCAGAAACCCTTTGTTAGCCAAGTTTGGTTTCTATGTTCTGTCATATAGAGGCCATAAAAAGTGAGTGAGCGCCGTTTACCGCACCTCTCTATCTCATAAGTGGACCGAGATATTCACAAAAATCGCATATTTTCTTCTGCTGGAAAGTAGCAGAACGAAATTTCAGAAACCCTTTGTTAGCAAAGTTTGATTTCTATGTTCTGTCATCTGGAGGCCACAAAAAGTGAGTGAGCGCCGTTTACCGCACTATTCTATCTCATAACTGGACCGAGATATTCACAAAAATTGCATATTTTCTTCTGCTGGAAAGTAGCAGAACGATATTTCAGAAACCCTTTGTTTGCAAAGTTTGATTTCTACGTTCTGTCATCTGGAGGCCACAAAAAGTGAGTGAGCGCCGTTTACCGCACTACTCTATCTCATAAGTGGACCGAGATATTCACAAAAATCGCATATTTTCTTCTGCTGGAAAGTAGCAGAACGAAATTTCAGAAACCCTTTGTAAGCAAAGTTTGATTTCTATGTTCTGTCATCTGGAGGCCACAAAAAGTAAGTGAGCGCCGTTTACCGCACTACTCTATCTCATAAGTGGACCGAGATATTCACAAAAATCGCATATTTTCTTCTGCTGGAAAGTAGCAGAACGAAATTTCAGAAACCCTTTGTTAGCAAAGTTTGATTTCTATGTTCTGTCATCTGGAGGCCACAAAATTTGAGTGAGCGCCTTTTACCGCACTACTCTATCTCATAAGTGGGCCGAGATATTCACAAAAATCGCATATTTTCTTCTGCTAAAGAGTAGCAGAACGATATTTCAGAAACCTTTTGCAAACAAAATTTGATTTCTATGTTCTGTCATCTGGAGGCCACAAAAAGTGAGTGAGCGCCGTTTACCGCACTATTCTATCTCATAAGTGGACCGAGATATTCACAAAAATCGCATATTTTCTTCTGCTGGAAAGTAGCAGAACGAAATTTCAGAAACCCTTCGTTAGCAAAGTTTGATTTCAATGTTCTGTCAACTGGAGGCTACAAAATTTGAGTGAGCGCCGTTTACCGCACTACTCTATCTCATAAGTGGGCCGAGATATTCACAAAAATCGCATCTTTTCTTCTGCTGGAAAGTAGCAGAACGAAATTTCTGAAACCCTTTGTTTGCAAAATTTGATTTCTATGTTCTGTCATCTGGAGGCCACAAAATGTGAGTGAGCACCGTTTACCGCACTACTCTATATCATAAGTGGACCGAGATATTCACAAAAAATCGCATATTTTCTTCTGCTGGAAAGTAGCAGAACGAAATTAAAGAAATCCTTTGTAAGCATAAGTTTATTTCTTTGTTCTGTTATCTGGAGGCTACAAAATGTGAGTGATCGCCGTTTACCGTACTTCTCTATTTCATATGTGGACCTAGATATTCACAAAAATTGCATATTTTCTTCTGCTGTTAAGTAGCCGAACGAAATTAAAGAAATCCTTTGTTAGCAAAGTTTGATTTCTATGTTCTGTCATGTTGAGGTCACAAAATGTGAGTGAGCACCGTTTACCGCACTACTCTATCTCATAAGTCGACCGAGATATTCACAAAAATCGCATATTTTCTTCTGCTGGAGAGTAGCAGAACGAAATTTCAGAAACCCTTTGTTAACAAAGTTTGATTTCTATGTTCTGTCATCTGGAGGCCACAAAATGTGAGTGAGCACCGTTTACTGCACCACTCTATCTCATAAGTGGACCGAGATATTCACAAAAATCGCATATTCTGCTGAACAGTAGCAGAATGAAAATTCAGAAACCTTGGCCACCAAAGGGGGAGTCTTAATAAAGCATGTTGCCTGACCCCTATCAAAGTGGCTATTTTTTTGCTGATAAGTGGCATCATGAGTCTAATTTCTCACCACATATGCCGTTTGATGGGCAGGCATCTATTTTCTGAGAAATAAGCACTTTAAAGTGGATGTGCTGATCACACATGTCAAATTGGTATATGTTCAATATTGTTATCCTATGTAGGACTTATTAATGCCTACGAAGGGCTTACTAACTCCTACGCTAGGCTAACTAGCTTCTACATAGGACTTAGTAACTTCTATGTAGGACTTATTAACTCCTACATAGGACTTACTAACTCCTACGAAGGATTTATTAACTAATAAGATAAGTCCTAAGTAGGTGTTAGTAAGTGCTACGTAGCACATATTATCTCCTACGAAGGTGTTAGTAAGGCCTCAAAGCTAGTACGATGAGCTGATGGCTGATCTGCACAGGTGGTAAAACACCTAGCCGGCCTTTTCTAGTGGCGCCACACAAATCACTTTCATGAAAAGCTTCAACGATTGGTGAAGGCACACGTGTTAGCATGCCCTAGTTTTCATATTCTATTATGCAGATATCATTGCGTCTGCAAATAATTCCAGTATAATGTTTGACATTTACAGAAACTTGCAACTGGAAAAAGGGTGAAAGGTCTGCCATGATGAAAACAAATGAGCCGCTACACGACAAAACCAACAAAGTGGCATGTGCGCGCAGCCAAGACTCAGGTCAGCCTGGGCATCCGCCCAGTCTGATCAGAGTCTTCGCTGTGCGCTTGGAGCAAGCTTAACTAACCTTAAAGCGCATAAAGAAGAGTCAAATCAGACTGTGCGGATGCCCAGGCTGATCTGAGTCTTCGCTGGACGCACATGCCAGTTTGTTGGTTTTGTCATGTTGCTCAAATAACAATTTCAAAGATTCTTTATGGATTTTATTTTCTGTTTTTAAAGTGGTGGCCACATTTGATGTTCGATCCCAGCAGTGTTAGTAAATTCGAAAGCCCCCCTCCACCCCACAACCCTTGCAAGGATGTATGAGATTACTTTTCATTCTGTTATATTAATATGGAAGAATTGGTTAATTTTGTAACAAGGCATATATTCTCTGAGCAAAATAGTCCAATTTCGTGCACTGTTTCGTCTGACATTTATATATACGTTCCTCGCCAAAGGTTAAGCGTGCTGAAAAAGCAAATGTAACAAGATCATTGGAGATAATAACAACTGAATTCTAACTTTTTGTGGAAGTTAATGTATTCTGTCCTGATTGGTCAGCATGAAATTTACCAGTTTAATTTAAATTTGAGTAACAACTGCACAAAGCCAGCACAAACGTGCATGTGTGTGAAAAACACATTTTGGGAAGGAAAAAACCCCGTTATGATCTGCTGTCAGTATTTCTGTTACACCAATTACATGTTCACCAATTACATGTTCACCAATTTAAGTTTAATGTTTTGGCGAATACGAAACTACTGCTTTTATAATCATTAAAAGAAGCATTATTTTTTCTCGAAAATGTGAATTTTTGGGGCATTGATTTCTCTGCTCGCTCTGTGTATTGCTTACTCAAATTAATCTAAATTTGATGTTTTACAAAGCTAAGCATTGGTGTTGATGACGGAACGCATTTGGCTTCATAATGAAAGTTAGAACAACGGTTGTCCATCCGTCGACCACAATATGGCCAAGTTTAATCAATATCTATGGAAAAGATCCCCTATTTGCTCGTGCAAAACAAGATACATGTAGCACATACATCTTCGGTTTTGTTTTTGTTTTGTTTTGTATTTTTTCTTTAAGAGGATCTATGGGAAACATGCGCTTATATATGGATACCCAAGATTGAAAATATAGCTATAAAATCTCGGACGAGTTTGAAATCCAGTCATTTCCAATGTCAGTAAGGCATTAATGATGTTTGTCAGTGTGACCACAACACATTACAATTTTAACGCCTGTATTCTAGAACGTTACTCACACTCCTGATGTAATCCCTGAATTCACTCATTAATTAATTAATTAAGTAAGTAAGTAAGTAAGTAAGTAATGGCTTTATTTTAAGAGGGTAGCTCAATTGGCATAGCCAATCTTCCTTGAGGCCCTCTTGCAAACAACAATTAAAAAAGTATACTACATTACGAAACATAAGCAAACTGTACAACTAAAATGATGCATGTACATGATGCACACAAATGAAATAAATGAGCGCACGCACGCTAGCATGCATGTGCGTACGTACACAAATTTATGTTTATAACTTTACAATGAGCGACTCAGAAGTTTCGTATTCTTAAATCTCACCTAGTCTTGCGTGTTGAGAACTGAGTGATGGTCGAGTGAAGTGTACACCTCCCTCGAGCCTCACTCGTTTTTACTGACTCATTTATTATTTCGCCAGCTGCCCAACCGTTAATGGGAAAACTGGTTTGGTTAAAGAGCATTTTGGTTTGCTGGTCTGTTCGCCTGTCTCTAGTCTGTCCGTCCGTAACATGCTCTGGTAGCTGCGAATCTCAAAAACGGCTGATACGAGGATATTGAAATTCTTGTATAAGGAATGAATTTGCAGTCCCGTATTCGTCTTCTCAAGGGGCCTTGGGCCGTATTCATAAAACGACTTAAGTGGTTGCTATACTGTTGCTAAGGCTAAATTTCTTTGAAGGAGATTCCCTACAACTATGAAATTTGCTCTGGAGGAACAGTCTTACAAAGACTGTTCCTCCAGAGCAAATTTCATAGTTGTAGGGAACCTCCTTTATAGATATTTAGCCTTAGCAACCGCATAGCAACGACTTAAGTGGCTTTATGAATACGGCCTCTTGTCACTGAGAAGAAACGACGTGAAAAACATCTGACTTAAGCATTTTGTATAGAGATAGCCTTTTGGAATCTGAAGAAATATTTAAGTTGGCATGCGGTTAAACCAGTATTTCAATCATATACTGTTCACAAAAAGTAGGGGATTTTCAGGTATGAAAAATTGTAGCATCTACAACAAATGTGATATTCATATGAAACGCTAAATATTGATAAGATAACTATCTGTTAAGACACTTTTCATGAAGGTTTAGACAATATATCCTGTCACGTGATCTGCATACAATTTGTTTCATACAGGGGGTCAGGACTAAAATGCGGTAAATTCGAACAAAAATTTATTCAAATTCTTCAACTAAGCTAACCGTTTTATGCAGTTTTAAGTTTTGTATGCTAAAAGATTTTTTTCTTCTTCAAAACTGTTATGTTGGGAAGAAAACCAGATAACAAAATTCGTACAGGTGCATCGAGTTACCGAAATATTTAGACGTTTATGGCTTGCACTCATTATTTTGAGGAAAGAGTGTGTAAACCCAATTTTTAGTTTGTTAAATGAAGCATGACAAGTGTTTCTCTGTAAGTTTTGTAATCTAAAAACAATCTGTTTCGACACCAGATTCGTGTGAAATTCGGGTGTTGACCCCCTGTCTAAAACGAATGACACGCAGGTCATGTGACAGGATACACCATCTAAATTGTAATGCAAAATGTCTTATCGAAAATTTGTCTGATGGATACTTGCCGTTTCAGATGAATTTATAAATTTTTAATGACTTAATATCCCCTACTTTTTGTGAACAGTATATCTTTCATTATCAGCCTTCCATAACTCGATACAATGCGATTTTTGTGAATATCTCGGACCACTTATGAGATAGAGTAGTGCGGTAAACGGCGCTCACTCACATTTTTTGGCCTCCAGATGACAGAACATAGAAATCAAACTTTGCAAACAAAGGGTTTCTGAAATTTCGTTCTGCTACTTTCCAGCAGAAGAAAATATGCGATTTTTGTAAATATCTCGGTCCACTTATGAGATAGAGAGGTGCGGTAAACGGCGCTCACTCACATTTTGTGGCCTCTACATGACAGAACATAGAAATCAAACTTTGCTAACAAAGGGTTTCTGAAATTTCGTTCTGCTACTCTCTAGCAGAAGAAAATATGCGATTTTTGTGAATATCTCGGTCCACTTATGAGATAGAGTAGTGCGGTAAACAGCGCTCACTCACTTTTTGTGGCCTCCAGATGACAGAACATAGAAATTAAACTTTGCTTACAAAGGGTTTCTTTAATTTCGTTCTACTACTCTCTAGCAGAAAAAAATATGCGATTTTTGTGAATATCTCGGTCCACTTATGAGATAGAGTAGTGCGGAAAACGGCGCTCACTCACTTTTTGTGGCCTCCAGATGACAGAACATAGAAATCAAACTTTGCTTACAAAGGGTTTCTGAAATTTCGTTCTGCTACTCACTAGCAGAAAAAAATACGCGATTTTTGTGAATATCTCGGTCCACTTATGAGATAGAGTAGTGCGGTAAACGGCGCTCACTCACATTTTGTGGCCTCCAGATGACAGAACATAGAAATTAAACTTTGCTTACAAAGGGTTTCTGAAATTTCGTTCTGCTACTTTCCAGCAGAAGCAAATATGCGATTTTTGTGAATATCTCGGTCCACTTACGAGATAGAGAGGTGCAGTAAACGGCGCTCACTCACATTTTGTGGCCTCTACATGACAGAACATAGAAATCAAACTTTGCTAACAAAGGGTTTCTGAAATTTCGTTCTGCTACTCTCTAGCAGAAGAAAATATGCGATTTTTGTGAATATCTCGGTCCACTTATGAGATAGAGTAGTGCGGTAAACGGCGCTCACTCACTTTTTGTGGCCTCCAGATGACAGAACATAGAAATCAAGCTTTGCAAACAAAGGGTTTCTGAAATTTCGTTTTGCTACTTTCCAGCAGAAGAAAATATGCGATTTTTGTGAATATCTCGGTCCACTTATGAGATAGAGAGGTGCGGTAAACGGCGCTCACTCACATTTTGTGGCCTCTACATGACAGAACATAGAAATCAAACTTTGCTTACAAAGGGTTTCTGAAATTTCGTTCTGCTACTTTCCAGCAGAAGAAAATATGCGATTTTTGTGAATATCTCGGTCCACTTATGAGATAGAGAGGTGCGGTAAACGGCGCTCACTCACATTTTATGGCCTCTATATTACAGAATATAGAAATCAAACTTTGCTAAGAAAGGGTTTCTGAAATTTCGTTCTGCTACTCTCTAGCAGAAGAAAATATGCGATTTTTGTGAATATCTCGGTCCACTTATGAGATAGAGTAGTGCGGTAAACGGCGCTCACTCACTTTTTGTGGCCTCCAGATGACAGAACATAGAAATCAAACTTTGCTTACAAAGGGTTTCTGAAATTTCGTTCTGCTACTCTCTAGCAGAAGAAAATACGCGATTTTTGTGAATATCTCGGTCCACTTATGAGATAGAGTAGTGCGGTAAACGGCGCTCACTCACATTTTGTGGCCTCCAGATGACAGAACATAGAAACTAAACTTTTCAAATAAAGGGTTTCTGAAATTTCGTTCTGCTACTTTCCAGCAGAAGAAAATATGCGATTTTTGTGAATATCTCGGTCCACTTATGAGATAGAGTAATGCGGTAAACGGCGCTCACTCACTTTTTGTGGCCTCCAGATGACAGAACATAGAAATCAAACTTTGCTTACAAAGGGTTTCTGAAATTTCGTTCTGCTACTCTCTAGCAGAAGAAAATACGCGATTTTTGTGAATATCTCTGTCCACTTATGAGATAGAGTAGTGCGGTAAACGGCGCTCACTCACATTTTGTGGCCTCCAGATGACAGAACATAGAAATCAAACTTTGCAAACAAAGGGTTTCTGAAATTTCGTTCTGCTACTTTCCAGCAGAAGAAAATATGCGATTTTTGTGAATATCTCGGTCCACTTATGAGATAGAGAGGTGCGGTAAACGGCGCTCACTCACATTTTATGGCCTCTACATGACAGAACATAGATATCAATCTTTGCTAACAAAGGGTTTCTGAAATTTCGTTCTGCTACTCTCTAGCAGAAGAAAATATGCGATTTTTGTGAATATCTCGGTCCACTTATGAGATAGAGTAGTGCGGTAAACGGCGCTCACTCACTTTTTGTGGCCTCCAGATGACAGAACATAGAAATCAAACTTTGCTAACAAAGGGTTTCTGAAATTTCGTTCTGCTACTCTCTAGCAGAAGAAAATATGCGATTTTTGTGAATATCTCGGTCCACTTATGAGATAGAGTAGAGCGGCAAACGGCGCTCACTCACTTTTTGTGGCCTCCAGATGACAGAACATAGAAATCAAACTTTGCTTACAAAGGGTTTCTGAAATTTCGTTCTACTTCTCACTAGCAGAAAAAAATACGCGATTTTTGTGAATATCTCGGTCCACTTATGAGATAGAGTAGTGCGGTAAACGGCGCTCACTCACATTTTGTGGCCTCCAGATGACAGAACATAGAAATCAAATTTTGCAAACAAAGGGTTTCTGAAATTTCGTTCTGCTACTTTCCAGCAGAAGAAAATATGCGATTTTTGTGAATATCTCGGTCCACTTATGAGATACAGAGGTGCGGTAAACGGCGCTCACTCACATTTTATGGCCTCTACATGACAGAACATAGAAATCAATCTTTGCTAACAAAGGGTTTCTGAAATATCGTTCTGCTACTCTCTAGCAGAAGAAAATATGCGATTTTTGTGAATATCTCGGTCCACTTATGAGATAGAGTAGTGCGGTAAACGGCGCTCACTCACTTTTTGTGGCCTCCAGATGACAGAACATAGAAATCAAACTTTGCTTACAAAGGGTTTCTGAAATTTCGTTCTGCTACTCTCTAGCAGAAGAAAATATGCGATTTTTGTGAATATCTCGGTCCACTTATGAGATAGAGTAGTGCGGTAAACGGCGCTCACTCACATTTTGTGGCCTCCAGATGACAGAACATAGAAATCAAACTTTGCTTACAAAGGGTTTCTGAAATTTCGTTTTGCTACTTTCCAGCAGAAGAAAATATGCGATTTTTGTGAATATCTCGGTCCACTTATGAGATAGAGAGGTGCGGTAAACGGCGCTCACTCACATTTTATGGCCTCTATATTACAGAATATAGAAATCAAACTTTGCTAAGAAAGGGTTTCTGAAATTTCGTTCTGCTACTCTCTAGCAGAAGAAAATATGCGATTTTTGTGAATATCTCGGTCCACTTATGAGATAGAGTAGTGCGGTAAACGGCGCTCACTCACATTTTGTGGCCTCCAGATGACAGAACATAGAAATCAAACTTTGCTTACAAAGGGTTTCTGAAATTTCGTTTTGCTACTTTCCAGCAGAAGAAAATATGCGATTTTTGTGAATATCTCGGTCCACTTATGAGATAGAGAGGTGCGGTAAACGGCGCTCACTCACATTTTATGGCCTCTATATTACAGAATATAGAAATCAAACTTTGCTAAGAAAGGGTTTCTGAAATTTCGTTCTGCTACTCTCTAGCAGAAGAAAATATGCGATTTTTGTGAATATCTCGGTCCACTTATGAGATATAGTGCGGTAAACGGCGCTCACTCACATTTTGTGGCCTCCAGATGACAGAACATAGAAATTAAACTTTTCAAATAAAGGGTTTCTGAAATTTCGTTCTGCTACTTTCCAGCAGAAGAAAATATGCGATTTTTGTGAATATCTCGGTCCACATATGAGATAGAGTAGTGCGGTAAACGGTGCGCACTCACATTTTGTAGCCTATAGATGACAGACCAAAGAAATAAAAACTGCTAAATTTTGCAGAATTTTCAATTCGCTATCCTTACCACTTTTTCTGCAGAAAAGTCTGCAGAAAATTCTGCAGAATATTTATTTCGCTAACTTTACCACTTTTTCTGCAGAAAATTCTGCAGAATCTTCTGCAGAATTTTCTGCAGAATTTTCGTTCTGCTAACTTTACCGAGCCTCTCTAGCGGTACATTTTGGCCTATAAAATAAGCAGTGCCTAGACCTCAGAACTGAAAAAAAATCACACTAACATTTCCTAAAATGCGCCACTTCAACAAGAAAAAAAATGATAATCAGATGTGTCAGAAATCTAGATTCAAGCTTTTATACATAAGGGGACCAATTCTTACTAAAATTGAAGATTCTTACAAACCGCAATTGAAGGATTAATGCTTGAGAATGAACACTCTAATTTTAATGGCCAAGGTGCGGCCATGTTATTGATAAGATACCGTCGCCATAGCTGCATTTTACCGGTGCAGTGATGTTTTTGTTTTCGGATGATTTAGCCAACATTGTTAGGTCACGCTGGGTGTATAAGACATATTGAAGTTAATTATAACTGCATGCCATTTATGCTGAAAGTATTTGCAAATGAAGGTTTACAATAGTTTTTTTATTATTTTTTTTTTGTACGACGTCAATATTCTTTAGCTATAAATGCTTAAAAACAAGTGTTTGTTAAACTTACGGACATCACCTTTCAAATAAATTAAAACTAGCTTGACCCAGCCTAGCACAGTTTCTAGCCGCATGATACAGTTTACGAGTTATACACTGTCCTTCATAGACAATCTGAGCAATGTCACGCGACACGAAATACCGCGGTGGTGGACATTGTGTGACGTCGTTCCTAGTAAAATCGAAAAGCAGTTTCTTATTTTATCCCAAGACAACGTACAGTTTTCAGCATATATGACCATATATTAGTCATTATTAAAACGTTTAACTTAATCACAAATAGTTACTCGGAACTTCCTGTGTATTCAAAATCTCCAGAACATGTCATAAAAGCTAGCTCAGGCTTGTTTTAAAGACATTCTCCAATTTGCCATGATAAATGTTTTAACTCTTTCGGCGCCAAATTTTTCAGACGACAAATTTTCGTCTGCTCAAATCATCAGACGACAGATTTGTAATTGGAAATTTTAACAATCTAAAGACATTTTTCATAAAATCAGGCTTTTAAAGTTCATATTTGAATGGCAAACAGTGTAGATCCTGATCAGACGGCTCTTTTAAGAGCCGGCTGATCTGGATATACGCTGTTTGGAAAGTCGCATTTTTGCGACTTTGGCGCCGAAAGAGTTAAAAATAGAATGAAAAAAAGGTATAGAGGAAGGTACTCAGGACAGTCCACATTCAGAAAGCGCAGACCACCAACGATATCGAAGAAAGGCATATTCTCACCGTGACAAGCAAAAATTTATTATTTAAACAAGAAATATCTTTAAAAAAAGATAATCGGCTCTTAGATTAAATAGAAGTGTGTATTGTAATATGTATGAGTCAGGTACATGTAAGATATCGAATGTGCTGACCAGATTGTGTGGATGCGCATACTGATATGCATATTTTGTTGTTGGCGTTGGGGTTTCGATTTAGGAGATGCTGTTGAATTTTGATTGGGGTCTGTCTATGTTGCACATAACAATGAGGATTGGTTGGCTGACCGCCCCTGACGCCCACATATAGCATTACAGTGGGAACGCAGACTCATCACATTTGAGTAATTCATTTTCTGAATGGTCGTCTACGCACAAAAAAGTAATCCCTTTTTTCGCCGGAGAAAAATGGCGGGAAATTTTTGTCAGAAACAGCCCCAAAATAATGCTCATTTGAAAAGATATGCAGTCGTGGTTTTCTGACGGACCTTTATTTATTTCCAATTTTCGGCCCACATAGGAGCATACATAGAGGTATATAATATGTGAAACCAAATATATAATCAAGGAAAGAATTCCAAATGACAGATTACCTACTGGTTAAACAGAAATAATACTAACACACAGGCATACAGAGAGAGAGAGATAGAGAAAGAGAGAGAGAGAGAGGTATCTAGCAATTATCTAACTTTGGTAAAAAAAAGCCCTTGATAGCAAGATGGTATGATTATGGTTATGTCATTCATCATCATAATAATAACCACTGTCAGGAAACACAAATACTAAAGATATTACTGAATTTTTGATACAGAGCAATAAAGGTTAGGGGAAACATTGCATGTAAATGTCTATGTCTATGACGCAACCCAATCGAAAAGACAATCTGGTGCATGCATGCTACAAAGTCATAAGTGCCCACCAAGACAGCCAAGAGAAGAAAGCATGGGCATACTGCAAAGCTGCATGTACCCCCGAGTCTAACCCACCAAGGCAATCATAGTGCACACCATACCCACATGTCAATGTCATATTGATTCAGGCACCCACCAGTATCGCCAAACAACTGAGTTATGTCATATATCATGATCCACATTAGATACAAAGTATACCAAACAACTGAGTTATGTCATATATCATGATCCACATTAGATACAAAGTGTACCATAAACTTATACATAACCAGTACCTATCAGGTATTATATAACAATATGCTTCAGTATATCTCTATTCAATATCAATTGTCTAAGTTCAGATGAATATAATTAGCAAGACTTTTAATTACATTCTGATCTTCACAATTTAGAAGCCATAGATACTTGTTTAGATTATTCAATCCTATAAAGTTTTTACATACCTTACTCGCTAAATCCATTAATGGCTCTCTAGAGGTACTAAAGGACCAGATCACAATGAAATTTTATGTTTTATTATTGAAATCAGATGCATATCGGTACCTCAATGCAGTTTGCACACCCAAAACAACGATCACAATTTGACAACCGTTTTTCAGAAAATTAAAACCCTAAGACAGTACCCCAAAGTTATTTTGCAAAGAAAATTGTCCCAAAAACCAAATTAGATGCCATTATAACTGAACCGTAGTTCATACATTCGACCGTCTTTCAGCGAGGTATATCTACGGGAGAAAGTCTATTTACGTTGAAAATCGATGATGAAGTTGATCATTTTTACAGCACGTGCGTTTGTCAACACACGGACATTTTTCTGCTGGATCGACTTGAACCAGTTGAGGAGACCAACTGTTTCTTCATTTATGGTACAGTAAAGTTTGTAATCATTTAGCATACTGTGCATTTATTAAGATTTTGCGTAAGTCTGTCTGCCTGTGATTTTTTGGGCTTCTGAATTTAGGCTACACGCCGAGAACGAACGAGAGAAAGCAAAACAAACACACTGGTACTCGAGTAAACCACAAAGTTTGACAAATGAAAAACATTGAGTGATTGACCGGCTGTTTTTTTTAATAGTGGAACAAGAAAGAGCAAGCGGAATGATAATAAATATTTCAAGTGAAACCTACATGCTTTAGTCGAATTACGGACAACTCGCCCCAAGACAACTCGCCCCACAAAAATCTCGCCCCAAGACAAGTCGCCCCTCCTTCAAGTGACAACTCGCCCCACATTCTTAGACAACTCCCCCAGACAACTTCCCCCAAGACAATGCGCCCCACGTTCTGAGACCACTCGCCCTTCTAAAGAATTCTGTCCCGGACGACGCCCCCCGCCCCTCCCCCCCTCCCCCAACACACACGTACCCTTTCAGAAGGCATCCCACAAAAAATACAAGAGACAGCTTGCTCTTACTCATAAATCTGTCAAAACCCTGTCCCGTTTGGCGCTAAGGGACCGACCATTTGATATTCTGGGGGGGGGGGGGGGGGGCGGAGGGGGGCTTTGGATATGCAAGAAAAAAACAAACAAATTAGCTCATGAGGGGATTTAAAAAAATCAGACATCGAAAAACAATGAAAAAAAAAACCTGGCTCCACCCAAAATTTCTTAAGAACAGTCTGCAGATAATTCCATTTGAATTGAGTTTTTAAAATGTCACTGGCTTCTGGGGGCGCAGACTCCCCATATGTATAGTAATATTTTAATATCTACAATTCATTTTTTACACCAGCAGCAACCCCCCCCCCCCCCCCCCCCCCCCCATACACCCCCATACACATATCATATGTTCATACATTTTACCAAAAGAAATCCTATACAACATTCACATACATGTATTATTGATCAGCCGCATTACGAAGTAAATGTTTCTACTAAATAAAACTGAATTGCAAAAGAGTCACTAGCTTGTGGGACACAAAGCCATTATGGCAAAATAAACACTCTAAAAGGAGGCAAAATTCCTAAAAAAAAACAACCCTTTATTTCTTTTATCATCATTCCTAGTTTTGCTCTATTTTTTCCAATCTTAAAATTGCCATTAAAATTGGGAAATTGCTTTGGCTTCTGGGTGGCGTTGCCCCCTAGACCTCCTTTGTTAACTTCTTAGCAAAGAACTTTTAGCCATTTATTAACTTGCATTCATTTATAATGTGACTCTATCAATACGTATTTACAAGTAGCACATCACACTTGTGTGATAGGCTCTTGGTATTTATCAAACTTTCAAAAGTGCGAATAAAAGCATACAGGGATGTTTGCATCTGTACCATAGATGAACAGGGTAACATGCTCCAGGCACTGGTTTGCAAATGCAAGCTAACCCATGCCCTTATTCTTATGACCGGTCCCTAAAGGGGACAACAAATACTAATAAGCATTAATGCATGATTTTAGCATGCCTCCCAGCCACAGTTCGATAATTACTCTGCAGCTGCAGAACTCTCAAAACCTCGCTGCTCAGCCCCTGGGTGTACCAGGTTATCGTTGAAGTGCTTTGGGTATTTAATGTATTTACCAAGGTCCACCCATTCACAACCAGGGTCACGGCGAAGCTCTTCCTTTTTTTTTTTGGGGGGGGGGGGGGGGGGGCACAGGGGTGGGGGGAGGGGGCGAGTTGTGTTCTGCATCGGGGGACAAGAACGTAGATAGTCTAGTAAGGTGAGTGTCTGAGAATATGGGGCGAGTTGTCTTCTGAAAGTGGGACAAGTTGTCTTCTAAAAGATGCAGTTGTAATGACAAACAGCGTAGATCCTGCTTCGGGATCTATCGCACTTTCATCGCACTTTAATCACTTTTTTCATCAAATTCGGTAATTTTCCTTGAAGGAATATGGAGGCTTCAATTCAATTTATTTCAATTCAATGTATGATTTAACATTGATTCAACACTGACTCTCAACATTTTGCTATAACAGGTTTACCCAAGGGAAGTCAGTTTCTGTGCACAAGGCAGTAAGTATCTGCCATATTTTTGAATAAGTGGGTCAAATTTTACCAAACTTCCATGGATATATCGTTTGGACAAGCCAAATAGCATCTTTGCAAGTCAAGGGTACTAAGGCCACTTTGTTTCTTATGTATGTAAGGAACAAAGTGGTCTTAGTACCCTTGGATTGCATAGTGGTCTTAGTACCCTTGGTTTGTAAAGGTGTCTAAAAAGTTGATTAGGTTTTGGTGACTTTGACCCCATTGTCAAGGTCACAAGAGGCCTTAGACTTGACCTTCTGTGGTCTGCGTCAGCATGACAATTTCTTGTACCCACAATATTTCTTGAACCTGCATGGATATATCATTAGGACAAACATAAGAGCATAATAGATTTTGATCACGTTGACTTTATTTTCAAGGTCTTCGGAAGATTTAGTCTACATATGTGAAAATTTCACTTATACGGTATGCTTTATATCTCTTCAGCCCCCACTATCTCTTCAGTAAGGGAAAAAAAGGAGACCGTGTTTGGCAACACATGGGAAGAAACTCGTGCAGAAAGAATTATAATAGTGATTTGAGAAGTAACTTCCCTTATATTGAACTGGCTGACGTACCATAAAGTCTCTAAAGATTGGAGTGAGTGAACTCGGGTTGAACGTCCCACCAACAACGAGGTCATATGGAGACGGGACCTCGGTTTAAAGTATACGAAAGACCGGAGAAGCGGGGGATCGATGTTGCGACCCCTGGATGGGTAGTTCAAAGTCTAAAGATTGGAATTAAGCATAACTGTCTTAAAACTGATGTTTGGTTTTTCACTGCAGTAATGCTTCTAAAGATGCAGATGGAATGACAAACAGCGTAGATCCTGCTTCGGGATCAGTCCGACCAAGATCTGAAGTGTTTGTCTATATTATATTACTTTGTATCGAACTGCCCAAATGCACTCACGAAAACGCTAGAAATAGGCTAAAACTTTTGCGAATTTGTTAATGGAGTATTGAGGCTTCAGTTCAATTCAATGAATAATTCAACATTGATTCAACACTGACTCCCAACATTGATTCAGCATTGAATGTCTGCTGGGCCTTTAATACTTCTGTATTCCATGTCAGTCCATTGGCTATCACCCCATGAATGCCATAGGGCCTAACCTATTTTGAGTCGACATTTATTAAAGAGAAAGTCGACTGATCAAGTAAATTTTACCGGCGAGACTCCACTTGGCAGCTGCGCTACCGAGACTCTTTGGACTTTTGGAGTCGGTATGAGCCGAACAAGAGTTGCAAACAATGTTTGGTTTGTAGATTCAGACTCTAGAATGGGTTGGGTTTTCATACGATTTCTAGAATAAGGAAATTACAAATTTGTAGATCTTTGTAATCGTGTCTGTTCTGCGTGTTGTCGCTGATGACATAATACCAAAAACACACATACACATACTTTTCGATATTTGTTTTATATTTGACCTGAGAAAAGGTGCAGACTTGTCAAAGCTGCCAGGCGACAGAGTCGATTCCCCCTACCCCCCCCCCCCTCCACTCCGCCTCCCCGTTCCTCTCACCAACCAGCACACCGGGCCTGTACGACGGAGAGCGGAGGGTGCACCTCCCATAACCGAGCAAATTACATAAAAAACATGCAGTTTTCTGCCAGAAAGCGAGTTTACACCCCTAAACTAAAGCTCTAAAAGTGTCCTTAAAATCTGGAATTTCTTAACTTTCTTACCCCCTTTAACCCACCCCAACCCCCACCACCCTAGGGCACCCCTCCCCTCCCGCCACCTCCCCACTCACACTGAAATTCGTTCCAGCCACACCTTCTTACCCTCCGCCCCTAATCCCTTGGCAAAAGTATGTGTACGGGCCTGCACAACCATTCCATTTGATCCTTCAGATGTAGGACCCATTAAGTTTTCTCTCCCAAAGTGAAATTTCACGTGCTGTCTTAATTGAATAGTTGTTTAGTGGTGTAGCGATATTTGTCTTGCTTTAATTTTTCAAACAGGGTCGCGCGATATAGCATTTGAAATATTGGCACACTGGCTGTCAGCCGACTCACAAGTTAATATCAGTAATACAATCAATTTACTGTTCACGTCACAATTTCATGACGTAACCAGCACTACTGAGCTAGCTTCCTTGTTTACAAACTCTGCGGGTGGGTATGGAATTGTGGTTATTTGTGAATAAAATATAAAGATAGACTTCTGTCATGCATTGTATTTTTCATAAACATATTTAATTTAATCGCGCTTGGTATTCTAGCAATACATGGAATAATGATTCTCTCGATTTTGTCGCAAACGTTGAAATGCATAGCCGGGCCAGTGATGTAAACACTGTTGTCCGCCATTTTGTTGAAAACAACAGCAACAAATTGCGTAGAGTACCCGAAGATTATTTTGCAAAGAAAATTGTCCCAAACACCGAATTACTTGATTTTTGTCACAGGGAAAGGGCGAATACCATGGTTTTTCATGGCATATGTCCGCCGGCGGGAGAAAGTCGAATTGTTTTGAAAATTGCTTTTGAAGTTGACTTAAAAAGTCGTCTTTCGACGGTCGTGTCAACTGCTCGAATGTCGAGTATCTCGGTGTTCAGTTCGGATCTCAGAGAACTAGGAAATTAAACTAAGATGTAAGGAATAAAACCGTGTATTATTTTTGGCTGTGTGTAGTTTGATTCGCCGACAAAGCAACACTGAAATTGCGACCCGTTCGTCGATTGAATCTGAATGCGAGGAATTTCGAACGTTTTTTCGTTGCTATCTGTATAAAAATATCACTCCGCCATGGATACGCGTTCCCACTGTTAAAATGTGTCGCAGTTCCATCACAACACCAACAACTAAGCCAGCAACAATTACTTAATTTCGTCTTCAATTTCTGTGTCAACTTATCTTGTTGGTTTTATATATTTTACATAGCGACATAACTGGCAAAATGTGTTCTTTAACAAAAAGCGATTTGGACCGAAATATCTAGATTCATCACGACACGGTTTATAAGCCACTGTCAAATGAAACTGAGAGTAGAAAGAGAAAGCGAAAGTTAGCAACTTATATCAAAATTCCGGGTGTATTTATATTGGCCAATGAAATACTTAAAATGTAGGTCAATACTAGGGTTATACGGCTAAAGCCGAAAAAAAAAAAAAAAAAAAAAAAAAAAAAAAAAGAAAAGAAAAAAGAGAGAAGAAGACGGAACAGCACTTTTGAATCACAAACACATTTGAGCCGTGACACGACAAAACCAACAGTGTGGTTGTGCGGACAGCGCAGACTCAGATCAGCCTGAGCATCCGCCCAGTCTGATCAGAGTCTTCGCTGTCCGCATGGAGGTAGCTTAGACCCTTAGCTACCCTTTAAGCGCACAGCCAAGGCTCTGATTAGACTGGGCCGATGCCAAGGCTGATCCGAGTCTGCGCAGGGTGCACAACCACATTGTTGGTTTTCTCGTGTCGCGGCTCATTTAGTAAACAGTAAAGAACTGACCACAGAAAAATCAGGTACCGTAAAAAATCTAAATATGATGGACCCTTTAAATAATTACCATAATTGTCCTTAAATGTAACAGTTTGGTATTTTGTCATGCCGTAGTGCACCCAAAAGATGCAGATGGAATGGCAAACAGTGCAGACCCTGATCAGACTGCTCCATGAGCAGTCCGATCTTGGTCTGCATGTTTGCTCTGACCAGTATTTCCAAATACTTAGACTTTTTACGGCACTACTGGATCAGATTTTAAGTAACTCTTCTTAGTTCTTATTTGAAACAGTGGCTACAAGCTCCTTGCATAGCTGCCATAACAGTAGTACTTCCAAAAAACGCTGTTAAAATCGCATTCCAGCCTATACCTGCTACTGCAACTGACTGCAGTGTAGCCACAACGCTTCCGGCTGCCACGGCTCCGCCATATAATGACATAATGCTAGCTGCCAGTTACCCAGCTGCAATTCCAGCGGCGCCGAATCCAATAGCTGGCAGCCCATAAGTAACCAAGGCAACCAAGGCTAGAATCCCTCCTATACCCACCGCTCCAATACCACCAAGGCAGTTGAATAGACACCAAAACTCTGTCTCATCCATATTTTCTGATTTTAGCTCTTGGATCAGTTCCTTCAGATTGGCCGCCTGGCCAATGCTCAAACCAAGTGCTTTGACATCGTCATCTTTCAAAGCCCGTAGGGTCTTGACATCGGCAATGTCGTTTCTTGTCAAAATTACGATAGTGTTATCTTCCAGTCTGTGTGCTCTGAGAAGATCTTCAAATGTCATCTCTATGCCATTGCCTGGAAATATACGAAACTCAGTCCAGATTATCGGTGGAATGTCATTCATTGTCGCCAGTCTTCTTCTTCTTTTTCTTTTTCTTCACCCTCACTGAAGCAAAATGTTTTACCTTAAAGGGTAAAACCATTTGTGCCGCGACACGAGAAAACCAACGTTGTGGCTGTGTGCCCAGTGCAGACTCAGATAAGCCTGGCCATCTGCCCAGTTTGATCAGACCCTTCATTAAGTGCTGAAAGGGTAGCTAAGGATCTAAGCTACTTCCATGCGCCACAGCGAAGACTCTGCTCAGACTGGGCGGATGCCCAGATTGATCTGAGTCTGCACTGGGCGCACAACCTCATTGGGCGCAAAACCGTCATTACGTAACGTAGCGACAGGAAGACTGTCTGACCTATCTCTTAATTATTTTGTGGATTTCTGTTCAAACCAGTCCAGTTTGGATAATACGGAAGCGGAAATGGTGTCATGACGAAAGAAATTTCATTGAAAGTAATGTAAATATGCCTGACCGATCTTCTACCATAGAGCTCCCGCTCGTTCAAAGCTCCTTCGGAGCTTTGAATTGCAGGCGCATAGCGCCTGCAAGCGAGTGCTCGCTATTACACTCTCAGATGCGACGTCATATGATAAATATTTCCTGACATGGTCAAATGAATCGCAACACGACAAAACAAACAAAGTGGCATGTGCACTCAGCAGCCTTGGCATCTGCCAAGTATAATCCGAATCTTCGCTCTTGGCATGGACGTAGTCTAGACCTTCAGCTACGCTTTAAGCGCACAGCGAAGATTCTGGTCAGACTGGGCGCCGGATGCCCAGGCTGATCTGAGTCTTTGCGGGGCGCACTGCATGCATTTTGGTGGTAGGGTTTGAACTTGAAACTCTTTTTTCATGGACTCATTGAGTTACATAATTTTTTACAAGCGTCAGACTTCATGTGCTTGTCAAATCAGTCACTTCTGGATATAAACAACCAATGAACCACCAGGGAAGTTTTTGATTGCAGCCCCAAAGTTAAACAAGCCACATTTTTTTTCAAAACATTGGATGCGCTTTCAATGAAAATATGTGACTGATTTACTTCTTACTGATGTCTATTTACTCTGATATCAAGAAGCAGTATACAGAGCTCTAGATAAGAGGGAGTATTTGGTGATAATTAGGGATAAGTTTTGCTAATTCTGCATAAAAGCATATGTTGTGACCCCTAATCTGAACCGTCTCGACGAGACGGTTCAGATGGGGGTCACAACGTACGTTTTCAATGAGAAATAAAAAAAATATTCCTCAATTATCATCGAATACCCCTCTTATCTAGAGCTCTGAGTATATTTAGGCTTAATAATTACGAAAAGAAATGGCAGTGAAAAGTCGTGAAAAGTTTAGTTTAAACTTCTGCAAAAGTAACTGAGGTGCTTAACTTTTTTCTGGTGTATATAATACGGTTTAGGCATTTTAAGCAATGAACAGCATAATCTGACAACTCCTTCTCGGTTGACATCTTTCTGACCACCAAAACTGTAAATCATAGTCACTGAATTATTTTTTTGCCTGTAGATTTAAAAGTCATTCTGAAATTGATTTCAAAATAATGGCCATGTTGTCGTTGTTGTTGCACACCTCGCATAAACCAATAGAACTTGGATAGTCCACCACCGCCAGTTATAAAAAGTTCACATAATAAAATATATCCAGTCCAATACAATTTTGAAATATATTGTTTATATATAATTTGATAGATAAGATATTGAGACTATATACTTTGTGGTTACATGTAGCAAGACTCCGAATAGCTTTACAGAGCATGTGTGGTTTACCCAAGGTTCGTCTTGGCTCTCCTTGCTGCAATACCTGATAAATCAGGCCAAGAGTTTATAAAACTCGAGTACATTCTCAATCTCAAAATAAAGCACACTGATTGGCTGCTTCAGAGCCCATGCTCGGAAGCAGCCAATCAGTGCGCATTATTTTGAGTTTGAGATTATTCTCAAGTTTTATAACCTCGAACCCAGCAGCTTGTACAACGTCTGAAGTCAACTTTTTATAACTCCAGTATTACAGTTTGCACAGTAGTTAGGGGAGTTATCATCCGGTTCTGTATAAAATCCAAAGATGCTGACTCTTTTTCAAACTCAGAACAAAAGGTCTCTCATAAGATTGAACCAGTTCGTTAAAATCACTTTGATTGGATAAATCCACATCAGAATCCAAATGACCGGAGTCGTATTTCCGACAGCAGAACTGACCGAAGAGTCGCCCACGGAACTCTGTATAACCCGTTTTATAATAACATCTCACGCGTTTCAAAAAGATATTTAAAAAAGTTGACTAAACTTTCTAAAGCAATGACATTCTTACTAGATCTACTAACCAGATTATGGAAAAGGTGTGGTTCAATCAATTATACAATGTATATGAAGGACTAGCTACAGTAATGCTTAGCCCACTCAGCGTTTGCGAAAGAACCTTCCCAGAAAGACTCGTAGACAGCGCAAGCCAAGAAAAAGTGATACTTATTTTCAACTGCTCCTGTATTGAATACAGGAGAGAGAGGCTAGTTTGCCTAGGAATTCCACAGTATCTGCTTTTTTCAGTAGCATTACAATGTGAACTCAGTCCCTGGACCTCTTTGATCTAAAAGTATTTCTTGATCTGCATCGCACGAGCGTGAACTGTATATAACTTTCTATTGGAATACTCAAAATTGAAGAATCCTGGGTTCGATGTTATTAAACTTGAGAATAATCTCAAACTCAAAATAAAGCACACTGATTGGCTGCTTCCGAGCAGCCAATCAGTGTGCTTCATTTTGAGTTTGAGAATGTACTCGAGTTTTACAACCTCTGGGCCTGATCTTGTCTGGCTAAACCTGTACTTTTCATATACATATTGTAGGTCTGAATGCTAAATCGATAATGTTCTTACCCTTTATAATGTACGTAAAATTTGTGTCTTCTTTTGTTAAGGAGTGTATTTAATACGGAGCCCGGGAGGGGACATGGCAATACATATACTGATTTCGTTCCCTCGAAATGCATTTTTGTTCCCACGCATTACTATTTCGTTCCCTCAGATTCGTATTTCGTTCCCTCAAAATAAAAATCCGTTCCCATGCTATCCTTTTTCGTTTCCACGCTTTACTTTTTCGTTCCCTCAATTTAGTATTTCGTTTCTTCAAAATGATATTCCGTTTCCACGTTTTACTTTTTCGTTCCCTCAAAATAGCATTTCGTTCCCTCAAAATAATATTTCTTTCCCATGCATTACTTTTTCGTTCCCTCAAAATAATAATTCATTCCTTCAAAATAATATTTGGTTCCTACAAAATAACATTTTGTTTCCACGCATCACTATTTCGTTTGCACGTACTGACATTTCTTTCCCTTGCAAAATACAGTCAAACCTGTCTTAAGGGGTCACCCAAGGGAAGCCCAAAATTTGGCTGCTTAAGACAGGTGACCCCTTAATACAGGTTCATTTGCACTGAATTTTGTTCCAACGGACCCGGAAAAGGTGGCTGCTTAAGGCAGGTGACCCCTTAATAGAGGTGGCCACATAAGCAGGTTTGACTGTAAGTTCGTGTCCTTAAAATAGTATTTTGTTAGATCGCAATTATAGTTCGTTCTATCATAGTAGTATTTTGAACCTACAAATTACTATTTCGTTCACTCGAAATAACATTTCGTTCCCACGATTTACTATTATGAGGCCTCGCAATAATATTACATCTATTTTTAGCTTTACACAGATCGGTGTATCGTGCTCTTTCTTAAGGGACGAGTCATTTATTGTCAGGTGGGGGGGCCGGGTACATTTAGGGGGGGTCGGAATTTTTTTTGGTGATGTACTGGGGGGGTCGGAAATAAAAAAGCCATGGAGCAGGGGGGGTCATATATTTTATTCGGCATATTGGGGGGTCAGAATTCTTCCATCAGTCTTCTTTTTTTAAAAAGATCTCAGCTTCTGGGGGGCTTCGCCCCCCAGACCCCCATACTTATATTCTTGTTAGCTTTTACTCAAGCTGAGAGACATTTATAGAGCTGACACACAAAACTTGACCACTTCATATCAAAAAAAGATATTTTTCATAAATTTGCTAGTAAGACAGTATGCAATTGGCTATAAAATCATGTAGACCAGATGGTTTTGTTCTGGATTATTTAATGCCTGCATTTGTGATGTCAGCTTTCCAATTGCCTTGTCAACAGCAAAGCTATTGTGGCTTCTGGGGGCTGCGCCCCCAGACCCCCCTCTATTACTATTATTAACAGGTTCATTGGGCATTCAACAACAGATTTCTGTATGGCCATATGCAGGAAGAAAAAGTGGGAAATATCAAAATATGCTGACAAAAGTTAAAAACCATTTATGTGCATGATTTATCAACCTGTCAAAGTAAGAAAATGTTCTTTGTGTTTCATACAGGTTGGATTAAGGCCAGTCTGGCTTTAAAAAAAAGGTAATGCAGTATGTGGGTGAAGGGTAGCTGGGGAGTTGGGATGGTGGGGGGGTCATAAACTTTTTTGTCACCTATCTGGGGGGGTCAGAAAAAAAATTCTGGTGAGACTGGGGGGGTCGGAAAAATTTTGTGGACTCGTATGAAAATGTACCCGACCCCCCCACCTGATAATAAATGACTCGTCCCTAATATGCGTTGAAAAGAGCTCTATTTGGATAAGGACATTTAATAATGATTATCAATTTTGTCAAACATGAACATGACAAACTAACTACATATTTTAACAACAATACAAAAAATAAGAAACTGAGAAAACGTAGCGTCATTATAAAGAACAACTTTTGCTGATTTATTCCTAGTGAAATTCGACGCTGGTACAACGTCTACCTAACCATGCTAACGTTGGACAAACACCATTGGCGTTTCTGAAGGTTGGGTCAATTTTATCCCAATATCGCATGCTAACTCGGCAGTGTCGGAGTACTCGCAAAGCTACAGATAAGAAGCGGTGACAGGAATAATTCACAGATAATTTTTCTTATTTCTCAAAAGAAACATATGTTGTGACCCTCATTAGAACCGTCTCGGCAAGACGGTTCTAATGAGGGGTCACAGTGTATGTTTTTATGGACAAATATAGAAAATTATCCCTAAATTATCCCTGTTACATTTTCTTATCTGGAGCACTGACTTGTATGGTTTACGAGGGGCTCTGGGTTCGTGATCAGAAGGGCCACGATTTTGTCCTCATCTGTTACAGTTGGGAGGTTGCCCTGGGCTTCAGAGCGCAGAGATGGTGACGGCTGAGTTGCTTCCTGTTTTTTTGTTGTTGTTGTTGTTTTTTTTTTTTGACTATCTGTTTGTTTCCTTTGGCAGTGTGAAAATTTCGAGCGAGTCTGCTCTGGAGGGAGGAATTTGCTCCAAGGGAAGGCTGAATTGCTTCCCTTTAAGGTGAACTCATTCACCTTATCATTTAGGTACTTGGTAAGCCAGCTAAACTCAGGGTCCTTAAATACACTGGTAATTTAATCGTGACAGTAGCCATAATAACCTCTGAGCTATGGCAAAGCTGTGGTGTGTGGGTGCATCTCAATATTTTACTGCCAGGTTTCCACACAGGGAGATAACTGTTATGACTTCCTTCTTGCTTTCTCAGGTGGCAGTGCCTTTTCTGGCAGGCCTGCTATGGAGGGAGAGCATTTGCTTCAATGGGAACAAATTCATTCTATTGGGAGTTGGCCCCGAATTATAGGGAGCACAGAGATTGGGATGACTAAAAGTACTAGTCTGGCTCCAGTTAAGAAAATAATAATAATAATAATAATAATAATAATAATAATAATAATAATAATGAAAATAAATTGAAAATAATGATAGAATAAAATTATGGTTGGCCTTCAGAACAAACAGAATCACATTAAGACTTGTACAATTTAGAATATAACATTTTGAATGGAAGCCAGGCATCTAAAATGCTCTATGGTTTTGCTTTTATCATCACCGAATATTTTGCGAGAAAACGAAAATCTATTTTATAGGAACGAAATGTTAATATGAGGGAACTAATCATTATGGTAAGGAAATGATATATTATTACGTGGCATAGAAATAGTAATGCGAGGGAACGGAATAATATTTTGAGGGAACGACATGTCAAATTGAAGGAACAACAAAGTTTTGCGTGGGAAAGAAATATTATTTTGAGGGAGCAAAAAACTATTATGAGCGAACGAAATTGTAAAGCGTGGGAACGGAATATTATTTTGAGAAAACGAAATGCTATTCTGAGGGAACGGAATAGTAAAGTGGGGAAACGGAATATTATTTTGAGGGAACAAAAAACTATTTTGAGCGAACGAAATGCTATTTTGAGGAAACGAAAAAGTAAAGCGTGGGAACGGAATACTACTATGAGGGAACGAAATATTAAACTGAAGGAACGAAAAAGTAAAGCGTGGGAACGGAATATTATTTTGAGTGAACGAAATATTAAATTGAGGGAACGAAAAAGTAATGCGTGGGAACGAAATGTATTTCGTAGGAACAAAATCAGTATATGTATTGCTATGTCCCCTCCCGGGCTCCGTAATTTAATGACAGTTTGATTTGTTGCCAATATTTTAATAAAGAAATCTGATTTTCTTATATTAATGGCAGTCTATTTAGTTCAGCTCTTTATGCGGAATCAGTGGCTTCGCAATACTTAATTTGTTTAGATAGATGTATTTTCAGATGAGTCTGAATCCTTAACGCTGTGAGAGACCGCAATAATCACAGAACGCATTTTTCGCACGTGTATGATGAATACGGTCGTATTCTTCACATTTTGCCAGTGTGGCAAATGCGTTCGGACTTTATTGCGATTTTTGATAGAAACGCATTTTTCACAGATACGGCAAGGGAAGCTTGAAAATGAATGATTTGTTATTCCTTTCCAGCTACAACTATGAGTTGAGCCCCAACTGCACTGAGCCTTCGGCTCTTGAGAAGTTTATAGGAAAAGCAGTCCCCGCTGTCCGTCATCCGTCGCCTGACGTCGTCTGTCAACACCTTCGAGTTATTATATCTCTGTGTCAATCTCAACCAAATTTCATATATAGCGTTCTCAAGGCTGGGGAATGATGACATGTCTTTTAAGACAGTTGCTTGAGAGTTTGGTTGCTATGACAAGTGAAATATCCCGTAGACTCATAATTGAGAGATGCTTCTGACCACCCTAGCTTCTTGAAACTTGCAGATAACTCAGACAGGCATTAATTCTTGGACAAACTGACAACTGTTCAGATTCGACCGATAATGTCGAAATTTTGTGCCCCCACGATTGCCGATAAAGTCTACTAGTATAATTTACCTTATGACAAGTCTAACACCTTCCATTTTTTTTTACTTTATTATTTCACTGGTAAATTCCTTTCCATAAGGGAAGATTAATCATGCAATACTGCTTGAATATTTTAACACTTCATCTATTCAGAGTTTGACTTATACACAGGGTATAATCGATTCCGCTAATTTTCGCTTCCTGCAGAGACTGTACATCATATTTGGCTTCCGCCGAGACTGTCCGCGAACTCTTGCTTCCTGCCGAGACTTCTGTACATGATAAATGGCTTCCTGCAGAGACTGTCCGTGTGATTCTGCTTCCTGCCGAGGCTCTCGGCAGGAAGCAGAATCACGCGGACAGTCTCGGCAGGAAGCAATTTCTCGAGGACAGTAGTCTCTGCAGGAAGCAAGAGTTCGCGGACAGTCTCGGCGGAAGCCAAATATGACGGACAGTCTCTGCAGGAAGCGAAAATTGGCGGAATCGATTATACCCTGTGTTATACATGATATCCAATTCGACCAGGGTTTGGCTTTGTGTGGGTCTACATGTGACCTGGAGTGAATTCAAGAATCCCAGCAAAAGCATTTAAGTTTATTATTATTATTACCTGGTTCCTCACTGGTGAAAACAGAACTGTGCCCCCAGTATCCAAATGATTTTGGCTCATCCGTTCGTTCGTCCGTCCGTTCCTGATGCTTTATATTACAACCGAGTTTTATCAAACTACCTTTTAAAGTTATGAAGCGGAAACGATTCGTGACGGATAGACAGGTAGACAACTATGGGAAAACGATATGTCTTACATGTACCTCCTATTTCTACCCAGATATAGATTTCCGCCCATGAAACCATATACCAACACGCAACCTAATATACCAATACATTTAACCTTGATGCAACATAGGGTACTGTTACGAAGGACCTACCTCCCAAAATGTTTGTATTTGAAATGCCTAATATTGCACAGAGATACCACAGCAGTTAGTACTAGAAGCTGTGCACTACAGCCTACGTCATCAGCATACATGTGAATTAAAACAAACAAGGTAAAGGTTTTCCATAGTCTTGTTACCATAGAGACAGTGGTTGATGGAGCCTACAGTGTCTTAGGCACAGGTTACGAAAGAGGGAGCTTATCCCTTTCCTTTCACAGCCTAACCTTCCCTGATTCGAAACAGGTACCCATTTACTGCTTTGGAAGACAGGGTCAGTTTTTTAGTCGTTGACCCGGCTGGCGACTTGAAACATGCGTCCTTCTGCACGGAAGCAGAACAGATTTCTAGTCTTCTTTTTTGTTTACTGTACCGTTTTTACCGATCACTAACTTTCATAATTTCAGGGTTATAAAAATGCCAAGAAGTGAAAAATGCGTTTTTGTGATATTTTGTCATATTTTAGGGGTGTTGCATGCGTTTGGAAAATTAGGTTTTCATGTTACATATCGAACGCATTTTTCACAGATATGTGAAAATACGTTCGAATTCTGTGAAAAATGCGACCGGATTTGTCACACGTGTGAAAAATGCGAACGAATTTTTCACACATGTGAAAAATGCGTTCTGTGAATATTGCGGTCTCACAACGCTGTCTGTTCCCAAAAGTTTGCTACAATACAGTATAAAAGCTAACACTGAAGTATCAAATAGTTTCTCCAGTAATAAGCAAAGGTTGTTTAGTCCAACAGACTTCTTTCTGTAAGTTAAACAAAATAACAAATAATGATAATAATAAAGCAGCGAACTTTTTTTACTTTCTCCACTAAAAGAGAACTGGATGAACTTATACGGTTATACTGCCTGTAAATTAAATTAATCATTTCTGACGTGTTCTGCGCGGTGACGTCGCTGCAGACCCGCTTCAAAACAGACCAGTTGGCAGACCAGCCACTACGCTTGATACTTATACTGACCTTCGTAAATTATTCCGTAAAAGCAAACAAACGTCAAAAAAAAGTTCATCTTGAAAGTCGTAACTCTATTTTTCCCAAAATATGAAAGCGGAAGTAAAGTATCGTCACAATTTCGTTCAATTCCGTAATCAAATCGGCGAGGATTCCTGACTGTTTGCCAAAAGTAACGCTAGGCAATGGCATGCACAATAGTATCTTTGATAATTTACAAACTATGAACACTTAGATCAGCCTGCACATCTGTGTAGTCCGGCCAGGAGCTTGGCTAAAAACGCAGTTATCTGATAGTAACGCGATAGACCATTAATCCGGGAGTCACGGGTTCGAGTCAATGCTGCACTAGTCATCTAGGTGAGACTAAACCAAGACCCATGTCGTGTGTTAGCAGAATCTTTATAACCGGAGTCAGAGGCGGCGGTAGTGTAGTGGATAACACGCTGGACTACTAATCCAGGGGTCGCAAGATCGATCCCCCGCTTCTCCAGTCTTTCTGAGACTTAAAACCAATGTCCCGCCTCCTTATGACCCAGTTGTTGGTGGGACGATAAACCCGAATTCACTCACTCTCTCATGTAACTCGAGTCCACTCGCTATAACTATATCGTGCTGGTGTTAAGGAGAACGAATACACCTCCATGTTTCCCCACTATTTTCAGCTCACCTGAGCCGAATGTTCCGGGGGAGCTTATAGGGGAGGCTGGCTCCGTCCTCCGTCACTTTCGACGTTCTATGCTCGCCCGTCTGTCAACATTTTCAGTTGACCTCTCCTCTGAAACCAGGCTGATAACGCTAGTAACCTATTTTTATATGGAGGGAGAAGGTTTGTTTGAACAGGTTTAATCAAATGCTCAACATGGCCGCTATACCCGTTTGAGCAGCGACACGAGAAAGCCAACAAAGTGCTTGTGCGCCCAACGCAGACTCAGATCAGCCTGGGCTTCCGCCCAGTCTGATCAGACTCTTCACTATGCTCTTAAAAGATAGCTACGGGTCTAAGTTACCTCCATGCGGACAGCGAAGACTCTGATCAGACTGGGCGGATGCCCAGGCTGATCTGAGTCTTCGCTGGGCGCACAGCCACTTCGTTGGTTTTGCCGTGTCGCGGCACATATGCATTTGTAAAGAACCCAATAGGAATGCATACAAAAAGAATCGGCACAAATCGCATCTTAGAGGAGAAACGGCAAATAACTTCCGCCAGGTACCCTCATGCCCAGATCGTTTCTATGATGCCTGATCCTCACATAATATACTGAACAAAAAAAGAAACGTTACATACGTAACGGTGTCAAATCGATAACTCTATACTACCTGTAAATTTTAGCCCTTGGCCACAAATGAGATTGCTTCCCTTTCCAGTGTCTTAATGGTCAATAGAGAGAACTTAGAAAATTTTCGACCAAGCTTCGAATAAATAGTTAGCAAAATTAGGCGTTCAGGGAAGAAATTTCCCATTTAGCTATGTATGTAAAAAATACATTATTGTAATCAATGGAATTACAGCTTTCAGCTCTTACGTTATAATAGACTCGCAAATGTTAATTTATATATGTTATTTAGGTCCAAAAACGAAGATTCGCGTAATTTGAATAAATTCTGTTAAGAAACTTATGTTTATAGAAAGAAAACTATGGGCTCTGATGGAAGAAACTTCTCATTAACGCATTTCTATAATTATTACCAGATTAAAGAGCTTGAAATCATACTCTTTCGTGCTAGACATTATAATTTAATGTCGGAAAATATATTAGATAAGAAAATGTAATTTATTTATGAGCTATACATTTCCCTATTAAACTGAGAACCGTATACAGGTAACCGCTTATCTCCGGCCCTCTTTGAGATTATCGGAAAATCCCGCAACTATAACGAGAATTCTTCCCTATGAGAGTCATAATCGATAACCCAGCAGGCACATGACGTCGTAATAACGTCATATTGACGTCGCGGCGACGTCAATACGACGTCATTTCGACGTTATGTGCCTGTAGGGCTTGTGTCTAAGAAGTTGCAGTTCCCTTCTGAAAACCATGAAAATAGCAACATTTCAACTCCCAAAATCTTGTTGTCATGACAACAGTTTGCCTGTAGAGATCAGTTTTTTTATATTATGGAAATTGTAAAGAAATAAGTATTCGTGATTTGGTCTGTGGAGCCAAAATTTTAGCAAATTTTCTGCGCTTTTCTGTGGGATTGTAGGTTGCCGGATAGGGGCCGTATTCATAAAACGACTTAAGTGGTTGCTATGCTGTTGCTAAGGCTAAATTTCTTTGAAGGAGATTCCCTACAACTATGAAATTTGCTCTGGAGGAACAGTCTTGCAAAGACTGTTCCTCCAGACAAAATTTCATAGTTCTAGGGAATCTCCTTTATAGATATTTAGCCTTAGCAACAGCATAGCAACGACTTAAGTGGCTTTATGAATACGGCCCCTGGATTTCAACATCGTGTGATGCCAGAAAGGTGTTTCTTCTATTTTATCTTTTTGATTAAAATTTTACCTTGAAATTAGGGCAAATCTGGATAGTGAACAACATTGTATTGAAGATGGCACACTGTCAAAGGCAGTAGGGGTCACTCTAGAAGTCTATGGGAGAAACAATCAGTTCACGCTGCCCTATATAGTGGAGGCAGAGTTCTTTCTTGCCGTGCTGTATTTCAATATTTTCTGTAGATTTTCAAAGTCTCCTTTGTAAAATAGGACTCATTTACTTGAAATGCTGATTTTCAGTAGGTAATTCACATTTGAAATGTTGAAAACTAGACAGATGGACCTGAATATTTTCTCAGTTTGACTGACTGTTAAAACACATGCTACCTGGAGGGGCGAGATATTTTTACAGCTCTTGCATTTATCGGATAAAACTTGAAGTTTTAGGGATTTTACGATTTATTAATTTTAGATACTGGACAGTTTGAAGTTTCAAGTGAATGGAGAAAGAGTTAAGCGCATGAGTGTTTTTCTCAGCAGCAGTAGGTAGGGTAGAGTCGGGTAACTTCGTACATGGGGGTAAAGTCGGACATACCATTGCAAACAGTGAAAATCCAGAATGAGCCGTCTCATCAGGATTTTCACTGTTTGGCCAGTTATTTTTGTTTAGTTCCAAACAACTGACATATAAAGGAAACAATGTCACTGTCCGAATTTACCTGCTGTCCGAAGTTACCCGACTCTCCCCTAAAGTGCTTTTCTTAGAATCTTCATGTCTCAACTGCTTTCGGAGAAACAAGACGCGACAACTATAGCGCACTGTTTATGGAAACCTGATCATAGAAAGTTTATGCAAAACTTGCTTTACAACTGTCTTAAAGATAGTTTGAAGTTGAAAATCAAGCAGATTTGTTGTTTTCCAAAAAATTTGGAGTGACACTATAGTGAATGTGCATACTTTTATTGATGGCCGGGCCGCGTAGCGCAATCGGTAGGGCACCTGACTCATAAGTCAGAGGTCCTGGGTTCGAAACCCGGTCTGGCCACATACTTTCGTTTCTCCTTCCGCTGATTCAAGAAGGGCAGCTGTCAGTTACTGGCGAAAGTATGTGCACTTAGTACTGGTTAACCGCTTAGGAGGTCTAAGCCTGCCCAAAAATAGTGTGGTTAGGGTAACTGACCGTCCCAAACTTTTGACTGATTACACATATTATATAGGGTGAGTCCTTCAGTTTTGTTTTCACACGATGAGACGGAACACCGCTCGGCCAATTCCGTGAATCAATTCACGGAGTTGGCCGAGGAGTTCCGATTGCATAAATTGGTAACGTCATACACGGTGTATCAAAATCAACATACACCGTGGAACACGGAAGTGTGTGACGATCAATAACAGCTGATCGGAGACAGCAGTGGTTACAGAGGTAAGCGTTTGATTTTTGTTAAATTCTCCAGAACCAGCGTTATTAACTATTATATTTAAGAATTACAGAAAAAAAATGATGAACTAAATTATTCTGAACGAGGTAACACTGTTTAAATATTAACTTGACTATTGCGATTATAGATCGATAAGTTCGACAAGGGTAACATGACATGACAATTGAGCCGCGACCCGAAAAAAACAAAGTGGTTGTGCGACCAGCCCAGACTCAGATCAGCCCAGTTTGATCACTCTTCGTTAAGTGCTAAGGGATTAAAAGCTACCTCCACGCGGACAGCGAAGACTCTGATCAGACTGGGCGGATGCCCAGGTTGATCTGTCTGCGCTGAACGCACAACCACATTGTAGGTTTTGTCGTGTCGCGGCTCAACTATTTTAATGTTTAATAAGTTACTCATTTTGTCGGCCGTCACAAGAGAAAATATACCTGATTGCGTGTTTGAACTGCGAAGACAGATCAGCCTGCGTATAGAGGCAGGGATAACCCTGGCTGACATAGAAGGGGCAAGTATCCGCTTTTATATTACAGAAAAAATGGCCCTTTAACAAAATATTTATTTCGGGTGGGGTTGGAATGGGAGAAGGAGGGGGTGGTCTGTCTGTGTGTGTGTGTGTGTGGTGCGCGGGTGCGGGGGGGGGGGGGGGAGGAGCAGTTTGACTTAGAACCATAGCTTCTTCCAAAGGCCGACTTGAATCCGCCGTTTTACTCAGTCTTCGTTAAATATTGATTTGAACAGGAAAACTCCAACCAGACAGCTGATCTTAGTCTTTGCTGTTCACATATAATAAGCATTAAAGGTGTATGGGTACGCATTCAAGGAGAGCAACTCTGCCATTTTTCAGTTTTTCTTTCCCTCTTAAAGGGCGTCAGCTCTTAAAGGAAATAATTTGCTCCTCTTGGAGCAAATTCTTTTCTTTAAGAGTAGACCCATTTTCAAAGGGTTTTGTCGTTTAGGGAACCAAAATGGAAATCAAGAAAAAAAAATCCCCTTGGTAAAAGTGGCGGAAAAAGTCGAGTTGGGGGACATGGAAAGGAGGGGTGTACCCACACACCTTAAGACAGTAACTGTTGTTTGCACTTTGTGCATCGACAGTAGTCTTTACGTTGTGCCAGTTCATACGTACATTGTTTGAGCCTCTCACCTTGCGCTAGCTAAGGCCAGGCTGCTGGTCTGAGCCTTTACTTCCACGTTTACACTGAGGACCCGATTTGTGTGTGACTGCCCAACTTTTAAATTTTTAAATTTATTACTTATGAATTACAAAAAAAGTCTGTAAAAACTTGTTATGGACGGACGCTCGGCGCCCCGTTACTGCGGCTATGGATTCGTTCCGCTGAGGTGCGGGGGCAACGTCGATATGAGAATTGAAATACTACTACTAAAAACTTGTTGTGGGGGAATAAGGTACTACTAAGTCTAGATATTGCCTTAATTGAAAAGGTAAAGAATAAATACTATGACTCTGCCGAGTTTACACATTTTCTAGTGTCTTTTGTATAGATTATAGATTTTTATTTCAAAAACTCTTTAACCCATTGCTGCTATTATTCTGTATTGGACAAGTTTGGTGATCTGCAAAAAATGACACGGCGGAACGCCAGGATGTGAAGATCCTGATCAGACGGCTTACATGATGCATTCTGATTTTGGTGCACATTTCTGCCAAATTATTTAGGCTGTAATGGTAAAAATCGTGCGAACCCAATACTCTTTGTATAGAATATCAAGCTATTGAAATGCAGTGTTGTAAGACCATTTTGTAGAGGTCACCAAGTTAACTAAATTATGGTTCTTCATGTCTGAGAGAGAGAGAGAGAGAGAGAGAGAGAGAGAGATTATGTGTGTGTGTCACAATATTCTCTCTTATATGTAGATAATTACGGCTAACTTGAGAGAGACAGACAGAGAGAGAGAGAGAGAGAGAGAGAGAGAGTGTGTCACAATATTCTAACATTCTAACAGACCTCTTATACGTAGATGATAATGGCTAATGAGAGAGAGAGAGATCACACTATTCTAACAGACCTCTAATATACGTATAGATAATAATGACTGACAAAAAGATGTAGAAACATAAAGCCTATAGATTTCGATTTGTTTCTGCAAGGAGTTGACAGCTGATATTTGAGCCGCGACACGAGAAAACCAACAATGTGGTCGTCCGCCCAGCGCAGACTCAGATCAGCCTGGGCATTCACCCACTCTGATCAGACTCTTTGCTAAGCGCTTAAAGGGTAGCTGAGGGACTAAGCTACCTTCACGCGGAAAGCGAAGACTCTGATCAGACTGGGCGGATGCCCAGGCTGATCTGAGTCTGCGCTTGACGCACGACCACATTGTTGGTTTTCTCACGTCGCGGCTCATTTTTATTGTATAGGATTTGGGTGTTTTCCAAAAGAAACTGGAGTCAGTTATGAGACCTCGTAATTCGATTTTGCTGAATATGGCTTGCTATAATGTTTGGGTTGCATCGCGAGAAAACCTACCTTAAAGTGTTCCATACATCTACAAGGGAGGCCACTGATCTTGAAGTATTAGGCCTTCGATATCCCAACTCGGAATATCACTGCTCATCCCCCATTAACAGCACAGAGGTAGTTTAGATGGCACAGAACGCGATCAGGGCCTATACTGGCTGGAGACCAGTGGCGGCCGCGTATCAGTGGCGGCCATATTCGATTTGCGCGCGCAGTTTCGTATTTATTGCGTATTTTTTTTTTATATATATTTCCAAAGGATCGGAACAAATCGCATCTTGGGGCGGGGGAGGGGGTTGGGGGGGGGGGGGGGAGAGGGGGGGGAAATAACGATAAAAAGCGTCCACCAGGTACCCTCATACCAATGTCAGTTCTTTTCCGGGGGACTATGACACTTGACCCTCACATAGTGGGAGTCCACCTGATTATTTTAAACCGAACGCATTCATACTGCAAAAATGTATAACAGACCACAATCTGAGAACGGCAAATGATTCTGTATACTTTAAATTCATGTAAAGTTCTTGGAAAATGCATCATTCGGCGCATGGCAACCGTGATGGCCGCCACTGGTTCAGTGCAAGCTTGTTTCCGACTGCTTTCTAGGACTTTTCATTAAATACAGGAATTTCTGACGAAACATACAAACAAACTACAAGTAATCAGAGACCTCTTATATTGGAAAGTGTAAAGTAGACGAGCCAACTAAACATGATTAAATAAAGTAATGTTACACAATGAAAGAATATTGATTAAAGAAACAATTGAGCCGCGACACGAGAAATCTAACAATGTGGTTGTGCGCCCTGCGCATAATCAGATCAATCGGGGCGGCCGCCTATTTTGATCAGATTCTTTGTTAAGTGCTCTAAGGGTAGCCAAGGGTCTAAGCTACCTCCATGCGGACAGCAAAGACTCTGATCAGACTGGGCGGATGCCCTGGCTGATCTGAGTCTGCGCTGGGCGCACTACCACATTGTTGGATTTCTCGTGTCGCGGCTCAATTACTTCCAGACTTCTAATATCCTTGATAGTTTTTTTGTCATCTATTTCTGTAGAAACTAGTAATTATTCATGTTTCTTTAGTGTTTTACTAAATTAGTTACATCAGCGTCGTAATGCTGACTGTCCCTCCTTTTTCAAGTCATGGGCGTTTTGCTCTGCATTGAAATTACCGTCCAAATCTGTGAATGAGGCTGATCGGCGTGTAAGGTTTTCAAACACCGCGTTTTTGCATCCCAGACATCGTGTACAACCCAGCGAGCATACAACGTCGAAATAACCTCGTACTGATGTCGATACGATGTTAGGACGTCGTATTGACGCCAACACGACGTCATTTCGACGTCATGTGACTACTGGAAATGCGATTATAAATCTACCGTAAAAGTTGGGACACCTTAGGTAATTACCGTACGTGTCCTAAAATGGAGCAATAGTTTGGTTTTATAATGCAGTAATCACAGGGTATAATCGATTCCGCCAATTTTCGCTTCCTGCAGAGACTGTACATCATATTTGGCTTCCGCCGAGACTGTCCGTGAACTCTTGCTTCCTGGAGGGACTACTGTCCTCGAAAAATGGCTTCCTGCCGAGACTGTCCGCGTGGTTCTGCTTCCTGCCGAGAGCCTCGGCAGGAAGCAGAATCACGCGGACAGTCTCTGCAGGAAGCCATTTAACATGTACAGAAGTCTCGACAGGAAGCAGAATCACGCGGACAGTCTCTGCAGGAAGCCATTTATCATGTACAGAAGTCTCGGCAGCAAGCAAGAGTTCGCGGAAAGTCTCGGCGGAAGCCAAATATGATGTACAGTCTCTGCAGGAAGCGAAAATTTGCGGAATCGATTATACCCTGTGGTAGTGCGTACAAAAGATGAAACTGGAATGGCAAACAGTATAGACCCTGATCAGACTCTTATCTGTGTCCGTATGTGTGAAAGTTTCCAACGAGTTAATGAAATTTTAGGAATTTTCGCCATATAGAGCCATCGTTGTACCTTCGAATACAGTTACCCAGCGGGCACATGACGTCAAAATGACGTCGCACCAACGTCGATGCGACGTCATAACGTCGCATCGACGTCGGTATGACGTCATTTCAACGTCATTCACCTGCTGGGTATACTCTGTTGCAATATTCAGAGGATGTATTAACTCTTTAAGCAACTATATAAAAACTAACGCAATACAACAAATATATTATACTAATATCGTGTCGCACACAGACGCGGAGAATCATATCTCTGTTATTGAATACCCGAAACTGTAGAGTTATACATTTTTGATAATGTAATTTGCACCTGCATTGCCGCACAGTTATGATACATGGTTTATGCCCCGTGACGATAGTCAGGGGCACTAAGATTTGCTCCTGTCTGTCTGTCCGTCCGTCTGTCCGTCCGTCACACTTAAGGGTATAAAGTTCGTGTAATCAACTCCTCCCACAGTTTTCAATGGATCATTTGCAAACTTTGCATACATGTTGTGGACATATTGAAGATGTGCATGAGGGTTTTTGATTGAGCTAGAATAAATTCTGACAGAATTACGGCCTTTTGAACTTAGTCATTTTAGGCATTTTTTTGCATTGTAGGGTATGGAGATGGGTAATCGTCTCCTTCCGCGGTTTTCGGTGGATCTTGATCAAACTTTGCATGCATGTTGTGGATATATTGAAGATGTGCATGTGGGTTTTTGATGGGGCTAGAATAGAGTTTGATAGAATTACGGCCTTTTAAACTTATTCATTTTAGGCAGTTTTATGCCCCCGTGACGATAGTCAGGGGGCATTAAGATTTGCCCCTGTCTGTCCGTCCGTCTGTTCGTCACACTTTGGGGTATAGAGTTTGTGTAATCAACTGCTCCCACAGTATTCAATGGATCTTTTTCAAACTTTGCATACATGTTGTGGACATATTGATGGAGCTAAAAATAGTTTTGACAGAATTACAGCCTTTCAAACTTAGTCATTTTTGGCAATTTTTGCATTGTAGGGTATTAAGTTTGTGTAATCTACCCTTCCCCCAATACTCAATAGATCTTTTTCAAACTTTGCGTACATCTTGTGGACATATTGAAAATGTGCATGTTGATATGTGATGGAGTTAGAAATAATTTTGACAGAATTATGGCCTTTTGAACTTAGTCGTTTTAGGCAAATTTTTGTATTGTATGGTATAGATTTTGTGTAATCAACTCTTCCCACAGTTTTCAAACCTTGCATACATGCTTTGAATGTATTGAAGATGTGCATGTGGGTTTTTGTTGAACCTAGAATCATTTTTGACAGAATTACGGCCTTTTGAACTTAGTCATTCTAAGGAAATTTTTGCATTGTAGGGTATGGAGTTTGTGTTACCAATTTATCCCACAGTTTTCAATGGATCTTCTTCAAATTATGTCTACATATTGTGGACATATTTGAAGATGTGCATGAGGCATTTTGATAGATCTAGAATTAATTTTGACAGAATTACGGCCGTTTTAACGTATTGGGCAATTATTTTTACATGGTAGTGTATGGAGTTCGTGTAATATTTTCAATGATTTCTTTGTAGTTGCTATATGGATATATACGTCATGTGACAGGCGCTGCACGGGGGCATCATTAGTGTCTTTCAGACACATCTTTCTAGTTTTGCATTATAGGGTATGGAGTTTGTGTAAGCAAGTCCTTCCACAGTTTTCGATGGATCTTGATCAAACTTTGCATACATATTGTGCACATATTGAAAATATGCATGTGGGTTTGAGATGAAGCTATAAATAACTTGGATGGAATTAGGGCCTTTTGAGCTTAGTCATTTCAGGCAATTTTTGCATTGCAGGTAATGGACTTTGTGAATCTGTTTCAAACTTTGCCTATGTTTTGTGTACATATTGAAGATGTACATCGGGGTTTTTGATCAAACTGGAATTAATTTTGACAGTATTTCTATCATTAAAAGTTAGTCATTTTATGCAGTTTTGTACTTTGTACTTAGCCGTGGCCCGTTTTGACAGTCAGGCTAACAGGAAAGTTCTTTGAAATAATGTTTGTTGCTAATTGTCTTTAGTTTATAAATATCTCTTCTTATGTGACACGTATTCATGTATAGCCGCCATGATACTCTGTTAATTATTACCCAAACATTTGCTCATATGTAGCTGTATTATGTTATCTGAGCTTCTAATAAAAGTCTATGTATGTATGTATGTATGTATGTATGTATGTATGGTATGTATGGTATGTATGTATGTATGTATGTATGTATGTATGTATGTATGATAATGGACAATTAAGGGATGTACACTGCCCTGTGACAGGTGCTGCACGGGGGCATCATTCATGTCTTACAGACACAATTTTCTAGTTTAATCACCCTAATTGTCTTAAAAGGAAGCTATGGTTACAGTCTCAGAGGCAGACGTATGAACCAACCGACAGACCTTAAAAATAACATTCAGTATGCCTGTTGCATTTACATGCAATCTTTAATGTCTCTGTAATCTACAGTAATTTTGTATGGAAGAAAGCGTGTCATGCTCCGAATACAGCTGCTCTATTCAACGCAATAGCTCTGAGCGTACGAAAACAGCTTCGCAACAGCCCAATTCATATTCACAGGGTATAATCGATTCCGCTAATTTTCGCTTCCTGCAGAGACAGCACATCATATTTGGCTTCCGCCGAGACTGTCCACGAACTCTTGCTTCCTTCCGAGACTTCTGTACATGATAAATGGCTTCCTGCAGAGACTGTCCGCGTGATTCTGCTTCCTGCCGAGGCTCTCGGCAGGAAGCAGAATCACGCGGACAGTCTCGGCAGGAAACCATTTTTCGAGTACAGTAGTCTCTGCAGAAAGCAAGAGTTCGCAGACAGTCTCGGCGGAAGCCAAATATGACGGACAGTCTCTGCAGGAAGCGAAAATTAGCGGAATCGATTAAACCCTGTGATATGGAGTACTATGGTACAACATAGCTATATACTACCGGTGACCCATACAGCCTATGCGTCGCGGTTATAGTTGGGTCATCTTGTTCCAGCGATGTAAAGGACGTTGCTTTTTTGGTTTTTAGCTCACCTGAGCCGAAGGCTCACAGGTGAGCTTATAGTATAGGCAGGCATCCGTCGTCCGTCCGTCCGTCGTCCGTCCGTCCGTCAATATTTTCAAACGACATCTCCTCTGAAACTACAAGGCCCATTGTTACCAAATTTTATATATAGCATCTATAGACAGGGGGAACCAATAATACTGTTTTTTATCCAAATCGCTTCTGAACTTTGGTTGCTATGGCAACTTAAAGTTTCCATTGACTTGTATGGGAAAAATTGAAAATTTGCATTTATTGCTATGTTACTGCAGATATTTTGACAAAACTTTTACAGAAATGTTCCTTGAGTAGTCCTCTATCAACCACATGAACTTTATGTAAATTGCACAATTTGGCTGGTTGCCATGGCAACCGAATGTTTAAAAATAGAAAAAATATTAAAAATCATCTCCTCAGAAACTATGCAACCAATAAAGCTCAAACTTCACAGAAAGGATCTTAGTACTAGCTTCTATAAAAGTACTGTTTTTCTTGGCAATTGCTCTGACAGTTTGGTTGCTATGGGAACTGAAAGTTGCCATTGACTTATAATGGCAAAATGGAAAATTTGCATTTATTGCTATGTTACTGCAGATATTTTGACAAAACTTTTACAGAAATGTTCCTTGAGTAGTCCTCTATCAACCACATGAACTTTATGTAAATTGCACAATTTGGCTGGTTGCCATGGCAACCGAATGTTTAAAAATAGAAAAAATATTCAAAAATCATCTCCTCAGAAACTATGCAACCAATAAAGCTCAAACTTCACAGAAAGGATCTTAGTACTAGCTTCTATAAAAGTACTGTTTTTCTTGGCAATTGCTCTAGCAGTTTGGTTGCTATGGGAACTGAAAGTTGCCATGGACTTATAATGGCAAAAAGGAAAATTTGCATTTATTGCTATGCCACTGCGGATATTTTGACAAAACTTTCATAGAAATGTACCTTGAATAGTCTTTAACCAGCCATGTTAAATTTATACAAATTGCGCAATTTGGCTGGTTGCCATTGCAACCGAATGGTTAAAAATAGAAAAATATTAAAAAATCATCTTCGCAGAAACTGTGTGGCCAATAAAGCTCAAACTTCACAGAAAGAACCTTAGTACTAGGTGCTATAGAATTACTGTTTTTCATGGCAGTTGCTCCAGCAGTTTGGTTGCTATGGCAACTAAGAGTTTCCATTGACTTATAATGAGGAAAAATGGAAGGCAATTTTTGCTGTCTAACTAACTGCAGTTATTTAATTTTTTTTCTACAGAAATATTTCTTGAGTAGTCCTCTACGATTCATATGAATTTTCTCCAAATCGCTGAATTTGATTGGTTGCCATGGCAAAATATAGTGTAAATTTCGAAAAAAAAAAATCTTCTGCTCAGAAGCCATATAGGGGATGAAGCTGATATTGTGCAAACGTGTTGATGACAGTAGTTTCTACATAAATTTTATTCTTTTTCTTCCAATCCCATAAGAACTTTGGTTGCTATGGCGACTTATAGTTTCCATTGACTCATAATGGGAAAAGTGAAGCCATGAGGGGGATGAAGCTGATACTTAGCATACATATTGATAATTTTAACCTCTACCTAAAGTATGTTTTATATTATCATTGCCCATGTGAATTTGTTGCTATGGCAACTTAAAGTTTCCATAGACTTATAATGAGGAAAGTGGACATTTGCTATTTATTTCTGTGTTACTGCAGATATTTTGACAAAACTTCACAGAAATGTTACTGGAGTAGTCCTCTACCAGCCATATGAATATTTCCCAAACGCCTGATTTTGATTGGTTGCCATTGCAGCTGAAAGGCCAAATTTTCACATTTTTTTTTGCCAAAGATCTTCTGAGAAGCCATTAATGGGGCATAAAGCTTATTTTTGCATAAATGTTTGTGATATTATCCTCTACATAAATGGTGTTTTTTATTGCTGTTGTGCATGGTGTTTTGTTGCTGTAACTCAGTGCCTCAGTGCTCAGGTGAGCGATATAGGGCCATTGGCCCTCTGGTTAGTCCTTTTGCCGAAAAGAATCTATATTTTTGATATTTTCTCTATTTCAGGTTAGCTGGGGACTATCTCGGCCGTTAAAAGTTGGCGCTGTATTCACTTTACTCGCTCCAGCAATGTCTGCCAGTCCTTCAACCGTGTCGAGACCGCTTCCGTCCATATTGAGATTTTATGCATACGGTCTCCAGGGCCTACTTGACGAGATCTTGTTCACCGCCATATTTGACGCCATATTCCACACTTCCGGAAATCCACAACTGAAAGGATATACCACAGTCTTCTCATTTTTCATGTATGGCAGCTGCAGTTTTGTTGTGGAACGTCTTTATGTTTTTCTGTACCTGAAACACGGCGTAAAATGGTACTTTAGACTTCCGATTTATTTGGTAATACTTTATACCTGGGAATTATTTTGGGGACTGATTCTACGCCAGTTTGACGCCTGTTCGTGGGACTACAGTCACTATCCTTATAATTTTATGGGGCTGATAACTCTTATATATGCACCCGGTTGGCTCGTATTATGTGTATTCCAAGATTTCTTCGCCGACTTCCTACTCAGTTTGAGGATAACAATATCTAATCCAGATGAAGAAAATACCAAAAAGATGAGATAATCATTATCTACCAAGAAAAGGAAAAATAACTCAAGAAAAGGAAGCTAACCATGTTATGACCAGGTTTTGTCCGTATCGGGGCTAGTGGTTACCCAGAGCTCCAGATAAGAGGGGGTATTGAGGATAATTTGAAGATAATTTTTTTTTATTTCTCAACAAAAACATATGTTGTGACCCCTCATTAGAACCGTCTCGATGAGACGGTTCTAATGATGGGTCACAAAATATGTTTTTATCTGGAAACATGGTTAATTATCCCTAAATTATCTCTGTTACCTTTTTAGCTCACCTGAGCCGAAGGCTCAGAGGTGAGCTTATAGGATGGGAGTCGAGCCGTCGTCCGTCCGTGCGTGGGTGGGTGGGTGCGTGGGTGCGTGCGTGCGGTCGTCAACACTTTCAAACATAAATATCTCAGAAACCAGTGGGCCGATCGCAATCAAATTTTATCTGAAGCATCATTGGGGTGGGGGAAAGGCTGCATTAGGTTTTGGTGCCGATCAGCTCAGAACTCTGGTTTCCATGGCAACAGATAGCCCCCATAGGGTTATAATGGGGAAAACGGCGTCATCACGTTTTCTCGACTGTTTTTGATTAGATCCTTATCATACTTGCAGGTAATGGTGACATACACAAGAGCTTGGATGAGTTCGAAATTTGGTTGGATTCGAGTACAGACTACGGAGTTAGCTGCCCTTGAGCGTTTGAAAAAAATCCCATAGGGTTATAATGGGGAAAATGGCGTCATCACGTTTTCTCAACTGTTTTTGCTTAGATCCTTATCATACTTGCAGGTAATGATGACATACATAAGAGCTTGGATGAGTTCGAAATTTGGCCGGATTCGAGCACAGACTACTGAGTTAGCTGCCCTTGAGCGTTTGAAAAAAATCCCATAGTGTTATAATGGAGAAAACAACGTCATCACATATTTTTAGAAAAACTTTGTCATCGCTCTATTGCCTACATTTCTCAACGGATTTTGAAATAACTTCACACAAATGTAGGGCATGACAATATCTCGAGCAAGTTTGACTTTCAGGATGCTGCCCCCAAGGTCAAGGTCACTGTGGCTATTTTTAGAAAAACTTTGTCAGCGCTCTAGCACCTACATTTCTCAACGGATTTTAAAATAACTTCACACAAATGTAGGGCATGACAATATCTCGAGCAGTTTTGACTTTCAGGGTGCTGTGCCCAAGGTCAAGGTCACTGTGGCTATTTTTAGAAAATCTTTGTCATCGCTCTAGCGCCTACATTTCTGCATGGATTTTTAAATAACTTCACACAAATGTAGTGCATGACAATATCTCGAGCAAGTTTGACTTTCAGGGTGCTGCGCCCAAGGTCAAGGTCACTGTGGCTATTTTTAGAAAATCTTTGTAATCACTCTAGCGCCTACAATTTTCAACCGATTTTAAATCAAATTCACACAAATGTAGGGCATGACAATATCTCGAACAAGTTTGACTTTCAGGGTGCTGCGCCCAAGGTCAAGGTCACTGTGGCTATTTTTAGAAAAACGTTGTCATCGCTCTAGCGCCTACATTTCTCAATAGATTTTAAAATAACTTCACACAAATGTAGGGCATGACAATATCTCGAGCAAGCTCGACTTTCAGGGTGCTGCACCCAAGGTCAAGGTCACTGTGGCTAATTTTAGAAAAACTTTGTCATGGCTCTAGCACCTACATTTCTCCATTGATTATTTTTAGAAAAACTTTGTCATCGCTCTATTGCCTACATTTCTCAACGGATTTTAAAATAACTTCACACAAATGTAGGGCATGACAATACCTCGAGCAAGTTCGACTTTCAGGATGCTGCGCCCAAGGTCAAGGTCACTGTGGCTATTTTTAGAAAAACTTTGTCAGCGCTCTAGCACCTACATTTCTCAGCAGATTTTAAAATAACTTCACACAAATGTAGGGCATGACAATATTTCAAGCAAGTTCGACTTTCAGGATGCTGTGCCCAAGGTCCAGGTCACTGTGGCTATTTTTAGAATAATTTTGTCAGCGCTCTAGCACCTACATTTCTCAATGGATTTTAAAATGAATTCACACAAATGTAGGGCATGACAATATCCCGAGCAAGTTCGACTTTTAGGGTGCTGTACCCAAGGTCAAGGTCACTGTGGCTTTTTTTAGAAAAACTTTGTCATCGCTCTAGCACCTACATTTCTCAACGGATTTTAAATTAAATTCACACAAATGTAGGGCTTACAATATCTCGAGCAAGTTTGACTTTCAGGGTGCTGCAATCAAGGTTTTTGATTAGATCCTTATCATACTTGCAGGTAATGATGACATACATAAGAGCTTGGATGAGTTCGAAATTTGGCCGGATTCGAGCACAGACTACGGAGTTAGCTGCCCTTGAGCGTTTGAAAAAAATCCCATAGTCTTATAATGGAGAAAACAACGTCATCACATTTTCATTTTTCATCGGATCCTCTTCATACTTGCAGGTAATGAGGATATGCATAAAAGCTTGGATTAGTTAGCATTTCGGCTAGATCCCACCACTGACTATGGAGTACCTGCCCTGAGCATCCAAAAAATCAATGTCGCCACTTTTTCTTGGTTTCTACTGATCCGATCCTTTTCAAACTTGTAGGTAATGAGGAAATGCATAATATCTTAAACAAGTTCAAATTTTGGCCAGATCAGGCCAATTACTACGAAGTTAGCTGCCCTTGACAGCTCTGTCTATTGTGCTCTTGATCGGATACTTTTTAAACTTGCATATATTAAATGAGGGCATACATAATGTTTTGGATGAGTTTAATTTTCAGCCTGATTGGACCACTGACTGTGGAGTTAGCTGCCCTTGAGCATCTTAAATATCCCTAGAGGTTTACAGTGTCTCTCAGGTGAGCAATTGTTGCCCTTTGGGCTACTTGTTTTCCAAAGCATTTACCAATTTAGATTGCGGAGTGTGCGTACATCGTCATGTTTTCTGCCATTTTTACAGAGGGGAATTACTTTTGCTTCTTGGAGGACTTAGGCCTTTAAAAATGCAATCCACTTTTAAAGGAAAGACTCCCATGGGAGCGAAGTCTTTCCTTTAAGAGTTGACCCACTTGACTACGAAAGCAAAACTGAAAACGGCGGAGTTGCTTCCCCTGAAAGTATACCAACTCACCGTAAATAAATCCGATCAGTGCAATCATGATACGATTCATGCAGTTCGGTGATCCGACTGGTATAAATCGTATCGGAATGATTGTTCTGGGAAAAAATAGGGGCTGGCAAATGAGGAACTGTTTAATTCTTTTTTTGGACACACCTCCATATTTTCCGCCATTTTAGAAAAGGAAAATAAATTTGTGACTTGCTGTTTGCTTTCTATATAGGATGACAAAGCCAATCTGAAATCGGGTTTATAACTTTTAAAGAAAAGAATTCGCTCCTAGAGGAGCGGATTCTTTCCTTTAAGAGTTGAACCGTTTTAAGGAGAGGTGGGTGGGACGATAGAAAGTAGCATAGTTGCTTCCCCTGAAAGTGTACTGTTTCACCATAATTCGAAATCGTAGGGTAAATATGAGCCCTGACACGACGAAAGCAACGAAGTGGTATGTGCGAACAGCGAGACTCAGATCAGGATGGACAGCCTCCCATTCTGACCAGAGTCTTTGCTGTGTACTTAAAGAGTATCCAAGGGACTTAGCTACTTCCATGCCGACAGCGAAGACTCTTATCAGAATGGGCGGATGACCAAGCTAATTTTAGTCTTCGTGTAACAGACGTGCCGATTGGTTTGTTTTGTCATGCCGCGGCACGAAAAATACGCATTCGCTTATGCTATAAAAGAGCGGGGCGACTAAGTTGTAAAAAGTTGACGTTGCAACGGTGTTTTTACGTTTGTGTTTTCACTGCTTATATTAGAACAGTTCCTTTAAAAATCTGTGATAATATTTATGCAAACTGTGCTTACTCAGACCAATCTGTGCAAATAAGCAGTTTGGTAGAGCATGGTAGTAGTACGGATGTGGGGTATGCATACATCTATGAGCCGCGAAACAACAAAACCAACAAAGTGGCGTGTGCACCAAGCGAAGACTCAGATCAGCATGGGCTTGCCCAGTCTGATGAGAGTTCGCTGTCTGCATGGAGGTAGGTTAGCCCCTCAGCTACCCTTTAAGCACAAAGCGGTAACTCTGATCAGACTGTGCGGATACCCAGACTGATCTGAGTCTTCGCTTAGCACACATGCCACTTTGTTGTTTTTCTCGTGTCGTGGCTCATATACCTATTTTCGTAAATCTCCAAGCATATTTTAACATGGAAAGCTGTTGTTTCTGATTAAACATTAACGACGTTGATGTGGCTATACTTCCTCTACGAGTCACGTGATGAAGTGACTCTTCTTTGCTTTGCTCAATAACGAAATTCAACGAAAGGGATCTTGACTAAATGGGTGTATAAAGATTGTTGAATGGTGTTTTATAAAGTTTACTACGATTACTTGATATTTGCCCTATTGTTGTGTGAAAAAATGATGAAGAAAACAAGCGTTTTTAACGAATGACCGGCGATGACTTTAACTTCATAGTTCTCACGTCAGTTAACATGGTTAATACTTCATATTTATGAAGCGAGAATTGTGGACTGTGAAATATGGATTGTGAAGTATGAAATCCCATCTGTTTTCAAGGATGCTACGGAACAGAAAAGAGCTGTCACGAAACGATAAAGAGTCATAGTTACCAAACGACCTGATGACCAGGTGGTTTGGTAATAATACTCTTTTTCGTAACAGCTTACTTCGTTTCATAACAACCCTTGTATATACATAGTTAACCAGGGGTGGAAATGTAAATTATGAACTATAAGGTATGGAATGTGATGCATAAATTGTGAAGTATGAATTATGAAGTTTGAGGTGTTAAGTATGAAGTACATGTATCAGCTTTGACGTATAAAAGATGAAGTATAAATTATGAAGCTTGAACTGGAATGTGATGCGTGACTTGTGAAGTATGTTTTATGATTTTCAGGTGAGAAGTATGAAGCATCAACTTTGAAGTATGAAGGATGAAGTATAAATTATGAAGCTTGAACTGTGATGTGTAATGTATGAGTTGTGGAGTATGAAGTGATAACAGTTTTATGTGAAGTATAGTGTGAAGTATGAACTTTAAAAGTATGAAGCTTGAGCTCACAAGTATGAAGTATGAACTGTGAAGTATGAATTCTTATCTTTGAACTATGAGTTGTGAACTTTGAGTTGTGATGTATGAACCCATCAGATATGAACTTTGAAGTCTGAAGTATGAAATGTGATGTATGACGTGTGGAATATTAACTTTCAAGTAAGAAGTATAAACTGTGAAGTATGACAAATTAGCTTTGAATTGTGTGAAGTAGAAAATTTGAATTCTCAATTCATAGTTCATTCTTCACGCTACATAGTTCATAAATATGAATTTTGAATTAAAAACTGTGAAGCATTAGCTATGATCTATGAAGTGTGATGTGTAAAGTTAGAACTTTGAACTGATAAGTGTCGAGTATGAACTATGAAACATGAAGTTTATTCGCTATTGAATATGAACTGTGAAGCGCCTCAAGCCATTCTGAATTAACTCATTGTTGTGAATTCACATTTCAAAGTCTATAGTTCATACTTCACAATTACTTTACCTTCAGAATTCATGTTTCACACTTGATAGTTCGTACTTCACACTTCATAGTTCATACTTCAAAACCCTTCACTCAGTTTTGATATTTAATAGTTCATAAGTCTAACTTCATAGTTTATACTTCATAGTTCATACTTCACAGTTTATAATTGATACTTCACACTTCAAAGTTCTTATTCCACTTTTCCTAGCTTTTACTTAAAAAATTCATACTTCAGCTTTAAGAGTTCATACTTTACATTTCATACTTCACGCATCAGTGTTCATACTTCACACTTCATGGTTCTTACAACACTTCATACTTAACAGAATTTCTTCATCAACAGGTCTGCTCTTAAAGAGGGAATTTGCTCTCTGTAGACAGCATATTACTTCTAACCCGTTTTATAGATAGAGAAACAGCGATCTTCTTTGACGGTATACCATTGATGTGTGTGTGAGTATAATAGATGATTTTTATTTTATTTTTTATCTCTTTTTTGTATATGTTTGCAAACGAATAGAACTGCTGATATTTGTTTCTTTTCAGTGTAACATGTAATTTTATGTGGTCTCATTAATACCAAAATTGGTATTCTTCATCAGGAGTGAAAGTATTAATTTCGGTGTCCATGAGATGAATTAAAATTCGATGTTACACTGTTAAAACACACCAGAGCTCTAGATGACCTAGATAAGAGGGGTATTTGATGACAATTGAGGGATATTTTTTTATTTCTCTTTGAAACCATATGTTGTGACCCCTCATCTGAACCGTCTCAACGAGACGATTCAGATGAGGGGTCACAAGATATGCTTTTATGTACTATAAAAATTATCCTTAAATATCACCAAATACTTCCTCTCATCTAGGGGTCTGACACACACACAATTTTTTCTGTTTCTTTTATACTTATCAATGCCAAAAATAAGAAATTATTAAAATGTTTTTTTTTTGTGTTATATGGTCAAGAACTTTGTTTGCACCCTTGGGAATTTTTGAAGGTCCTTTAGTGTTCATTTTGTGAAAATAAAAATTTGCTTTATGCCTACAAAATTGCATTTATTTCGGCATATATTTATCTACGAACGCAAATTATTACTTTAAATCAGTATTAACAAGTATCGTAACTTGCTTAAGTAGCCTACTGCTCCTGAGCCGGCGTGGCTTTCAGGGTAGCGATATAGGGCCTCGTTGTCCTCTTGTTGCATATTCCCATGCTTAAAGTTAGAATGTAAAGTTCAGGAATGATTGCTTGCGCGTGTGAGTGATACATACACTGTGATACACATTTTTGCACAAAATTTCATATTTTATTTTACTGTTTTTATTGTTTTATTGTAGTAGCTAAAGTTTCGAATATCAGTGAATGACAGTTGTTATATGTATGTTGTTTGTCTTTTTTTAAAAAATAGGTGGATGGATGACTTGCGATTTTGTGTCATTTTTCAACAGTATTTCAGTCATATCAGGACGATGGGATGATGATAATGAAAGACTGTGTGCAATGGAACCCTGTTTACGGTAGGAAAGATTCTCGCCTCAAGCGGGACTCGAACCCCATTCGCTTGATCAGTCCGCCAGCGCTTAACTCACTGAGCTACCGGGGATACTTTGTCTTTTAACATGTAATACCGTTGAAATTCTAAGTGTTGGGACAGATAGGTCTGAGCAAACAGTGCAGACCCAGATCAGACTGCCCCTATGAGGAGCAGTCTGATCAGGGTCTACACTGTTTGCCATTCCATCTGCATCTTCTGGACGCCTTGCTGCATTGTCAAAAAACTAAACTGCTCTATTTAGGAAAATTACGGTATTAAATGATGTGTCCCACTATTATAATGCTTACGGTATAAGTGCAGTATCCGGGCTTTTTTAGTGCTTTTGAAACGTTTTAGCTACCCCACTCATTTGGACACACCAGTCAACAGCCGGGCCGCGTAGCGCAATCGGTAGGGCACCTTATTTATAAGTCAGAGGTCCTCTGGACACATACTTTTGTTTCTCCTTCCACTGATTCAAGAAGGGCAGTTGTCAGTTACTGGCGAAAGTATGTGCACTTAGTACTGGTTAACCGCTTAGGAGGTCTAAGCCTGTCCAGGAATAGTGTGGTTAGGTTAACTGACCGTCCCGACATGACCATAGCTGTTTACCGTGGACGTTAAGCAACAAATCAATCAATCAATCAATCACTGCAATCAACAAAGCAATGTGACGCGCACACTTCTCGGAACTCAGCATTACAGAAACCATGAATACAACATTGAAAATGTAATCCCTGCTACAGAAGTTGACGAAATTGAAAGCTGGAGTGACCTACCCTGGGTAAGTGGGCGCCTTTGAAAGTTTACCTACCCAGTGGGCACACAGTGCTCAAACAACACTAATACAACATTGATTTAATTACGGAATGAATTTCATTTTTCTGGTGTTGAGCGAAGTATAAACTACATTGGGTCGCGTGCAAAGTAAACGAATCCCAAAAGGGTTCATGTAAACTTTGCTAGCGACCCAATGTGGTTTATACTTCGATAAACACCAGAAAAATTAAGTTCATTGCTTATATTTACGTTCTTTCTATATATTAACTGACCACAAATTGAAGCAGAAAAACATTTATACGCAGTTTTTCTACTAACAGCGGAACAGCGTCAACGACGTCATAACGTCACATACGTCCTGTCAGATTGGAGAGAACCATGGTTTATTTTGACGTACTTGTACATGTAACTTAACCTCATGTAACGTCGCGTGAACCGATGTAGTTATTGAAGTAGAAACTACATTACATTTCATATAAATGGCTTCTCATAGGGCTTTTCAAAAAATGCACTGAGAAGGTAAATATTGTGAATAAGTACACCTCCATATGATATTCTGCCATTTTTACAAAGGAAAACATTTTTTTATGACCACCTGTTTGCTTACCTGAAAAACGGTGCCTATTCAAAAACTCTTGTCATTTTCTTTTATGTCCCTTTTCAATTTCGAAAAGTTTATGCCATCCAGGACAGCAAACAGGAAATCACAAGAGTTTATACCCGTTGTAAAAATGGTGGAAAAGGTATGTTGTGCTTATCACCTGTACATGTATAATAAAACCCGACGAAAGATGTCAGTTAATTGTTTTATTTTCATATTTACATTAACCATAACAATAAGCGTAACAGAGAGAGAGAGAGAGAGAGAGAGAGAGAGAGAGCAATGATACAGAAAATAACAAATCTCACAGTACTGTGACTTTCATAGCCGGAGGGCACACGCCGTTAAAATAAATACGTATTGATCAGCGTCGCTGCAACGTCTAACGTTGCAGAGACGTTGATAGAATGTTCTTTCAACGATGTCTTCACGCTGGGTAGCCTCTTTTTCATAGCACATTGAATATAGCACTTTTAAGTCATTTTAGCACTTTAAGTTCATAAATTTGCCGTTGAGTCATGTTTCTCGTCTAGAACGCCAGGTTGAGTCGAGACATTGGACGTTTCATCGGCTTCTTCTTCTGTTTCTCTCCGGCCGTCCATGACTTGGATTTTACTCGGAAGTGACGTAAATCTGAGGTATGGTCCGCATGCAGCATAGGCTTGTAGCTAATTGGTTCACACAAATCCTAAAATAAAAATAATTGAAATGTCATTTATAGATAATAATCAAAATAGTCATCGCCTGCAAGAAAAATAAAGGCAAACAAATGTCTCATACAGATATATGGATACTAAAAATGACGGACGGATTTGCACAACCGCTTCCCTTTTGGGAATACAACAAAAATAGATTTCTACTGATGTACTCTCGCCAACTATTTACAACACCGAGCAGGAAAATATTCTTGCACAACAAGTCTCTTAATCTTGAAAAAGGAATAACAGTATCGTAATGAAAAAGGGCCTGCTGTTTGCATATTTCTCGTACTTACATTAAACATTACGTTGGTCGCAATTGACGTCAGCGGAAATTTGTTGTTTTCCAAATTATTCTAAGTTTGACCAGCTTGACACTGAGGAGACAGAATTTTGTTCTGTAAAATGGGTATTTATATTTTATTGTACAACAGTCGCGGAGGAACTGCCAAAATTACTGTTTAATTCTCCTGTGAACATTTAAATGCAATACAGTTTAGGAGGAACAAGTTTTAATCCTTAAGTATATTCATACGTGCAAAAGCAATGCGCGTGAGCAAAGCTCACGCGCGCGGACGCGCGAAGCGCGTCCGTGCTGCTGCACGCCTATAGATAATATGCATCATTAAATAAAGCTACTTCCACAAAGAGCAAATCCAACACCTTCCAGCTTAAAACTTTTGGACAAATATGGCTGCGCTCTTAGGCTGTTTACATTGGATTTGTCCCGTTTCTGTAATGCAAAGTAACACTGAGCCGAGAGCCATCCTCGATCACATGCCCTTCCTTGACGAAGTCCCGCTTCTGAGAGAGTGACCGAAAAAAGTTTTCTTCAACATCTATTTCTTTTTGTTTTATTTTTAAAGGCGGCCGATCCAACTTAGAAGTCCAAATAAGTAAACGGTAACTGATTTAGCTGTGTATCAGCAAAAGGATAAATAAACAAACAATAGGGGACACTACGTCATAAATCACATGCCATTAATCTCGTGCGTCGATTCGATTGGATATGATGGCCGCCATCTATTAAAATTGACCTCGATATTTCGGAAAAGCGACTATTTTAAAGACAACATGGTCGATGTAATATACGAAGGACACGGAAATTCATGAACAGAACCAAATACCTCGATGTGCAATGACTTCCATGCAGAGCAAGAACCTTTAGCCATCGTCATCCAGTAGTTGTAAATTATCTAAAGCTTGGTACATCTACATTTTCCTTTAAAAAACTTGCTTCACTTTCCCGTTGGCGTCGTCAAAGTATGTTTACAAACACAGCATTGACCATTGTTTGAAGTGTGTCACGACATGATGACGTCATAAGACAACGCGGGCAACGCACCATCATCTAAGGACTTTTCATAAAACTTGTGGCCCGATTTGACAATCTGTTGGACGAAACATTCTTGGATTCCCAGAAGCCTACACATCGGGCTATCGACGTTGAACGACGTTGATTAAACACTGAGTCAACGTTTGTGTGCCTGCAGGATACCCCTTTGTATGCATGACGTCCCGATTCTGGCTGCAGATTATATGCCCTCAGCTTTGTAAAAGAAAAAAATCTGCTTTTGCACGCATTTAGGTAACACCTATTTCATATTATTGCTATATTGTCCGTTTTTGCTTTTGTTTTTTTTACATATTTTTTCTGAGTGCTCATTTTGACAAAGATATACAGTAGCACATACATACCAATTGGTTCTCATAAAAAGCCTTGTATCCACCTTCCAGAATATACATCTCAGGATAGTTCAGTCTAGGGTAACTGTCTTTGTTGAGTTCTCGGTCCTGATCTCGTAGAAAACGAGACATCTTGGGACCTCGTTCTGATGAGAACTCACAGTGGAAGATGAGCACGTGAGGAAGATCTGACGTCACTGTCTGTTTCAATAATGAATAAACCGCATCTCTGGTGTACAAATTCACTGCACCCTAAAAACAAGGAAAACAAACACATGTACTGCTGTAAAAATAATAGGGTAAAAGTTTCCCATAGCCCAGTGGCCATATGAGCAGTTGGGGTTAGAGGCCCACTGTATCTTGGGCGTAGCTGTGAAAGGCGGAGCCCATCTCTCTCCTTTCACTGCTGTATGACTTCAGATATTAGAACGTTTTGATCCTACGTTTTAACTTAAAAAAACCCCAGAAGTTTTGGGAAAAACTAAGTTTCAAAACAGATACTCATGAACTTTTATTATAAACTGAGTGATGTAACACTATCTTAATTTATTCAATCTGGTTTGAAACCCAGATTTGAAAATTTACATAATGGTTTTCGAAACTGGGCTTTGAAATGTTAAAGCCTAGCCTAGTTTCAATAATGAGTTAAGTATACATGTATTAACCTTGATTTTAAGACTTGTTGTGCATTTGGTTCATTCACATTGTCTCGAAAAGTATGACGTAGCATATCTGTTTGGTACAAGTTATTATTCAGAGCCTGATTTATGTTTTATATCTAGGCTAAATGGCGTCCTAGAGCCTAAAAAGAAGATCTGTTTCAGAGATGTATTGATTTGAAGAAAACAACACAAAAAGAAAAGAAAAAAAATCAAATGTTGCGCATGGTCGTATATCAAAATGTGTCTTTTTAAACATGTAAATGTGGAACTTACTTTAATGTGACCGCCGTCAAACTCATACGGGTATCTGCAGTCGATAATTGTCATGTGACCCAACTTGTCATCATAGCAACCACGCACCACATCAGCCATCTGTAAAGAAAACGATTTTTGATCACAAAAAGTGTATCACTGTCCGAAAAAACTATATGTATGCAGTTACTTTTAAGATACGCAAAGATCCCATTTATTTCTCAAACAATATTTGCCATTATTGTAAAATGTTCCTAGTGATCGGACAGAAATATGAGCCGCGACACGACAAAAAGAACAAGGTGTCATGCGCGCCAAGCGCAGACTCAGATCAGCCTGGGCATTCGCCCAGTCTGATCAGAGTTGGCTGTGCGGTTAAATGGTGGTTAAGGGCCTAAGCTAGCTCCACGCGAACAGAGAAGACTCTGAACAGACTGGGCGGATGCCTAGGGCGATCTGAGTCCTCGCTGGGCGCACATGCAACTTCGTTGGCTTTGTCGTGTCGCGGCTCAATGAAGCTAGCAATGTAGACCCAGATCAGGCACTCTTTGTCACTTAGTCAACAGATAAAGATCCCCTCACGATTAGAGTCCCAATACATACAGTTACATGTACGATAAAATACGAAATATCAATCCCCGTGGAGCACCTCATCGCGAAAATGCAGATGCGAACAGTGATGACTTAGATTAGCTGGCGAACTAAAGCATACTGTTTTTTTTTTTTTTTTTCATGAAACGGCAGCGACAGTTCTAATCAGACTGAGCGAATTAACAAGGATGAGTGACTGCTGTTCGCAAACTCCCTAATTTATTTTTCATTGTCCTAAATGTGATCTCACCACTGATAAAAAGTCATAACATGTGGGGTACATCTGATACTTTCTATATTTAAATATTCCTGTTATTCACAATTCTGAAAATTATGACATTTGGTATATATAATTTTCAATTTTTCAGTCTTCAGACTGGTGTTTTTTTTAATGCTTATAAGCAACTGTGGAGTTACTAGTAAATTTAACCCTTAAAGTGCCTAAAATTAAAATTGTTGAATTGGCAAACAGTGTAGATCCAGATAAGGTGGCTCATAATAAGCCACCTCAACTGAATCCACACTGTTTGCCCTCTAGTGTTCGAATTCTCAATATGATATCGCTTGGATGAAACATTTTTTGATATTCTGCAGACGTAAATTCTGCCGTCTGCTTTTTGGCGCATTAAGGGTTAAAGTGAATAATTATAGACAGAAACAGGTTCTTTTTAAATAAAAATTTCAACATACCGTAGCGGGAGAGATGGCCTTTAGATCTTTATGTTTCCCGGGGATCGTGGGAAGACTGTAAGCACGTGATCCATCCGCCACGAGATCTTCATCTGACGTCAGTCGATCAACTGCAGTCACGATTCTTTCCGAGCTGACTGTTGGAGATCCGGCATCCTGATAAAAAAATAAGAGCATTATTATAGAATAAGCCTAGATTTGGCCATAATTATAAGCACTCTTTACATATGAATATGAACAGATCCTATGAACACTAGTCATGATACGATCCATGCCAGTCAATTTAGGGTGACTAGAATATCATGTTCAAGGGTGTAGCTACGTATACGGCAAATACGCAGGTGCGTATTGAAATTTTGTCAAAATTGACAAAATTTCAAAACGCACCTGCATATTTGCATGCTGAAATTTTACAATTTAGACGAGATTTCTATACCAACTGCCAAAGTGGCTGAAATAATACCTTTTCCTTCAAGGGGTAGAGTATGACACATGATTGTGCGTATCATGAAATTGCTATTAGATACGCCGCTGATGTTTTCCACCGTTTGTGGCTTCCTGTTTTCTTCCCTGAGCGAGAAAACCTTCTAACGAATTAGCACCACTAGGAGCTTCACTTTTAGAGCAGATCTCAATTTCAGTAAAATTGAGATCTGCTCTAAAAATGAAGCTCCTAGTGGTGCTAATTCGTTTCTTGTATGAGTTTGCCTTCGTCCAGAACGGAGGCAAAAGTGACAATGGCAGAGTTACTTCCCATAAAAGATGTATCTACTCTCCTTTAAGAGCATTTTTTTTTCGATCCATTTCAGTGAGCGTATATATAATTTGCCTTTTAAACGCACTGGCATGTATCGTATCAGCTCTTTAGCGTCCACTGTGTTGGGCGGGTTTGGGAAAAGTTGTGTGCAGCCATCGTCAAAGGACCTAAATGTTGGGACTGATTACGCATTCGCTTTCTGTTTTCCTGTTATAAAACATTCTGCATTGATTAAAAAAATATAATATTAAAGGTTTACATCATAGTCATGGCTTATGATAACAAAACCTATTTTCTTCAGCTTATTCATACAGTTAATAAGACTGCATTTTAGCAGACTGAAAAGTGAAAAACAGTTTACCTTTAGTGAACAAGCAGACAGTTGTTCCTCTGTGCCTCTTGTTTTCTTTGTCAGTGGAGAAAAGTCCTCGATTTCCTGGTCTTCCGCAAGGCGCTTTCCTAGAAACAGGCTTCTTTTTACATCACGCGGCCTGAATCGGTGAGACTTTCCTGTAGATGGTATTGTAATCTGAAAAAAGAAAAGATATTTCAATTGAATTTATTATATTTGAGCAACGACACTACAAATCCAAAAAGGTGGCATGTGCGTCCATTGAAGACTCAGATCAGCCCAGTCTGATCAGAGTCTTCGCTGTGCGCTTAAAGGGAAGCTAAGAGTTTAATCTACCTCCATGCTGACAGCGAAAACTTTCATCTAACTGGGCCTATGCCCAGGCCGATCTGAGTCTTCGCTGGGTACACATCCACTTTGTTGGTTTTATCATGTCGCGGCTCATTTCTTGGTTTAAAGTCATTTTGATACACAAGCATTTACCCTAAACTGACCGGCATATCTTTATTGGATTATGTTGGAGTAGCAGCCAAATGGGTCCGGTCATTTGGAGAAGCCATGTGAAAGGTGCTGACCTCATTTTAGCAAGACTGCCATCTTGAATTTGAACTATGAAGTTTTAAGTATGTTTCTTTTTGCTCTACTTATGCCCTAAATGAATTTAGTGCACACAGACGGACGAATGGACGGACGTAAAGCCAACGGACATATGGCCATTGTTGTTAAAAATAGCTTACCCACGAGACCTTGTGCTCAGATGAGCTAAAAAAAAATAAAACACAAACGCAAGCGTACTGAAATGGCAGTTTCTGTCATATCTTTCTTGTTTCGCTAAGTAAGATTAGTGTTGATAGTCCGACCCGGTCCATTGTCGAACTTGTTCCAATATTTGCGGTCATTCTGGTATACATGAGAATGAGGGTTTTTACTATGAGAATGATAAGGGGAACATAAAACTCTAGTCACTTACCGAAAGGTCAGACTTGAAGCCGGAATCAAAGAAGTTGTCGCCCTTGCTAGAAGGGGTGATAACTGTTGTCAGATCTTCATCCCACTTGGTCAGGGGACTGTCGTCGGTAAACAGTTGCATTCTGAAATATAAACAGGAATAACTTAAGGTGCATGCGTAGACTTCCATGTTTTATACCATTGTCACAAAGGGGAAAAACTTTTGTGACTTCCTGTTTGATTCTCTAGAGAAGAAACAAAGCCCTTCCAAAAGGTGGCCTTCTCATAAAGTAAAGAATTTGCTCCAAGAGGAGCAAATTCTTTCCTTTAAGAGATGGCCCCCAATTGTAAAAGGGAGGCAACAAAGAAAATGACAGAGTTGCTTTACCTGAAAACGTATCCAGTTACTGAAAATATATATATACTTCACAAAAAAAATATGACTAAAACTAGTCACATCTTGCGTAATTACACTGTAGTAGTACTGTGTGATTCTTTATCTTCTTCTTCAAACGACTGACAAGAATGAGGCGAGCAATAATGAAACGATGCTGGTACCAAAACAGCTGCTTGTCTTCACAATAACAGCATTTAGCAGCATGTTGACTTAATTATGCAACTTAAATTTGTTCTGCGCTGTGAAGTCCTTTTGCGAGAAACAACCTCGAAAAGTGTCACGTGAACAGTTTGTTACCATACACTGCATCGATAGTAAGTCTTCGATTTTGGAAACTAAAAGCACATTTATAATTTTTTGTGGTTTGAAGGTTTGGTGATTGTGCAGACAAGCGGCCTGGAAAGATCAGTTTAAAAAAAATCTCGTATTTAAAAAAAAAATAAAAAATAAAAAGAAATGAAAAATGAGGCTCAATGTTTAAACAAAACAACAACAACCAAAAAAAATTAAATAAATAAAAAAATAAACAAATAAATAAATAAATAAATATTACTCTTTTTTATTTATTCATTTTTTTTAATTTCTTTTTTTCTGTCACTGTTTTCTCTTGGATCTTACCATTTCCCAATCTAAGAAGAAAATGATAAAAAAGTAAAATAGAAAACTTTACCTCATTGCTGAAGGTAGTTATCCAAACGTATAACAAAATTTATATAGATTCACTTATAGCTTGATATTAACTCCTTGGATTCAGAAATGTTTGACTTTCAGAACCTTACAAGAATATTTATCTATGATGTATGATAGAGGAAATTATCAATTTGTGAGATACTCTATGAGCATGAGTAGTAATTGTTAAAGAATAAGTAGAAGATCTGTCTCTCATTAACATAATTAAGGGAACAACCAATTAAAACTAGACACGGATCACTGATTATATTTCCCTTGTCAAACAAAGTGTTGGATGTGATTTATTAAATCATTTTTGAGATACAACATCTGATTACCGGAGTTTAGATGGATAAAATATTTAGATATGAATCTGAGTATGTAATGGGTGTAAAGTAGATTGACATGCATGATAATGATAAATCACTGGATTACTCAGATAGATAACAATAGTAGAAAAAAAATAACAATAAATAGAATTGAACATGAAAATAAAAAGACAAAAATGGTTCTTCCTAGGTTATTGCTTTAATAATAATAATAATAATAATAATAATAATAATTATAATAATAATAATTATTATTATTATTATTATTATTATTATTATTATTATCATCATCGGTAAGATCCAATGCCGAAACTGTTGAAAATGAAATGTTATAAATATAACAATCAAGATAGATTATTAAATAAATATACTCAGAGATAAAAAAAAAAATACTGCAAGCAAGTACGCAATACGTCTGTCTTTAAACGCACATGTGAAAAATCTTAGGTAGGTGTTAGCTTCAATCTTACATTTAAAACATACAATTCTGGCTTTCAAATTTTCAATTTATTTTGTATACCTATTTGTTTAAAATGATTAGATCAATTTTCGAATATATATAGACCAGGGTTTAAACCTTCATAAAAAAATCAAATAAGAACGAGTTTTCTGGGTCTTTTGTCAAGGAACAATGTAGACCAAGTTCCATAGTCTATCATATGCTAAGGATTCTGTCGGAAAATTAAGAATTAAATGATTCGCTGTCGCGCTGGATATACTTTCTTGGAAATTTACTCTGTCATTTTCATTTTCGTCTTCTTTGTCTTAAAGGATCAACTTTAAAAGGAAATATTTTGGGCATTTTAGAGAAGATCCAAACGTATAACAAAAATATAAGGGCTACTACGTCCCTAGTGAAGAAAAAGAAAAAGGAACTCAAAATTTGTGTAAACACAGGTTTGAGTGACGATAACGATCATACAACTTAAATCCTTTTTTTTATCAATGGAACCTTCTATCCTTATCATTTGGATGAGTGCATTTTAAGTTTGAGGGATTTCTGGCGAATGTTTTAACTTTTACTGTATTTTCATAAAAAAAAACTGTAAGCAAACAGTGTAAACCCTGATCAGACGCCGGGTCTGCACTGTTTGCATATGATGTCCCCAAAACGGGTACCCGGTCTAAACAGCTTTAAGTGAAAGTGGCAAATGCAAAACATGCAAAAAAAAAGGAAAAGAAAAAAAAAATGACTTTATTTTCAGAGGGAATAACACATTTAGTAAAAACTAATTTTCCATGTGGCCCATGTGTAATTTTGAAATGATGTAAATATGTTATTTTGAAAAAAAAAATGGAATGGAATGGGTGTAGGGGAGGAGGAGCCCTTTAAAAAAATCTTCCATGTTGCCCTCTATTAATAACATATGTACAATAGTCATGCAAAACAGATTTTGAAGAATAAAAATAAAATGAAATGAACATGTTATTGCATTCAGTAATCAAATATTTTGCTTTATTATTGTAATTATTGTAAAAAGGGTATAGATTTTTTATGATGTAAGACCATTTAGTGTCAGCTAACCAATGTCTCAACAGACACTTTTACAAGGGACTTTAAAAATGATTTAGATCGAAATGTCTTCTAAAACGTACCATTATTCTCTTTTATTTGGTGAGTAATGGTATACGAGTCACTTTGCTCTTTAGATAATTTTGAATTCTGGGTGGTGATGTGGTTTGGGTTAGTGGGGTGTAAGGATTTCAAGAACATTAATATGTTAACAACTGAATACACAGCAGAAGTGACAACTACGTGCAATACCTTAACTTAATCTATGATATACTTACTAAAATCATTTTTATTGGTCGTTATGTAATCTATAACATTATACATTTAATCTGATTTCAAATTCATTTTCTTAATCCATATTCAACGATAGTCCATTTTTTCTCTACATTTTTGTGGAAACCATCGGACCACAGGCCACAGCGAGGCACGAAAGGAACTGAAATTATCTGAGCCGCGACACGAGAAAACTTACAAAGTGTTTGTGCGGCCAGCGCAGACTGAGATCAGCCTGGGCATCCGCCCAGTCTGATTAGAGTCTTCGTTGTCCGCATGGTAGCTGAGACCCTTAGATACCCTTTAAGCGCTTAACAAAGAGTCTGACCAGACTCGGTGGATGCCCAGGCTGATCTGAGTCTGCACTGGGCGCGAAAACCAATTTGTTGGGTTTCTCGTGTCGCGGCTCAATTTTCTAATGATCATTAATGGGCATATGCGACTGGGCGTTTCGCGTTTCATATTTCTAAGCGTCAAGCACTTTGTTTTTCTTCCTGTTTTTTTTTTCTGAAAAGGAGACACCTTCCCTGTTTGCTTACCCCGACAACCAACTTCGACCAAAATCGAGCCAACTCTAGAAAGAAGAATCTGCGCCAAGAGGAGATAATCTTTTATTTTAAAACTTGACCCCAAAGGAAAGGACAACAAAAATGAAAATGGCAGAGTGACTGCTCCTGACAGAGTTAACAAACTTACATGTATCACCAAATATTACCAGGTACATGTAACAGATGCTTATCTTGAAGATAAAGACTTTAAAAATGTTGATATGTTAAATGAACAATTTATCTCAGTTTATCTGACAATATATCACATCCGTCAGTCGAGGTGACATACAAAAATGCGTATTAGTATTAAAAATTTGCGGGCTTAACGCAAAACTGCATATCTTATCAAAAATCAGCCCAAACCAACGAATTATACATGTATCCTTACGGGCTTCATATGGGAACCTGTATCCTAATAATGTATAAAACACAATGCGTGTTAGTATGAGTTCGGGCTTAATTAATAACTTAACAACGCAATCCCTACGCTGAGCGTAAAGGCTGTTTTTTTTTTTTAATCTGTGAGAAAGTATACAAAAAGGTTTAAACAACAAGACAAGCTATAAAAGTCAGCATATATTAAAAACAACAACAACAACAACAACAAAAATCAAATAAATAAATAAAAAACAACAACAAAATGTTTGCCACTTTTTCACTTACTTTAATGTCCTGATAACTGGGGGATTAACCAGTAATTGGTTTTAAGGTAGGTGACGATGCTGCAATTAGTAAATGATGGGTCTGATGGGCTTGTATCTCTAATATGCTTGCTTGACTGGAATCTACATACATCGGCCATAAATTAGGGAAATACTGTTAGATTAATCAGTGTGATTTTATGCACTTTAATTAATAAGTGTCAAGTGAATCCCTGGAAACAAGCCCAGACTGATTTGAGTAAGCGTACCAGACTCCTATCTGAGAGGTGTCAAAGCCGAAATTTCTTTATAAAACTTGAAATCAAAGCCTGCTGGTCTTATTACTTTCAATTCTGTGCACACGTAAGAAGCATAAGATTTACAGAAATGGCGAATTTAAGGTAATTCTTTTATTGTTCAGTTCATTTTTCCTTTAAAAAATCGGAAAGATGATGCCTGACAACAGACATTATGCCGTGTGCGATCGCATCCGCTCAGTCTGGTCATAGTCTGCACTACATAGACATTTTAAGTCATAGTGGATTGGTTTTAAAACCCTAAAGTGCTTAGGTATTGGGACACCTAAAACCATTAATTTTCCATTTGTCCCAAATGGAAAGTAAAGGTTTTTAAGTGTCCCAATATTTAAGTACATTAGGGTATGTATGAGTAAACATCCGTATTTTCCGCCATTTTTACCAAAGGGAACAACAACTGTGTCTTTCTGTTTGCTTCCTTGGGCATTATGGCCTTTCCGAAAATGGGGTCTGCTCAATTAGGAAAGATTTTGTTTCCAGCGAAGCAAATTCATACCTTTTGGTGTTGCTCTTATTGAGAAAGGGTGCAAAATTCAAAATGGCAGAGGCGAAAATCAATAATCTTTTGAGAGTTGACCCTCATTGAGTGGGGAGGCAAAACAGAAAATGGCAGGGTTGCTTCCCCTGAAAGTTGACGGGTTCACCTTTATTAATCAGTATAGATGCAATTGCTCAGCCTGATTTCCCTGAAAGTTGAAGAGTTTACCCAAGGGTCTAGTCGGGTAATAATTTACAAAACATGTGGCCTGCCTATATTTTGTACAATGTAGCCCGCTAGAGGGAGAGGACTCATATAAGCATTTTGCTTCGTTTCCAGTCCCATTAACTCTATTTTGTGTATATCTTATGTTGCATGTGAGTGAAATTATGAATAAAATATCTTTAAACTAAGTCTGGTAACTTCGGACAGTGGTTTAAATTTCGGACATACCATTGCAAACAGTAAAAATCAAGATGAGACGACTCATAATGAGCCGTCTCATCAGGATTTTCACTGTTTACCCAGTTAATTTTGCTTTAACTCCAAACAACTGGCATATAAAGGAAACAATGTCACTGTCCAAATTTACGCGCTGTCCGAATTTACCCGACTTTACCCTAATTAATCAGTAGACGCAGTTTCTCAGCCTGATATGATAATTCACTGCGAGGTCATTTTTCCACTCGAAGTCAGTCTCTTATATTCGGACACCGGAAGCAAAAAGAAAATGGCAACGCCCCCCCCCCCCCCCCCCCTCCATGAAAATGTACAAATTCACATTAGACGATGATTATTTTTTCTCCGATTTGAGTTACGCCCCTTTTGAGAAAATGGAATGAATATCTTGATAGCAAGACAGCTAAAAACGTATTTTAGCCAGGGCCTTTTTATTTGGTTCACTGGTTGGGTTGAGGAGTAGATTGCCGGATTAATTTTTTGACATAATTCCGTAGAATTTTGACGGAGTTATGGCCCTTGTTCTGAATTAGGCATTTTCTCACTCTCTCAACCGCTTGACCTAGGAAGCTGATTTTTGGTATACTTGTAGTCTTTGATGAGTTAAATATTTTAGTAAAGATCAGGTTGAGTTTGACACCTGTAGTGGCAAGCATACAGTTGGGGGCATAGTGGTTCACAAACACAATTTCTAGTCACTCAAGCTTCAAAAACTACTGTGTTAATCCTTAACATTGGAACACTTTCACCAGTTTGTTTTGCAAACAGTTTTTATCATAGTTTTACTATTTGAGATTCTTATTTTCAAACAAAAGAGAAAAAAAGAGTGCCGTGAGAAATTTATTAGACTGGTCATTTAACAGTTTGATTAGGTTGAAGCAGCAAAGCAGCAAGTAGTGTTTGCCAAGGCATATTAGTTAAAAAATACGGTTCTTAATCCTTTTTGACCAGTTACCTGTCCATTTTATAATTTGGATGAACCATTACTAGTTTTCGGATTTCTGTTGACTGTTTCCAATAAAGTGTACTTTGCATAGAAATTCCTGTAAGCAAACGACATTGGCATTTTTCCAATTTTTGAACCGCTTGACCTAGGAAGCTGATTTTTGATTTAGTAACAGTCCTTGATGATAAATACTTTGGTAAAGGCAAGGTAACTATGCATTCATTAATTATGGAGTTATTTCTACCGATGTTCAATACTCATGCAGCTACTGGGCTCAAGAACCATTGGGCACAGGGATTTGAAATTTTATATATGGATTCCGCATGGAAAAATAGCTGACACATATTGTTTTTCTTTTTTGAGTTATGCCCCTTTAAAAATGTGATTAAATAGCAGTGTCACTGAACTGTTGAGTAATAGGATTATGACTCCCAAATAAACAAGAATATTTGTCCATATATATGAGCCGCGACACGACAAAACCAACAATGTGGTGGTGCGCCCAGCGCAGACTCAGATCAGCCTGGGCATCCGCCCAGTCTGATCAGAGTCTTCACTGTCTGCCTGGAGGTAGCTTAGACTCTTAGCTACCCTTTAAGCACTTAGCGAAGAGTCTGAGCAGACTGGGCAGATGCCCAGGCTGATCTGAGTCTGCACTGGGCGCACCACCACTTTGTTGGTTTTGTCGTGGCGCGGCTCATATATTGAATGTCATGAAGGACTGTAAGAGCAGTCCGATCTTTTAGAATAGAATACAACAATGTTCAGAAGGCTGCGAAACCCGTAAGGAAACAATTGTGTAAATAATATTAACGCATTTTTGCATGTCACTTCGAGTGACATATAAACTGTTTAACAGATCAACATTTTTAAAAGTCTTTATCTTCAAGATAAGCATCTATTACATGGTGATATTTGATGATAATTTTATTTTGATGAGCAAACAGACTTTCAGGGGAAGCAACTCTTTCATTTTATTTTTGCCGCCATTCCAAATGGGGGTCAATTCTTAAAGATCATCTCCCTCGTTGATTTCATGTTTTCAGAAACAATTGTTTTAACAAAATTTCGTTAGACAATATGTAATAGTCTCATAATTAACCGTACATGTTTTGAGAAAGTGCATATTTTTTCGATAAATGTGGAATGAAAAATAATCTTCAAATTAAAATGCAAATTACCTATTTGCTCACGGCCTGTAAAAATATCGATTTTGACCACGTGTGTCATGTGATCATGTACAGGTATTTTTCTCATTTGTGCATGTGATTCTGACGTATGAATAAATTATGTTTGTCCAAAAATGCGATTTCGAGCGCGGTCCGCGATCGTTTAAAAATTTATTTATTTATTTTTTTATCTAGAGTCACTTTTATCTAAGCTATATTTCAAATGGATCATGTCGGGGGTATTGCATGAAATATTTCATCAAATCATTTTTTGATATTATTATAAAGGGAGTAAATCTTTAATGGAATTACTCTATTCCTCTATGTGGAAATTGTTCCTTTTAAGAGTAGACCCTTTTTGGACGGGGTTTGGTCCACCGGTGAGCACACAGGGGGTCATAAAGTGTCTAGACTTGAAAAACAATGACAAAAATATGGAGGGTTACATCCTAAATGTGCAAAAGTCATTAAAAATCATACCACTTATTTTACTGCCTCGCTGAGGTCCAGGTTTCCACAAAAATGTAGAGAAAGTACATGCATATGCATTTTCGTTGAATTGAAATAAAGAAAATAGAAATTAAGATTGAAATACAAATTAGCAATTCCATAACAGCCAATAAACACAATTTTACAAACTATAATATTATTTAATATGAGTTTTTTAATGGTTCTTTTGTACCAGGACTGGCCAATTAAACTAGACATGTATGTTTTAGACACTAATGTTGATTTTAATCTTAAACATTTATAAAAAAAACCTTGTAAAACTGTCTATATCGCTAAAGATAATATAACGCTTTCCCATACCCTAATGGCCGTACACTGTAAAACAAATTTCCGTAGATTTTACGGTAGAATAATTGGCAACCAGCTGCCAGTCCATTTTCCGTAATTTTTACGGCCGCCCGTAAAAAATTGCAGGAATCATCAAGCAAAGTAGGATAAAATAGAACAGATGTTGTTCTGGTCATAGAGCTCTTCAATTCTATAGAGGAATTTTTTGGTGCGGCCAGTGAACATAACACTTCAAATATCGTGATTTCTAAAAATCACCTACTGGCAAACGTCCGTAAAAATAACGTTAAATTAACTGGCAGCCAGGTTCCAGGTACTTAAACGTAAAACCTACGGATTTGTTTCCAGTGTAGAAGCATGGGAGGTAAGGGGCTCACTGTATCGTGGGCACAGCATATCTAAGGCTTTCTCCTTTCACTGCCTTCCTGTTTCACATCAGCCGTGCGATTTTTTGTTCGTACGATTTTGGAGGCCATGGGTGCCGTAGACAGATCGCAGACAAAATCGCAGTGTATCTGGGCGGGTCCATCATGGTCTCAGAGATCGTAAGGCAGCCGTACGATGTCCGTACGTCTGTCTCACGGGTCGCACGATTTTGCAGCTTAAAAGTAGAAAAAATTAACAACATTTCGTACGGCTGCCGCAAGATGGCCGTGCAGCAGCCGTATGACTGCCGCAAGACTGCCGTGAGACGGTCGTACGAATTTGTCAAAAATCTTGCGGGCACCGTACGACGAACAAGAATTCGCAAGGCTGTCTCACGAATGTCTTACGATGACCGTACGTTCATCGTACGAATTCGCCTCGAATGACGAATAAAATGCAAGAGCACCACCCGCAACCCTCATAGTTTCACCATCGGTTGTCGACACCACATTGGATCCTGACGGCTATCCCACAGCAGCGAATTGTCCTTCTAAGAAGAAGGCTCCGTGATGAAGAAGAGCGTCACGCCGCCATCCTGGTGCTGCTCATCCGAGCACGGCAAGGTAGAAGAGGACGTGCGAGGCGTTGGTGGGGCAAACCCTGGGGGCATGCTTTTTTTCTGGCGTCAAGACTGTGAGTATCGATTTACTTTTAAGGGAGACGCAAGTGACGCAAAAATCGTAGGACTGCCGTGCGCCTGCCGTACGGCTGTCATGCAGCTGCCGTGCGACTTGCACGACTGTCGTACGATTCGCAACATTCTTGCGATAGCATTCTGTCAGGACGCACGACTGTCGTAAGATGCTCGTGCGGCTGTCTTGCGACTGTCGCAAGACAAACGCAAGCAATGACTGACAGCAGCCCCGCCTACAAACTTGCGAACTCCTGCAAAATCGTGAGTCAATCGTGCGGCTGTCTCAAGACTGTCGTGCGGCAGCCTTGCGGCGTCCACAGATTGCCAAAAAATCGCAGAAATAATGTGCATGTTGAGAATTTAGCTTGCGACGTTGCGACGACCTTGCGACGCCTAAAATTCGTACGACGATCTTGCGGCTGCCGCACGAAACCCAGCGATTTTTGCCAGAAATGTGATCGCAGAGGGCCGTACGGCTGCCGTAAGGCTGATGTGAAACAGGCTTTATTTATCATTGTTTGATTTGGAAAAGGTACCCGTTTACTGGTGGGTTGAACGAGAAAATTTTCCAGGAGCCGGCCGGCCAAAGCCGGATTTGAATCCGCGACCTTCTGCATCATAGCTGAGTTGCTTTAGTCACTCGACCGCGGCATCTCTCTCTCTCTCTCTCTCTCTGCCGACACAACTTTTGTTACATTACAAGATATTGATATTTTCTTGGTCGAATTCTACAAATAATATAAGTAATAATAATAATAATAATAATGATAATAATGATAAAAGTAAAAATACTTGAGTACTGAATGCAATAACTGATGTTGTTGCTTATTTCAATTAACCCTTAAAGCGCCAAAAAATTAATATAGTTGAATTGGCAAACAGTGTAGATCCAGATGAGGTGGCTCATAATGAATCTATACTGTTTGCCCTCTAGTGTTCAAATTATCAATATGATATCGCTTAGACGAAACATTTTTTGAAATTCTGTAGACGTAAATTTTGTCGTCTGTTTTTGGCGCATTAAGGGTTAAATGAAGATGACAGCACAGATTCCCATTCTTATCAGCTTTGCGACAGTAATACCGGTTTAACCCTGAATATTCCTGCCAAAACCTTAGCATACAGTGGACTTAGCAGCAAGGGTCACACCGAGAGCTCACTGAAGGAAAGATGTGATTAACAGTGTTACCCGACAAATCACATATTTCCTTAAAATGTGTACAGATCGCGGCCGGGTTCGATTGTTAAGAAAACTGAGAGTTAAAATTGTATATATAGCTTTTGAAAACCAAGTTAAGAAAAATCAGTTGAAAACTTGAAACCTAAAATTAAAGATTTGGAATGATGTTAAACTGAAGCTAAAACCTATCTTCAAGTTGAAGATTTTAGCCTAAGTTCGTTGATTACTGTACACTTACTGTAAAAATACATGTATTTATGTCAATTTATTTTTTGTTCGGTAACAGTTTCCCTGTATTTATTTTATTTTTCAAATAACATATGTAAAAACCTATCTTTATAACAGTTTCAACAGTTACAATATAATTAATTTAGAATTGAATCTAACCAATAATAAAAATAAAATTATCGTCAAAGGAATATATAAAATAACCCTTTTTTCAACTGTTGCTTCTTCTTCAAGGTAATCCAGCCAATTATTATCGTGCATGTCAATCTACTTTACACACTATGTCAACCTAGCCATTACATACTTAGATTCATATCTAAATATTTTATCCATCTAACTCCGGTAATCAGATGTGGTATCTCAAAAATGATTTAATAAATCACATCCAACACTTTGTTTGACAAGGGAAATATAATCAGTGATCCGTGTCTAGTTTTAATTGGTTGCTCCCTTAATTATGTTGATGAGTGACAGATCTTCTACTTATTCTTTAATAATAACTACTCGTGCTATCAGTGTTTCTCATAAATTGTTAATTTCCTCTATCATAAATTATATATAAATATTCTTGTAAGGTTCTGAAAGTTAAAACATTTTCTGAATCAGAGGAGTAAATATCAAGTTATAAGTAAAGCTAAAGAATTTTTGTTATACCTTTGGATAGTCATCACTTTCAACAATGAGGTATAGTTCTTTTATCATTTCTTCTTTGGAAAACAGAAACAACAAATAATTACAATAATGATGATCATAAAAAAGATAAAATGAAAAAGAAAAAAAAAAAAAAAAAAAAAAAAAAAAAAATAAGAAAAAGAAGAAGAAAAGAAAGAAAGTCAGAAAAGGACTCTTTTTTTATTCAAATTTGTTTTTACATTTTATTATTTCATTATTTCAATAATTTTTTAATTATCATATACCTTATTTTTCTTTGCTTTGTTTAATGTTTTTGGGCGAAAAAAAAATAGTTGAAAAAAGAAAACATGAAATAAAAAAAAAATAAAAAAAAAAAATAAAAAAAAGAGAGAAAAAACAACAACAAAAAAACACGATTTTTTTCTTTCTTTATTTTTTCTTTTTTTTTATTAACTATTTTTTTTTAGTTAAATGCTGTGATTGTGGGGATAGTCAGCTGTGCTGAAGTTTTTTTTATTCCAGCACCTCATCATTATTTTTGTCTCAGTGTCAGTAATTTTCGCCTTTTTAAAGCAGATTGCTAGAATGTAATCACGCAATATGTGACAATTTTTTATTTCGTTGTCTATAAAATTCTGTGTTTCCAAGCTGAATGGGTTCACTTTCAGGGGAAGGAACTGTCATTTTCATTATTTTCCAACCTTAATTATTGGGATCAACATTTATCAAGACAAGATAAGCGTTGTTCTTCAGAGACACAAACAGCAAATCATTATTCATTTAATAAGTATCCATGTTTATATTTCAGAATGCAGCTGTTTGCCGACGACAGTCCCCTGTCCAAGTGGGATGAAGATCTTACAGCAGTTATCACCCCTTCTAGCAAGGGCGACAACTTCTTTGATTCTGGTTTCAAGTCTGACCTTTCGGTAAGTGATGTTATGTTTCTTCCGCTCGTTTTCTTAGTAAAAACCTAGTCTAGTCGAGTCTGACCCAGAGTTCTAAGTCTGGGGCCTGCATATGCCTCTCATGGCATCATGGGCCAGGTTGATACCCGGCTAAGTAACCCTGCTAATTCTCCTCAATCAGCACACCGCTCGGCCAGTTCCGTGATTCACGGAACTGGCCGAGCGGTGTTCCGATTGAATTCTCCTTTATACCAGACTGGCAGTATATATTTCACAAGTTCGACAATAGACCGAATCGAACATCAACACCAGGGTTTTTACTTCTTACTTAGCGAAACAAGAAAGATATGACAGAAACTGTCATTTCAGTAGACATGCAATTGTGTTCTTAGAATTGTTTAACTCAAATGAGCACAAAGTCTCATTGCTAAGCTATTTTAACAACAACTGTCAGCAACTGTCACACGTCTGTTCAGTCGTCCGTCTGTATGTCCTTCTAATACTTATTTGAAGCATCATTAGAGCAAAAAGACTAAAGCTTCTTAGTTCAAATTTAGGATGGCGGCCATGCTTAAATGAGGATAGAACCTCGTTCATATGGCTTCCCCAAATAGCTAGGCCAATTTGACCGCTAATTAAACATTTAGCAATCAGTTTGAAGTACCTGTTTAATTTGTACCAACATGTTTTTAAACCAAGTAATGTAGTAAATTCAACTGATTTTTTTTTTCTTTCTTCAGATTACAATTCCGTCCGCAGGAAAATCTCGCCGCTTCAGATCGAGGGATGTGAAAAGAAGCCTGTTTCTAGGAAAGCGCCTTGCGGAAGACCAGGAAATCGAGGACTTTTCTCCAATGACAAAGAAGGCAAGAGACACAGAGGAACAACTGTCTGCTTGTTCATTAAAGGTAAACTAATGTTTTCTTTTTATTCTGCAAAATAAAGTTGGGCAGTCTGATCACCTATTTATCTACTATTGTTCCTCATAATCTGGAGAATATATATACTATCAGAAGCTATATTCATGAAGTAAGCATGAATCAATGAAGTCTTGAAACGAAGAAAGGAAGCTTTATTTGACCGTAATATTTTTGTTGTAAATGTTGATCCCGACATCTAGGTTTTTTTGAGCATTTTAAAGATGCCCATGTTAAAGCCCCTACCCGCCCATCTTAGCGGGCACTATAAATGGCCTCTCGCCAGGTCTTGATAAGATCCATGTCAGTCCGTTTTAATAGATATTGTGTACGTTCGCTGTCATGCAGCGTAGAAGGACTGCTTTTTAAGGGTACATTTTCAGGGAAGCAACTCTGCCAATTTTTATTGCTCAAGTTATAAACCCAATTTTTGAATATTTTTCGTTTGGGGAAACATTGAGGCACCTCATGTGCACTGGAATTGATCGTAACATGATTGTTGTTGATTGGATCTGTTCATATTAGTATGCAAAGGGTTACCATGATTATAGACCACTTCACTCTTTGTGCATATAATAATGTTCTTATTTTTTTTCAGGATGCCAGATCTGCAGCCGTCAGCTCGGAAAGGATCGTAACTGCAGTTGATCGATTGACGTCAGATGAAGATCTCGTGGCGGATGGATCACGTGCCTACAGTCTACCCACCATCCCCGGGAAACATAAAGATCTGAAGGCCATCACTCCAGATACAGTAAGTTATGAAAAATAATTATTTTTCCCCATAATAATTCACTTTAAAACCTCAGACCAGTTTGAATTTGGCTATATTTTGTACAATTTGCCTTAGAGTTGCCTTAGTGCCGTATATGATTAACTCGAAGTTTGCTTAGTATCAAAACCATGAAGCCTGAATCATGGGAAATTCATTGAACCATAATTTCTAGAATTTTGAATATCAGGAATATTTTATTATAGAAGTTATAATATGAATCCCATATTATCGCCATCTGAGCTGAGTCTTCTTTAATAGAATACACATCTGGTAAACTATGTTTTCAAGGATGATACGCGACGAAAAAGAGCTGTTACGAAAAGAAAAAAGTCATGGTTACCAAACGACCTGGTCATTAAGTCGGTTGGTAACTATGACCCTTTTGCGTTTCGTAACAATTCTTTATTCGTTTCGTAAGAGCCTTTGTGTATACATGGTTAACCAGGGGTGGAATATGCATTTTTTTCGTGGTGCGGCTCCATGACTTGTATATTTTGTATTTTACCGTATTGTTTTGGGACTCTAGTAATGATTTGGGACTCTATATGTCGGGAGTGGTTGGGTGGTGCGATTGTGCTGGGTATAACTTCTAGTGCCGGGGCGTTCTACTGATTTGGATAATAGTAGGGCATGGGCCTACTGTACTTGCAGTAGGCGGGGGTTGTTTGGACATACTCTCGTCAATCATTTCTCTCTAATTTCTCCCATCTGTTTGGGAAACGGCCTGATATAGACTGAAATACTGTCTCAAAGGGCCGTTAAACCCAAAACAACCAACCAATCAACTCCATTAGTCACCCGCTCTTTCGAAATTTGAAAAACCTGTTTGACCATTCAGGGTACCTTCACTTAACTGTTGGCTGAATGACAAAGAGTGCTTGAACAGGGCCTAAATTGCTTTATTAAGGCGATTGGGTACACGTTCAGGGGAAGCAACTCTGAGAGTTTTATTTTTCCGTCAGAGATCAAAAGAAAAGCAATGGAGAAAAAAGTTCGTAGACACCTCAAATAACTATGCAATCTGAAGAGGCCCATCTATTAGACGTTACAAAGTAAAACGATAGGCAATGATTAGGAATTAATACATGTACAATCAAAATCCTTTTTCACACTATTTGCAACACACATGTAAACGTTGAATCAGACATCTTAAACGGCTCATATACAACAGTGCATTTTGTTTGGTTGCCCTATATTGCTCGGCGTATGTCACAACGTCTCTTTGATATCTGGGCCCAGTTGTTCAAAGCATCGTTAGCTTAACGAGCTCGTTAAGAGGTCAGTTCGTTAAGTAGTTTACGACTATATTACCAAATACACTGATAATTTTTGTTTGAAAAAATGTGAGAAGCTTTAGCATTGCAAAAACTTCTCACTTTTTTTCCCACAAAAACATTGGCGTATTTGAGATTTTAACGTTTGAAATTTTAACGAAATGTTACTAAAAGCGTCGTTAGTTTTGAACTGCTGGGCCTTGGTATATACTAGCGCTAAATATGCATTTTTGATAGGGTGGTGGTGGAACACTTTTAATAATCAAAAATCATTTTCTTTACAGATGGCTGATGTGGTGCGTGGTTGCTATGATGACAAATTGGGTCACGTGACTATCATCGACTGTAGATACCCGTATGAGTTTGACGGCGGTCATATTAAAGTAAGTACTACCTCATGCATTTGGCAAAAATACGCTGTTAAGATTAAAACGTGCATTTTTATGCCTCCATGACGATAGTCAGAGACATAAAATTTGCTCATGTCTGTCCGTTCGTCACACTTTATGGTATAGAGTTTACGTAATCAACTCCTCCCCCAGTTATTAATGGACCTTTTTCAAACTTTGCAAACTTTGCACATGTGTTGTAAACATAATGAAGATGTGAATGTGAGTTTTGATGGAGAAAAAAAATTGACGGAATTATGACCTTCTAAACTTAGTAATTTCAGGCAGCATTTTTGCACATTAGGGTATGAAATTACTGTAAATATTTCAATAGATTCTTTATATATAGTGGTGCTTTAGGGTTGTACACATGTCATGTGCAGGCGCTACACAGGGGCATCTTTAGTGTCTTACAAACACACTTTTCTCAAATCCTATACAAAATTGGGCATATTCCTTAATGTATTTTATGGCCTTCAGCTAGAAAGAAGTCAAGCTTGAATATTTTCAGTTCTTACTGTCTTTACCATAAACATTGGGAACTTTAAAGAGAGACTGTAATTCTCTTTCAGTTTAAAAGTTATGTTTGAAACGGTTTGGGGAATTCAAAGGAGACAGGGGCAGTCTGATATGTGCCGACACTGCTTTCCCAGGTCCTTCTGTGCCTATGTTTTGGTCATATAACATTCTTTCCACTTTGTATATAGTCTTATTTTCTTTACTTCTAGGGTGCAGTGAACTTGTACACCAGAGATGCTGTTTATTCGTTATTGAAACAGACAGTGACGTCAGAGCTTCCTCACGTACTCATCTTCCACTGTGAGTTTTCATCAGAACGAGGTCCAAAGATGTCTCGTTTTCTACGAGATCAAGACAGAGAACTCAACAAAGACTGTTATCCCAGACTGAACTATCCTGAGATGTATATTTTGGAAGGTGGATACAAGGCTTTCTATGAGAATCAAATGGTATGTATATGCTTAAGCATGTCTTTGTCAAAATTAGTACTTGCAGACAATACGACAATATGGATATACGACATCCAAGGCCCAAAAGTAATTCCCCATAAAATGTAATGTATTTACATCTTTTTGAGCCTAATACAATAAATGAACTAAATGAACCATTTAGTTGCCTTGAAATTGCAGCCCATTTCAAACTTGTTTTATGTTCTTCCATTGCCTACACTGAGTAAGGGATTAGCGGGCACATGCTGTAGAAATGACGTCGTATTGATTTCGATGCGACGTGGTGACGTCTATTTTCTCTTCTAGAAAAGAAGACTTGTATATCAACTTTTTATATGGTATTCCCAAAGGGACACACATCCTTCCACCATTTTAGTAGTTCTGTGTTAAACGTATTTGTTGGCCTTTCTTTCTTTTTGCTGGCGAGAAATACTTTGGTTTTTAACCCTAAACAAAGTTTCCATTGTCTGTTTTCAGGATCTGTGTGAACCAGTCAACTACAAGCCTATGCTGCATGCGGACCATACCTCAGATTTACGTCACTTCCGTGTAAAATCCAAGTCATGGACGGCCGGAGAGAAACAGAAGAAGAAGCCGATGAAACGTTCCATGTCTCGACTCAACTTGGCGTTCTAGACGAGAAACATGACTCAACGGCAAATTTATGAACTTTAAACCAAGTGCTAAAATGACTAAAGAGTGCTATATCCAATGTGCTATGAAAAAAATAATACCCAGCGTAATGACAACGTCGAAACAACGTCTTATCAGCGTCACTGCAACGTCGAAATGTTACATTGACGCTGATTCGAAGTTATTTCGACTGCGGGTTAGAATGGTATAAAATTTAATGCTGTGTGTACTTTCTCTCTCTCTCTCTCTCTCTCTCTCTCTCTCTCTCTCATGCTTATCGTTATTGTAAATATGCAAATAAAACAGTGACAGACATCTTGCGTTTGGTTTTATGATACTTACAGTCCGTATACCGGTACAGATTTATGGGGTATGGGGTATACCATGTTTCTTGTCTTTTTAGCTCATCTGAGCCGAAGGCTCTGGGGGAGTTTATAGGATGGGCAGGCTCCGTCGTGCGTCGTCGTCGTCCGTCCACAATTTCAAATGACCTCCTCTGAAACCGCTAGGTCAATTTTAACCAAATTTCATATGTAGCCTCCAGGGATCTTAGGAACGAAAATTGTTCAAACGGTCCTGGTCACATGTCCAACATGGCCGCCACGCCCATACATGGTAAAAACCTTTAAAATCCTCTTCTCCAGAACCAATTGACCGATGGCTTGAAATTTGGTACGTAGCATCGGGTACATGAGTACTACCAGAATACTTCAAATTATGACCTTGAGTTGACCTTGACTATTTTACGGTGAGGTCAAATTTGCTTTCAAGTGCTTTTATATGGCAAAATGCTAGAACATAAGATGTCATGGAAACCGTTGAAGTTTTTTGGCTGAAAATTGGTATCTACAATCGTCTTAATGAGTACATGAAGATTTCTGAGTACAAGAGGTCAAGGTCGTTTTTTTACCTTTGACCCAGAACTCTCATATTAAGACAATTTCAAACAATCTCCTCGAAAGCTACTGGGCCAATTGAAACCAAATTTCATATACAGCCTCCGGGGGTTGGGAGAACGAAAATCTTTTTATTACGGTCCAGGTCACATGACCAACATGGCTGCCACGCCCATATATGGTAAAAATCTTTAAGAATCTTGTTCTCCAGAGCCAATTGACCGATGACCTTTGATAATTTGTTATGTAGCATTGGGTACTCTAGTACCATCAAGATTGTTCAAATTATGACCTTGGGTTGACCTTGACTTTTTTACGGCAAGGTCAAATATGGGAAAATGCTAGAACATAAGATTTCATGGGAATTGTTGATGATTTAGGCCTAAAAATTGGTATATACATTCATCTTTATGAGTACGTGAAGATTTATGAGTACAAGAGGTCAAGGTCATTCACTGACTTTTGACCCAGAACTGTCATATTTTGACAATATCAAACAATCTCCTCAAAAGCCAATGGGCCAATTGTAACCAAATTTCATATAGGGCCTCCGGGGGTGTGAGGTATTGAAAATTTGTTGAAACGCTCCAGGTCACATGACTAACATGGCCGCCACGCCTGTATATAGTAGAAACATTTAAAAATCTTCTTCTCCAGAACTAACCGACCGATGGCCTTGAAACTTTGTATGTAGCATTGGGTATACCAGTACTATCAAGATTGTTCAAAATGATGACCTTGGGTTGACCTTGGTCATTTTACGGCAAGGTCAAATATGGGAAAATGCTAGAACATAAGATTTCATGGAAAGTTTTGAAGATTAAGGCCCGAAAATTGGTATATACAGTCATCTTAAAGAGTACATGAAGATTTGTGAGTACAAGAGGTCAAGGTCATTCTTTTGACTTTTGACCTAGAACTGTCATATATCAAACAATCTCCTCAAATCCCACTGGGCCATTTGTAACCACATTTCATATAGAGTCTCCAAGGGTTGAAAGAGTGAAAATTTGTTCAAATGGTCTAGGTCATCAGACCAACATGGCCGCCACGCCCAAATATGGTATATAGGTCAATGGGTTCAGCACTGGCCTACTGATCTAGCGGACCAGGTTCAAGTACTGCTTAAGGCGATATCTTTCCTACCATAAACGGGGTTCCATTGCACATATCCTTTCATTATCGACCTGATCTAACTGAAATACTGTTGAAAAGGACGAAAAATCGCGTCATCCATCCATCCAGGAGCGGCTGTAGTGCAGTGGATAACACTCCAGACTACCAATCCAGGGGTCGCAAGATCGATCTCCCGCTTCTCCGGTCTTTCGGATGAGACTTTAAACCGAGGTCCCGTCTCCATACGACCTCGTTGTTGGTGGGATGTTAAACCCGAGTTCACTCATTCACTCCATCCATCCATCTTTGCCTTTGGTATAGTAAATGCAGTTGATGTTTACTATTCAACAGATTTACCACCGTGTGTGTATTTCAATTCTCATATCGACGCCCCCCCCCCCCCCCCCCCCCCCCCGCACCTCAGCGGAACGAATCCATTGCCGCAGTGACGGAGCGCCGATCGTCCGTGCATTAGATTTACCAGACGCGTGATGGTCTAAATATATATAGTGTTTTAGCCAAAGTGTTGCTTACTACGCGAAATGAACAAATTCTTTTTTTGTAATATTAATGCGCACTCTTTCAGAGCCGGTCCCTCGGAAAATTGCCACATGCGACGAGGAGAATCAGACCAGTCTGTGGTAACATTTATGCGTTCGCAACATGTATAAACAAATTTGAGCATCATACACTGGAGCGCCTTAAAGTGTGCGAAAGGAATTGACACTAATCGGACTGCATTCGATTTTACCAAGATGGGGTGAAACACCTTTTACCTTGCACATACCTCGTGTCGTGATAAAACCAGTTCTATGTCATACGCAAAACACGCGTGTCTAGACTGGATACATGCGCAATCAGAACAGGGTAGACTACACATTGGGTAGACATATCTTGGCACTTTCTGGTTGCGTATACATACATATTTCGCTTCAAACATCATGGGCTGAACACACATTTTTCCTTGCGCAGGCCATTTTAAGTCATGTCGTGATAAAGTCAGCCTTATCGTATATGCAAAACACCCATGTCCAGACTAGTCTGTGCACTAGCACAATCAGAACAAGGTAGGCGCACTAAGAATGCCTTCTGGGAATGAAACAGTGCACTGCACTTACTCCGACAGAGTACGCAGTTGCATAGACTTATCTTGGTACCCACTGTTTGCGTACAGCGTCGAACACATTTTGCCCGCACAAGGCTCATAACGTTAAACACAGAAGATGAGCATAAAATGCACGTGCAAATATGACGGACCCTTGATTAGCTTGATTATCAATGATGTAACCCAAGAGCCGCACCCTCGGAAAATTGCCACATGCGACGAGAAGAATCAGACCAGTCTGTGGTAACAGCAATGCGTTCACAACATGTATAAACAATCTTGAGCATCATACACTGGAGCTCCGTAAAGTGTGCGAAAGGAATTGACACTAATCGGACTGCATTCGCTTTTACCAAGATGGGGTGAAACGCATTTTCTCTTGCGCATACCTCGTGTCGTGGTAAAACCAGTCCTATGTCATACGCAAAACACGCGTGTCTAGACTAGATGCATGTGCAATAAGAACAGGGTAGACTACACATTGGGTAGACATATCTTGGTACCTCCTGGTTACGTATACATACATATTTCGCTTCAAACATTATGGGCTGAACACACATTTTTCCTTGAGCAGGCCATTTGAGTCGTGTCGTGATAAAATCAGCCTTATGGTGTATGTAAAACACCTAAGTCCAGACTAGTCTGTGCACTAGCACAATCAGAACAGGGTATGCGCAATAAGTATGCCTTCTGGGAATCAAAAGGTGTACTGCACTTACTCTGACAGACTACGTAGTTGCATAGACTTATCTTGGTACCCACTGTTTGCGTATAGCGTCAAACATATTTTGCCCGGACAAGGTCCATAACGTTCAACGCGAGAGATGAACATAAAAAGCACGTGCAAATATGTCCGACCCTCGATTATCAATGATGTAACACAAGAGCTGCTAGATTAACAAACAATTGCGGCAGTAATCCTCAATTTTGGGATATATACGAAACAAAAAAAGAAACGCACACAGTAATATTTTGGTATTTGCTTGGGAATAACAAACAATTGAAAACAATAATTTATACAGTGTAAGAGGTAGACAATCGGACAGTTGATCCCGAAAATTTCATTTAATTGTGTCAATTCAGTACTTTATGACGCGTCTCTGAACAAGGCAGGGGTCATTTTTCAATGTCACAGTCTTCAATAAGAGGTCATTGTCAGCAATTCATTGATGCGTATTTTTCATGCATATGGAAGGTACAGATACTCATCTACGCCATGATGAAGCCTGAGCAAGATTTGATGCGAAATACAGATTTTTATACATTTTCTAATCATGCTATAAAAGGTAAATTAAACGGGAAAATCTTACTGTGTGCGTTTCCTTTTTTGTTTGGTATATGTTTGAGAAATCAGTATAGAATCAGAGCAAGATGTGCAATGCGTCATATCCTATTAGTATTTTTGACACACTGTCGGCTAGTATAAGCACCTGTTCAATTTTAGAATAATTACCGTAATTTTAAGGTGTCCCAATAGAGAGGGTAAATTAAAACGATACAAACTGTTTTAATAGCATTATAAGACGCCCAGCAGGCACATGAAGTCGTAATGATGTCGAAATGGGGTCGATGCGACGCCCCATGCCACATCGACGTCAAAACTACGTCATTTCGACGTCTTGTAACTACTGGACAGTAAAATATATCCCAGCGGGCACGAAACGTCAGAATGACGTCGATACGATGTAATCTGGTTGCGTCGACGTCAATGCGACGTCATTATAACGTTGTGTGCCAGCTGGGTAGTATGTATCAATGTGAAGATCTGATCCGTGTCTTTGGGCTTTAGTAAAGGTTAGGTAACTCTGTATTCATTAATTAAGGAGTTAATTTCTAGTTATACAAATTTCAAAGCTACCGTGTTAACCCTAGACATCAGAACACTTTTACCAAACACCCGCCCCGGATCCAGGGGGTGGGCCTTGGGGCTTCAGCCCCACCATCTTTGGCCCTTGTTTTATGTATACTATGTAGGCCTCCAGATAAAAAATGAGTATCTGATGACAGTTTGAGATAATTTATCCATGTCAGGGGCGTCGCTAGGGGCAATTACACAGTACGCACAATCATATTTTATACTAATTTAGGGTAATATTAGGGGTTAAGCCGCTAAGATATTTCAAATTTTCGTGTCTGTTGGAAGTTAGTATTAAAATTACGCTCAATTAACAACATTTCAGCATGAAAATACGCAGGTGTGTGTTGAAATTTTGTCAATTTGACAAAATTTCAATACGCACCTGCGTATTTGCGTAATGGTAGCTACGCCCTTGCATGTATACATGTAATTAGATTAAAATATATGTTGTGACATCTCATTAGCCTGAATCACCTCTGCAAGGCGATTCTAATGAGATATCACAGTATATATACAAGGCAAAAATTACATCATCTAAAATTCTTATTAAATTGATCCCTTATTATGTCATTTTTAAGCCCCCTCCCACCTCCCCCACCCCACCAAACACACATACATCTCGGCACCTCCCAGCCCGACCAGTTATCCAAGCCCCACCAGTACGTGGTACCTGAACACGATAGGTTTTTATCATAGTTTTACTATTTGACATTTTTAAAAGTGTTACACAGAAAAGAGTGCAGACATTGATCAGACTGTTCGTTTACAGTTTGATTAGGTTAAGACTCCGTTAGCAAAGTAGCATACATGTATATTTTTTGTTGAGGCTTATGGCGTATCAGTTAAAAAAATAAACGGTTGTTAATCCTTTTTGACCACCTGACTTGTCCATTTTTATGATTTGAATTAGCCCATTTTTAGTTTTCGGGGTTTTTGTTGACTGTTGCACTTAAACTGACTTTTGCCAGAAAATTCCTGTAAGCAACGATATTAACCCGATTCTGCGGGCGTCTAATAACGGGTTTGCACTATTGGCATGTGTCCCCAACACAGATTTCTGGTCTAAAAAGAGTATTCCAAACAGTAAGAAATCTAAACATATACCTTGGTCTGGTTCTATATTTCACCTCTATCTGCTTTTATTACGCCCCCAACTTTGAAAAAGTTGGTGGGGAATAAAACTTTTAGCCTGTCTGTCCGTGCGTGCGTGTGTGCGTCACACTTTTTCATGCCTGCTGTAGCTTTGGAACCCTGCCGGCAAGGGCCTTGAAATTTTATATGTGTATATGGATTCCTCGTGAAAAAGTTGCTGACACATATTCTTTTTCTTTTCCGAATTATGCCCATTTTAAAAATGAGATGAATATCTTGTTAGCAAGATATATCTCAAAAAAGTATTTGTCATATAGCCTTGATATTTGGTATACTGATTAGGTAAAAGAAGTAGATTACCTGATTAACTTTTGTGAGAATTTCGTAAAATTTTGATTGACTTATATTCCTTGTTTGAGATGGCAGGTATGAGGAGTAGATTACCTGAGTAACTCTTTTGGGAGAACTCCATGAAAATTTATAGAGCAACTACACTTCAGGAACTGACTGAATCAGATCCCAAACCCTATCCCCAACATCAAAGGGAAAGATTGACAAAGACATCCCAACGAACAATAAATTACAAGTGATAAGCCGAGTCAGCAGCTCTTTCCCAAATAGGTGGCAACTCAGCTATCTTTACTGAACTAAATAATGTAGTCCAACAGAAGGGTTACAACAAACTAAGCAAATTATACGATAAACATTTAACAACTATTTTCACCTATTTTCTATTTTTATTATAGAAGGGTTAAAATGAGAACATAATAAATTAAACAGCACCGAACAAAAAACTAATGCAACCGCAACGAAAGTACCGCCTGGAAAGTTTGTTGGAATTATAGCCCTTGTTTGAATTGGCAACTTTTCAAACTTTTGACCTAGGAAGCTGATTTTTGGTACATTAGTAGTCCTTGACGGGTTAAATATACTGAACGTTAAATGAAACGCCCACTACAGTATGTTCTTTTTTTCTCGGCACTGTCCGTTGGCAAGTCCAAATCGATCATTGCACAGACTAAGATTATCATTCGACCACGGAACACGATGAAAATATCTCGATTTAAATCTTTTGTAAAAGATATATCTCAGTTTCTCAAAAAAAAAAAAAATCCATTGTAAGAGTTATCTTTCCTTTTCCAATAAAACATATTGTATGAGTACGGTGTACTCAATGACAGGTGGAAAATAGGGGTCTGTTCGTAATTTCAACGCCATTTTTTGTCTTTTTATCCATTACCCGAACCCGAAATTTCGAATAACATTAAGGACTGACAAACCCTGTATGTGCAGTCTGATCTTTTAGAATAAAATAGAACAGAATAATGTTCAAAAGGCTACGAAACCGGTGAAGAAACTATGACGCATTTTTGTATGTCACTTCGAGTGACGGATGTGATATACTGTCAGATAAACTGTTTAAGAGATCAACATTTTTAAAAGTCTTTTTATCTTCATGATAAACATCTATTACATGGTGATATTTGATGATAATTTTGTTATATAATGAAAAGACATACTTTCAGTGGAAGTAACTGTGTCATTTTATTTTTGCCATCCATCCAAATGGGGGTCAACTCTAACGGAAATACCGTATACAAGATAATTTTCGCGGTGTTCTATTTTTGCGGTATTTCGCGGTCTCTTAGAAACCGCGAGTATTAAAATCGCGAAATAATTTCCAGTTTCGTACAAAGTATCGTTTGTCAACACAATGTTTATATATATTGTTTCTGTTTGAATTGGTAATTGCTGGCACTTTTCACTTGAGCCAGTTCTTTCATTAACCTGCGGCAGCCCTGCCCATGAACGAATTGGTTCAAGTGAAAAAGAAGTAATTTTGCTTTTCGCGCATGTTGCTAACCGCGAAAATTGAAAATCGCGAAAATTAATGTTTATGTTTTTGACCCAGCGTTTATATATATTGTTTCTGTTTGAATGAGTAATTGCTGGCACTTTTCACTTGAGCCAGTTCTTTCATTAACCTGCAGCAGCCCTGCCGCAGGTTAATGCACGAATTGGCTCAAGTGAAAAAGAAATAGTTTTGCTTTTCGCGCATGCTGCTAACCGCGAAAATTAAAAATCGCAAAAATTAATGTTTATTTTTTTACCCTTAACCGCGAAAATTTGAACCCGCGAAAAATACCACGTATACGGTAATTTGCTCCTCTGTTTGGAAATTTCTCCTTTCAGAGTAGGTCCTTCTTAGTCGGGGTTTGTCCTCCGGTGAGCAAACAGGGGGTCATAAAAGTGTCTAGATTGGAAAAACAATGGCAGTAATAAATGGAGGTATATACACCCTTAAATACATGTATGCAAAAATTAAAAGATCATACTTCTTGTTTTACTGCCTCGCTGAGGTCAAGGTTTTCACAAAAATTTAGAGACAGTACATGCATTTTCGTTGAATATGAGTAAGGAAAATAAAAATTAAGATTGAAATACAAATTAGCAATTCCATAACAGCCAATAAACACGATTTTACCTATTCTAATATTATTTAATATGAGCTTTTTAATGGTTCTGACCAATTAAACTAGACATGTATGTTTTAGACACTAATGTTGATTTTAATCTTAAACTTTTATATTTACATTATCAGTGTAGAGCTCTCTGTTAACCCAATTAAGTGATGCGGGCGTCAATGTTGTTTAAAAGTCAATAATTACATCGTATCACGCGCTTCAGAGTGACAGCTCATCTCACTAACTAGCACGTGAAATCTACAACATTCCATGTACTTGAATGGCTAGTAAACATTGAGTGACAGCTCGCTACGCCTACTTGCACGCGAAATCTACAGCAGGAGGTGGAATTTACTGGTAGGCAGTGACAATGCGGCTGTTCCAAACTATTGCTAAATTCGGCCGGTAATGTTTTTTAAACAATCTTTAAATATGTATTTCTTAATTTTGTTTATCTTTTTATTGATCAAAAGCATCGTTTAATAATATAAATATAAGGAATGAATGTTATTTTTTAAACGTTTACTGAAGTATAAACTACATCGGGTCACGAGCAAAGTTTACGTAAACCCCTTCGGGGTTCACTTACTTTGCTCGTGACCCGATGTAGTTTATACTTCAGTAAACGTTAAAAAAATAACATTCATTCCTTAAATAAATGCCTTGTAAAACTGTCAATATCGCTGAAGGTAATGTATCGCTTTCCCATAGCCTAATGGCCGTTGAACCATGGGAGGTAAGAGGGTCACTGTATCTTGGGCACAGCATATCTAAGGCGGAGCCCATCTTCCTCCTTTCGCTGCCTTATCATTGCCGTATTTGAAAAAAGGTATCCGTTTACTGGAGGGTTGACCGAGAAAATTTTCCAGTAGCCGGCTGACCCGAGCCGGATTTGAATCCGCGACCTTCTGCATCATAGCTGAGTTGCTTTGGTCACTCGACCGCGGCGCACCTCTCTCTCTGCCGACGCAAATTTTATTACATTACAATATATTGTTACTCAACTACATGTACCGATATCTCGAACACTGATATCTCAAAGTATCTTCTTATGTCAAAGAATGTACTTCCTATTTTTATCTACATTTCAACTTCTGTTATCTCAAACTACTGATATCTCAAGGTAAATTTTCTGGTACCAGAAAATTTACTTTGAGATACCAGTAGTTTGGTCTGAAGTTCGACAGCGAGATATCGAGAGTTTACTGTATTTTACTTTGTCGATTTGCTTGTTGGTTGGTTGTTTATGGTTTAATGACCTTTTCGGGCAGTATTTCAGTCTATTTCGGGCCGACTGTCAGAGAGCGGGAGACAGAGAAAAGAAATAATAGAGAGAAAAAATGTCCAAAGAACCCGGCCTCACCCGCACCTCCTGCAAGCACAGAAGGCCCGCTTGTCCTATCATTATCCAAATTAGTCGAATTGTTTAAGGTGGTGATAATCACTTAAGATATATAGTAGCTCGAAGGTGTTGACAGACGACGCCAGGCGACGGACGACGGACAGCGGAGACTGCCTTTCCTGTAAACTCCCCGAGCCGAAGGCTCCGCGCAGTTGGGGCTCAAACACATAGTTGTAGTTGGAAAGGGATAACAAATCATTCATTTTCAAGTTTCTTTTGCCGTATGTGTGAAAAATGCGTTTGTATTAAAAATCACTACAAAATCCGAACGTATTTGTCACACTGGCAAAATGTGAAGAATACGACCGTATTCATCACACACTTGTGAAAAATATTGTGGTCTCTCATCGCTCTCCATTATGCAACAAGGAACTCTCAGCACTAAGTATATTTTCAATAACAATATTATTTTTTCAGATTATTGCGCACAAAATTACCCTTTGATCTTTCCTTATAAAATCATGTTTTAACATTAACAAATGCTGCATCTTGGGAGCCTGAATTGTCAGAAACAACATAAAGAAGGCATATGCTAAGTTTTGGAAAGATCAGTGGTATTTTGAGTGTTTTATGCAGATTTTTGTCTTTGCCCAAAAACAGCGTCTGGGTCAATCTCAACCAAATTTCATATATGTATAGCATTCACAAGGCTGGGGAACGATGACATGTCCTTTAAGACAGTTGCTTGCTTGCTTGAGATTTTGGTTGCTGTTGCAAATAAAATAGTCCGGTGGTTTATGAGTGAAATTTTGGATTTGTGGGCACTTTCGCGGCATGACGGGCAACCGGGCTCATTGAAGTCAGTTAACCTACCTAAAACCATTTTGCCCGGTTGCCAGCTCAACAGACGTCATATAAGGTCAAAATCGGGTCAAAGGTCATTTGGTGCATTTCTATATACCAGTTTGTGGGTGAATTATTGAATTAATGTGCACTTTCGCGAAATGAGAGGCAGCTTTTGGCAAAGTAATGAAGTAAACATACCACAAAAGCTTTTGCCAAATTGCCGACGTCATATCTAATCATAACTGGGTCAAAGGTCATTAAGTACACTTTTGTATAGTGGCTTATTATATCATTTATTCTAAAACCAGTCTTTTGAGTTACCAATAGCCCATAGACCTGCCCCACCAGTCTGAATGTGAGGCCTTCTATACTTTTTGTTTTTCCAAAAATATATTACAACATTACATGATACCATTCTCTGCTATCTGACTTGGTGCGTTTGACAGCTATCGCCAATGTAAATACGTTACCATATCAATCCGCTGAATTAGTATGTTACTATACCTCTTATTCAAATGAATATTGAAACGTATATTAATCTTGCTATTGACGAAAAGCATCGTGCTGCTTTTCTATACAATCATATAAGCTATCTCCTATAGAGCATAACTGTTGCCTACGTTACCGATTTTTTCCTACAATTTAATGGACAAACTTATTTCGGATGGATTTACCATTTTACTGAAACCAGCTTATATTTACATTTTACAATAACGCAAATAAAAAGAAAAATGTGAGTGTATCAAACTATGCAGAAAATTACACCGTTACATACGTTACCGGGCATATCTAATCAAAAATCATAAACTAGAGGGAGGTATTCGAGAGAATACAGATATCTTCCCTTACTCGTTTGAATAATAAAGGTATAGTTTCCCTTAACCCACACTTTTCGTATCAGATGGCTGTCAAAATATTTTAAGTTCGTTGTGCAAGATGTTTGCAGTAACTCACTTTGTATACATACGTTTCTGTTCTGATTAACTTCTCGTAACGACGTTCCCCAAGCGGCTCAGAGTTAAAAATACGTAACCGTAATATAGGCCTACATGCGTTTAGGACGAGAGTACCAGCTGTAACATAACATGATTCCTTGCGATATTAAAATTTTAGGCTGTGTATTCAGAACGTGATTTTCAGTCAAGTTTCCGCCTCCAGCCTGCTCTTTCGCACAGGCAGTCTTTGGACGAGGGACCTTGCACCATGCGCAAAGGGACGTAGTTTTAGAGCAAATAGTAACCTGATTTGATTCTTGTCTACGCATAAGCGCTACGGTCCCTTTTTTACGCTCCCCTGTATGCAGCTATATTTGAAATAAATAACGGTCACTTGTAAAATACACTTGCCTCGTTCCCAGGCTACACTTCAGGAACTGACTGAATCAAGGATCCTTCGCTTTGTGCGAACATGATAGACTTAAACCAGTCTGTGCATCCTCGCAGCCTGTTTCCGCAGAGTGATTCCGTATAGCAATTAGGTTTGATCGGTGTGGCCAAAATCGCAGGCTAATTGTTATTATTTAATCGCATACATTATAACATATGGCCCATTTTCGCTTCACAACTGAGCCGTCTATTTATAGGCGTTTGCAATACGAGTAACCAATTTACTGGCTCCAGGTTCGCGTATAAGCGTTTAATGCGATGCCGTATCACCCCAGCTCTGTGTTTATTGACGGAACAATAAATCGCTAATTATTCAATTAGAATTTGTAGGCTCAAATATTCCCTTGTCCAGGCCCAGACGAACCCGTTGACTTGCACATTTTGTGGCTAGTTAGAGCAACTCTTCTGATTAAGCTCTTTACCAAAGTGTGACATTTGGGAGGTTTTACTATGCCTTGTACACTGCTGCATTTGCTATCGATTGAAACAGGTACTGGCTATCGTTTCAGCTAAAGCGCTAGCTAACGCGGCTTATATTTCCCGGCTCTGTGTTAATCAAACGGAACAATTAATCGTTAATTACTCATTTATTATTCAATTAATCAAAAATCGCCTCGTACATTCGCTAGTCCATGCGAAGACGGACAAGCTGATATGCACAATGTATGGGTAGGTATAGCCGTTATTCAGATTTTTGTGGATAAAAAAGCGTCTTATGACAGATTTTGCAAAAGTGAACACAATATATCTTCCCATGCCATAGGCAAGGGAAGATATAACCAGAAACATGGCCATTGATATTATAAACAGCATTTTACGAGCTGGCACTACAAAGATCTACTTTTATCTTTAACAGATGAGGCGATGCAATGTTCTAAATATAGATGTTTGGTTATTAGAGCCTGAACAATGGTCTGCTAGGCAATTTTGTAGATGCCTGGGGCAGTACATTTGCCTCTTCTGAAGTATTTTAGTCAGTCAACTGGCACTCATAATTGAATGTGACAATTAATCGACAGAATTTGAACTTGTTCTACAGTGTTGACACAGAGCAAACTTAGCTGAAAAAAAGATATAACTGTCTCTTTAGTTGTGGTTTTTAGGTAGTCGAACAAGATAAAGATGCAGATAGAATATAATATGGAATCACATAACAGAGAGCAATGACTCTCAAGGGGCTTTATTGTAGCCTAAATTTCTAAAACCAAGTCAATATATCCTTTTTTCTTACCCTGTGCTGGTGCCACAGACTTTGTAGCTGTCTGGCAAAACACTGTCTGGCACTGAATTCTACCCATATTAATATTAAAGGAACAACTAACATGACCATATCTCTAGGGGTATTTCGGTAAATTGAGCAGGTGCCACGGTCGATGCACAGGTTTGGCAGCGGCATAGGTAGGTACCATGATATATGCTGATGTCTTTCAATAGCCTGCCCTGACACCACAGTGTTTAGAGACGTTTCTAGTAGATTAAGATGGTTCCCTTTTATCTATACACCTTTCCTATAAATCGATTAAGTCGCGCATGAGTTATCTACCCAAGCAGACTGTGACGTCATCTATAGGAACATCCCATGTAATTCAGTACAACTACAAGCACACATAACATGCATAAAGCAGACGTTTTGTAAATGTGAACTGCAAAAAATACACTGAAAGACCAAATTAAAGTATAATTGCTCTGTTGCCATGTGACATTTTTATTTATATATATTTTTTTATTATTTTAATATCTTATTCAGAATCCCGACAAGACGCTCATGATTTTCATGACCCCTTTCATCGACGCCGTGTTTAACACCCCGGCAATTCATTCACGTTTGTTCAAAATAAAAGAACTACGTTTCGTAAAAATAAGTTTCGTAAACTGAAAAGTTATTTCCATTTTTCCGACATGTAAAACGTCAGCATCCAGGTAGTAACTACGCATTGTTACCAGGCAGATTATAGCGCTGATATTTATGGTTGCTTGTGCGATACATCGTTCTAAAAGCATCAGCATCCAGACAGTTTTCCGTAAGTTTGAACCTGAGTTTGAATTTACTTATCTTCGGTATTATTTATTTGATCGTTTCCATTTCACGGTAGGGTGTTCTTAAAGCTGACACGTGTCTAGGTAATACACAATCATAGGTGTTTGTTTATTGCGGCAATGCGCGCGATTCGGTGATTACACAAACGAATTCCATGTCAGCACACTTTGTTGTCATTTTTAGCGTGTGTCTGCTTTATAATCAGCTAATCGTTTGTAATAACGGTCTGAACATATTCCGCGATTTTCTTTCTTTTCCCTATGTTTTGGAAGGTGTACTGGTGATAAATTCTCTTGATTACGGTAATTTTGGCCCGAAATTTTAGTCGGAAATCTATTAATTTTACGTCAAATTCCATATGCTATAAGCTTATTTTCCGACAAAGAAAGAGCTAAATATAGTTGGAACAAAATAGTTGTCTTAATCTTAATTGTTGAATGTTAGTTTTGAATATACAGAAAACCTGCATTTATTTGGCTACACAATGAAAAACAATACAGTGGGAACGCAGACTCATCACATTTGAGTAATTCATTTTCTGAATGGTCGTCTACGCACAAAAAAGTAATCCCTTTTTTCGCCGGAGAAAAATGGCGGGAAATTTTTGTCAGAAACAGCCCCAAAATAAAGCTCATTTGAAAAGATATGCAGTCGTGGTTTTCTGACGGACCAGATCACAATGAAATTTTATGTTTTATTTTTGAAATCAGATGCATATCGGTACCTCAATGCAGTTTGCACACCCAAAACAACGATCACAATTTGACAACCGTTTTTCAGAAAATTAAAACCCTAAGACAGTACCCCAAAGTTATTTTGCAAAGAAAATTGTCCCAAAAACCAAATTAGATGCCATTATAACTGAACCGTAGTTCATACATTCGACCGTCTTTCAGCGAGGTATATCTACGGGAGAAAGTCTATTTACGTTGAAAATCGATAATGAAGTTGGTCATTTTTACAGCACGTGCGTTTGTCAACACACGGACATCTTTCTGCTGGATCGACTTGAGCCAGTTGAGGAGACCAACTGTTTCTTCATTTATGGTACAGTAAAGTTTGTAATCATTTAGCATACTGTGCATTTATTAAGATTTTGCGTAAGTCTGCCTGCCTGTGATTTTTTGGGCTTCTGAATTTAGGCTACACGCCGAGAACGAACGAGAGAAAGCAAAACAAACACACTGGTACTCGAGTAAACCACAAAGTTTGACAAACGAAAAACATTGAGTGATTGACCGGCTGTTTTTTTAATAGTGGAACAAGAAAGAGCAAGCGGAATGATAATAAATATTTCAAGTGAAACCTACATGCTTTAGTCGAATTACGGACAACTCGCCCCAAGACAACTCGCCCCACAAAAATCTCGCCCCAAGACAAGTCGCCCCTCCTTCAGGTGACAACTCGCCCCACATTCTGAGACAACTCCCCCAGACAACTTCCCCCAAGACAACGCGCCCAACATTCTGAGACCACTCGCCCTTCTAAAGAATTCTGTCCCGGACGACGCCCCCCCCGCCCCTCCCCCCCCCCTCCCCCAACCACACGTACCCTTTCAGAAGGCATCCCACAAAAAATACAAGAGACAGCTTGCTCTTACTCATAAATCTGTCAAAACCTGTCCCGTTAGGCGCTAAGGGACCGACCATTTGATATTCTGGGGGGGGGGGGGCGGAGGGGGGGGGGCTTTGGATATGCAAGAAAAAAAATAAATTAGCTCATGAGGGGATTTTAAAAAAATCAGACATCGAAAAACAATGAAAAAAAAAACCTGGCTCCACCCAAAATTTCTTAAGAAAAGTCTGCAGATAATTCCATTTGAATTGAGTTTTTAAACTGTCACTGGCTTCTGGGGGCGCAGACTCCCCATATTTACAGTAATGTTTTAATATCTACAATTTATTTTTTACACCAGCAGCACCCCCCCCCCCCCCCCCCATACTACACATATCATATGTTCATACATTTTACCAAAAGAAATCCTATACAACATTCACATACATGTATTATTGATCAGCCGCATTACGAAGTAAATGTTTCTACTAAATAAAACTGAATTGCAAAGGAGTCACTAGCATGTGGGACACAAAGCCATTATGGCAAAATAAACACTCTAAAAGGAGGCAAAATTCCTAAAAAAAAAAACAACCCTTTATTTCTTTTATCATCATTCCTAGTTTTGCTCTATTTTTTCCAATCTTAAAATTGCCATTAAAATTGGGAAATTGCTTTGGTTTCTGGGGGGCGTTGCCCCCTAGACCTCCTTTGTTAACTTCTTAGCAAAGAACTTTTAGCCATTTATTAACTTGCATTCATTTATAATGTGACTCTATCAATAAGTATTTACAAGTAACCATCACACTTGTGTGATAGGCTCTTGGTATTTATCAAACTTTCAAAAGTGCGAATAAAAGCATACAGGGATGTTTGCATCTGTACCATAGATGAACAGGGTAACATGCTCCAGGCACTGGTTTGCAAATGCAAGCTAACCCATGCCCTTATTCATATGATCGGTCCCTAAAGGGGACAACAAATACTAATAAGCATTAATGCATGATTTTAGCATGCCTCCCAGCCACAGTTTGATAATTACTCTGCAGCTGCAGAACCCTCAAAACCTCGCTGCTCAGCCCCTGGGTGTACCAGGTTATCGTTGAAGTGCTTTGGGTATTTCATGTATTTACCAAGGTCCACCCATTCACAACCAGGGTCACGGCGAAGCTCTTCCTTTTTTTTTGGGGGGGGGGGGGCACAGGGGTGGGGGGAGGGGGCGAGTTGTGTTCTGCATCGGGGACAAGAACGTAGATATTCTAGTAAGGTGAGTGTCTGAGAATATGGGGCGAGTTGTCTTCTGAAAGTGGGACAAGTTGTCTTCTAAAAGATGCAGTTGTAATGACAAGGGAAGTCAGTTTCTGTGCACAAGGCAGTAAGTATCTGCCATATTTTTGAATAAGTGGGTCAAATTTTACCAAACTTCCATGGATATATCGTTTGGACAAGCCAAATAGCATCTTTGCAAGTCAAGGGTACTAAGGCCACTTTGTTTCTTATGTATGTAAGGAACAAAGTGGTCTTAGTACCCTTGGATTGCATAGTGGTCTTAGTACCCTTGGTTTGTAAAGATGTCTAAAAAGTTGATTAGGTTTTGGTGACTTTGACCCCATTTTCAAGGTCACAAGAGGCCTTAGACTTGACCTTCTGTGGTCTGCGTCAGCATGACAATTTCTTGTACCCACAATATTTCTTGAACCAATTTCACCAAACTTGCATGGATATATCATTAGGACAAACATAAGAGCATAATAGATTTTGATCACGTTGACCTTATTTTCAAGGTCTTCGGAGGATTTAGTCTACATATGTGAAAATTTCACTTATACAGTATGCTGTATATCTCTTCAGCCCCCACTTTCAATCTCTTCAAAAGGAGACCGTGTTTGGCAACACATGGGAAGAAACTCGTGCAGAAAGAATTATAATAGTGATTTGAGAAGTAACTTCCCTTATATTGAACTGGCTGACGTACCATAAAGTCTCTAAAGATAGGAGTGAGTGAACTCGGGTTGAACGTCCCACCAACAACGAGGTCATATGGAGACGGGACCTCGGTTTAAAGTATACGAAAGACCGGAGAAGCGGGGGATCGATCTTGCGACCCCTGGATGGGTAGTCCGAAGTCTAAAGATTGGAATTAAGCATAACTGTCTTAAAACTGATGTTTGGTTTTTCACTGCAGTAATGCGTCTAAAGATGCAGATGGAATGACAAACAGCGTAGATCCTGCTTCGGGATCAGTCCGACCAAGATCTGAAGTGTTTGTCTCTATATTATATTACTTTGTATCGAACTGCCCAAATGTACTCACGAAAACGCTAGAAATAGGCTAAAACTTTTGCGAATTTGTTAATGGAGTATTGAGGCTTCAGTTCAATTCAATGAATAATTCAACATTGATTCAACACCGACTCCCAACATTGATTCAGCATTGAATGTCTGCTGGGCCTTTAATACTTCTGTATTCCATGTCAGTCCATTGGCTATCACCCCATGAATGCCATAGGGCCTAACCTATTTTGAGTCGACATTTATTAAAGAGAAAGTCGACTGATCAAGCAAATTTTACCGGCGAGACTCCACTTGGCAGCTGCGCTACCGAGACTCTTTGGACTGTGGGAGTCGGTATGAGCCGAACAAGAGTTGCAAACAATGTTTGGTTTGTAGATTCAGACTCTAGAATAGGTTGAGTTTTCATACGATTTCTAGAATAAGGAAATTACAAATTTGTAGATCTTTGTAATCGTGTCTGTTCCGCGTGTTGTCGCTGATGACATCACACCAAAAACGCACATACACATACTTTTCGATATTTGTTTTATATTTGACCTGAGAAAAGGTGCAGACTTGTCAAAGCTGCCAGGCGACAGAGTCGATTCCCCCCCCACCCACTCCGCCTCCCCGTTCCTCTCACCATCCAGCACACCGGGCCTGTACGACAGAGAGCGGAGGGTGCACCTCCCATAACCGAGCAAATTACATAAAAAAACATGCAGTTTTCTGCCAGAAAGCGAGTTTACACCCCTAAACTAAAGCTCTAAAAGTGTCCTTAAAATCTGGATTTTCTTAACTTTCTTACCCCAGTGCTGGAAACGGCCAGTGGCCCAGTGGCCAAATGATCCTAATTTTTGTTTCAGGCCACCAGATATCTCCAAAATATGGCCTTTAGTGGCCCAAATTTATCTTTCTGGCAATACTAAATGAATGGAAACTTTAGCTAGTGGATAATTTGGGCCACTGAAAGTTAGGTCTGCTAAGCTTTTGGGCCACCACATTAAACTTGCGAGTTTCCAGCACTGTTACCCCCTTTAACCCACCCCAACCCCCACCACCCTAGGGCACCCCTCCCCTCCCGCCACCCCACTCACACTGAAATTCGTTCCAGCCACACCTTCTTACCCTCCGCCCCTAATCCCTTGGCAAAAGTATGTGTACGGGCCTGCACAACCATTCCATTTGATCCTTCAAATGTAGGACCCATTAAGTTTTCTCTCCCAAAGTGAAATTTCACGTGCTGTCTTAATTGAATAGTTGTTTAGTGGTGTAGCGATATTTGTCTTGCTTTAATTTTTCAAATAGGGTCGCGCGATATAGCATTTGAAATATTGGCACACTGGCTGTCAGCCGACTCACAAGTTAATATCAGTAATACAATCAATTTACTGTTCACGTCACAATTTCATGACGTAACCAGCACTACTGAGCTAGCTTCCTTGTTTACAAACTCTGCGGGTGGGTATGGAATTGTGGTTATTTGTGAATAAAATATAAAGATAGACTTCTGTCATGCATTGTATGTTTAATAAACATATTTAATTTAATCGCGCTTGGTATTCTAGCAATACATGGAATAATGATTCTCTCGATTTTGTCGCAAAGGTTGAAATGCATAGCCGGGCCAGTGATGTAAACACTGTTGTCCGCCATTTTGTTGAAAACAACAACAACAAATTGCGTAGAGTACCCGAAGATTATTTTGCAAAGAAAATTGTCCCAAACACCGAATTACTTGATTTTTGTCACAGGGAAAGGGCGAATACCATGGTTTTTCATGGCATATGTCCGCCGGCGGGAGAAAGTCGAATTGTTTTGAAAATTGCTTTTGAAGTTGACTTAAAAAGTCGTCTTTCGACGATCGTGTCAACTGCTCGAATGCCGAGTATCTCGGTGTTCAGTTCGGATCTCAGAGAACTAGGAAATTAAACTAAGATGTAAGGAATAAAACCGTGTATTATTTTCGGCTGTGTGTAGTTTGATTCGCCGACAAAGCAGCACTGAAATTGCGACCCGTTCGTCGATTGATTCTGAATCCGAGGAATTTCGAACGTTTTTTCGTTGCTATCTGTATAAAAATATCACTCCGCCATGGATACGCGTTCCCACTGATAGCCTATCCTATAGATGACGTCATAGGCGTTGCAAGGGACAAAACTCGAACAGACTCTGAATTATAGGAATGGTGTATAGAGTCTTTGTAAAGCCTTATCTGCAGTGTTACGTGCGTTACGAAATATGTATTTCCACACACGGATATTAGCATTAAAGGATGTGCGTTTATGGCTGCCACTTCAGTGGTATTTCAGCATTCTGGCAGAGGACATTTGATGGCCAGAACTGGCATGCTAATCACACAAGATGACTAGTAAAAGCATGAGATGGTAAAACATAGAATTCTTGTAATGTGCTTAGCCAGCACAGCAGTGGCAAACGTGATCTGTACTCTCGCACTACAGTCGCCTTTGCTGTTTTCACTAAATGCTTTGACTGTTATCACAACCTATTCAGACGATTTACCTGAAGCTTGCACTACAGTAAAGGTCTTGTTGTTACGAGAGCTTGAACAACAGTTTCAGAAATGTTTCATAGTAGACTGTGTCGATGATTAAGTCCCCTTAGTGATTTGTAGCGTGGCCATAATATATTCACCCCTACATAAAGTCAATATACATTAACACCTTCAATTATATCTGGTTTCATTCATTTATGATGTCATAACCATTGACAAATGTAGTATTAAGATACCTGGAGTAATATAGTATAAATCTTGCCATTGGGGATGGCTGGCGCTAATTTCAAAATTTTCACCCCTCCCTCCCCCACCTCCTTAATTCATCTGGTTCCATTTGCATTTATATAGTAAGCAAAATATTGTTAAATATTTTACATGCACCGTATGCATATTCATATGCAGACACAGTTTCAAGTCAGTGTTATGCCCTTTTTTAAAGTTCAATAGAATTCTGGTACGAAATTTAAACACTTCCCATAACGTTAATTACACAGGCTAACGAAGTCAGTTTAGTCCATTACATGGCTATGCAAAACAAAACATGTGATGATTTAGTTGTGAGGAGCAAATGTACCAGCTTCGAATGCATTAATCAGAATGATATGAAACTTCTCAAGTAATCATGACGCACAAGGTTTGAATACAGCAGACTAGGTTTGATTTAATGTTTTCCTGAGAAATTCTGTAAAGTGCAAAATACGCCTCATGCAACCTGGAGCATCTGTCATTATTTCAGATAGCCTCTATAAGCTCTGTAGTCACTGGATTAAAACTAACTAAAACAATACTCTGATGAAGTTATGGGTCCATCTTAGCAGCCTCTACAGAGCCGCTTAACGACAGGGTACTTATAAATGAAAGCATTTGATTTTATAATATGTAGTTTTCTCATATGTTTTCCATGCAAGTTATATGGTCATCAATCCCATGAAAAATGTATAGAAGAGGTGATTCAGACGAGGACCAACATAATGTCATATGGGCAATAGCAATACTTAGATTCGAATTACTTTATTTGTTTCCCACAGACCTGTCTGTCTTAACGTAAATTTCATGCGATGCTGTAACACTTATACAAAAACGTATATGTTACAGTAGTTTAACAAGTTTGCTTGTATATCAGCAATGCCCTTTAGAATCAAAAGCATAATGCAATGAGTTTCAAAATGTCGGTCGACAAGTTTCGATATTCTGGATTGTACATTTAAAATACTCCTGTACATCTGGAAACTTATTCTAGACATCATGCGGATGTGTATTGTATGTCTACAAGTAGTTTGCAAAATGAATTACTGTCAACTTTACAAACAAGAAAACATCTATAAACACAGAACATACATTATACTATGCTTTTCTATTTAATTAAATGGCTTAATAGTAATTTAATTGACTAATTAACCAATTTGGTAACGTAAACTACATGCGATTGATTTATCTACATTGAATTTTATCTGATTCACAGCTCACACTTTTAAAGTTCTTGCATCTTTATGTGTAAACACAGTTACAAGTAATTTTATGGCTATTTTTCTGCATTAGATTTCAGATGGCAACAGTAAACAATTTATGTATTGTAAACAACACATGCTAATGAAGCCAACTATTTGTAATGGAAATGTTGAGCTAGAAATATATGATATCTTGCTAAAAAAGGCATGATTTACTAAAACGAAACGTGTTGTTCATATATTTATGAAGTGCAGTCCTCGATTTATAAAATATTAAAGTTAGCTCTATGAATGCATGTACATTCAGAAAAAATAGATGTACGGACGGACACATACACAGTTTGATTGAACAGAAACTGTTCTAGTAGGCTTTACTATTGCCGCATGAGGTTTTCAATATGTTCAGCATTTAACTGCGGTGATATTTATACCTCAAATGTACAATAATCATTTTCTAAGCAGTTTTTCGTGATTTTGCACTTAATGACCTTTGACCTCAATTATTCGGTACACAATGGCCAGTCAGGGTTGGCAACCGCCAAAAAATAAACGAGGACATATCGGTAAGTATTTTTAGCATGGTTGCCCATCATGCCGCGAAAGTGCCCACAAACTCATTTTCTAGAGCACTTTTCTCGAATCCGCCACCTGACTAGTCCGGTGGTTTATGAGTGAAATTTTGGATTTGTGGGCACTTTCGCGGCATGACGGGCAACCGGGCTCATTGAAGTCAGTTAACCTACCTAAAACCATTTTGCCCGGTTGCCAGCTCAACAGACGTCATATAAGGTCAAAATCGGGTCAAAGGTCATTTGGTGCATTTCTATATACCAGTTTGTGGGTGAATTATTGAATTAATGTGCACTTTCGCGAAATGAGAGGCAGCTTTTGGCAAAGTAATGAAGTAAACATACCACAAAAGCTTTTGCCAAATTGCCGACGTCATATCTAATCATAACTGGGTCAAAGGTCATTAAGTACACTTTTGTATAGTGGCTTATTATATCATTTATTCTAAAACCAGTCTTTTGAGTTACCAATAGCCCATAGACCTGCCCCACCAGTCTGAATGTGAGGCCTTCTATACTTTTTGTTTTTCCAAAAATATATTACAACATTACATGATACCATTCTCTGCTATCTGACTTGGTGCGTTTGACAGCTATCGCCAATGTAAATACGTTACCATATCAATCCGCTGAATTAGTATGTTACTATACCTCTTATTCAAATGAATATTGAAACGTATATTAATCTTGCTATTGACGAAAAGCATCGTGCTGCTTTTCTATACAATCATATAAGCTATCTCCTATAGAGCATAACTGTTGCCTACGTTACCGATTTTTTCCTACAATTTAATGGACAAACTTATTTCGGATGGATTTACCATTTTACTGAAACCAGCTTATATTTACATTTTACAATAACGCAAATAAAAAGAAAAATGTGAGTGTATCAAACTATGCAGAAAATTACACCGTTACATACGTTACCGGGCATATCTAATCAAAAATCATAAACTAGAGGGAGGTATTCGAGAGAATACAGATATCTTCCCTCACTCGTTTGAATAATAAATGTATAGTTTCCCTTAACCCACACTTTTCGTATCAGATGGCTGTCAAAATATTTTAAGTTCGTTGTGCAAGATGTTTGCAGTAACTCACTTTGTATACATACGTTTCTGTTCTGATTAACTTCTCGTAACGACGTTCCCCAAGCGGCTCAGAGTTAAAAATACGTAACCGTAATATAGGCCTACATGCGTTTAGGACGAGAGTACCAGCTGTAACATAACATGATTCCTTGCGATATTAAAATTTTAGGCTGTGTATTCAGAACGTGATTTTCAGTCAAGTTTCCGCCTCCAGCCTGCTCTTTCGCACAGGCAGTCTTTGGACGAGGGACCTTGCACCATGCGCAAAGGGACGTAGTTTTAGAGCAAATAGTAACCTGATTTGATTCTTGTCTACGCATAAGCGCTACGGTCCCTTTTTTACGCTCCCCTGTATGCAGCTATATTTGAAATAAATAACGGTCACTTGTAAAATACACTTGCCTCGTTCCCAGGCTACACTTCAGGAACTGACTGAATCAAGGATCCTTCGCTTTGTGCGAACATGATAGACTTAAACCAGTCTGTGCATCCTCGCAGCCTGTTTCCGCAGAGTGATTCCGTATAGCAATTAGGTTTGATCGGTGTGGCCAAAATCGCAGGCTAATTGTTATTATTTAATCGCATACATTATAACATATGGCCCATTTTCGCTTCACAACTGAGCCGTCTATTTATAGGCGTTTGCAATACGAGTAACCAATTTACTGGCTCCAGGTTCGCGTATAAGCGTTTAATGCGATGCCGTATCACCCCAGCTCTGTGTTTATTGACGGAACAATAAATCGCTAATTATTCAATTAGAATTTGTAGGCTCAAATATTCCCTTGTCCAGGCCCAGACGAACCCGTTGACTTGCACATTTTGTGGCTAGTTAGAGCAACTCTTCTGATTAAGCTCTTTACCAAAGTGTGACATTTGGGAGGTTTTACTATGCCTTGTACACTGCTGCATTTGCTATCGATTGAAACAGGTACTGGCTATCGTTTCAGCTAAAGCGCTAGCTAACGCGGCTTATATTTCCCGGCTCTGTGTTAATCAAACGGAACAATTAATCGTTAATTACTCATTTATTATTCAATTAATCAAAAATCGCCTCGTACATTCGCTAGTCCATGCGAAGACGGACAAGCTGATATGCACAATGTATGGGTAGGTATAGCCGTTATTCAGATTTTTGTGGATAAAAAAGCGTCTTATGACAGATTTTGCAAAAGTGAACACAATATATCTTCCCATGCCATAGGCAAGGGAAGATATAACCAGAAACATGGCCATTGATATTATAAACAGCATTTTACGAGCTGGCACTACAAAGATCTACTTTTATCTTTAACAGATGAGGCGATGCAATGTTCTAAATATAGATGTTTGGTTATTAGAGCCTGAACAATGGTCTGCTAGGCAATTTTGTAGATGCCTGGGGCAGTACATTTGCCTCTTCTGAAGTATTTTAGTCAGTCAACTGGCACTCATAATTGAATGTGACAATTAATCGACAGAATTTGAACTTGTTCTACAGTGTTGACACAGAGCAAACTTAGCTGAAAAAAAGATATAACTGTCTCTTTAGTTGTGGTTTTTAGGTAGTCGAACAAGATAAAGATGCAGATAGAATATAATATGGAATCACATAACAGAGAGCAATGACTCTCAAGGGGCTTTATTGTAGCCTAAATTTCTAAAACCAAGTCAATATATCCTTTTTTCTTACCCTGTGCTGGTGCCACAGACTTTGTAGCTGTCTGGCAAAACACTGTCTGGCACTGAATTCTACCCATATTAATATTAAAGGAACAACTAACATGACCATATCTCTAGGGGTATTTCGGTAAATTGAGCAGGTGCCACGGTCGATGCACAGGTTTGGCAGCGGCATAGGTAGGTACCATGATATATGCTGATGTCTTTCAATAGCCTGCCCTGACACCACAGTGTTTAGAGACGTTTCTAGTAGATTAAGATGGTTCCCTTTTATCTATACACCTTTCCTATAAATCGATTAAGTCGCGCATGAGTTATCTACCCAAGCAGACTGTGACGTCATCTATAGGAACATCCCATGTAATTCAGTACAACTACAAGCACACATAACATGCATAAAGCAGACGTTTTGTAAATGTGAACTGCAAAAAATACACTGAAAGACCAAATTAAAGTATAATTGCTCTGTTGCCATGTGACATTTTTATTTATATATATTTTTTTATTATTTTAATATCTTATTCAGAATCCCGACAAGACGCTCATGATTTTCATGACCCCTTTCATCGACGCCGTGTTTAACACCCCGGCAATTCATTCACGTTTGTTCAAAATAAAAGAACTACGTTTCGTAAAAATAAGTTTCGTAAACTGAAAAGTTATTTCCATTTTTCCGACATGTAAAACGTCAGCATCCAGGTAGTAACTACGCATTGTTACCAGGCAGATTATAGCGCTGATATTTATGGTTGCTTGTGCGATACATCGTTCTAAAAGCATCAGCATCCAGACAGTTTTCCGTAAGTTTGAACCTGAGTTTGAATTTACTTATCTTCGGTATTATTTATTTGATCGTTTCCATTTCACGGTAGGGTGTTCTTAAAGCTGACACGTGTCTAGGTAATACACAATCATAGGTGTTTGTTTATTGCGGCAATGCGCGCGATTCGGTGATTACACAAACGAATTCCATGTCAGCACACTTTGTTGTCATTTTTAGCGTGTGTCTGCTTTATAATCAGCTAATCGTTTGTAATAACGGTCTGAACATATTCCGCGATTTTCTTTCTTTTCCCTATGTTTTGGAAGGTGTACTGGTGATAAATTCTCTTGATTACGGTAATTTTGGCCCGAAATTTTAGTCGGAAATCTATTAATTTTACGTCAAATTCCATATGCTATAAGCTTATTTTCCGACAAAGAAAGAGCTAAATATAGTTGGAACAAAATAGTTGTCTTAATCTTAATTGTTGAATGTTAGTTTTGAATATACAGAAAACCTGCATTTATTTGGCTACACAATGAAAAACAATACAGTGGGAACGCAGACTCATCACATTTGAGTAATTCATTTTCTGAATGGTCGTCTACGCACAAAAAAGTAATCCCTTTTTTCGCCGGAGAAAAATGGCGGGAAATTTTTGTCAGAAACAGCCCCAAAATAAAGCTCATTTGAAAAGATATGCAGTCGTGGTTTTCTGACGGACCAGATCACAATGAAATTTTATGTTTTATTTTTGAAATCAGATGCATATCGGTACCTCAATGCAGTTTGCACACCCAAAACAACGATCACAATTTGACAACCGTTTTTCAGAAAATTAAAACCCTAAGACAGTACCCCAAAGTTATTTTGCAAAGAAAATTGTCCCAAAAACCAAATTAGATGCCATTATAACTGAACCGTAGTTCATACATTCGACCGTCTTTCAGCGAGGTATATCTACGGGAGAAAGTCTATTTACGTTGAAAATCGATAATGAAGTTGGTCATTTTTACAGCACGTGCGTTTGTCAACACACGGACATCTTTCTGCTGGATCGACTTGAGCCAGTTGAGGAGACCAACTGTTTCTTCATTTATGGTACAGTAAAGTTTGTAATCATTTAGCATACTGTGCATTTATTAAGATTTTGCGTAAGTCTGCCTGCCTGTGATTTTTTGGGCTTCTGAATTTAGGCTACACGCCGAGAACGAACGAGAGAAAGCAAAACAAACACACTGGTACTCGAGTAAACCACAAAGTTTGACAAACGAAAAACATTGAGTGATTGACCGGCTGTTTTTTTAATAGTGGAACAAGAAAGAGCAAGCGGAATGATAATAAATATTTCAAGTGAAACCTACATGCTTTAGTCGAATTACGGACAACTCGCCCCAAGACAACTCGCCCCACAAAAATCTCGCCCCAAGACAAGTCGCCCCTCCTTCAGGTGACAACTCGCCCCACATTCTGAGACAACTCCCCCAGACAACTTCCCCCAAGACAACGCGCCCCACATTCTGAGACCACTCGCCCTTCTAAAGAATTCTGTCCCGGACGACGCCCCCCCCGCCCCTCCCCCCCCCTCCCCCAACCACACGTACCCTTTCAGAAGGCATCCCACAAAAAATACAAGAGACAGCTTGCTCTTACTCATAAATCTGTCAAAACCTGTCCCGTTAGGCGCTAAGGGACCGACCATTTGATATTCTGGGGGGGGGGGGGGCGGAGGGGGGGGGGGCTTTGGATATGCAAGAAAAAAAATAAATTAGCTCATGAGGGGATTTTAAAAAAATCAGACATCGAAAAACAATGAAAAAAAAAACCTGGCTCCACCCAAAATTTCTTAAGAAAAGTCTGCAGATAATTCCATTTGAATTGAGTTTTTAAACTGTCACTGGCTTCTGGGGGCGCAGACTCCCCATATTTACAGTAATGTTTTAATATCTACAATTTATTTTTTACACCAGCAGCACCCCCCCCCCCCCCATACTACACATATCATATGTTCATACATTTTACCAAAAGAAATCCTATACAACATTCACATACATGTATTATTGATCAGCCGCATTACGAAGTAAATGTTTCTACTAAATAAAACTGAATTGCAAAGGAGTCACTAGCATGTGGGACACAAAGCCATTATGGCAAAATAAACACTCTAAAAGGAGGCAAAATTCCTAAAAAAAACAACAACCCTTTATTTCTTTTATCATCATTCCTAGTTTTGCTCTATTTTTTCCAATCTTAAAATTGCCATTAAAATTGGGAAATTGCTTTGGTTTCTGGGGGGCGTTGCCCCCTAGACCTCCTTTGTTAACTTCTTAGCAAAGAACTTTTAGCCATTTATTAACTTGCATTCATTTATAATGTGACTCTATCAATAAGTATTTACAAGTAACCATCACACTTGTGTGATAGGCTCTTGGTATTTATCAAACTTTCAAAAGTGCGAATAAAAGCATACAGGGATGTTTGCATCTGTACCATAGATGAACAGGGTAACATGCTCCAGGCACTGGTTTGCAAATGCAAGCTAACCCATGCCCTTATTCATATGATCGGTCCCTAAAGGGGACAACAAATACTAATAAGCATTAATGCATGATTTTAGCATGCCTCCCAGCCACAGTTTGATAATTACTCTGCAGCTGCAGAACCCTCAAAACCTCGCTGCTCAGCCCCTGGGTGTACCAGGTTATCGTTGAAGTGCTTTGGGTATTTCATGTATTTACCAAGGTCCACCCATTCACAACCAGGGTCACGGCGAAGCTCTTCCTTTTTTTTTGGGGGGGGGGGGCACAGGGGTGGGGGGAGGGGGCGAGTTGTGTTCTGCATCGGGGACAAGAACGTAGATATTCTAGTAAGGTGAGTGTCTGAGAATATGGGGCGAGTTGTCTTCTGAAAGTGGGACAAGTTGTCTTCTAAAAGATGCAGTTGTAATGACAAGGGAAGTCAGTTTCTGTGCACAAGGCAGTAAGTATCTGCCATATTTTTGAATAAGTGGGTCAAATTTTACCAAACTTCCATGGATATATCGTTTGGACAAGCCAAATAGCATCTTTGCAAGTCAAGGGTACTAAGGCCACTTTGTTTCTTATGTATGTAAGGAACAAAGTGGTCTTAGTACCCTTGGATTGCATAGTGGTCTTAGTACCCTTGGTTTGTAAAGATGTCTAAAAAGTTGATTAGGTTTTGGTGACTTTGACCCCATTTTCAAGGTCACAAGAGGCCTTAGACTTGACCTTCTGTGGTCTGCGTCAGCATGACAATTTCTTGTACCCACAATATTTCTTGAACCAATTTCACCAAACTTGCATGGATATATCATTAGGACAAACATAAGAGCATAATAGATTTTGATCACGTTGACCTTATTTTCAAGGTCTTCGGAGGATTTAGTCTACATATGTGAAAATTTCACTTATACAGTATGCTGTATATCTCTTCAGCCCCCACTTTCAATCTCTTCAAAAGGAGACCGTGTTTGGCAACACATGGGAAGAAACTCGTGCAGAAAGAATTATAATAGTGATTTGAGAAGTAACTTCCCTTATATTGAACTGGCTGACGTACCATAAAGTCTCTAAAGATAGGAGTGAGTGAACTCGGGTTGAACGTCCCACCAACAACGAGGTCATATGGAGACGGGACCTCGGTTTAAAGTATACGAAAGACCGGAGAAGCGGGGGATCGATCTTGCGACCCCTGGATGGGTAGTCCGAAGTCTAAAGATTGGAATTAAGCATAACTGTCTTAAAACTGATGTTTGGTTTTTCACTGCAGTAATGCGTCTAAAGATGCAGATGGAATGACAAACAGCGTAGATCCTGCTTCGGGATCAGTCCGACCAAGATCTGAAGTGTTTGTCTCTATATTATATTACTTTGTATCGAACTGCCCAAATGTACTCACGAAAACGCTAGAAATAGGCTAAAACTTTTGCGAATTTGTTAATGGAGTATTGAGGCTTCAGTTCAATTCAATGAATAATTCAACATTGATTCAACACCGACTCCCAACATTGATTCAGCATTGAATGTCTGCTGGGCCTTTAATACTTCTGTATTCCATGTCAGTCCATTGGCTATCACCCCATGAATGCCATAGGGCCTAACCTATTTTGAGTCGACATTTATTAAAGAGAAAGTCGACTGATCAAGCAAATTTTACCGGCGAGACTCCACTTGGCAGCTGCGCTACCGAGACTCTTTGGACTGTGGGAGTCGGTATGAGCCGAACAAGAGTTGCAAACAATGTTTGGTTTGTAGATTCAGACTCTAGAATAGGTTGAGTTTTCATACGATTTCTAGAATAAGGAAATTACAAATTTGTAGATCTTTGTAATCGTGTCTGTTCCGCGTGTTGTCGCTGATGACATCACACCAAAAACGCACATACACATACTTTTCGATATTTGTTTTATATTTGACCTGAGAAAAGGTGCAGACTTGTCAAAGCTGCCAGGCGACAGAGTCGATTCCCCCCCCCACCCACTCCGCCTCCCCGTTCCTCTCACCATCCAGCACACCGGGCCTGTACGACAGAGAGCGGAGGGTGCACCTCCCATAACCGAGCAAATTACATAAAAAAACATGCAGTTTTCTGCCAGAAAGCGAGTTTACACCCCTAAACTAAAGCTCTAAAAGTGTCCTTAAAATCTGGATTTTCTTAACTTTCTTACCCCAGTGCTGGAAACGGCCAGTGGCCCAGTGGCCAAATGATCCTAATTTTTGTTTCAGGCCACCAGATATCTCCAAAATATGGCCTTTAGTGGCCCAAATTTATCTTTCTGGCAATACTAAATGAATGGAAACTTTAGCTAGTGGATAATTTGGGCCACTGAAAGTTAGGTCTGCTAAGCTTTTGGGCCACCACATTAAACTTGCGAGTTTCCAGCACTGTTACCCCCTTTAACCCACCCCAACCCCCACCACCCTAGGGCACCCCTCCCCTCCCGCCACCCCACTCACACTGAAATTCGTTCCAGCCACACCTTCTTACCCTCCGCCCCTAATCCCTTGGCAAAAGTATGTGTACGGGCCTGCACAACCATTCCATTTGATCCTTCAAATGTAGGACCCATTAAGTTTTCTCTCCCAAAGTGAAATTTCACGTGCTGTCTTAATTGAATAGTTGTTTAGTGGTGTAGCGATATTTGTCTTGCTTTAATTTTTCAAATAGGGTCGCGCGATATAGCATTTGAAATATTGGCACACTGGCTGTCAGCCGACTCACAAGTTAATATCAGTAATACAATCAATTTACTGTTCACGTCACAATTTCATGACGTAACCAGCACTACTGAGCTAGCTTCCTTGTTTACAAACTCTGCGGGTGGGTATGGAATTGTGGTTATTTGTGAATAAAATATAAAGATAGACTTCTGTCATGCATTGTATTTTTAATAAACATATTTAATTTAATCGCGCTTGGTATTCTAGCAATACATGGAATAATGATTCTCTCGATTTTGTCGCAAAGGTTGAAATGCATAGCCGGGCCAGTGATGTAAACACTGTTGTCCGCCATTTTGTTGAAAACAACAACAACAAATTGCGTAGAGTACCCGAAGATTATTTTGCAAAGAAAATTGTCCCAAACACCGAATTACTTGATTTTTGTCACAGGGAAAGGGCGAATACCATGGTTTTTCATGGCATATGTCCGCCGGCGGGAGAAAGTCGAATTGTTTTGAAAATTGCTTTTGAAGTTGACTTAAAAAGTCGTCTTTCGACGATCGTGTCAACTGCTCGAATGCCGAGTATCTCGGTGTTCAGTTCGGATCTCAGAGAACTAGGAAATTAAACTAAGATGTAAGGAATAAAACCGTGTATTATTTTCGGCTGTGTGTAGTTTGATTCGCCGACAAAGCAGCACTGAAATTGCGACCCGTTCGTCGATTGATTCTGAATCCGAGGAATTTCGAACGTTTTTTCGTTGCTATCTGTATAAAAATATCACTCCGCCATGGATACGCGTTCCCACTGATAGCCTATCCTATAGATGACGTCATAGGCGTTGCAAGGGACAAAACTCGAACAGACTCTGAATTATAGGAATGGTGTATAGAGTCTTTGTAAAGCCTTATCTGCAGTGTTACGTGCGTTACGAAATATGTATTTCCACACATGGATATTAGCATTAAAGGATGTGCGTTTATGGCTGCCACTTCAGTGGTATTTCAGCATTCTGGCAGAGGACATTTGATGGCCAGAACTGGCATGCTAATCACACAAGATGACTAGTAAAAGCATGAGATGGTAAAACATAGAATTCTTGTAATGTGCTTAGCCAGCACAGCAGTGGCAAACGTGATCTGTACTCTCGCACTACAGTCGCCTTTGCTGTTTTCACTAAATGCTTTGACTGTTATCACAACCTATTCAGACGATTTACCTGAAGCTTGCACTACAGTAAAGGTCTTGTTGTTACGAGAGCTTGAACAACAGTTTCAGAAATGTTTCATAGTAGACTGTGTCGATGATTAAGTCCCCTTAGTGATTTGTAGCGTGGCCATAATATATTCACCCCTACATAAAGTCAATATACATTAACACCTTCAATTATATCTGGTTTCATTCATTTATGATGTCATAACCATTGACAAATGTAGTATTAAGATACCTGGAGTAATATAGTATAAATCTTGCCATTGGGGATGGCTGGCGCTAATTTCAAAATTTTCACCCCTCCCTCCCCCACCTCCTTAATTCATCTGGTTCCATTTGCATTTATATAGTAAGCAAAATATTGTTAAATATTTTACATGCACCGTATGCATATTCATATGCAGACACAGTTTCAAGTCAGTGTTATGCCCTTTTTTAAAGTTCAATAGAATTCTGGTACGAAATTTAAACACTTCCCATAACGTTAATTACACAGGCTAACGAAGTCAGTTTAGTCCATTACATGGCTATGCAAAACAAAACATGTGATGATTTAGTTGTGAGGAGCAAATGTACCAGCTTCGAATGCATTAATCAGAATGATATGAAACTTCTCAAGTAATCATGACGCACAAGGTTTGAATACAGCAGACTAGGTTTGATTTAATGTTTTCCTGAGAAATTCTGTAAAGTGCAAAATACGCCTCATGCAACCTGGAGCATCTGTCATTATTTCAGATAGCCTCTATAAGCTCTGTAGTCACTGGATTAAAACTAACTAAAACAATACTCTGATGAAGTTATGGGTCCATCTTAGCAGCCTCTACAGAGCCGCTTAACGACAGGGTACTTATAAATGAAAGCATTTGATTTTATAATATGTAGTTTTCTCATATGTTTTCCATGCAAGTTATATGGTCATCAATCCCATGAAAAATGTATAGAAGAGGTGATTCAGACGAGGACCAACATAATGTCATATGGGCAATAGCAATACTTAGATTCGAATTACTTTATTTGTTTCCCACAGACCTGTCTGTCTTAACGTAAATTTCATGCGATGCTGTAACACTTATACAAAAACGTATATGTTACAGTAGTTTAACAAGTTTGCTTGTATATCAGCAATGCCCTTTAGAATCAAAAGCATAATGCAATGAGTTTCAAAATGTCGGTCGACAAGTTTCGATATTCTGGATTGTACATTTAAAATACTCCTGTACATCTGGAAACTTATTCTAGACATCATGCGGATGTGTATTGTATGTCTACAAGTAGTTTGCAAAATGAATTACTGTCAACTTTACAAACAAGAAAACATCTATAAACACAGAACATACATTATACTATGCTTTTCTATTTAATTAAATGGCTTAATAGTAATTTAATTGACTAATTAACCAATTTGGTAACGTAAACTACATGCGATTGATTTATCTACATTGAATTTTATCTGATTCACAGCTCACACTTTTAAAGTTCTTGCATCTTTATGTGTAAACACAGTTACAAGTAATTTTATGGCTATTTTTCTGCATTAGATTTCAGATGGCAACAGTAAACAATTTATGTATTGTAAACAACACATGCTAATGAAGCCAACTATTTGTAATGGAAATGTTGAGCTAGAAATATATGATATCTTGCTAAAAAAGGCATGATTTACTAAAACGAAACGTGTTGTTCATATATTTATGAAGTGCAGTCCTCGATTTATAAAATATTAAAGTTAGCTCTATGAATGCATGTACATTCAGAAAAAATAGATGTACGGACGGACACATACACAGTTTGATTGAACAGAAACTGTTCTAGTAGGCTTTACTATTGCCGCATGAGGTTTTCAATATGTTCAGCATTTAACTGCGGTGATATTTATACCTCAAATGTACAATAATCATTTTCTAAGCAGTTTTTCGTGATTTTGCACTTAATGACCTTTGACCTCAATTATTCGGTACACAATGGCCAGTCAGGGTTGGCAACCGCCAAAAAATAAACGAGGACATATCGGTAAGTATTTTTAGCATGGTTGCCCATCATGCCGCGAAAGTGCCCACAAACTCATTTTCTAGAGCACTTTTCTCGAATCCGCCACCTGACTAGTCCGGTGGTTTATGAGTGAAATTTTGGATTTGTGGGCACTTTCGCGGCATGACGGGCAACCGGGCTCATTGAAGTCAGTTAACCTACCTAAAACCATTTTGCCCGGTTGCCAGCTCAACAGACGTCATATAAGGTCAAAATCGGGTCAAAGGTCATTTGGTGCATTTCTATATACCAGTTTGTGGGTGAATTATTGAATTAATGTGCACTTTCGCGAAATGAGAGGCAGCTTTTGGCAAAGTAATGAAGTAAACATACCACAAAAGCTTTTGCCAAATTGCCGACGTCATATCTAATCATAACTGGGTCAAAGGTCATTAAGTACACTTTTGTATAGTGGCTTATTATATCATTTATTCTAAAACCAGTCTTTTGAGTTACCAATAGCCCATAGACCTGCCCCACCAGTCTGAATGTGAGGCCTTCTATACTTTTTGTTTTTCCAAAAATATATTACAACATTACATGATACCATTCTCTGCTATCTGACTTGGTGCGTTTGACAGCTATCGCCAATGTAAATACGTTACCATATCAATCCGCTGAATTAGTATGTTACTATACCTCTTATTCAAATGAATATTGAAACGTATATTAATCTTGCTATTGACGAAAAGCATCGTGCTGCTTTTCTATACAATCATATAAGCTATCTCCTATAGAGCATAACTGTTGCCTACGTTACCGATTTTTTCCTACAATTTAATGGACAAACTTATTTCGGATGGATTTACCATTTTACTGAAACCAGCTTATATTTACATTTTACAATAACGCAAATAAAAAGAAAAATGTGAGTGTATCAAACTATGCAGAAAATTACACCGTTACATACGTTACCGGGCATATCTAATCAAAAATCATAAACTAGAGGGAGGTATTCGAGAGAATACAGATATCTTCCCTTACTCGTTTGAATAATAAATGTATAGTTTCCCTTAACCCACACTTTTCGTATCAGATGGCTGTCAAAATATTTTAAGTTCGTTGTGCAAGATGTTTGCAGTAACTCACTTTGTATACATACGTTTCTGTTCTGATTAACTTCTCGTAACGACGTTCCCCAAGCGGCTCAGAGTTAAAAATACGTAACCGTAATATAGGCCTACATGCGTTTAGGACGAGAGTACCAGCTGTAACATAACATGATTCCTTGCGATATTAAAATTTTAGGCTGTGTATTCAGAACGTGATTTTCAGTCAAGTTTCCGCCTCCAGCCTGCTCTTTCGCACAGGCAGTCTTTGGACGAGGGACCTTGCACCATGCGCAAAGGGACGTAGTTTTAGAGCAAATAGTAACCTGATTTGATTCTTGTCTACGCATAAGCGCTACGGTCCCTTTTTTACGCTCCCCTGTATGCAGCTATATTTGAAATAAATAACGGTCACTTGTAAAATACACTTGCCTCGTTCCCAGGCTACACTTCAGGAACTGACTGAATCAAGGATCCTTCGCTTTGTGCGAACATGATAGACTTAAACCAGTCTGTGCATCCTCGCAGCCTGTTTCCGCAGAGTGATTCCGTATAGCAATTAGGTTTGATCGGTGTGGCCAAAATCGCAGGCTAATTGTTATTATTTAATCGCATACATTATAACATATGGCCCATTTTCGCTTCACAACTGAGCCGTCTATTTATAGGCGTTTGCAATACGAGTAACCAATTTACTGGCTCCAGGTTCGCGTATAAGCGTTTAATGCGATGCCGTATCACCCCAGCTCTGTGTTTATTGACGGAACAATAAATCGCTAATTATTCAATTAGAATTTGTAGGCTCAAATATTCCCTTGTCCAGGCCCAGACGAACCCGTTGACTTGCACATTTTGTGGCTAGTTAGAGCAACTCTTCTGATTAAGCTCTTTACCAAAGTGTGACATTTGGGAGGTTTTACTATGCCTTGTACACTGCTGCATTTGCTATCGATTGAAACAGGTACTGGCTATCGTTTCAGCTAAAGCGCTAGCTAACGCGGCTTATATTTCCCGGCTCTGTGTTAATCAAACGGAACAATTAATCGTTAATTACTCATTTATTATTCAATTAATCAAAAATCGCCTCGTACATTCGCTAGTCCATGCGAAGACGGACAAGCTGATATGCACAATGTATGGGTAGGTATAGCCGTTATTCAGATTTTTGTGGATAAAAAAGCGTCTTATGACAGATTTTGCAAAAGTGAACACAATATATCTTCCCATGCCATAGGCAAGGGAAGATATAACCAGAAACATGGCCATTGATATTATAAACAGCATTTTACGAGCTGGCACTACAAAGATCTACTTTTATCTTTAACAGATGAGGCGATGCAATGTTCTAAATATAGATGTTTGGTTATTAGAGCCTGAACAATGGTCTGCTAGGCAATTTTGTAGATGCCTGGGGCAGTACATTTGCCTCTTCTGAAGTATTTTAGTCAGTCAACTGGCACTCATAATTGAATGTGACAATTAATCGACAGAATTTGAACTTGTTCTACAGTGTTGACACAGAGCAAACTTAGCTGAAAAAAAGATATAACTGTCTCTTTAGTTGTGGTTTTTAGGTAGTCGAACAAGATAAAGATGCAGATAGAATATAATATGGAATCACATAACAGAGAGCAATGACTCTCAAGGGGCTTTATTGTAGCCTAAATTTCTAAAACCAAGTCAATATATCCTTTTTTCTTACCCTGTGCTGGTGCCACAGACTTTGTAGCTGTCTGGCAAAACACTGTCTGGCACTGAATTCTACCCATATTAATATTAAAGGAACAACTAACATGACCATATCTCTAGGGGTATTTCGGTAAATTGAGCAGGTGCCACGGTCGATGCACAGGTTTGGCAGCGGCATAGGTAGGTACCATGATATATGCTGATGTCTTTCAATAGCCTGCCCTGACACCACAGTGTTTAGAGACGTTTCTAGTAGATTAAGATGGTTCCCTTTTATCTATACACCTTTCCTATAAATCGATTAAGTCGCGCATGAGTTATCTACCCAAGCAGACTGTGACGTCATCTATAGGAACATCCCATGTAATTCAGTACAACTACAAGCACACATAACATGCATAAAGCAGACGTTTTGTAAATGTGAACTGCAAAAAATACACTGAAAGACCAAATTAAAGTATAATTGCTCTGTTGCCATGTGACATTTTTATTTATATATATTTTTTTATTATTTTAATATCTTATTCAGAATCCCGACAAGACGCTCATGATTTTCATGACCCCTTTCATCGACGCCGTGTTTAACACCCCGGCAATTCATTCACGTTTGTTCAAAATAAAAGAACTACGTTTCGTAAAAATAAGTTTCGTAAACTGAAAAGTTATTTCCATTTTTCCGACATGTAAAACGTCAGCATCCAGGTAGTAACTACGCATTGTTACCAGGCAGATTATAGCGCTGATATTTATGGTTGCTTGTGCGATACATCGTTCTAAAAGCATCAGCATCCAGACAGTTTTCCGTAAGTTTGAACCTGAGTTTGAATTTACTTATCTTCGGTATTATTTATTTGATCGTTTCCATTTCACGGTAGGGTGTTCTTAAAGCTGACACGTGTCTAGGTAATACACAATCATAGGTGTTTGTTTATTGCGGCAATGCGCGCGATTCGGTGATTACACAAACGAATTCCATGTCAGCACACTTTGTTGTCATTTTTAGCGTGTGTCTGCTTTATAATCAGCTAATCGTTTGTAATAACGGTCTGAACATATTCCGCGATTTTCTTTCTTTTCCCTATGTTTTGGAAGGTGTACTGGTGATAAATTCTCTTGATTACGGTAATTTTGGCCCGAAATTTTAGTCGGAAATCTATTAATTTTACGTCAAATTCCATATGCTATAAGCTTATTTTCCGACAAAGAAAGAGCTAAATATAGTTGGAACAAAATAGTTGTCTTAATCTTAATTGTTGAATGTTAGTTTTGAATATACAGAAAACCTGCATTTATTTGGCTACACAATGAAAAACAATACAGTGGGAACGCAGACTCATCACATTTGAGTAATTCATTTTCTGAATGGTCGTCTACGCACAAAAAAGTAATCCCTTTTTTCGCCGGAGAAAAATGGCGGGAAATTTTTGTCAGAAACAGCCCCAAAATAAAGCTCATTTGAAAAGATATGCAGTCGTGGTTTTCTGACGGACCAGATCACAATGAAATTTTATGTTTTATTTTTGAAATCAGATGCATATCGGTACCTCAATGCAGTTTGCACACCCAAAACAACGATCACAATTTGACAACCGTTTTTCAGAAAATTAAAACCCTAAGACAGTACCCCAAAGTTATTTTGCAAAGAAAATTGTCCCAAAAACCAAATTAGATGCCATTATAACTGAACCGTAGTTCATACATTCGACCGTCTTTCAGCGAGGTATATCTACGGGAGAAAGTCTATTTACGTTGAAAATCGATAATGAAGTTGGTCATTTTTACAGCACGTGCGTTTGTCAACACACGGACATCTTTCTGCTGGATCGACTTGAGCCAGTTGAGGAGACCAACTGTTTCTTCATTTATGGTACAGTAAAGTTTGTAATCATTTAGCATACTGTGCATTTATTAAGATTTTGCGTAAGTCTGCCTGCCTGTGATTTTTTGGGCTTCTGAATTTAGGCTACACGCCGAGAACGAACGAGAGAAAGCAAAACAAACACACTGGTACTCGAGTAAACCACAAAGTTTGACAAACGAAAAACATTGAGTGATTGACCGGCTGTTTTTTTAATAGTGGAACAAGAAAGAGCAAGCGGAATGATAATAAATATTTCAAGTGAAACCTACATGCTTTAGTCGAATTACGGACAACTAGCCCCAAGACAACTCGCCCCACAAAAATCTCGCCCCAAGACAAGTCGCCCCTCCTTCAGGTGACAACTCGCCCCACATTCTGAGACAACTCCCCCAGACAACTTCCCCCAAGACAACGCGCCCCACATTCTGAGACCACTCGCCCTTCTAAAGAATTCTGTCCCGGACGACGCCCCCCCCGCCCCTCCCCCCCCCTCCCCCAACCACACGTACCCTTTCAGAAGGCATCCCACAAAAAATACAAGAGACAGCTTGCTCTTACTCATAAATCTGTCAAAACCTGTCCCGTTAGGCGCTAAGGGACCGACCATTTGATATTCTGGGGGGGGGGGGGGGGGGGGCGGAGGGGGGGGGGCTTTGGATATGCAAGAAAAAAAATAAATTAGCTCATGAGGGGATTTTAAAAAAATCAGACATCGAAAAACAATGAAAAAAAAAACCTGGCTCCACCCAAAATTTCTTAAGAAAAGTCTGCAGATAATTCCATTTGAATTGAGTTTTTAAACTGTCACTGGCTTCTGGGGGCGCAGACTCCCCATATTTACAGTAATGTTTTAATATCTACAATTTATTTTTTACACCAGCAGCACCCCCCCCCCCCCCATACTACACATATCATATGTTCATACATTTTACCAAAAGAAATCCTATACAACATTCACATACATGTATTATTGATCAGCCGCATTACGAAGTAAATGTTTCTACTAAATAAAACTGAATTGCAAAGGAGTCACTAGCATGTGGGACACAAAGCCATTATGGCAAAATAAACACTCTAAAAGGAGGCAAAATTCCTAAAAAAAACAACAACCCTTTATTTCTTTTATCATCATTCCTAGTTTTGCTCTATTTTTTCCAATCTTAAAATTGCCATTAAAATTGGGAAATTGCTTTGGTTTCTGGGGGGCGTTGCCCCCTAGACCTCCTTTGTTAACTTCTTAGCAAAGAACTTTTAGCCATTTATTAACTTGCATTCATTTATAATGTGACTCTATCAATAAGTATTTACAAGTAACCATCACACTTGTGTGATAGGCTCTTGGTATTTATCAAACTTTCAAAAGTGCGAATAAAAGCATACAGGGATGTTTGCATCTGTACCATAGATGAACAGGGTAACATGCTCCAGGCACTGGTTTGCAAATGCAAGCTAACCCATGCCCTTATTCATATGATCGGTCCCTAAAGGGGACAACAAATACTAATAAGCATTAATGCATGATTTTAGCATGCCTCCCAGCCACAGTTTGATAATTACTCTGCAGCTGCAGAACCCTCAAAACCTCGCTGCTCAGCCCCTGGGTGTACCAGGTTATCGTTGAAGTGCTTTGGGTATTTCATGTATTTACCAAGGTCCACCCATTCACAACCAGGGTCACGGCGAAGCTCTTCCTTTTTTTTTGGGGGGGGGGGCACAGGGGTGGGGGGAGGGGGCGAGTTGTGTTCTGCATCGGGGACAAGAACGTAGATATTCTAGTAAGGTGAGTGTCTGAGAATATGGGGCGAGTTGTCTTCTGAAAGTGGGACAAGTTGTCTTCTAAAAGATGCAGTTGTAATGACAAGGGAAGTCAGTTTCTGTGCACAAGGCAGTAAGTATCTGCCATATTTTTGAATAAGTGGGTCAAATTTTACCAAACTTCCATGGATATATCGTTTGGACAAGCCAAATAGCATCTTTGCAAGTCAAGGGTACTAAGGCCACTTTGTTTCTTATGTATGTAAGGAACAAAGTGGTCTTAGTACCCTTGGATTGCATAGTGGTCTTAGTACCCTTGGTTTGTAAAGATGTCTAAAAAGTTGATTAGGTTTTGGTGACTTTGACCCCATTTTCAAGGTCACAAGAGGCCTTAGACTTGACCTTCTGTGGTCTGCGTCAGCATGACAATTTCTTGTACCCACAATATTTCTTGAACCAATTTCACCAAACTTGCATGGATATATCATTAGGACAAACATAAGAGCATAATAGATTTTGATCACGTTGACCTTATTTTCAAGGTCTTCGGAGGATTTAGTCTACATATGTGAAAATTTCACTTATACAGTATGCTGTATATCTCTTCAGCCCCCACTTTGAATCTCTTCAAAAGGAGACCGTGTTTGGCAACACATGGGAAGAAACTCGTGCAGAAAGAATTATAATAGTGATTTGAGAAGTAACTTCCCTTATATTGAACTGGCTGACGTACCATAAAGTCTCTAAAGATAGGAGTGAGTGAACTCGGGTTGAACGTCCCACCAACAACGAGGTCATATGGAGACGGGACCTCGGTTTAAAGTATACGAAAGACCGGAGAAGCGGGGGATCGATCTTGCGACCCCTGGATGGGTAGTCCGAAGTCTAAAGATTGGAATTAAGCATAACTGTCTTAAAACTGATGTTTGGTTTTTCACTGCAGTAATGCGTCTAAAGATGCAGATGGAATGACAAACAGCGTAGATCCTGCTTCGGGATCAGTCCGACCAAGATCTGAAGTGTTTGTCTCTATATTATATTACTTTGTATCGAACTGCCCAAATGTACTCACGAAAACGCTAGAAATAGGCTAAAACTTTTGCGAATTTGTTAATGGAGTATTGAGGCTTCAGTTCAATTCAATGAATAATTCAACATTGATTCAACACCGACTCCCAACATTGATTCAGCATTGAATGTCTGCTGGGCCTTTAATACTTCTGTATTCCATGTCAGTCCATTGGCTATCACCCCATGAATGCCATAGGGCCTAACCTATTTTGAGTCGACATTTATTAAAGAGAAAGTCGACTGATCAAGCAAATTTTACCGGCGAGACTCCACTTGGCAGCTGCGCTACCGAGACTCTTTGGACTGTGGGAGTCGGTATGAGCCGAACAAGAGTTGCAAACAATGTTTGGTTTGTAGATTCAGACTCTAGAATAGGTTGAGTTTTCATACGATTTCTAGAATAAGGAAATTACAAATTTGTAGATCTTTGTAATCGTGTCTGTTCCGCGTGTTGTCGCTGATGACATCACACCAAAAACGCACATACACATACTTTTCGATATTTGTTTTATATTTGACCTGAGAAAAGGTGCAGACTTGTCAAAGCTGCCAGGCGACAGAGTCGATTCCCCCCCCCACCCACTCCGCCTCCCCGTTCCTCTCACCATCCAGCACACCGGGCCTGTACGACAGAGAGCGGAGGGTGCACCTCCCATAACCGAGCAAATTACATAAAAAAACATGCAGTTTTCTGCCAGAAAGCGAGTTTACACCCCTAAACTAAAGCTCTAAAAGTGTCCTTAAAATCTGGATTTTCTTAACTTTCTTACCCCAGTGCTGGAAACGGCCAGTGGCCCAGTGGCCAAATGATCCTAATTTTTGTTTCAGGCCACCAGATATCTCCAAAATATGGCCTTTAGTGGCCCAAATTTATCTTTCTGGCAATACTAAATGAATGGAAACTTTAGCTAGTGGATAATTTGGGCCACTGAAAGTTAGGTCTGCTAAGCTTTTGGGCCACCACATTAAACTTGCGAGTTTCCAGCACTGTTACCCCCTTTAACCCACCCCAACCCCCACCACCCTAGGGCACCCCTCCCCTCCCGCCACCCCACTCACACTGAAATTCGTTCCAGCCACACCTTCTTACCCTCCGCCCCTAATCCCTTGGCAAAAGTATGTGTACGGGCCTGCACAACCATTCCATTTGATCCTTCAAATGTAGGACCCATTAAGTTTTCTCTCCCAAAGTGAAATTTCACGTGCTGTCTTAATTGAATAGTTGTTTAGTGGTGTAGCGATATTTGTCTTGCTTTAATTTTTCAAATAGGGTCGCGCGATATAGCATTTGAAATATTGGCACACTGGCTGTCAGCCGACTCACAAGTTAATATCAGTAATACAATCAATTTACTGTTCACGTCACAATTTCATGACGTAACCAGCACTACTGAGCTAGCTTCCTTGTTTACAAACTCTGCGGGTGGGTATGGAATTGTGGTTATTTGTGAATAAAATATAAAGATAGACTTCTGTCATGCATTGTATTTTTAATAAACATATTTAATTTAATCGCGCTTGGTATTCTAGCAATACATGGAATAATGATTCTCTCGATTTTGTCGCAAAGGTTGAAATGCATAGCCGGGCCAGTGATGTAAACACTGTTGTCCGCCATTTTGTTGAAAACAACAACAACAAATTGCGTAGAGTACCCGAAGATTATTTTGCAAAGAAAATTGTCCCAAACACCGAATTACTTGATTTTTGTCACAGGGAAAGGGCGAATACCATGGTTTTTCATGGCATATGTCCGCCGGCGGGAGAAAGTCGAATTGTTTTGAAAATTGCTTTTGAAGTTGACTTAAAAAGTCGTCTTTCGACGATCGTGTCAACTGCTCGAATGCCGAGTATCTCGGTGTTCAGTTCGGATCTCAGAGAACTAGGAAATTAAACTAAGATGTAAGGAATAAAACCGTGTATTATTTTCGGCTGTGTGTAGTTTGATTCGCCGACAAAGCAGCACTGAAATTGCGACCCGTTCGTCGATTGATTCTGAATCCGAGGAATTTCGAACGTTTTTTCGTTGCTATCTGTATAAAAATATCACTCCGCCATGGATACGCGTTCCCACTGATAGCCTATCCTATAGATGACGTCATAGGCGTTGCAAGGGACAAAACTCGAACAGACTCTGAATTATAGGAATGGTGTATAGAGTCTTTGTAAAGCCTTATCTGCAGTGTTACGTGCGTTACGAAATATGTATTTCCACACACGGATATTAGCATTAAAGGATGTGCGTTTATGGCTGCCACTTCAGTGGTATTTCAGCATTCTGGCAGAGGACATTTGATGGCCAGAACTGGCATGCTAATCACACAAGATGACTAGTAAAAGCATGAGATGGTAAAACATAGAATTCTTGTAATGTGCTTAGCCAGCACAGCAGTGGCAAACGTGATCTGTACTCTCGCACTACAGTCGCCTTTGCTGTTTTCACTAAATGCTTTGACTGTTATCACAACCTATTCAGACGATTTACCTGAAGCTTGCACTACAGTAAAGGTCTTGTTGTTACGAGAGCTTGAACAACAGTTTCAGAAATGTTTCATAGTAGACTGTGTCGATGATTAAGTCCCCTTAGTGATTTGTAGCGTGGCCATAATATATTCACCCCTACATAAAGTCAATATACATTAACACCTTCAATTATATCTGGTTTCATTCATTTATGATGTCATAACCATTGACAAATGTAGTATTAAGATACCTGGAGTAATATAGTATAAATCTTGCCATTGGGGATGGCTGGCGCTAATTTCAAAATTTTCACCCCTCCCTCCCCCACCTCCTTAATTCATCTGGTTCCATTTGCATTTATATAGTAAGCAAAATATTGTTAAATATTTTACATGCACCGTATGCATATTCATATGCAGACACAGTTTCAAGTCAGTGTTATGCCCTTTTTTAAAGTTCAATAGAATTCTGGTACGAAATTTAAACACTTCCCATAACGTTAATTACACAGGCTAACGAAGTCAGTTTAGTCCATTACATGGCTATGCAAAACAAAACATGTGATGATTTAGTTGTGAGGAGCAAATGTACCAGCTTCGAATGCATTAATCAGAATGATATGAAACTTCTCAAGTAATCATGACGCACAAGGTTTGAATACAGCAGACTAGGTTTGATTTAATGTTTTCCTGAGAAATTCTGTAAAGTGCAAAATACGCCTCATGCAACCTGGAGCATCTGTCATTATTTCAGATAGCCTCTATAAGCTCTGTAGTCACTGGATTAAAACTAACTAAAACAATACTCTGATGAAGTTATGGGTCCATCTTAGCAGCCTCTACAGAGCCGCTTAACGACAGGGTACTTATAAATGAAAGCATTTGATTTTATAATATGTAGTTTTCTCATATGTTTTCCATGCAAGTTATATGGTCATCAATCCCATGAAAAATGTATAGAAGAGGTGATTCAGACGAGGACCAACATAATGTCATATGGGCAATAGCAATACTTAGATTCGAATTACTTTATTTGTTTCCCACAGACCTGTCTGTCTTAACGTAAATTTCATGCGATGCTGTAACACTTATACAAAAACGTATATGTTACAGTAGTTTAACAAGTTTGCTTGTATATCAGCAATGCCCTTTAGAATCAAAAGCATAATGCAATGAGTTTCAAAATGTCGGTCGACAAGTTTCGATATTCTGGATTGTACATTTAAAATACTCCTGTACATCTGGAAACTTATTCTAGACATCATGCGGATGTGTATTGTATGTCTACAAGTAGTTTGCAAAATGAATTACTGTCAACTTTACAAACAAGAAAACATCTATAAACACAGAACATACATTATACTATGCTTTTCTATTTAATTAAATGGCTTAATAGTAATTTAATTGACTAATTAACCAATTTGGTAACGTAAACTACATGCGATTGATTTATCTACATTGAATTTTATCTGATTCACAGCTCACACTTTTAAAGTTCTTGCATCTTTATGTGTAAACACAGTTACAAGTAATTTTATGGCTATTTTTCTGCATTAGATTTCAGATGGCAACAGTAAACAATTTATGTATTGTAAACAACACATGCTAATGAAGCCAACTATTTGTAATGGAAATGTTGAGCTAGAAATATATGATATCTTGCTAAAAAAGGCATGATTTACTAAAACGAAACGTGTTGTTCATATATTTATGAAGTGCAGTCCTCGATTTATAAAATATTAAAGTTAGCTCTATGAATGCATGTACATTCAGAAAAAATAGATGTACGGACGGACACATACACAGTTTGATTGAACAGAAACTGTTCTAGTAGGCTTTACTATTGCCGCATGAGGTTTTCAATATGTTCAGCATTTAACTGCGGTGATATTTATACCTCAAATGTACAATAATCATTTTCTAAGCAGTTTTTCGTGATTTTGCACTTAATGACCTTTGACCTCAATTATTCGGTACACAATGGCCAGTCAGGGTTGGCAACCGCCAAAAAATAAACGAGGACATATCGGTAAGTATTTTTAGCATGGTTGCCCATCATGCCGCGAAAGTGCCCACAAACTCATTTTCTAGAGCACTTTTCTCGAATCCGCCACCTGACTAGTCCGGTGGTTTATGAGTGAAATTTTGGATTTGTGGGCACTTTCGCGGCATGACGGGCAACCGGGCTCATTGAAGTCAGTTAACCTACCTAAAACCATTTTGCCCGGTTGCCAGCTCAACAGACGTCATATAAGGTCAAAATCGGGTCAAAGGTCATTTGGTGCATTTCTATATACCAGTTTGTGGGTGAATTATTGAATTAATGTGCACTTTCGCGAAATGAGAGGCAGCTTTTGGCAAAGTAATGAAGTAAACATACCACAAAAGCTTTTGCCAAATTGCCGACGTCATATCTAATCATAACTGGGTCAAAGGTCATTAAGTACACTTTTGTATAGTGGCTTATTATATCATTTATTCTAAAACCAGTCTTTTGAGTTACCAATAGCCCATAGACCTGCCCCACCAGTCTGAATGTGAGGCCTTCTATACTTTTTGTTTTTCCAAAAATATATTACAACATTACATGATACCATTCTCTGCTATCTGACTTGGTGCGTTTGACAGCTATCGCCAATGTAAATACGTTACCATATCAATCCGCTGAATTAGTATGTTACTATACCTCTTATTCAAATGAATATTGAAACGTATATTAATCTTGCTATTGACGAAAAGCATCGTGCTGCTTTTCTATACAATCATATAAGCTATCTCCTATAGAGCATAACTGTTGCCTACGTTACCGATTTTTTCCTACAATTTAATGGACAAACTTATTTCGGATGGATTTACCATTTTACTGAAACCAGCTTATATTTACATTTTACAATAACGCAAATAAAAAGAAAAATGTGAGTGTATCAAACTATGCAGAAAATTACACCGTTACATACGTTACCGGGCATATCTAATCAAAAATCATAAACTAGAGGGAGGTATTCGAGAGAATACAGATATCTTCCCTTACTCGTTTGAATAATAAAGGTATAGTTTCCCTTAACCCACACTTTTCGTATCAGATGGCTGTCAAAATATTTTAAGTTCGTTGTGCAAGATGTTTGCAGTAACTCACTTTGTATACATACGTTTCTGTTCTGATTAACTTCTCGTAACGACGTTCCCCAAGCGGCTCAGAGTTAAAAATACGTAACCGTAATATAGGCCTACATGCGTTTAGGACGAGAGTACCAGCTGTAACATAACATGATTCCTTGCGATATTAAAATTTTAGGCTGTGTATTCAGAACGTGATTTTCAGTCAAGTTTCCGCCTCCAGCCTGCTCTTTCGCACAGGCAGTCTTTGGACGAGGGACCTTGCACCATGCGCAAAGGGACGTAGTTTTAGAGCAAATAGTAACCTGATTTGATTCTTGTCTACGCATAAGCGCTACGGTCCCTTTTTTACGCTCCCCTGTATGCAGCTATATTTGAAATAAATAACGGTCACTTGTAAAATACACTTGCCTCGTTCCCAGGCTACACTTCAGGAACTGACTGAATCAAGGATCCTTCGCTTTGTGCGAACATGATAGACTTAAACCAGTCTGTGCATCCTCGCAGCCTGTTTCCGCAGAGTGATTCCGTATAGCAATTAGGTTTGATCGGTGTGGCCAAAATCGCAGGCTAATTGTTATTATTTAATCGCATACATTATAACATATGGCCCATTTTCGCTTCACAACTGAGCCGTCTATTTATAGGCGTTTGCAATACGAGTAACCAATTTACTGGCTCCAGGTTCGCGTATAAGCGTTTAATGCGATGCCGTATCACCCCAGCTCTGTGTTTATTGACGGAACAATAAATCGCTAATTATTCAATTAGAATTTGTAGGCTCAAATATTCCCTTGTCCAGGCCCAGACGAACCCGTTGACTTGCACATTTTGTGGCTAGTTAGAGCAACTCTTCTGATTAAGCTCTTTACCAAAGTGTGACATTTGGGAGGTTTTACTATGCCTTGTACACTGCTGCATTTGCTATCGATTGAAACAGGTACTGGCTATCGTTTCAGCTAAAGCGCTAGCTAACGCGGCTTATATTTCCCGGCTCTGTGTTAATCAAACGGAACAATTAATCGTTAATTACTCATTTATTATTCAATTAATCAAAAATCGCCTCGTACATTCGCTAGTCCATGCGAAGACGGACAAGCTGATATGCACAATGTATGGGTAGGTATAGCCGTTATTCAGATTTTTGTGGATAAAAAAGCGTCTTATGACAGATTTTGCAAAAGTGAACACAATATATCTTCCCATGCCATAGGCAAGGGAAGATATAACCAGAAACATGGCCATTGATATTATAAACAGCATTTTACGAGCTGGCACTACAAAGATCTACTTTTATCTTTAACAGATGAGGCGATGCAATGTTCTAAATATAGATGTTTGGTTATTAGAGCCTGAACAATGGTCTGCTAGGCAATTTTGTAGATGCCTGGGGCAGTACATTTGCCTCTTCTGAAGTATTTTAGTCAGTCAACTGGCACTCATAATTGAATGTGACAATTAATCGACAGAATTTGAACTTGTTCTACAGTGTTGACACAGAGCAAACTTAGCTGAAAAAAAGATATAACTGTCTCTTTAGTTGTGGTTTTTAGGTAGTCGAACAAGATAAAGATGCAGATAGAATATAATATGGAATCACATAACAGAGAGCAATGACTCTCAAGGGGCTTTATTGTAGCCTAAATTTCTAAAACCAAGTCAATATATCCTTTTTTCTTACCCTGTGCTGGTGCCACAGACTTTGTAGCTGTCTGGCAAAACACTGTCTGGCACTGAATTCTACCCATATTAATATTAAAGGAACAACTAACATGACCATATCTCTAGGGGTATTTCGGTAAATTGAGCAGGTGCCACGGTCGATGCACAGGTTTGGCAGCGGCATAGGTAGGTACCATGATATATGCTGATGTCTTTCAATAGCCTGCCCTGACACCACAGTGTTTAGAGACGTTTCTAGTAGATTAAGATGGTTCCCTTTTATCTATACACCTTTCCTATAAATCGATTAAGTCGCGCATGAGTTATCTACCCAAGCAGACTGTGACGTCATCTATAGGAACATCCCATGTAATTCAGTACAACTACAAGCACACATAACATGCATAAAGCAGACGTTTTGTAAATGTGAACTGCAAAAAATACACTGAAAGACCAAATTAAAGTATAATTGCTCTGTTGCCATGTGACATTTTTATTTATATATATTTTTTTATTATTTTAATATCTTATTCAGAATCCCGACAAGACGCTCATGATTTTCATGACCCCTTTCATCGACGCCGTGTTTAACACCCCGGCAATTCATTCACGTTTGTTCAAAATAAAAGAACTACGTTTCGTAAAAATAAGTTTCGTAAACTGAAAAGTTATTTCCATTTTTCCGACATGTAAAACGTCAGCATCCAGGTAGTAACTACGCATTGTTACCAGGCAGATTATAGCGCTGATATTTATGGTTGCTTGTGCGATACATCGTTCTAAAAGCATCAGCATCCAGACAGTTTTCCGTAAGTTTGAACCTGAGTTTGAATTTACTTATCTTCGGTATTATTTATTTGATCGTTTCCATTTCACGGTAGGGTGTTCTTAAAGCTGACACGTGTCTAGGTAATACACAATCATAGGTGTTTGTTTATTGCGGCAATGCGCGCGATTCGGTGATTACACAAACGAATTCCATGTCAGCACACTTTGTTGTCATTTTTAGCGTGTGTCTGCTTTATAATCAGCTAATCGTTTGTAATAACGGTCTGAACATATTCCGCGATTTTCTTTCTTTTCCCTATGTTTTGGAAGGTGTACTGGTGATAAATTCTCTTGATTACGGTAATTTTGGCCCGAAATTTTAGTCGGAAATCTATTAATTTTACGTCAAATTCCATATGCTATAAGCTTATTTTCCGACAAAGAAAGAGCTAAATATAGTTGGAACAAAATAGTTGTCTTAATCTTAATTGTTGAATGTTAGTTTTGAATATACAGAAAACCTGCATTTATTTGGCTACACAATGAAAAACAATACAGTGGGAACGCAGACTCATCACATTTGAGTAATTCATTTTCTGAATGGTCGTCTACGCACAAAAAAGTAATCCCTTTTTTCGCCGGAGAAAAATGGCGGGAAATTTTTGTCAGAAACAGCCCCAAAATAAAGCTCATTTGAAAAGATATGCAGTCGTGGTTTTCTGACGGACCAGATCACAATGAAATTTTATGTTTTATTTTTGAAATCAGATGCATATCGGTACCTCAATGCAGTTTGCACACCCAAAACAACGATCACAATTTGACAACCGTTTTTCAGAAAATTAAAACCCTAAGACAGTACCCCAAAGTTATTTTGCAAAGAAAATTGTCCCAAAAACCAAATTAGATGCCATTATAACTGAACCGTAGTTCATACATTCGACCGTCTTTCAGCGAGGTATATCTACGGGAGAAAGTCTATTTACGTTGAAAATCGATAATGAAGTTGGTCATTTTTACAGCACGTGCGTTTGTCAACACACGGACATCTTTCTGCTGGATCGACTTGAGCCAGTTGAGGAGACCAACTGTTTCTTCATTTATGGTACAGTAAAGTTTGTAATCATTTAGCATACTGTGCATTTATTAAGATTTTGCGTAAGTCTGCCTGCCTGTGATTTTTTGGGCTTCTGAATTTAGGCTACACGCCGAGAACGAACTCGAGTAAACCACAAAGTTTGACAAACGAAAAACATTGAGTGATTGACCGGCTGTTTTTTTAATAGTGGAACAAGAAAGAGCAAGCGGAATGATAATAAATATTTCAAGTGAAACCTACATGCTTTAGTCGAATTACGGACAACTCGCCCCAAGACAACTCGCCCCACAAAAATCTCGCCCCAAGACAAGTCGCCCCTCCTTCAGGTGACAACTCGCCCCACATTCTGAGACAACTCCCCCAGACAACTTCCCCCAAGACAACGCGCCCAACATTCTGAGACCACTCGCCCTTCTAAAGAATTCTGTCCCGGACGACGCCCCCCCCCCGCCCCTCCCCCCCCCCTCCCCCAACCACACGTACCCTTTCAGAAGGCATCCCACAAAAAATACAAGAGACAGCTTGCTCTTACTCATAAATCTGTCAAAACCTGTCCCGTTAGGCGCTAAGGGACCGACCATTTGATATTCTGGGGGGGGGGGGGGGCGGAGGGGGGGGGGCTTTGGATATGCAAGAAAAAAAATAAATTAGCTCATGAGGGGATTTTAAAAAAATCAGACATCGAAAAACAATGAAAAAAAAAACCTGGCTCCACCCAAAATTTCTTAAGAAAAGTCTGCAGATAATTCCATTTGAATTGAGTTTTTAAACTGTCACTGGCTTCTGGGGGCGCAGACTCCCCATATTTACAGTAATGTTTTAATATCTACAATTTATTTTTTACACCAGCAGCACCCCCCCCCCCCCCATACTACACATATCATATGTTCATACATTTTACCAAAAGAAATCCTATACAACATTCACATACATGTATTATTGATCAGCCGCATTACGAAGTAAATGTTTCTACTAAATAAAACTGAATTGCAAAGGAGTCACTAGCATGTGGGACACAAAGCCATTATGGCAAAATAAACACTCTAAAAGGAGGCAAAATTCCTAAAAAAAAAACAACCCTTTATTTCTTTTATCATCATTCCTAGTTTTGCTCTATTTTTTCCAATCTTAAAATTGCCATTAAAATTGGGAAATTGCTTTGGTTTCTGGGGGGCGTTGCCCCCTAGACCTCCTTTGTTAACTTCTTAGCAAAGAACTTTTAGCCATTTATTAACTTGCATTCATTTATAATGTGACTCTATCAATAAGTATTTACAAGTAACCATCACACTTGTGTGATAGGCTCTTGGTATTTATCAAACTTTCAAAAGTGCGAATAAAAGCATACAGGGATGTTTGCATCTGTACCATAGATGAACAGGGTAACATGCTCCAGGCACTGGTTTGCAAATGCAAGCTAACCCATGCCCTTATTCATATGATCGGTCCCTAAAGGGGACAACAAATACTAATAAGCATTAATGCATGATTTTAGCATGCCTCCCAGCCACAGTTTGATAATTACTCTGCAGCTGCAGAACCCTCAAAACCTCGCTGCTCAGCCCCTGGGTGTACCAGGTTATCGTTGAAGTGCTTTGGGTATTTCATGTATTTACCAAGGTCCACCCATTCACAACCAGGGTCACGGCGAAGCTCTTCCTTTTTTTTTGGGGGGGGGGGCACAGGGGTGGGGGGAGGGGGCGAGTTGTGTTCTGCATCGGGGACAAGAACGTAGATATTCTAGTAAGGTGAGTGTCTGAGAATATGGGGCGAGTTGTCTTCTGAAAGTGGGACAAGTTGTCTTCTAAAAGATGCAGTTGTAATGACAAGGGAAGTCAGTTTCTGTGCACAAGGCAGTAAGTATCTGCCATATTTTTGAATAAGTGGGTCAAATTTTACCAAACTTCCATGGATATATCGTTTGGACAAGCCAAATAGCATCTTTGCAAGTCAAGGGTACTAAGGCCACTTTGTTTCTTATGTATGTAAGGAACAAAGTGGTCTTAGTACCCTTGGATTGCATAGTGGTCTTAGTACCCTTGGTTTGTAAAGATGTCTAAAAAGTTGATTAGGTTTTGGTGACTTTGACCCCATTTTCAAGGTCACAAGAGGCCTTAGACTTGACCTTCTGTGGTCTGCGTCAGCATGACAATTTCTTGTACCCACAATATTTCTTGAACCAATTTCACCAAACTTGCATGGATATATCATTAGGACAAACATAAGAGCATAATAGATTTTGATCACGTTGACCTTATTTTCAAGGTCTTCGGAGGATTTAGTCTACATATGTGAAAATTTCACTTATACAGTATGCTGTATATCTCTTCAGCCCCCACTTTGAATCTCTTCAAAAGGAGACCGTGTTTGGCAACACATGGGAAGAAACTCGTGCAGAAAGAATTATAATAGTGATTTGAGAAGTAACTTCCCTTATATTGAACTGGCTGACGTACCATAAAGTCTCTAAAGATAGGAGTGAGTGAACTCGGGTTGAACGTCCCACCAACAACGAGGTCATATGGAGACGGGACCTCGGTTTAAAGTATACGAAAGACCGGAGAAGCGGGGGATCGATCTTGCGACCCCTGGATGGGTAGTCCGAAGTCTAAAGATTGGAATTAAGCATAACTGTCTTAAAACTGATGTTTGGTTTTTCACTGCAGTAATGCGTCTAAAGATGCAGATGGAATGACAAACAGCGTAGATCCTGCTTCGGGATCAGTCCGACCAAGATCTGAAGTGTTTGTCTCTATATTATATTACTTTGTATCGAACTGCCCAAATGTACTCACGAAAACGCTAGAAATAGGCTAAAACTTTTGCGAATTTGTTAATGGAGTATTGAGGCTTCAGTTCAATTCAATGAATAATTCAACATTGATTCAACACCGACTCCCAACATTGATTCAGCATTGAATGTCTGCTGGGCCTTTAATACTTCTGTATTCCATGTCAGTCCATTGGCTATCACCCCATGAATGCCATAGGGCCTAACCTATTTTGAGTCGACATTTATTAAAGAGAAAGTCGACTGATCAAGCAAATTTTACCGGCGAGACTCCACTTGGCAGCTGCGCTACCGAGACTCTTTGGACTGTGGGAGTCGGTATGAGCCGAACAAGAGTTGCAAACAATGTTTGGTTTGTAGATTCAGACTCTAGAATAGGTTGAGTTTTCATACGATTTCTAGAATAAGGAAATTACAAATTTGTAGATCTTTGTAATCGTGTCTGTTCCGCGTGTTGTCGCTGATGACATCACACCAAAAACGCACATACACATACTTTTCGATATTTGTTTTATATTTGACCTGAGAAAAGGTGCAGACTTGTCAAAGCTGCCAGGCGACAGAGTCGATTCCCCCCCCCACCCACTCCGCCTCCCCGTTCCTCTCACCATCCAGCACACCGGGCCTGTACGACAGAGAGCGGAGGGTGCACCTCCCATAACCGAGCAAATTACATAAAAAAACATGCAGTTTTCTGCCAGAAAGCGAGTTTACACCCCTAAACTAAAGCTCTAAAAGTGTCCTTAAAATCTGGATTTTCTTAACTTTCTTACCCCAGTGCTGGAAACGGCCAGTGGCCCAGTGGCCAAATGATCCTAATTTTTGTTTCAGGCCACCAGATATCTCCAAAATATGGCCTTTAGTGGCCCAAATTTATCTTTCTGGCAATACTAAATGAATGGAAACTTTAGCTAGTGGATAATTTGGGCCACTGAAAGTTAGGTCTGCTAAGCTTTTGGGCCACCACATTAAACTTGCGAGTTTCCAGCACTGTTACCCCCTTTAACCCACCCCAACCCCCACCACCCTAGGGCACCCCTCCCCTCCCGCCACCCCACTCACACTGAAATTCGTTCCAGCCACACCTTCTTACCCTCCGCCCCTAATCCCTTGGCAAAAGTATGTGTACGGGCCTGCACAACCATTCCATTTGATCCTTCAAATGTAGGACCCATTAAGTTTTCTCTCCCAAAGTGAAATTTCACGTGCTGTCTTAATTGAATAGTTGTTTAGTGGTGTAGCGATATTTGTCTTGCTTTAATTTTTCAAATAGGGTCGCGCGATATAGCATTTGAAATATTGGCACACTGGCTGTCAGCCGACTCACAAGTTAATATCAGTAATACAATCAATTTACTGTTCACGTCACAATTTCATGACGTAACCAGCACTACTGAGCTAGCTTCCTTGTTTACAAACTCTGCGGGTGGGTATGGAATTGTGGTTATTTGTGAATAAAATATAAAGATAGACTTCTGTCATGCATTGTATTTTTAATAAACATATTTAATTTAATCGCGCTTGGTATTCTAGCAATACATGGAATAATGATTCTCTCGATTTTGTCGCAAAGGTTGAAATGCATAGCCGGGCCAGTGATGTAAACACTGTTGTCCGCCATTTTGTTGAAAACAACAACAACAAATTGCGTAGAGTACCCGAAGATTATTTTGCAAAGAAAATTGTCCCAAACACCGAATTACTTGATTTTTGTCACAGGGAAAGGGCGAATACCATGGTTTTTCATGGCATATGTCCGCCGGCGGGAGAAAGTCGAATTGTTTTGAAAATTGCTTTTGAAGTTGACTTAAAAAGTCGTCTTTCGACGATCGTGTCAACTGCTCGAATGCCGAGTATCTCGGTGTTCAGTTCGGATCTCAGAGAACTAGGAAATTAAACTAAGATGTAAGGAATAAAACCGTGTATTATTTTCGGCTGTGTGTAGTTTGATTCGCCGACAAAGCAGCACTGAAATTGCGACCCGTTCGTCGATTGATTCTGAATCCGAGGAATTTCGAACGTTTTTTCGTTGCTATCTGTATAAAAATATCACTCCGCCATGGATACGCGTTCCCACTGATAGCCTATCCTATAGATGACGTCATAGGCGTTGCAAGGGACAAAACTCGAACAGACTCTGAATTATAGGAATGGTGTATAGAGTCTTTGTAAAGCCTTATCTGCAGTGTTACGTGCGTTACGAAATATGTATTTCCACACACGGATATTAGCATTAAAGGATGTGCGTTTATGGCTGCCACTTCAGTGGTATTTCAGCATTCTGGCAGAGGACATTTGATGGCCAGAACTGGCATGCTAATCACACAAGATGACTAGTAAAAGCATGAGATGGTAAAACATAGAATTCTTGTAATGTGCTTAGCCAGCACAGCAGTGGCAAACGTGATCTGTACTCTCGCACTACAGTCGCCTTTGCTGTTTTCACTAAATGCTTTGACTGTTATCACAACCTATTCAGACGATTTACCTGAAGCTTGCACTACAGTAAAGGTCTTGTTGTTACGAGAGCTTGAACAACAGTTTCAGAAATGTTTCATAGTAGACTGTGTCGATGATTAAGTCCCCTTAGTGATTTGTAGCGTGGCCATAATATATTCACCCCTACATAAAGTCAATATACATTAACACCTTCAATTATATCTGGTTTCATTCATTTATGATGTCATAACCATTGACAAATGTAGTATTAAGATACCTGGAGTAATATAGTATAAATCTTGCCATTGGGGATGGCTGGCGCTAATTTCAAAATTTTCACCCCTCCCTCCCCCACCTCCTTAATTCATCTGGTTCCATTTGCATTTATATAGTAAGCAAAATATTGTTAAATATTTTACATGCACCGTATGCATATTCATATGCAGACACAGTTTCAAGTCAGTGTTATGCCCTTTTTTAAAGTTCAATAGAATTCTGGTACGAAATTTAAACACTTCCCATAACGTTAATTACACAGGCTAACGAAGTCAGTTTAGTCCATTACATGGCTATGCAAAACAAAACATGTGATGATTTAGTTGTGAGGAGCAAATGTACCAGCTTCGAATGCATTAATCAGAATGATATGAAACTTCTCAAGTAATCATGACGCACAAGGTTTGAATACAGCAGACTAGGTTTGATTTAATGTTTTCCTGAGAAATTCTGTAAAGTGCAAAATACGCCTCATGCAACCTGGAGCATCTGTCATTATTTCAGATAGCCTCTATAAGCTCTGTAGTCACTGGATTAAAACTAACTAAAACAATACTCTGATGAAGTTATGGGTCCATCTTAGCAGCCTCTACAGAGCCGCTTAACGACAGGGTACTTATAAATGAAAGCATTTGATTTTATAATATGTAGTTTTCTCATATGTTTTCCATGCAAGTTATATGGTCATCAATCCCATGAAAAATGTATAGAAGAGGTGATTCAGACGAGGACCAACATAATGTCATATGGGCAATAGCAATACTTAGATTCGAATTACTTTATTTGTTTCCCACAGACCTGTCTGTCTTAACGTAAATTTCATGCGATGCTGTAACACTTATACAAAAACGTATATGTTACAGTAGTTTAACAAGTTTGCTTGTATATCAGCAATGCCCTTTAGAATCAAAAGCATAATGCAATGAGTTTCAAAATGTCGGTCGACAAGTTTCGATATTCTGGATTGTACATTTAAAATACTCCTGTACATCTGGAAACTTATTCTAGACATCATGCGGATGTGTATTGTATGTCTACAAGTAGTTTGCAAAATGAATTACTGTCAACTTTACAAACAAGAAAACATCTATAAACACAGAACATACATTATACTATGCTTTTCTATTTAATTAAATGGCTTAATAGTAATTTAATTGACTAATTAACCAATTTGGTAACGTAAACTACATGCGATTGATTTATCTACATTGAATTTTATCTGATTCACAGCTCACACTTTTAAAGTTCTTGCATCTTTATGTGTAAACACAGTTACAAGTAATTTTATGGCTATTTTTCTGCATTAGATTTCAGATGGCAACAGTAAACAATTTATGTATTGTAAACAACACATGCTAATGAAGCCAACTATTTGTAATGGAAATGTTGAGCTAGAAATATATGATATCTTGCTAAAAAAGGCATGATTTACTAAAACGAAACGTGTTGTTCATATATTTATGAAGTGCAGTCCTCGATTTATAAAATATTAAAGTTAGCTCTATGAATGCATGTACATTCAGAAAAAATAGATGTACGGACGGACACATACACAGTTTGATTGAACAGAAACTGTTCTAGTAGGCTTTACTATTGCCGCATGAGGTTTTCAATATGTTCAGCATTTAACTGCGGTGATATTTATACCTCAAATGTACAATAATCATTTTCTAAGCAGTTTTTCGTGATTTTGCACTTAATGACCTTTGACCTCAATTATTCGGTACACAATGGCCAGTCAGGGTTGGCAACCGCCAAAAAATAAACGAGGACATATCGGTAAGTATTTTTAGCATGGTTGCCCATCATGCCGCGAAAGTGCCCACAAACTCATTTTCTAGAGCACTTTTCTCGAATCCGCCACCTGACTAGTCCGGTGGTTTATGAGTGAAATTTTGGATTTGTGGGCACTTTCGCGGCATGACGGGCAACCGGGCTCATTGAAGTCAGTTAACCTACCTAAAACCATTTTGCCCGGTTGCCAGCTCAACAGACGTCATATAAGGTCAAAATCGGGTCAAAGGTCATTTGGTGCATTTCTATATACCAGTTTGTGGGTGAATTATTGAATTAATGTGCACTTTCGCGAAATGAGAGGCAGCTTTTGGCAAAGTAATGAAGTAAACATACCACAAAAGCTTTTGCCAAATTGCCGACGTCATATCTAATCATAACTGGGTCAAAGGTCATTAAGTACACTTTTGTATAGTGGCTTATTATATCATTTATTCTAAAACCAGTCTTTTGAGTTACCAATAGCCCATAGACCTGCCCCACCAGTCTGAATGTGAGGCCTTCTATACTTTTTGTTTTTCCAAAAATATATTACAACATTACATGATACCATTCTCTGCTATCTGACTTGGTGCGTTTGACAGCTATCGCCAATGTAAATACGTTACCATATCAATCCGCTGAATTAGTATGTTACTATACCTCTTATTCAAATGAATATTGAAACGTATATTAATCTTGCTATTGACGAAAAGCATCGTGCTGCTTTTCTATACAATCATATAAGCTATCTCCTATAGAGCATAACTGTTGCCTACGTTACCGATTTTTTCCTACAATTTAATGGACAAACTTATTTCGGATGGATTTACCATTTTACTGAAACCAGCTTATATTTACATTTTACAATAACGCAAATAAAAAGAAAAATGTGAGTGTATCAAACTATGCAGAAAATTACACCGTTACATACGTTACCGGGCATATCTAATCAAAAATCATAAACTAGAGGGAGGTATTCGAGAGAATACAGATATCTTCCCTTACTCGTTTGAATAATAAATGTATAGTTTCCCTTAACCCACACTTTTCGTATCAGATGGCTGTCAAAATATTTTAAGTTCGTTGTGCAAGATGTTTGCAGTAACTCACTTTGTATACATACGTTTCTGTTCTGATTAACTTCTCGTAACGACGTTCCCCAAGCGGCTCAGAGTTAAAAATACGTAACCGTAATATAGGCCTACATGCGTTTAGGACGAGAGTACCAGCTGTAACATAACATGATTCCTTGCGATATTAAAATTTTAGGCTGTGTATTCAGAACGTGATTTTCAGTCAAGTTTCCGCCTCCAGCCTGCTCTTTCGCACAGGCAGTCTTTGGACGAGGGACCTTGCACCATGCGCAAAGGGACGTAGTTTTAGAGCAAATAGTAACCTGATTTGATTCTTGTCTACGCATAAGCGCTACGGTCCCTTTTTTACGCTCCCCTGTATGCAGCTATATTTGAAATAAATAACGGTCACTTGTAAAATACACTTGCCTCGTTCCCAGGCTACACTTCAGGAACTGACTGAATCAAGGATCCTTCGCTTTGTGCGAACATGATAGACTTAAACCAGTCTGTGCATCCTCGCAGCCTGTTTCCGCAGAGTGATTCCGTATAGCAATTAGGTTTGATCGGTGTGGCCAAAATCGCAGGCTAATTGTTATTATTTAATCGCATACATTATAACATATGGCCCATTTTCGCTTCACAACTGAGCCGTCTATTTATAGGCGTTTGCAATACGAGTAACCAATTTACTGGCTCCAGGTTCGCGTATAAGCGTTTAATGCGATGCCGTATCACCCCAGCTCTGTGTTTATTGACGGAACAATAAATCGCTAATTATTCAATTAGAATTTGTAGGCTCAAATATTCCCTTGTCCAGGCCCAGACGAACCCGTTGACTTGCACATTTTGTGGCTAGTTAGAGCAACTCTTCTGATTAAGCTCTTTACCAAAGTGTGACATTTGGGAGGTTTTACTATGCCTTGTACACTGCTGCATTTGCTATCGATTGAAACAGGTACTGGCTATCGTTTCAGCTAAAGCGCTAGCTAACGCGGCTTATATTTCCCGGCTCTGTGTTAATCAAACGGAACAATTAATCGTTAATTACTCATTTATTATTCAATTAATCAAAAATCGCCTCGTACATTCGCTAGTCCATGCGAAGACGGACAAGCTGATATGCACAATGTATGGGTAGGTATAGCCGTTATTCAGATTTTTGTGGATAAAAAAGCGTCTTATGACAGATTTTGCAAAAGTGAACACAATATATCTTCCCATGCCATAGGCAAGGGAAGATATAACCAGAAACATGGCCATTGATATTATAAACAGCATTTTACGAGCTGGCACTACAAAGATCTACTTTTATCTTTAACAGATGAGGCGATGCAATGTTCTAAATATAGATGTTTGGTTATTAGAGCCTGAACAATGGTCTGCTAGGCAATTTTGTAGATGCCTGGGGCAGTACATTTGCCTCTTCTGAAGTATTTTAGTCAGTCAACTGGCACTCATAATTGAATGTGACAATTAATCGACAGAATTTGAACTTGTTCTACAGTGTTGACACAGAGCAAACTTAGCTGAAAAAAAGATATAACTGTCTCTTTAGTTGTGGTTTTTAGGTAGTCGAACAAGATAAAGATGCAGATAGAATATAATATGGAATCACATAACAGAGAGCAATGACTCTCAAGGGGCTTTATTGTAGCCTAAATTTCTAAAACCAAGTCAATATATCCTTTTTTCTTACCCTGTGCTGGTGCCACAGACTTTGTAGCTGTCTGGCAAAACACTGTCTGGCACTGAATTCTACCCATATTAATATTAAAGGAACAACTAACATGACCATATCTCTAGGGGTATTTCGGTAAATTGAGCAGGTGCCACGGTCGATGCACAGGTTTGGCAGCGGCATAGGTAGGTACCATGATATATGCTGATGTCTTTCAATAGCCTGCCCTGACACCACAGTGTTTAGAGACGTTTCTAGTAGATTAAGATGGTTCCCTTTTATCTATACACCTTTCCTATAAATCGATTAAGTCGCGCATGAGTTATCTACCCAAGCAGACTGTGACGTCATCTATAGGAACATCCCATGTAATTCAGTACAACTACAAGCACACATAACATGCATAAAGCAGACGTTTTGTAAATGTGAACTGCAAAAAATACACTGAAAGACCAAATTAAAGTATAATTGCTCTGTTGCCATGTGACATTTTTATTTATATATATTTTTTTATTATTTTAATATCTTATTCAGAATCCCGACAAGACGCTCATGATTTTCATGACCCCTTTCATCGACGCCGTGTTTAACACCCCGGCAATTCATTCACGTTTGTTCAAAATAAAAGAACTACGTTTCGTAAAAATAAGTTTCGTAAACTGAAAAGTTATTTCCATTTTTCCGACATGTAAAACGTCAGCATCCAGGTAGTAACTACGCATTGTTACCAGGCAGATTATAGCGCTGATATTTATGGTTGCTTGTGCGATACATCGTTCTAAAAGCATCAGCATCCAGACAGTTTTCCGTAAGTTTGAACCTGAGTTTGAAATTACTTATCTTCGGTATTATTTATTTGATCGTTTCCATTTCACGGTAGGGTGTTCTTAAAGCTGACACGTGTCTAGGTAATACACAATCATAGGTGTTTGTTTATTGCGGCAATGCGCGCGATTCGGTGATTACACAAACGAATTCCATGTCAGCACACTTTGTTGTCATTTTTAGCGTGTGTCTGCTTTATAATCAGCTAATCGTTTGTAATAACGGTCTGAACATATTCCGCGATTTTCTTTCTTTTCCCTATGTTTTGGAAGGTGTACTGGTGATAAATTCTCTTGATTACGGTAATTTTGGCCCGAAATTTTAGTCGGAAATCTATTAATTTTACGTCAAATTCCATATGCTATAAGCTTATTTTCCGACAAAGAAAGAGCTAAATATAGTTGGAACAAAATAGTTGTCTTAATCTTAATTGTTGAATGTTAGTTTTGAATATACAGAAAACCTGCATTTATTTGGCTACACAATGAAAAACAATACAGTGGGAACGCAGACTCATCACATTTGAGTAATTCATTTTCTGAATGGTCGTCTACGCACAAAAAAGTAATCCCTTTTTTCGCCGGAGAAAAATGGCGGGAAATTTTTGTCAGAAACAGCCCCAAAATAAAGCTCATTTGAAAAGATATGCAGTCGTGGTTTTCTGACGGACCAGATCACAATGAAATTTTATGTTTTATTTTTGAAATCAGATGCATATCGGTACCTCAATGCAGTTTGCACACCCAAAACAACGATCACAATTTGACAACCGTTTTTCAGAAAATTAAAACCCTAAGACAGTACCCCAAAGTTATTTTGCAAAGAAAATTGTCCCAAAAACCAAATTAGATGCCATTATAACTGAACCGTAGTTCATACATTCGACCGTCTTTCAGCGAGGTATATCTACGGGAGAAAGTCTATTTACGTTGAAAATCGATAATGAAGTTGGTCATTTTTACAGCACGTGCGTTTGTCAACACACGGACATCTTTCTGCTGGATCGACTTGAGCCAGTTGAGGAGACCAACTGTTTCTTCATTTATGGTACAGTAAAGTTTGTAATCATTTAGCATACTGTGCATTTATTAAGATTTTGCGTAAGTCTGCCTGCCTGTGATTTTTTGGGCTTCTGAATTTAGGCTACACGCCGAGAACGAACGAGAGAAAGCAAAACAAACACACTGGTACTCGAGTAAACCACAAAGTTTGACAAACGAAAAACATTGAGTGATTGACCGGCTGTTTTTTTAATAGTGGAACAAGAAAGAGCAAGCGGAATGATAATAAATATTTCAAGTGAAACCTACATGCTTTAGTCGAATTACGGACAACTCGCCCCAAGACAACTCGCCCCACAAAAATCTCGCCCCAAGACAAGTCGCCCCTCCTTCAGGTGACAACTCGCCCCACATTCTGAGACAACTCCCCCAGACAACTTCCCCCAAGACAACGCGCCCCACATTCTGAGACCACTCGCCCTTCTAAAGAATTCTGTCCCGGACGACGCCCCCCCCGCCCCTCGCCCCCCCCCTCCCCCAACCACACGTACCCTTTCAGAAGGCATCCCACAAAAAATACAAGAGACAGCTTGCTCTTACTCATAAATCTGTCAAAACCTGTCCCGTTAGGCGCTAAGGGACCGACCATTTGATATTCTGGGGGGGGGGGGGGGGGGGGGGGGCGGAGGGGGGGGGGGGGGCTTTGGATATGCAAGAAAAAAAATAAATTAGCTCATGAGGGGATTTTAAAAAAAATCAGACATCGAAAAACAATGAAAAAAAAAACCTGGCTCCACCCAAAATTTCTTAAGAAAAGTCTGCAGATAATTCCATTTGAATTGAGTTTTTAAACTGTCACTGGCTTCTGGGGGCGCAGACTCCCCATATTTACAGTAATGTTTTAATATCTACAATTTATTTTTTACACCAGCAGCACCCCCCCCCCCCATACTACACATATCATATGTTCATACATTTTACCAAAAGAAATCCTATACAACATTCACATACATGTATTATTGATCAGCCGCATTACGAAGTAAATGTTTCTACTAAATAAAACTGAATTGCAAAGGAGTCACTAGCATGTGGGACACAAAGCCATTATGGCAAAATAAACACTCTAAAAGGAGGCAAAATTCCTAAAAAAAAAACAACCCTTTATTTCTTTTATCATCATTCCTAGTTTTGCTCTATTTTTTCCAATCTTAAAATTGCCATTAAAATTGGGAAATTGCTTTGGTTTCTGGGGGGCGTTGCCCCCTAGACCTCCTTTGTTAACTTCTTAGCAAAGAACTTTTAGCCATTTATTAACTTGCATTCATTTATAATGTGACTCTATCAATAAGTATTTACAAGTAACCATCACACTTGTGTGATAGGCTCTTGGTATTTATCAAACTTTCAAAAGTGCGAATAAAAGCATACAGGGATGTTTGCATCTGTACCATAGATGAACAGGGTAACATGCTCCAGGCACTGGTTTGCAAATGCAAGCTAACCCATGCCCTTATTCATATGATCGGTCCCTAAAGGGGACAACAAATACTAATAAGCATTAATGCATGATTTTAGCATGCCTCCCAGCCACAGTTTGATAATTACTCTGCAGCTGCAGAACCCTCAAAACCTCGCTGCTCAGCCCCTGGGTGTACCAGGTTATCGTTGAAGTGCTTTGGGTATTTCATGTATTTACCAAGGTCCACCCATTCACAACCAGGGTCACGGCGAAGCTCTTCCTTTTTTTTTGGGGGGGGGGGGGGGCACAGGGGTGGGGGGAGGGGGCGAGTTGTGTTCTGCATCGGGGACAAGAACGTAGATATTCTAGTAAGGTGAGTGTCTGAGAATATGGGGCGAGTTGTCTTCTGAAAGTGGGACAAGTTGTCTTCTAAAAGATGCAGTTGTAATGACAAGGGAAGTCAGTTTCTGTGCACAAGGCAGTAAGTATCTGCCATATTTTTGAATAAGTGGGTCAAATTTTACCAAACTTCCATGGATATATCGTTTGGACAAGCCAAATAGCATCTTTGCAAGTCAAGGGTACTAAGGCCACTTTGTTTCTTATGTATGTAAGGAACAAAGTGGTCTTAGTACCCTTGGATTGCATAGTGGTCTTAGTACCCTTGGTTTGTAAAGATGTCTAAAAAGTTGATTAGGTTTTGGTGACTTTGACCCCATTTTCAAGGTCACAAGAGGCCTTAGACTTGACCTTCTGTGGTCTGCGTCAGCATGACAATTTCTTGTACCCACAATATTTCTTGAACCAATTTCACCAAACTTGCATGGATATATCATTAGGACAAACATAAGAGCATAATAGATTTTGATCACGTTGACCTTATTTTCAAGGTCTTCGGAGGATTTAGTCTACATATGTGAAAATTTCACTTATACAGTATGCTGTATATCTCTTCAGCCCCCACTTTCAATCTCTTCAAAAGGAGACCGTGTTTGGCAACACATGGGAAGAAACTCGTGCAGAAAGAATTATAATAGTGATTTGAGAAGTAACTTCCCTTATATTGAACTGGCTGACGTACCATAAAGTCTCTAAAGATAGGAGTGAGTGAACTCGGGTTGAACGTCCCACCAACAACGAGGTCATATGGAGACGGGACCTCGGTTTAAAGTATACGAAAGACCGGAGAAGCGGGGGATCGATCTTGCGACCCCTGGATGGGTAGTCCGAAGTCTAAAGATTGGAATTAAGCATAACTGTCTTAAAACTGATGTTTGGTTTTTCACTGCAGTAATGCGTCTAAAGATGCAGATGGAATGACAAACAGCGTAGATCCTGCTTCGGGATCAGTCCGACCAAGATCTGAAGTGTTTGTCTCTATATTATATTACTTTGTATCGAACTGCCCAAATGTACTCACGAAAACGCTAGAAATAGGCTAAAACTTTTGCGAATTTGTTAATGGAGTATTGAGGCTTCAGTTCAATTCAATGAATAATTCAACATTGATTCAACACCGACTCCCAACATTGATTCAGCATTGAATGTCTGCTGGGCCTTTAATACTTCTGTATTCCATGTCAGTCCATTGGCTATCACCCCATGAATGCCATAGGGCCTAACCTATTTTGAGTCGACATTTATTAAAGAGAAAGTCGACTGATCAAGCAAATTTTACCGGCGAGACTCCACTTGGCAGCTGCGCTACCGAGACTCTTTGGACTGTGGGAGTCGGTATGAGCCGAACAAGAGTTGCAAACAATGTTTGGTTTGTAGATTCAGACTCTAGAATAGGTTGAGTTTTCATACGATTTCTAGAATAAGGAAATTACAAATTTGTAGATCTTTGTAATCGTGTTTGTTCCGCGTGTTGTCGCTGATGACATCACACCAAAAACGCACATACACATACTTTTCGATATTTGTTTTATATTTGACCTGAGAAAAGGTGCAGACTTGTCAAAGCTGCCAGGCGACAGAGTCGATTCCCCCCCCCCACCCACTCCGCCTCCCCGTTCCTCTCACCATCCAGCACACCGGGCCTGTACGACAGAGAGCGGAGGGTGCACCTCCCATAACCGAGCAAATTACATAAAAAAACATGCAGTTTTCTGCCAGAAAGCGAGTTTACACCCCTAAACTAAAGCTCTAAAAGTGTCCTTAAAATCTGGATTTTCTTAACTTTCTTACCCCAGTGCTGGAAACGGCCAGTGGCCCAGTGGCCAAATGATCCTAATTTTTGTTTCAGGCCACCAGATATCTCCAAAATATGGCCTTTAGTGGCCCAAATTTATCTTTCTGGCAATACTAAATGAATGGAAACTTTAGCTAGTGGATAATTTGGGCCACTGAAAGTTAGGTCTGCTAAGCTTTTGGGCCACCACATTAAACTTGCGAGTTTCCAGCACTGTTACCCCCTTTAACCCACCCCAACCCCCACCACCCTAGGGCACCCCTCCCCTCCCGCCACCCCACTCACACTGAAATTCGTTCCAGCCACACCTTCTTACCCTCCGCCCCTAATCCCTTGGCAAAAGTATGTGTACGGGCCTGCACAACCATTCCATTTGATCCTTCAAATGTAGGACCCATTAAGTTTTCTCTCCCAAAGTGAAATTTCACGTGCTGTCTTAATTGAATAGTTGTTTAGTGGTGTAGCGATATTTGTCTTGCTTTAATTTTTCAAATAGGGTCGCGCGATATAGCATTTGAAATATTGGCACACTGGCTGTCAGCCGACTCACAAGTTAATATCAGTAATACAATCAATTTACTGTTCACGTCACAATTTCATGACGTAACCAGCACTACTGAGCTAGCTTCCTTGTTTACAAACTCTGCGGGTGGGTATGGAATTGTGGTTATTTGTGAATAAAATATAAAGATAGACTTCTGTCATGCATTGTATTTTTAATAAACATATTTAATTTAATCGCGCTTGGTATTCTAGCAATACATGGAATAATGATTCTCTCGATTTTGTCGCAAAGGTTGAAATGCATAGCCGGGCCAGTGATGTAAACACTGTTGTCCGCCATTTTGTTGAAAACAACAACAACAAATTGCGTAGAGTACCCGAAGATTATTTTGCAAAGAAAATTGTCCCAAACACCGAATTACTTGATTTTTGTCACAGGGAAAGGGCGAATACCATGGTTTTTCATGGCATATGTCCGCCGGCGGGAGAAAGTCGAATTGTTTTGAAAATTGCTTTTGAAGTTGACTTAAAAAGTCGTCTTTCGACGATCGTGTCAACTGCTCGAATGCCGAGTATCTCGGTGTTCAGTTCGGATCTCAGAGAACTAGGAAATTAAACTAAGATGTAAGGAATAAAACCGTGTATTATTTTCGGCTGTGTGTAGTTTGATTCGCCGACAAAGCAGCACTGAAATTGCGACCCGTTCGTCGATTGATTCTGAATCCGAGGAATTTCGAACGTTTTTTCGTTGCTATCTGTATAAAAATATCACTCCGCCATGGATACGCGTTCCCACTGATAGCCTATCCTATAGATGACGTCATAGGCGTTGCAAGGGACAAAACTCGAACAGACTCTGAATTATAGGAATGGTGTATAGAGTCTTTGTAAAGCCTTATCTGCAGTGTTACGTGCGTTACGAAATATGTATTTCCACACATGGATATTAGCATTAAAGGATGTGCGTTTATGGCTGCCACTTCAGTGGTATTTCAGCATTCTGGCAGAGGACATTTGATGGCCAGAACTGGCATGCTAATCACACAAGATGACTAGTAAAAGCATGAGATGGTAAAACATAGAATTCTTGTAATGTGCTTAGCCAGCACAGCAGTGGCAAACGTGATCTGTACTCTCGCACTACAGTCGCCTTTGCTGTTTTCACTAAATGCTTTGACTGTTATCACAACCTATTCAGACGATTTACCTGAAGCTTGCACTACAGTAAAGGTCTTGTTGTTACGAGAGCTTGAACAACAGTTTCAGAAATGTTTCATAGTAGACTGTGTCGATGATTAAGTCCCCTTAGTGATTTGTAGCGTGGCCATAATATATTCACCCCTACATAAAGTCAATATACATTAACACCTTCAATTATATCTGGTTTCATTCATTTATGATGTCATAACCATTGACAAATGTAGTATTAAGATACCTGGAGTAATATAGTATAAATCTTGCCATTGGGGATGGCTGGCGCTAATTTCAAAATTTTCACCCCTCCCTCCCCCACCTCCTTAATTCATCTGGTTCCATTTGCATTTATATAGTAAGCAAAATATTGTTAAATATTTTACATGCACCGTATGCATATTCATATGCAGACACAGTTTCAAGTCAGTGTTATGCCCTTTTTTAAAGTTCAATAGAATTCTGGTACGAAATTTAAACACTTCCCATAACGTTAATTACACAGGCTAACGAAGTCAGTTTAGTCCATTACATGGCTATGCAAAACAAAACATGTGATGATTTAGTTGTGAGGAGCAAATGTACCAGCTTCGAATGCATTAATCAGAATGATATGAAACTTCTCAAGTAATCATGACGCACAAGGTTTGAATACAGCAGACTAGGTTTGATTTAATGTTTTCCTGAGAAATTCTGTAAAGTGCAAAATACGCCTCATGCAACCTGGAGCATCTGTCATTATTTCAGATAGCCTCTATAAGCTCTGTAGTCACTGGATTAAAACTAACTAAAACAATACTCTGATGAAGTTATGGGTCCATCTTAGCAGCCTCTACAGAGCCGCTTAACGACAGGGTACTTATAAATGAAAGCATTTGATTTTATAATATGTAGTTTTCTCATATGTTTTCCATGCAAGTTATATGGTCATCAATCCCATGAAAAATGTATAGAAGAGGTGATTCAGACGAGGACCAACATAATGTCATATGGGCAATAGCAATACTTAGATTCGAATTACTTTATTTGTTTCCCACAGACCTGTCTGTCTTAACGTAAATTTCATGCGATGCTGTAACACTTATACAAAAACGTATATGTTACAGTAGTTTAACAAGTTTGCTTGTATATCAGCAATGCCCTTTAGAATCAAAAGCATAATGCAATGAGTTTCAAAATGTCGGTCGACAAGTTTCGATATTCTGGATTGTACATTTAAAATACTCCTGTACATCTGGAAACTTATTCTAGACATCATGCGGATGTGTATTGTATGTCTACAAGTAGTTTGCAAAATGAATTACTGTCAACTTTACAAACAAGAAAACATCTATAAACACAGAACATACATTATACTATGCTTTTCTATTTAATTAAATGGCTTAATAGTAATTTAATTGACTAATTAACCAATTTGGTAACGTAAACTACATGCGATTGATTTATCTACATTGAATTTTATCTGATTCACAGCTCACACTTTTAAAGTTCTTGCATCTTTATGTGTAAACACAGTTACAAGTAATTTTATGGCTATTTTTCTGCATTAGATTTCAGATGGCAACAGTAAACAATTTATGTATTGTAAACAACACATGCTAATGAAGCCAACTATTTGTAATGGAAATGTTGAGCTAGAAATGTATGATATCTTGCTAAAAAAGGCATGATTTACTAAAACGAAACGTGTTGTTCATATATTTATGAAGTGCAGTCCTCGATTTATAAAATATTAAAGTTAGCTCTATGAATGCATGTACATTCAGAAAAAATAGATGTACGGACGGACACATACACAGTTTGATTGAACAGAAACTGTTCTAGTAGGCTTTACTATTGCCGCATGAGGTTTTCAATATGTTCAGCATTTAACTGCGGTGATATTTATACCTCAAATGTACAATAATCATTTTCTAAGCAGTTTTTCGTGATTTTGCACTTAATGACCTTTGACCTCAATTATTCGGTACACAATGGCCAGTCAGGGTTGGCAACCGCCAAAAAATAAACGAGGACATATCGGTAAGTATTTTTAGCATGGTTGCCCATCATGCCGCGAAAGTGCCCACAAACTCATTTTCTAGAGCACTTTTCTCGAATCCGCCACCTGACTAAAATATCCCGTGACTTATAGGTGCGGGAAAAGTATCCAAACTAGGGATTTGATATTTGGGGTATTGCTAGGTTGTAGATCATCTGATCAAATTTTAGACCCTTTACGTAAATATATGACTGAACTATGCCTTATTTCGACTTTGGCATTTTCCAACTTTTTCTGCATGTTGTCTGATAAACACGGCTTTACAGTGTTACCAAGTTTCCTAAAACTGCCTTTTAAAGTTATGAAGCTGAAACGATTTGTGACGGACAAACAGCAGACAGCTATAGGAAAATGGGGTATGTCTCCCCTCTCATTTTACCCAGATATAGATTTCCCCCATGGAACCATATACCAACACGCAACTGAATATACCTTTAACCTTGATGCAGCACAGGGGACTGATAAAAAGAAGCTTCCTCCCAAAATTTTGTATTGGAAATGCCTAATATTGCACAATAATACCGCAAGCCTTCTCCCATTGGATTTTGGCACCGCCCAACAGTTAGTAGCCTACTAGAACCTGTGCACTACAGCCTACGTCAGCAGCATACATGTGAATTAAAACAAACAAGGGGCCGTATTCATAAAGCCACTTAAGTCGTTGCTATGCTGTTGCTAAGGCTAAATATCTATAAAGGAGATTCCCTACAACTATGAAATTTGGTCTGGAGGAACAGTCTTTGTACGACTGTTCCTCCAGAGCAAATTTCATAGTTGTAGGGAATCTCCTTCATAGGAATTTGGCCTTAGCAACAGCATAGCAACCACTTAAGTCGTTTTATGAATACGGCCCCAGGTGAAGGTTTTCAATAGTCTTGTGGCCGTAGGGACAGTGTTTGTGGGAGCCTACAGTGTCTTAGGCACAGGTTATGAAAGAGGGAGCCTATCTTTCTTCTTTCGTAGCCATTATCCTTTCTTGATTCGAAACAAGTACCCATTAACTGCTGAGATGACAGAGTCAGTAATTCAGTCGTTAACACGGCTGGCGACTCGAACCTGCGACTTTCTGCGCGGAAGAGCAGAGCAGATTTCTATTCTTTTTTGTTTGCTGTACCGTTTTTTCGTCCATGGCACAATAACTTGCATCATTTTAGAGTTTTAAAAATGTCAAGAAGTGAAAAATGCGTTTTCGTGTTATTTTGTCATTTTTAAGGGTGCTGCATGCAATTGGAAAATTACGTTTTCATGTTATGTATCAAACGCAAATTTCACAGATATGTGAAAATTGCATTCGAATTTTGTGAAAAATGCGACCGGGATTGTCACACGTGTGAAAAGGGCGTTACGCACTTTTCACACATGTGAAAAATGCGTTCTGTGAATATTGCGGTCTCACAGAGCGAGCTAGCAATTATTTTTTCAAACTCTTTCACACATTATCAGGCTGAGCAGATGAAAAAAGATGCGGTCTGTGTCCAAATTTTTTTGTCAAAACACACAGGTGAGACTATTTTAACAAGGTTGAACAATTTCATCTATACACCAGTGATCATGTAAGAAATGTATTATTTATACTGTAGGTGTTACATAGGTAAGCTTGCCTACCCTATATTTAATAAATGCATCCAGTGTACATTACCTTGTACATGGTTGAACATTTGAGTAAAAGCTACCGTTTTCATCTGATCTACATTAACGTTACAATTTGAGAAAGAGTTGGAATAAATAATTGCTAGTACGCTCTTCATTATGCAATAACGCACCTTCAGTACTACGTAAATTTTCAATAACGATGTTAATTTTTTTTATTATTGCGCAGAAAACTAACCTTTGATATTTCCTTATAAAAACACTTTTTAAGCAGCATGTACGTCTATTTTGTATTCTAAGCTGTAAAGAACAAAAAAAAAATAAAAAATAAAAAAAAAATAAGAAGTCTGCTAACTTTCAGGGAGATCCCTTACTTTTTTATGGTTTTATGCAAATTTTTATATTTACCATAAATCACCACCTTAACTAACAATATTTATGATGATACAAAAATATAGATAATGATAATAATAAAATCAAAATATTTGAATTCTAAATGCAATATCAGATGCATTTCGGTTTTCATGGGTTTTTTTTCGCCATTTTACCTAGATCAGCTGGAGTGGTCGGGTCGGGCAATGGTGCTAGGTAACTTTCAGTGCTGGGGCGTCGTATCAATTTGGATAATAGTACGGCAATGGCCTACTGTGCTTGCAGTAGGTGCGGGTTGGGGTTGTTTGGACATTTTTCTCTCGCCTATCGTATCTCTTTTCTTCCTCTCTCTTGGAGACGGCTCAATATGGACTGAAATACTGTCTCAAAGAGCCGTTAAACCCAAAACACCCAACCAAGATTAACATATACTCAAAAAAATATTAAAGGGTCAAACTTTTACCCTGAGATATCTGGAACATTTCACACATTTGGTAAAATAAATCATTTCTACCTTCCATTTTGTTCATTTTGCAAGTTTTATACACATGAAGTTTGAATCTATAGCCTTTGTCTTGACCAAGTCCAGGCTTTAAGTCAAACTACCCCTAAAATGAAAGATGTTTGAATTCCCATAGAGAATTGATAGTGTGTCAGTTTAGTCGGGCATAACTTCTAAAATTGCTATGAGTTTTAAAATTGTTACAGCTTGCTGGCCTTAAAAATGGTTAAATTTGATGACTATGGAGTAATTTTGCAAAATAATCATGAATTGGCAAAATCGAAAATTTTGGTGAATTTGTTCCCTATGGACTTCTGACCACTTTGATTTTGAGGGTAGTGTGAATTGAAGTCTGGACTTGGAAAGACAAAGGCTATCGATTCAAACTTCATGTGTATAAAACTTGCAAAATGAACAAAATGGAAGGTAGAAATGATTTATTTTACCAAATGTTTGAAATGTTCCAGAAATCCCAGGGTAAAAGTTTGACCCCATAATATTTTTTCGAGTATATATTGTGACTTCCAGTTTGCTTCCCATGATAACTTTGCCCTTTCTTTCATATAAGAGCTGACCTCAAAGACAAGGGAGACACTGAAAATAATTTATGATCATTTCGGTCTACACTGTTCCCTGACAAATCATACCATTGAAAATTTAAATCCTGAAATGATTGGATATTTGGAATTATGTAAAACTGAAGGTTGAAGGTAATATCCATGTTTGAGATTTTTTTATCCGGATTTGAATATTTTTGTATGTCTATTTTTTTTTATTGTTTGGTAACATTTGTCTTCTTATTCTTTATTAAGATTATATTTTAATACTTATTTTTATAACACAAATAAAAATAGATATTAAATATTTTTTTGTCTTTTTAAATGTTACTGCTTCCTCCAGTAGGCCCTACATTATTATCATGCATGTCAATCTACTTTACACACTATGTCATCTACCTGTTACATACTAAGATTCATCTCTAAATATTTTATCCATCTAAACTCCGGTAATCAGATGTTGTATCTCAAAAATGATTTAATAAATCACATCCAACACTTTGTTTGACAAGGGAAATATAATCAGTGATCCGTGTCTAGTTTTAATTGGTTGCTCCTTAAATTATGTTAATGAGTGACATGTCTTTTACTTATGCTATAACAATTACTACTCGTGCTAACAGTGTTTCTCACAAATTGTTGATTTCCTCTATCAGACATTATATATAAATATTCTTGTAAGGTTCTGCAAGTCATAACATTTTCTGAATCTGAGGAGTAAATATCAAGTTATAAGTAAAGCTAAATTATAATTTCTGTTATACATTTGGATAGTCATCACTTTTAACAATGAGGTATAGTTTAATCTATCTAGATATTAATCATTTTCTTCTTTGATTGGAAAAAGGAAAACAGAAAAGCAAATAATAATTATAATGATAATAATAAAAAAGATAAAATAATAAAAAAGTAAGAATAAGAAAAGAAAGACAGCCAGAAAAGGAATCTTTTTAATTCATTTATTTTCCATTCTTTGTTTTTCCATTTTATTATTTCATTATTTTTTTAATTATTATTTACTTCATTTATTTATTTTTTTATGTTTCAGGCGAAAAAATTAGTAGAAAAAAAAATAAATAAAAGATAACACTAAGCATTTTGCTGTTAAATGCTGTGATTGTGGGGATAAGTAGCTGTGCGTAAGCTGTTATGACTCCAGCACCCTCTTATCATTTTTTTTTGTCTCTGTGTCAGTCATTTTCTCCTCTTTACTTGAAGCAGAGTGCTACAGTGTAATGACTATATTTATTTCGTTGTTTATGAATTCTGTGTATCCAAGGTGAATGGGTACACTTTCAGGGGAAGCAACTGTCATTTTCAATATTTTTCGACCCTATCAATTGGGATCCAATCTTACTCCCTCTTTTGGAAGTGCTTTGTTTTTCAGAGACACAAACAGCAAATCATTATTCATTTAAATATTATTTATGTTTATATTTCAGAATGCAGCTGTTTGCCGATGACAGTCCCCTGACCAAGTGGGATGAAGATCTTACAGCAGTTATTACCCCTTCTAGCAAGGGCGAAAACTTCTTTGATTCTGGTTTCAAGTCTGATCTGTCGGTAAGTAATTAATAATAAGCATCAGAGTTATTTCTTCTTTCTTGGAGAAACAAGAAAAATTAAAAAAAAAAAAAAAATAGAAAGAAAGAAAGAAATTGACATTTCAGTGGCTTGCGTGTGCTGAGTATTTTAGTTCACCTGAGCTATTGTCAAAGCCGCCATACGTCCGTTCAGTCGTCCGTCCGCATGTCCTTCTAATACTTATATGAAACATCAGAACAGCAAGAAGACTAAAGCTTCGTAGTAATTTGAAATGGTAACCATGCTCAAATAAGGTCAGAACCTCGTTCATATGGCTTCTCCAAACGACTGGACCGATTAATTAATTAAACAGTTGTCAATCATAATGCACCTGTTTAATTTGTACAAAAAATATGTCTTTAAACCAAGAAATGTAGTAAATTCAATTGAAGTTTTTGTTTCGCGGCGCAGCCGCGTATAATTTCAGTATTGTTCCATATTTCACAAGATTTCATTGGTCAAACAACGCGTTTGTCAAAATTTGGCCAATAATATCAAAGATCAACGAATATTTAATCTTCTTTTTTTTCCCCGTCGTACTGCACTGCGTGAATACTAGCACTCTATCAGATGTCAATTCAAAATGTTTCTCTTGTTTGTAAATTTACAATAGAAATTTGATCGAAAACAAACGCAGATATTCGAAACTTTCATATTTTTCCGTTGTAGATCTACTTTCGATTTCTACTTTCGTTTTAATGCACACAAACAAACATTGCATCATGTTGGTAACTGTTTTGAAATCAGGTCAATCTAAAGATTGACCGCGGTCCATTTTGGTATTCCAAATTGGACAGCTCAATCTTGAGATAGACCATTGTCGCTATCCAGTGTCAAAATTACCGTTGCGGGTGCCTACCGACATAGCTCACTTAGTCATATTCATGAAAGTTATTGTCAACTCTTCACCTAGAGACATATTACAAAACTCACTTCCATTTAATCTGCGCCGATTATCTTTTTTTTTTAAATGATTTTTCTTGTTTATTTTCAGATTACAATACCATCCACAGGAAAATCTCGCCGCTTCAGATCGCGGGATGTAAAAAGAAGCCTGTTTCTAGGAAAGCGCCTTGCGGAAGACCAGGAAATCGAAGACTTTTCTCCTTTGACAAAGAAGACGAGAGACACCGAGGAACAACTGTCTGCTTGTTCAATAAAGGTAAAATTATGTTTTATGTTTAGTCTGCTGAGAAAAAAGTGAGGAGTCTGATTAGCTGCCTATTTAATATTGCTTCTTATAATCTGGAGAATAATGAATAATCATGTTGTAAGCATTTAATGATATAATTATTTCAAATCACATTTTGAATCAATGGACTTTTAAAACGAGAAGAAGGGAAGCTTCGTTTGACCGAAATAGTCAGCTCCGACATCTTAAAGCTGTGCATAATATTGCCCTCGTCTGCCAAACATAGCGGACGCTATAGAATTCTCGACAGGTTGCGATAAGGTGGATGTTAGCCCGTTTTAGGAGAAAACTGCCACGGAGCGTCAAAGGATTGTTTTTAAGGGAGGGAGGTGCATTTTTAAGGAAAGCAACTCTGCCATTTTCGTTTTTGCCTCTCTTTTTAATTGGGAGTAACAATTTGCTCGAATAGTATACCCAATTTTAATGGTTTAGTCGTTTGAAGAGCTAGCAAGAAGTCACAGTAGTTGTTGCCCTTTGTAAAAATGATGGGAAAACACGGAGGTGTACAAATCACCTCAAATGCACTGACAGGGATCGTATCATGACGGGTGCTGATAGGAGATGTTCATCTTCGCATGTAAAGGGTGCTCTTATGGTTAAGGACAAATCTAATCTTTGTAATATACCCTAATGTGCTTAAGAATTGGGACACCTAAAGCCGTTAAATTTTCCATTTGTCCAAGATAGAAAATTGTGGGTTTGAGGTTCCCAATATATAAGCAGTTTAGGGTAAATATGTTCTTCATTTTTAGCAGGATGCCGGATCAGCTACCGTCGACTCGGAAAGTATCGTGACTGCAGTTGATCGACTGACGTCAGATGAAGATCTCGTGGCTGATGGATCACGTTCCTACAGTCTTCCTACGATCCCCGGGAAACATAAAGATCTGAAGGCCATCTCTCCAGATACAGTAAGTTATAAAAAAAGAACCATTTTTTTCCCATAATAATTCACTTTATGTATATGATTAACTCGAAGTTTGCTAAGTATAAAAACTATTTTAACTCATGAATCATTGGAAATGTATCGAACCATAATTTCTAGAATTGTGAAAAGCAGGAATATTTACTGATAGAACTTATAGCATGATGTAAACTTTGAATCAGATGTCTTAAACGGCTCATATATTACAATGCATTAAATAGTTTACGACTTTGTTACCAAATACACTGATACTTTTTGTTTAAAAATGTGAGAAGCTTTTGCAATGCAAAACTTTCTCACTTTTTTCCAACAAAAAAAACACAAAAAAACATCTGAGATTTAACGTTTGAAATTTTAACCAAATGTTAACTAAAAGCACTGATGGGTCCTGGTATGCATTTTTGATAGTGTGGTACATGTAGTGGAACACTTTTAATAATAAAAAAATCATTTCTTTACAGATGGCTGATGTGGTGCACGGTTGCTATGATGACAAGTTGGGTCACGTGACTATCATCGACTGTAGATATCCGTATGAGTTTGACGGCGGTCATATCAAAGTAAGTGCTACCTCATACATTTACCAAAATATACACTGAAAACGTGCATATTATGCCTCCGTGGCGGGGGCGTTAAAATTTGCTCCTTTTTGTCAATCCGTCTGTCCGTTCGTCACACTTTATGGTATATAGTTTGTGTAGTCAACTCCTCCCTCAGTTTTTAATGGACCGTTTTTAAACTTTGCATACATATGAACATAATGAAGATGTGAATGTGTGTTTTTGCTGGAGAAAAAAATAATTTTTGACGGAATTATGGCCTTTTAAACTTAGTTATTTTGGGTAGCGTTTTACACAGTAGGGTATGAAGTTTTTGTAATGTTTTCAATAGATTCTTTGTATATAGTGTTTGTGCTTAAAAGGTGTTTTACGGTGTACACATGTCCTGTTACAGGCGCTACATGGCGGCATCTTAAGTGTCTTACAAACTCACTTTTCCAGTTTTTTTCTCTCTCAAAATTGGCAAATTCCTTATTGTATTTTATGGCCTTCAGCTAGAAAGAAACATAAGCTTGAATATTTCTAGTTCTTACTGTTTTACCATAATCTTTGGGAACTTAAAGTCTCCATAGTCCTATCAGCGGTAAAAACGCCGAAACTTAAATCATTGTAAAAAGGGCTTCAACCTTCACGTTTGATCATAAAATGTGGATTGGTGTGCATATATTGAGTCATATAGCTGGCAAAAAGTAGGGAAAACAAGTTTTTGAAAAATAACAAATCGCTCCACAAAATGCAATTTCCTGTTCTGTTTTCCCGTCTAGCAATGCTATATAATCAAAGGCGGGATAGTGACTGGGACTCCACGCCTGTACATTGTATTTTTACCATTTTATGAAATCGAAAGTAGGTCATTTTAGTTGCCAACTCAAATGACCCAAATAAGTTTTCAAACCATTTTTATATGAAACTCAAGGATGTTTTATTTTTAAAAGCTGGCTAATCACGGTCATTCACAATAACGAAACTATAGTGAAAAGCTTGTAGCGATACCTCATGATAATTTTTTTCATATTGATAGAGCAATGGGGCCTTTAACTGTAATTATCCTTCAGTTTAAATTGATGTTTCAAACGGTGTTGAAGATTCCAAGAATACAGTGGCAGTCTGATATGCGCCGACACTGCTTTCCCAGGTCCTTCTGTCCCAGTATCTTGGTCATATCACATTCTTTCCACTTTGTATATGAGCCGCGACACGACAAAACCAACAATGTGGTTGTGCGCCCAGCGAAGACTTAGATCAGCCCGGGCGTCCGCCTGGTCAGCTCAGACTTTTTGCTAAGCGCTTAAAGGGTAGCTAAGGGTCTAAGCTACCTCTATGCGGACAGCGAAGACACAGATCAGACTGGGCGGATGCCCAGGCTGATCTGAGTCTGCGATGGGCGCACAACCACATTGTTGGTTTTCTCGTCTCGCGGCTCATATATTCTTATTTTCTTTATTTTCAGGGTGCGATGAATTTGTACACCAGAGATGCTGTTTATTCATTATTGAAACAGACAGTGACGTCAGATCTGCCTCACGTGCTCATCTTCCACTGTGAGTTCTCATCAGAACGAGGTCCAAAGATGTCTCGTTTCTTACGAGATCAAGACCGAGAACTGAACAAAGACTGTTATCCCAGACTGAACTATCCTGAGATGTATATTCTGGAAGGTGGATACAAGGCTTTCTATGAGAACCAAATGGTATGTATGTGCTACTGTATATCTTCGTCAAAATTAGCACTCGCAGACAATATGGCAATTTGGATATACGACAACCAAGGCCCAAAAGTAATTCCCCATCAAATCTTATGCATTTATATCTTTACGAGAAATTAATTTCCGCAGATCCCCTGAGCCCAATAAGAGCATAATGAAACATTCAGTTGCCTTGAAATTTCCTCCCATTCCATGACTAGTATTTCATGTTCTTCGCATGGCTGAGTAAGGGCTAGTGACGTAAGACTGAGGTCGCACTGAAATCGATGCGTCGTGATGACGTATAGTTCCTCTTCTAGATAAGAAGACTTGTATATCAACATTTATATAGTATTCCTAAAGGGGCACAAATCCTTCTGCCATTTTAGTATTTCTATTTTAAACGTATTTGTTCGCCTTTCTTTCTTATTGCTGGCGATAAATAGGCCTACTTTGGTTTTTAACCCTAAACTACGTTTCCATTGTCTTTTTTCAGGATCTGTGTGAACCAGTCAACTACAAGCCTATGCTGCATGCGGACCACACCTCAGATTTACGTCACTTCCGTGTAAAATCCAAGTCATGGACGGCCGGAGAGAAACAGAAGAAGAAGCCGATGAAACGTTCAATGTCTCGACTCAACTTGGCGTTCTAGACGAGAAATATGCCTCAACGGCAAAATTATGAACTTCAGACAAAGTGCTAAAATGACCTAAAAGTGCTATATCCAATGTGCTATGAAAAAGAAAACACCCAGCGTAATGACAACGTCGAAAGAACGTCTTATCAGCGTCACTGCACCGTCGAGATGTTACATTGACGCGGATACGAAGTTATTTCAACGGCGGGTTACAATAGTATAAAATTGCTATGCTGTGTATCATTTCTTCTCTCTCTCTCTCTCTCTCTCTCTCTCTCTCTCTCTCTCTCTCTTTGTGTTATGCTTATCGTTGTTGTAAATATGAAAATAAAAAAGTGACTGACATCTTGCGTTTAGTTTTATGATACTTGCAGTCGGCATACCGGGTGTGTGTTATGGTGTATGGGGTATACCATGTGTTTTTTGTCTTTTTAGTTCACCCGAGCCGATGGCTCCGGGGGAGCTTATAGCCTAGGCAGGCTCCGTCGTCGTCCTCGTCCGTCCACAATTTCAAATGACTTCTCCTCTGAAAACGCTAGGCTAATTTTAACCTAATTTCATATGTAGCCTCCAGGGGTCTTAGGAACGAAAATTGTTCAAACAGTCCTGTTCACGTGACCAACATGGCCGCCACGCCCATATATGGTAAAAACCTTTAAAATCTTCTTCTCCAGAACCAACTGACCGATGGCTTGAAGTGTAAGTACAAGAGGCCAAGGTCATTCATTGACTTTTGACGCAGGACGGTCACATTTTGACAATCTCCTCAAAAGCCAATGGGCCAATTGTATCCAACTTTCACATAGAGCCTTTAGGGATTGAGTGAATGAAAATTATGTCAAATGACTAACATGGCCGCCACGCCTGTATATGGTAAAAACCTTTAAAATATCTACTTCAGAACCAATTGACCGATGGCCTTGAAACTTGGTATGTAGCATTAGGTTCACCAGCACTATCAAGATTGTTGAAAATGATGACCTTGGGTTGACCTTGACCATTTTACGGCAAGGTCAAATATGGGAAAATGCTAGAACATAAGATTTCATTGGAAGTTTTGAAGATTACGGCCTAAAATTGGTATATACAGTTATCTTAAAGAGTACATGAAGATTTGTGAGCACAAGAGGTCAAGACCTTTGACCCAGAGCTGTCATATTTTGACAATATCAAACAATCTCCTCAAAAGCCACTGGGCCAATTGTAACTAAATTTCATATAGAGCCTCCAGGGGTTGATGGAATGAAATTTTGTACAAATAGTCTAGGTCACATGACCAACATGGCCGCCACGCCCGTATAGGGTTAAAACTTTTAAAAATCTTCTACTACAGAACCAATTGACCGATGGCCTTGAAACTTGATAAATATCATTGAGTACTCCAATACTAAAAAGGTTGTTGAAAGTGATGTTCTTGGGTTGTCCTTGACCATTTTACGGCAAGGTCAAATATGGGAAAATGCTAGAACATAAGATTACTTGGGAAGTTTTGAAGATTTGGGCCTAAAAAATTGGTACATACATTCATCTTAATGAGTACATGGAAGATTTGTGAGTACAAGAGGTTAAGGTCATTCTTTGACTTTTGACCCAGAACTCTCTCATTTTGACAAACAGTCTCCTCAAAAGCCTCTGGGCCAGTTGAAACCAAATTTCAAATAGAGCCTCCCGGGGTTGAGGGAATGAAAATTTGTTCAAACGTCCAGGTCACATGACCAACATGGCCTCAGTACCCATATATGGTAAAAACGTTTAAAATATTCTTCTCCAAAACCACGTATGTTCAGATTTAGCCGATAACATCAACGATTAATGAATATTTAATCTTCGTTTTTTTTTCCCGATGTACTGCACTGCGTGAATACTAGCACTCTGTCAGATGTGAACTCAAAATGCTTCTCTTGTTTGTAAATTTACAATGGAAATTTCATCGAAAACAGACGCAGATATTTCAAATTTTCTCTCTTTTTTTTCAGTGTAAATCTTCTTTCGATTCTTCTTTTGAAGACACACAAACAAACGTTGCATCATGTTGGTGACTGTTTTTGGAATTAGGTCAATCTCAAGGCTGACTGCGGTCTATTTTGGAATTCCGACTTGGACAGCACAATCTTGAGAAAGGTCATTGTGGCTACCAAGTGTCAAAAGTATGGTTGCGAGTGCCTTCCGACATAGCTCACTTGAGTCATATTCATGAAAGTTGTTTTCAACACTTCATCTAGTGACATACTCGTAGTATTACAAAACACACTTCCATTTAAACTGCGCCGATTATTATTATTTTTTTTTATATTTTCTTGTTAATGATGTAATAACATTTAGTGTCAGCAAAGCAATTTCACAACGGTGACTTTATAAATGTTTTAGATTAAAATCAACACTAGTTTCTTCAAAAACGTACTTTTATTCTCTTTTCTCTTTTATTTGAGGAGTAATGGTATACAAGCCACTTCGCTCCTTAGACAATTTTGAATTCTGGGTGTTGGTGGAGATGGGGTTAGTGGGGATGGGGGAGGGACGTAAGGATTTTGGATTTTTAAACAAGAACATTAATTAAGAAGAATAGACAGACCCGACCAAAGTGTTGCTTACTATGCGAAAAGAACAAATTTCTTTTTTTTGTGATATTAATGCGCATTCTTTAAGAGCCGCACCCTCGGAAAATTGCCACATGCGACCGGAGAAGAATCAGCCGAAGCTGTGGTAACATTTATGCGTTCACAACATGTACAAACAATCTTGAGCATCGTACACTGGAGCGCCGTAAATTGTGCGAAAGGAATTGGCACTAATCGGACTGCATTGGCTTTTACCAAGATGGGGTGAAACACCTTTAACCTTGCACATACCTCGTGTCGTGATACGCAAAACACGCGTGTCTAGACTGGATGCATGCGCAATCAGAACAGGGTAGACATATCTTGGCAATTCCTGGTTGAGTATACATACATATTTCGCTACAAACATTATGGGCTGAACACACATTTTTCCTTGCCCAGACCATTTTTAAGTCATGTCGTGATAAAATTCGCCTATCGTATATGCAAAACACCTGTGTCCAGACTAGCCTGTGCACTAGCACAATCAGAACAGGGTATGCGGCACTAAGAATGCCTTCTGGAAATGAAACAGTGCACTGCACTTACTCCGACAGAGTACGCATTTGCATAGACTTATCTTGGTACCCACTGTTTGCGTACAGCGTCAAACATATTTTGCCCGCACAAGGCTCCTAACGTTAAACACAAGAGATGAGCATTAAATGCACGTGCAGTTATGACCGACCCTTGATTATCGTAATTATCAATGATGTAACCCAAGAGCCGCACCCTCGGAAAATTGCCACATGCGACGAGAAGAATCAGCCCAGTCTGTGGTAACAGCTATGTGTTCACAACATGTATAAACAATCTTGAGCATCATACGCTGTAGCGCCGTAAAGTGTGCGAAAGGAATTGGCACTAATTCGGTCTGCATTCGCTTTACCAAGATGGGGTGAAACACATTTTTCCTTGCGCATACCTCGTGTCGTGGTAAAACCAGTCCTATCTCATACGCAAAACACGCGTGTCTAGACTAGATGCATGCGCAATCAGAACAGGATAGACTACACATTGGGTAGACATATCTTGGTACCTCCTGGTTACGTATACATACATATTTCGCCGCAAACATTATGGACTGAACACACATTTTTCCTTGAGCAGGCCATTTGAGTCGTGTCGTGATAAAATCAGCCTTATGGTATATGCAATACACCTAACTCCAGACTAGTCTGTGCACTAGCACAATCAGAACAGGGTAGACGCAATAAGTATGCCTTCTGGGAATCAAACAGTGCACTGCACTTACTCCTACAGACTACGTAGTTGCATAGACTTATCTTGGTACCCACTGTTTGCGTATAGCGTCAAACATATTTTGCCCGGACAAGGGCCATAACGTTCAACGAGAGAGATGAGCATAAAATGCACGTGCAAATATGTCCGACCCTCGATTATAATGATGTTTCACAAGAGCTGCTAGATTAACAAACAATTGCAGTAATCCTCAGTATCCCGGGGATAGATGTATCTGAGAGATCAGTTTAGAATCAGATCAAGATGTGCAATGCGTCATATCCTATCAGTATTTTTGACAAACTGTCAGCTAGTATAAGCATCTGTTCAATTTTAGAATAATTACAGTAATTTTAAGGTGTCCCAATAGAGAGGGTAAATTAAAACTATCCAAACTGTTTTAATAGCATTATAAGACGCCCAACAGGCACATGACGTCGTAATGATGTCGAAATGGGGTCGATGCGACGCCCCCATGCCACATCGACGTCAAAACTACGTCATTTCGACGTCCTGTAACTACTGGGCAGTAAAGTATATCCCAGCGGGCACGAAACGTCAGAATGACGTCGATACGATGTAATCTGGCCCCGAGGTTATAAAACTTTTTTCATGCTCAACTCAGCTGAGCATGAAATTTTACCTACCAATAAATAGCAAATTTCTGATAAATATAGTTGTTTTCATGTCCAGTTTAGCTGAGTATGAAATGTTCTCTGCTTATGAATATGAAAAATGCCAACTTAAGTTGGCATTTTCATATTTATCAGCAGAGTGAATTTCATGCTCAGCTGAGTTGAGCACGAAAAAAGTTTTATAACCTCGGGGCCAGGTTGCGTCGCCGTCAATAAGACGTCATTATAAAGTTGTGTGCCAGCTGGGTAGTACGTATCAATGTGAAGATCTGATCCGTCTCTTTGGGCATTAGTAAAGGTCAGGTAACTCTGTATTCATTAATTAAGGAGTTTATTTCTAGTTATACAAATTTCAAAGCTAATGTGTTAATCCTAGACATCAGAACACTTTTACCAAACACCAGCCCCGGATCCAGGGGGTGGGCCTTAGGGCTTCAGCTGCACCATCTTTGGCCCTTGTTTTATGTATACTATGTAGGCCTCCAGATAAAAAATGAGTATCTGATGACAGTTTGAGATAATTTATCCATGTACATCTCATTAGCCTGAATCACCTCTGCGAGGCGATTCTAATGAGATAGTACAATATATATTTCAAGGCAAAAATTACATCATCTAAAATTCTTATTAAATTGATCCCTTATTATGACATATTTTAAGCCCCCTCCCCCACCCCACCAAACACACATACATCTCGGCACCTCCCAGCCCGACCAGTTATCCAAGCCCCACTAGTACGTGGTACCTGAACACGATAGTTTTTTTCATCATAGTTTTACTATTTGACATTTTTATTTTTAAAAGAAAGTGTTAGACAGAAAAGAGTGCAGACATTGATTAGACTGTTCGTTTAAAGGCCCTATTGCTCTATCAGCATGAAATATTTTATCGTGAGGTATCGCTGCAAACTTCTCACTACAGTTTTGCCATTGATTATTATCGTGATTAGCCGGCTTTGAAAAATTAAAACGTCCTTGAGTTTACCATAAAATAGATTTGAAAAATAACTAGGTCATTTTAGTTGCCAATTAAAATGACCTACTTTCGATTTCACGAGCTTTATTTCATGGTAAAAACACAGGGTACAGCAGGTAAAAATACATGGTACAGGCGTTTTAACATGTGATAAAACTACAATGTACAAAAATATTAAGCAAGGTTCCCATTGATTGTGCCGCTGTTGCATTATTTCATTCCTTAACGGGGAACCAGAGACGAAAACCGTATTTTATGGAGAGATTTATCATTCTTTCAAAATACCTTGTTCCTTGTGTTTTGCCAGTTATATGATACAAAAAAAGCACATCAACCAATATGTTTTCATCAATTCTGAAGGCTGTACAGGTTTCATAATGATTTGCATTTTGACGATTTTACTACTGGTAGGACTATGGAGACTTTAACAGTTTGATTAGGTTAAGACTCCGTTAGCAAAGTAGCATACATGTATATTGTTTGTCGAGGCTTAAGGCGTATCAGTTAAAACATACGGTTGTAAATCCTTTTTGACCAGCTGACTTGTCCATTTTTATGATTTGAATTAGCCCATTTTTAGTTTTCGGGGTTTTTGTTGACTGTTGCACTTAAACCGACTTTTGCCAGAAAATTCCTGTAAGCAACGATATTAACCCGATTCTGCGGACGTCTTTACCACAGGGTATAATCGATTCCGCCAATTTTCGCTTCCTGCAGAGACTGTACATCATATTTGGCTTCCGCCGAGACAGTCCGCGAACTCTTGCTTCCTGCAGAGACTACTGTCCTCGAAAAATAGCTTCCTGCCGAGACTGTCCGCGTGATTCTGCTTCCTGCCGAGAGCCTCGGCAGGAAGCAGAATCACGCGGACAGTCTCTGCAGGAAGCCATTTATCATGTACAGAAGTCTCGGCAGGAAGCAAGAGTTCGCGGACAGTCTCGGCGGAAACCAAATATGATGTACAGTCTCTGCAGGAAGCGAAAATTAGCGGAATCGATTATACCCTGTGTTTACCGTGTTTGCACTATTTGCATGTGTCCCCAACACAGGTTTCTGGTCTAAAAAGAGTATTCCAAACAGTAAGAAATCTAAACATATACCTTGGTCTGGTTCTATATTTCATTTCTACCTGCTTTTATTACGCCCCCAACTTTGAAAAAGTTGGTGGGGCATAAAACTTTTTGTCTGTCCGTCCGTGCGTGCGTGTGTGCGTCACACTTTTTCATGCCTGCTGTAACTTTGGAACCCTGCCGGCTAGGGCCTTGAAATTTCACGTGTATTATAAGGATTCCTCATGCTGGAAAAATTACTGACACATATTTTTTTCTTTTCCGAATTATATTTGTCCTATAGCCTTGATATTTGGTATACTGATTAGGTAAAAGAAGTAGATTACCTGTTTAACTTTTGTGGGAATTCCGTTAAAGATTTGCTCCCTTTATAATAATAACAAAAATGATTTGATGAAATATTTCATGCAATACCTCCGACATGGTCTAACTATACATTTGAATTAGAGTTTAGATAATAATATTTGATAAAAGTGACTTTAAACAAAAAATAAGATAGATTTTTATACATTCGCGGACCGCGGTTGAAATCGCATTATTGGACAAAAATAATTTATTCATACGTCACAATCACGTGCATGAATAAGAAAAATACCTCTACATGATCACATAACACACGTGGTCAAAATCGATATTCTTACAGGCCGTGAGGAAATAGGTATTTTGCATTTTAATTTGAAGATTATTTTTCATTCCACATTTATCGTATAAACATGCATTTTCTCAAAACTTTTACGGCTAATTATGAGACTGTTACATATTGTCTAACGAAAGTTTGTTAAAATATTTGTTTCTGAAAAATTAAATAAACGAGGGAGACAATCTTTAAATTTTGATTTACTTACATTCCTTGTTTTGAGTTGGCAGGTATGAGGAGAAGCTTTCCTGATTAACTCCTTTGGGAGAATTCCATGAAAGTTTGTTAGAGTTATAGCCCTCGTTTGAATTGGCAACTTTTCAAACGCTTGACCCAGGAAGCTGATTTTTGGTATATTACATGTAGTAGTCCTTGATGGGCTAAATATACCGAACGCCAAATGAAACGCCCACTAGTTTATGTTCTTTTTTCTCGGCACTGTCTTTTGGCAAGTCCTAATCGATCATTGCATAGACTATGATTATCATTCGACCACGGTACTCGATTAAAATATCTTGATTTAAATCTTTTGAAAAATATATACCTTAGTTTCTCAAAAACATAGAGTTATCTTTTCTTTTCCAATAAAACATTGTATTAGTACGGTGTACTCAATGACAGGTGGAAAATAGGGGACTGTTCGTAATTTCAACGCCATTTTCGTCTTGGAAAAGAGTTTTTTTTTATCCATAACCCGAACCCGGAATTTTGAAGAACATTAAGGACTGATAAACCCTGTACGGGCAGTCTGATCTTTTAGAATAAAATAGAACAGAATAATGTTCAAAAGGCTACGAAACCGGTAAAGAAACTATGACGCATTTTTGTATGTCACTTCGAGTGACGGATGTGATATATTGTCAGATAAACTGTTTAAGAGATCAACATTTTTAAAAGTCTTTTTATCTTCATGATAAACATCTATTACATGGTGATATTTGATGATAATTTTGTTATATAATGAAAAGACAGACTTTCAGAGGAAGTAACTGTGTCATTTTATTTTTTTCCGTCCATCCAAATGGGGGTCAACTCAAACGGAAATACCGTATACAATATAATTTTCGCGGTTTTCTATTTTTTTGCGGTATTTCGCGGTCTTTTAGAAAACGCGAATATTAAAATCGCGAAATAATTTCCAGTTTCTTACAAAGTATCGTCTGTAGACACAGTGTTTATATATATTGTTTCTGTTTGAATTGGTAATTGCTGGCACTTTTCACTTGAGCCAGTTCTTTCATTAACCTGCGGCAGCCCTGCCCATGAACGAATTGGCTCAAGTGAAAAAGAAGTAGTTTTGCTTTTCGCACATGTTGCTAACCGCGAAAATTAAAAATCGCGAAAATTAATGTTTATATTTTTGACCCAGTGTTTATATATATTGTTTCTGTTTGAATTGGTAATTGCTGACACTTTTCACTGTAGCCAGTTCTTTCATTAACCTGCGGCAGCCCTGCCGCAGGTTATTGAACGAATTGGCTCAAGTGAAAAAGAAGTAGGTTTGCTTTTCGCGCATGTTGCTAACCGCGAAAATTAAAAATCGTGAAAAGTTTTTGCCCTTAACCGCGATAATTTGAACCCGCGAAAAATACCACGTATACGGTAATTTGCTTCTCTGTGTGAAAATTTCTCCTTTCAGAGTAGGTCCTTCTTAGACGGGGCTTGTCCTCCGGTGAGCAAACAGGGGGTCATAAAAGTGTCTAGATTTGACAAACAATAGCAGAAAAAATATGGAGGTGTATACACCCTTAAATATGCAAAAATCAAAAGATCATACTACTTATTTTACTGCCTCGCTGAGGTCAAGGTTTTCACAAAAATTTAGAGACAGTACATGCATTTTCGTTGAATATGAGTAAAGAAAATAAAAATTAAGATTGAAAAACAAATTAGCAATTCCATAACAGCCAATAAACACGATTTTACCAAGTATAATATTATTTAATGATATGAGCTTTTTAATGGTTCTTTTGTACCAGGACTGACCAATTTAACTAGACATGTATGTTTTAGACACTAATGTTGATTTTAATCTTAAACAATTATAAAATGCCTTGTAAAACTGTCTTAATGATGTCGCTAAAGGTAATGTAACGCTTTCCCATAGTCTAATGACCGTAGAACCATGGGAGGTAATAGGCTCACTGTATCTTGGGCACAGCATATCGAAGGCGGAGCCCATCTTTCTCCTTTCGCTGCCTTATCATTGCCTGATTTGAAAAAGGTACCGTTTACTGGTGGGTTGACCGAGAAAAAATTCCAGTAGCCGGCTGGCCCAAGTCGGATTTGAAGCGGCGACCTTCTGCATCATAGCTGAGTTGCTGTAGTCACTCGACCGCGGCACCAGTCTCTCTCTCTGTCGACACTAATTTTGTTCAGTCAACTCCCGATATCTCGAACACTGATATCTCAAAGTGCTTTCTTATGTCAAAGAATGTATTTCCTATTTTTATTTACATTTCAACTCCTGTTATCTCAAACTACGAATATCTCAAAGTAAATTTTCTGGTACCAGAAAAGTTACTTTGAGATATCGGTAGTTTGGGCTGAGAATCGACTTCGAGATATCTGTACATTACAAATTATTGATATTTTTTTCTTTGTCGATTTGCTTGTTTGTTGGTTTTTTATGGTTTTATGACCTATTCAGGCAGTATTCAGTCTATTTCGGGCCGACTCTCAGAGAGCGGGAGAAAGAGAAAAGAAATAATAGAGAGCAAAAATGTCCAAACAACCCTTACCCTCACCTACTGCAAGTAGGCTACAGTAGGCCGTTGCCCTTTTATTATCAAAATTAGTCGAATTGTTTAACTAACAATACTAGTTAATGCTGATAATATAGATAATGATAACAATAAAATAAAAATATTTGAGTACTGAATGCAATATCAGATGCATTTCGGTTTGCATGTTTTTCGCCTTTTTACCTAGATCAACTGGAGTGGTCGGGTCGGGCAATGCTTCTGGGTAACTTTCAGTGCCGGGGCGTCGTATTAATTTGGATAATAGTAGGGCAATAGCCTACTGTGCTTGCAGTAGGTGCGGGTGGTGGTTGTTTGGACATTTTTCTCTCGCTTATCATATCTCTTTTCTTTCTTTCTCTTGGAGACGGCTCGATATGGACTGAAATACTGTCTCAAGGAGCCGTTAACCACGAAACAACCACCCAACCAACCAAGATAACCCATTCCATTCGGGATACCCCTTTAGGGGTATCTGGGAAACAGTTTGGATCCAGATCAGGCCCCACACACGTGGGGCCTGATCTGAGATCCAAACTGTTTGCTGCCTAGACATCATTTCCACAAGAGTTAGCTAGACCGATATTGTCAAAATATTCTTGATTTTTGATGCATACGACAATTTCAGCAGACGACAAAAATACCCAGAATGCAATGGGTTAACAAATATTGTGACTTCCAGTTTGCTTGCCTTGATGACTTTGCCCTTCTAGAACATGTAGAATGGGATCTACTCTAAAAGGAGAAAATTCTTTCATATGAGAGCTGACCTCAAAGACGAGGGAGACACTGAAAATAATTTATGATCATTTCAGTCTACACTGTTCCTTGACAAATCATACAATTCCCTCGTTTGAAAACAGACAGAGGTTTGATTATTTTGAAATCTGAAAGTTAAAACTGGTCTTAATAAATTTTTTTCCGGATTATATTGGTTATCTTTTCAAAACTAAAAAAAAAATGAAAAAAGAAATTAAAACCCAAAATGATTGAATATATGAAATGATGTAAATCCAAATCTATGTTTGAGATTTTTTAAACCGGATTTGAATATTTTTGTATCAGTCTTTTTTTCTGTTTTTTTTTTATTTCTTCTTATTGTTCGATAACATTTGTCTTCTTATTTTTTTGTTAAGATTATATTTCAATACTTATTTTTATAATACAAATAAAAATTAATATTATTTTTTTTTTGTCTTTTTAAATGTTGCTGCTTTCTCCAGCACATTATTATCATGCATGTCAATCTACTTTACACACTATGTCATCTACCCATTACATACTAAGATTCATATCTAAATATTTTATCCATCTAAACTCCGGTAATCAGATGTTGTATCTCAAAAATGATTTAATAAATCACATCCAACACTTTGTTTGACAAGGGAAATATATTCATTGATCCGTGTCTAGTTTTAATTGGTTGCTCCTTCAATTATGTTAATGAGTGACATGTCTTTTACTGGTATCGGGACGTTTCGCGCCAGAGACGTTTCGCCCCAGGACGTTTCGTCCCAAACAGGCCTAAAATCCGGGACGATTCGTCCCAGGACGTTTCGTCCCATTACGAAAAATAATAAACGATCAAAATATTTTAGAAATATACTTTTTGCTGTCACAAAGAATAAAAAAGACTGATATTGGTAAATATTTGATTGATTTATAACACTTTTCCTTCACTTTAACATAATTTGGTTAGTATTTTTGCTGTGTCAATGCAACTTCCTTTTGTCTTATGGGTCTATTTGCCTCTTCTCTGCATCTTCCTGCTGCTACAGAATTGCTGCATAGCCATGAAAAGGTCTTTGTCATCGAAAAATTAAACTGATCTTTTTTGCAGACTTTTATTGTATATGGCTAAAAAAAGCATAACATATGCTTAAATGCGCTTTCTTTCTTATATTACATGGTTACACATTTGTAACAACTGCTTGTTACTAAATATACATAAAATAATAGTAAGGAGAGGATAGCTAAGTACTATTCATTTCAAAAATATAAAAAATAGGTAACTACTTTTTGATGCTACAGACATCAAATAATATCAAATATTTTAGGGTTTTTTTAGGCACCCTGTATAATGGGGCTTCCAAGGAAATATGGGACGAATCGTCCCGAAAATATGGGACGAAACGTCCCAAGAAGGAAGATGGGACGAAACGTCTGGGGCGAAACGTCCTGGGACGAAACGTCTCTGGCGCGAAACGTCCCGCAGCCCTTTTACTTATGCTATAACAATTACTACTCGTGCTAACAGGGTTTCTCACAAATTGTTGATTTCCTCTATCATATATTATATAAATATTCTTGTAAGGTTCTGCAAGTCATAACATTTTCTGAATCTGTGGAGTAAATATCAAGTTATAAGTAAAGCTAAATTATAATTTCTGTTATACATTTGGATAGTCATCACTTGCAACAATGAGGTATAGTTCATTTATCATTTTCTTCTTTGATTGGTAAAAATGAAAACAGAAACAGCAATTATTAATAATAATGATAATAACAAAAAAGATAAAATGAATAAAATAAAATGTTAGTAAAGAGAGAAAAAAAAAGTCAGAAAAGAAATCTTTTTTATTTTTTTTTCCATTTTATCGATTTCATTATTTTTTCAACTATTATTTACTTTATTCTTTTTTCTTTTTGTTTTATGATTTTAGGCGAAGAAATGAAAAAAAAAAAAAAAAAATAGAATGAAATAAAAAAAAAAAACAGCAAGCAATTTTTTCTCTTAAATGCCGTGATTGTGGGGTTAAGCAGCTGTGCTAAAGTTGTTTTGATTCCAGCACCCTCTCATCATTTTTTGTCTCAGTGTCAGTCATTTTTTTTTTCAAAGAGAGTGCAACAATGTAATCACGCAACATCTGACCATTTTTATTTCGTTGTTTATGAATTCTATGTATCCAAGGTAAATGGGTACACTTTCAGGGGAAGCAACTGTCATTTTCATTGTTTTCCAACCTTATCGATTGGGATCAGCTCTTACTGGGTTAAGGGTAGATCTTCTTTTGGAAGTGCTTTGTTCTTTAGACCTAAACAGCAAATCATCATTCATTTAATCATTATTTATGTTTATATTTCAGAATGCAACTGTTTGCCGACGAGAGTCCGCTGACCAAGTGGGATGAAGATCTAACAGCAGTTATTACCCCTAGTAGCAAGGGCGACAACTTCTTTGATTCTGGTTTCAAGTCTGACCTTTCGGTAAGTGGTTACGTGTACAATGTACTATCTTCGATTCGTTTTCATAGTAAAAACCTAGTCCAGTCTAACCTGAACTGGCATGAAATCTAAATCTGGGGTGAGATGCTGAGGGAGGTGGACTGCATATACCGCTCAAGGCATCGTGGGGGCCAGGTTAGTCACAGCCTAGTAACACCAGTGCTAATTCTCCTTTGAACCAGAATGCCAGTAGATATTGGGACAAGTTCGACTATGGACTGAATGGAACAATTAATACCAGGTCTAATCTTACGAAACAACAAGGAACATATGATGGAAATTGCTGTTTCAGTAGATATGCTTTGTGTTTTAGTATTGTTTTAGCACAAAGGTATCATGGGTGAGCTATTTTTAATAATAACTGTCAGCAACTGCCTTACGCCCATCGACAGCACGTCCGTCCACTTGCTCGTTTGTGTATCCTTCTAGTTTTCATTTAAAGCACCAGTAAAGCAAAATGGCACCAATAGCATAAACAATTCATGGTTCGAATTCAAGATAGTAATCATGCTTAGATGAGGTCTAGCCCATTCGTATAACTTCTTCAAATGACTGAGCCATATTGGCTGCTATTCCGAAATGGTGCATTTAAACGTTTGGCAATGAAGTACATGTGTAACATGTACCAAAATGACTTTAAACCAAGAAATGTAGTAAATTCAACTTAGGTATATTTTCTTTCTTTCATCAGATTACAATTCCATCCACGGGAAAATCTCGCCGCTTCAGATCGCGGGAGGTGAAAAGAAGCCTGTTTCTAGGAAAGCGCCTTGCGGAAGACCAGGAAATCGAGGACTTTTCTCCTTTGACAAAGAAGGCAAGAGACACAGAGGAACAACTGTCTGCTTGTTCATTAAAGGTAAACTAATGTTTTCTTTTTAGTCTACAAAAATAAAGTTGGGCAGTCTGATCACCTATTTATCTACTATTGTTCCTCATAATCTGGAGAATATATATATACACTATCCGAAGCCATATTCATGAGGTAAGCATTTAATAATTGTTTAAAATTTTGAATCAATGAAGTCTTCAAACGAAGAAAGGAAGCTTCATTTGACCGTAATATTTTTGTTGTAAATGTTGATCCCGACATCTATAGTTTTTTTAGCATCTTAAAGATGCCCATAATATTGCCCACACCCGCCCAACTTAGCGGACACCATAAATGGCCTCTCGCCAGGTCTTAATAAGATCCATGTCAGTCCGTTTTAATAGATATTGTGTACGTTCGCTGCCATGCAGCGTAGAAGGACTGCTTTTTTAAGGATACATTTTCAGGGAAGCAACTCTGCCAATTTTTATTGCTCAAGTTACAAACCCAATTTTTGAATGTTTTTTGTTTGGGGAAACATTGAGGTGCCCAAACACGTACATCTCACGTACACTGGAATCGATCGTATCATGATTGCTGTTGATTGAATCTGTTCATATTAGTATGCAAAGGTTGACTATGATTATAGACCATTTCAGGCTAAGTACTGTAATTATGTTCTTACTTTTTATCAGGATGCCGGATTTGCAGCCGTCAACTCGGAAAGTATCGTGACTGCAGTTGATCGACTGACGTCAGATGAAGATCTCGTGGCTGATGGATCACGTTCCTACAGCCTCCCTACGATCCCCGGGAAACATAAAGATCTGAAGGCCATCTCTCCAAATACAGTAAGTTATAAAAAAGAACCATTTTTTCCATAATAATTCACTTAAGACCATTTTTCCATAATAATTCACTTTATGTATATGGTTAACTCGAAGTTTGCTAAGTACCAAAACTATTTTAACTCATGAATCATTGGAAATGTATCGAACCATAATTTCTAGAATTGTGAAAAGCAGGAATATTTACTGATAGAACTTATAGCATGATGTAAACTTTGAATCAGATGTCTTAAACGGCTCATATATTACAATGCATTAAATAGTTTACGACTTTGTTACCAAATACACTGATACTTTTTGTTTAAAAATGTGAGAAGCTTTTGCAATGCAAAACTTTCTCACTTTTTTCCAACAAAAAAAACACAAAAAAACATCTGAGATTTAACGTTTGAAATTTTAACCAAATGTTAACTAAAAGCACTGATGGGTCCTGGTATGCATTTTTGATAGTGTGGTAGTGGAACACTTTTAATAATAAAAAAATCATTTCTTTACAGATGGCTGATGTGGTGCACGGTTGCTATGATGACAAGTTGGGTCACGTGACTATCATCGACTGTAGATATCCGTATGAGTTTGACGGCGGTCATATCAAAGTAAGTGCTACCTCATACATTTACCAAAATATACACTGAAAACGTGCATATTATGCCTCCGTGGCGGGGGCGTTAAAATTTGCTCCTTTTTGTCAATCCGTCTGTCCGTTCGTCACACTTTATGGTATATAGTTTGTGTAGTCAACTCCTCCCTCAGTTTTTAATGGACCGTTTTTAAACTTTGCATACATATGAACATAATGAAGATGTGAATGTGTGTTTTTGCTGGAGAAAAAAATAATTTTTGACGGAATTATGGCCTTTTAAACTTAGTTATTTTGGGTAGCGTTTTACACAGTAGGGTATGAAGTTTTTGTAATGTTTTCAATAGATTCTTTGTATATAGTGTTTGTGCTTAAAAGGTGTTTTACGGTGTACACATGTCCTGTTACAGGCGCTACATGGCGGCATCTTAAGTGTCTTACAAACTCACTTTTCCAGTTTTTTTCTCTCTCAAAATTGGCAAATTCCTTATTGTATTTTATGGCCTTCAGCTAGAAAGAAACATAAGCTTGAATATTTCTAGTTCTTACTGTTTTACCATAATCTTTGGGAACTTAAAGTCTCCATAGTCCTATCAGCGGTAAAAACGCCGAAACTTAAATCATTGTAAAAAGGGCTTCAACCTTCACGTTTGATCATAAAATGTGGATTGGTGTGCATATATTGAGTCATATAGCTGGCAAAAAGTAGGGAAAACAAGTTTTTGAAAAATAACAAATCGCTCCACAAAATGCAATTTCCTGTTCTGTTTTCCCGTCTAGCAATGCTATATAATCAAAGGCGGGATAGTGACTGGGACTCCTTCCCTGTACATTGTATTTTTACCATTTTATGAAATCGAAAGTAGGTCATTTTAGTTGCCAACTCAAATGACCCAAATAAGTTTTCAAACCATTTTTATATGAAACTCAAGGATGTTTTATTTTTAAAAGCTGGCTAATCACGGTCATTCACAATAACGAAACTATAGTAAAAAGCTTGTAGCGATACCTCATGATAATTTTTTTCATATTGATAGAGCAATGGGGCCTTTAACTGTAATTATCCTTCAGTTTAAATTGATGTTTCAAACGGTGTTGAAGATTCCAAGAATACAGTGGCAGTCTGATATGCGCCGACACTGCTTTCCCAGGTCCTTCTGTCCCAGTATCTTGGTCATATCACATTCTTTCCACTTTGTATATGAGCCGCGACACGACAAAACCAACAATGTGGTTGTGCGCCCAGCGAAGACTTAGATCAGCCCGGGCGTCCGCCTGGTCAGCTCAGACTTTTTGCTAAGCGCTTAAAGGGTAGCTAAGGGTCTAAGCTACCTCTATGCGGACAGCGAAGACACAGATCAGACTGGGCGGATGCCCAGGCTGATCTGAGTCTGCGATGGGCGCACAACCACATTGTTGGTTTTCTCGTCTCGCGGCTCATATATTCTTATTTTCTTTATTTTCAGGGTGCGATGAATTTGTACACCAGAGATGCTGTTTATTCATTATTGAAACAGACAGTGACGTCAGATCTGCCTCACGTGCTCATCTTCCACTGTGAGTTCTCATCAGAACGAGGTCCAAAGATGTCTCGTTTCTTACGAGATCAAGACCGAGAACTGAACAAAGACTGTTATCCCAGACTGAACTATCCTGAGATGTATATTCTGGAAGGTGGATACAAGGCTTTCTATGAGAACCAAATGGTATGTATGTGCTACTGTATATCTTCGTCAAAATTAGCACTCGCAGACAATATGGCAATTTGGATATACGACAACCAAGGCCCAAAAGTAATTCCCCATCAAATCTTATGCATTTATATCTTTACGAGAAATTAATTTCCGCAGATCCCCTGAGCCCAATAAGAGCATAATGAAACATTCAGTTGCCTTGAAATTTCCTCCCATTCCATGACTAGTATTTCATGTTCTTCGCATGGCTGAGTAAGGGCTAGTGACGTAAGACTGAGGTCGCACTGAAATCGATGCGTCGTGATGACGTATAGTTCCTCTTCTAGATAAGAAGACTTGTATATCAACATTTATATAGTATTCCTAAAGGGGCACAAATCCTTCTGCCATTTTAGTATTTCTATTTTAAACGTATTTGTTCGCCTTTCTTTCTTATTGCTGGCGATAAATAGGCCTACTTTGGTTTTTAACCCTAAACTACGTTTCCATTGTCTTTTTTCAGGATCTGTGTGAACCAGTCAACTACAAGCCTATGCTGCATGCGGACCACACCTCAGATTTACGTCACTTCCGTGTAAAATCCAAGTCATGGACGGCCGGAGAGAAACAGAAGAAGAAGCCGATGAAACGTTCAATGTCTCGACTCAACTTGGCGTTCTAGACGAGAAATATGCCTCAACGGCAAAATTATGAACTTCAGACAAAGTGCTAAAATGACCTAAAAGTGCTATATCCAATGTGCTATGAAAAAGAAAACACCCAGCGTAATGACAACGTCGAAAGAACGTCTTATCAGCGTCACTGCACCGTCGAGATGTTACATTGACGCGGATACGAAGTTATTTCAACGGCGGGTTACAATAGTATAAAATTGCTATGCTGTGTATCATTTCTTCTCTCTCTCTCTCTCTCTCTCTCTCTCTCTCTCTCTCTCTTTGTGTTATGCTTATCGTTGTTGTAAATATGAAAATAAAAAAGTGACTGACATCTTGCGTTTAGTTTTATGATACTTGCAGTCCGCATACCGGGTGTGTTTTATGGTGTATGGGGCATACCATGTTTTTTTTGTCTTTTTAGCTCACCCGAGCCGATGGCTCCGGGGGAGCTTATAGCCTAGGCAGGCTCCGTCGTCGTCCTCGTCCGTCCACAATTTCAAATGACTTCTCCCCTGAAAACGCTTGGCTAATTTTAAACTAATTTCACATGTAGCCTCCAGGGGTCTTAGGAACGAAAATTGTTCAAACAGTCCTGGTCACATGACCAACATGGCCGCCACGCCCATATATGGTAAAAACCTTTAAAATCTTCTTCTCCAGAACCAACTGACCGATGGCTTGAAGTGCAAGTACAAGAGGTCAAGGTCATTCATTGACTTTTGACGCAGGACGGTCATATTTTGACAATCTCCTCAAAAGCCAATGGGCCAGTTGTATCCACTTTTCACATAGAGCCTTTAGGGGTTGAGTGAATGAAAATTATGTCACACGACTAACATGGCCGCCACGCCTGTATATGGTAAAAACCTTTAAAAAAATTCTACTCCAGAACCAATTGACCGATGGCCTTGAAACTTGGTATGTAGCATTAGGTTCACCAGCACTATCAAGATTGTTGAAAATGATGACCTTGGGTTGACCTTGACCATTTTACGGCAAGGTCAAATATGGGAAAATGCTAGAACATAAGATTTCATGGGAAGTTTTGAAGATTAAGGCCTAAAATTGGTATATACAGTTATCTTAAAGAGTACATGAAGATTTGTGAGCACAAGAGGTCAAGGTCATTCTTTGACCTTTGACCCAGAACTGTCATATTTTGACAATATCAAACAATCTCCTCAAAAGCCACAGGGCCAAATGTAACTAAATTTCATAAAGATCCTCCAGGGTTTGGTGGAATGAAAATTTGTACAAATAGTCTAGGTCACATGACCAACATGGCCGCCACGCCCGTATAGGGTTAAAACCTTTAAAAATCTTCTACTACAGAACCAATTGACCGATGGCCTTGAAACTTGATAAATATCATTGGGTACTCCAATACTAAAAAGGTTGTTGAAAGTAATGTTCTTGGGTTGTCCTTGACCATTTTACGGCAAGGTCAAATATGGGAAAATGTTAGAACATAAGATTATTTGGAAAGTTTTGAAGATTTGGGCCTGAAAATTGGTACATAAATTCATCTTAATGAGTACATGGAAGATTTGTGAGTACAAGAGGTTAAGGTCATTCTTTGACTTTTGACCCAGAACTCTCTCATTTTGACAAACAGTCTCCTCAAAAGCCGCTGGGCCAGTTGAAACCAAATTTCAAATAGAGCCTCCCGGGTTTGAGGGAATGAAAATTTGTTCAAACGTCCAGGTCACATGACCAACATGGCCTCCATACCCATATATGGTAAAAACCTTTAAAAAGTATTCTTCTCCAAAACCACGTATGTTAAGATTTAGCCGATAACATCAACGATTAATGAATATTTAATCTTCGTTTTTTCCCGTTGTACTGCACTGCGTGAATACTAGCACTCTGTCAGATGTTAACTCAAAATGCTTCTCTTGTTTGTAAATTTACAATGGAAATTTCATCGAAAACAGACACAGGTATTCAAAATTTTCTCTTTTTTTTTCAGTGTAAATCTTCTTTCGATTTCTACTTCTTTTTAAGACGCACAAACAAACATTGCATCATGTTGGTAACTGTTTTTGGAATTAGGTCAGTCTCAAGGCTGACTGCGGTCTAATTTGGAATTCCGACTTGGACAGCACAGTCTTGAGAAAGGTCATTGTGGCTACCAAGTGTCAAAAGTATAATTGCGAGTTCCTACCGACATAGCTCACTTGAGTCATATTCATGAAAGTCATTTTCAACACTTCATCTAGTGAAGTGACACAGTATCACTTCCATTTAAACTGCGCCGATTATTATTTTTTTAAAGAGTTTTCTTGTTTATGATGTAATAACATTTAGTGTCAGCAAAGCAATTTCACAACGAGGACTTTATAAATGTTTAAGATTAAAATCAACATTATAAGCTCTTATACAAATTTTTAGAACTGGTCTGATGCGTAATCGTCAAGTCCACTTTTTGCTAAGGTTGACCACCCCTTTTAGCACAATTTAAACCTTTTCTGCTACAGCTGACTGCTTACTGACATAATACCTTACCATGATAGCTTTGATATTGACATAAGCTATCTCTGTAGCAGTTGCGATTGAAAACCGAAATTAAACTGATTCGACTTTCACTGATTTGAATATCATCAATTTGACACATAAGTGCTGGAAGAATGGGAAATACTACTGCACTCCCTGAACAGTCTGACCTTGGTCTACAAGGTTTGTTCAGACATCCCTGTCCCAATATTCAGTGAGGTGGTCATCTTTTACAGATCATTTTGGAACATTCAATTGCTTGTAAGACCAAATTCGTACCTGTGTTTAAATATCAGAGTGAAAATTCAAGTATATTCAATTTTATGTACAGGCTATACCGTAAAATGAATAAGACGAAGAAGCTATCAGAATCCAATTATGTCTATGCAAAGAGATATATTAGCATCAGTTTCTGGAAAGCCTAAGCTGCATTGGTGAAAGCCAGTCAACAAGTTCTTATAGTTTGAAAACTGTTGCTCAAGACCTTGTATTGCTATTATGCCGTTTATTCAAGGCCTTCTAAATCGCCGAAGCGTCCATGGCAAGTAACAAACAGAGTCCGTAGCACTCACAGATAGAGTCAAGTAATGCAGATTTTCACAGATAGCGTCCGATATGGTTATGCACCGTGTAAATAGCTGTTTTAGTCTAGTTTCCACAAATATCTAATTTTAGAGCTCTAAGAAACCAGTTCAAATATTTCAATAGCAGAGTCTTAGCATTCGAATCAGGGAGTCCAAAATTTGGCCTTTTCCATGCTTTCATTTTTAGGAGCCATGGAGATGACTTCTAAGCAAGTATTTACGCACAACTGATTTTGAACAGTGCACTGATTGCACATGCATAGTATTCTAAATCATACAGGTGTGACATCCCTTTTTCAGTGAATAAACCTTACCACCACTGAACTAGAAAGTGTAACCAGTTTTTAAAATTCGTAGAAGATCTATAGTTTCTTCAAAAACGTACTTTTATTCTCTTTTCTCTTTTATTTGAGGAGTAATTGTATACAAGCCACTTTGCTCTTTAGACAATTTTGAATTCTGGGTGGTGGTGGAGATGGGGTTAGTGGGGATGGGGGAGGGGCGTAAGGATTTTGGATTTTCAAGCAAGAACATTAATTGAGAAGAATAGACAGACCCGACCAAAGTGTTGCCTACTACGCGAAAAGAACAAATTTCTTTTTGTGATATTAATGCGCATTCTTTAAGAGCCGCACCCTCGGAAAATTGCCACATGCGACCGGAGAATAATCAGCCGAGGTGTTGTAACATTTTTGCGTTCACAACATGTACAAATAATCTTGAGCATCGTACACTGGAGCGCCGTAAATTGTGCGAAAGGAATTGCCACTAATCGGACTGCATTCGACTCTACCAAGATGAGTTGAAACACCTTTTACCTTGCACATACCTCGTGTCGTGATACGCAAAACACGCGTGTCTAGTCTGGATGCATGCGCAATCAGAACAGGGTAGACATATCTTGGCAATTCCTGTTTGCGCATACATACATATTTCGCTACAAACATTTTGGGCTGAACACACATTTGTCCTTGCGCAGGCCATTTTTAAGTCGTGTCGTGATAAAATCAGCCTATGGTATATGCAAAACACCTATGTCCAGACTAGCCTGCGCACTAGCACAATCAGAACAGGGTAGGTGCACTAAGAATGCCTTCTGGAAATGAAACAGTGCACTGCACTTACTCCGACAGAGAACGCAGTTGCATAGACTTATCTTGGTACCCACTGTTTGCGTACAGCGTCAAACATATTTTGCCCGCACAAGGCACCTAACGTTAAACACAAGAGATGAGCATTAAATGCACGTGCAGTTATGATCGACCCTTGATTATCTTAATTATCAATGATGTAACCCAACAGCCGCAGCTTCGGAAAATTGCCACATGCGACGAGAAGAATTAGCCCAGTCTGTGGTAACAGCTATGTGTTCACAACATGTATAAACAATCTTGAGCATCATACACTGTAGCGCCGTAAAGTGTGCGAAAGGAATTGACACTAATTCGGTCTGCATTCGCTTTTACCAAGATGGGGTGAAACGCATTTTTCCTTGCGCATACCTCGTGTCGTGGTAAAACCAGTCCTATCTCATATGCAAAACACGCGTGTCTAGACTAGATGCATGCGCAATCAGAACAGGGTAGACTACACATTGGGTAGACATATCTTGGTACCTCCTGGTTACGTATACATACATATTTCGCCGCAAACATTATGGGTTGAACACACATTTTTCCTTGAGCAGGCCATTTGAGTCGTGTCGTGATAAAATCAGCCTTATGGTATATGCAATACACCTAAATCCAGACTAGTCTGTGCACTAGCACAATCAGAACAGGGTAGACGCAATAAGTATGCCTTCTGGGAATCAAACGGTGCACTGCACTTACTCTGACAGACTACGTAGTTGTATAGACTTATCTTGGTACCCACTGTTAGCGTATAGCGTCAAACATATTTTGCCCGGACAAGGTCCATAACGTTCAACGCGAGAGATGAGCATCAAATGCACGTGCAAATATGTCCGACCCTCGATTATCAATGTTGTAACACAAGAGCTGCTAGATTAACAAACAATTGCCGCAGTAATCCTCAATTTTGGGATAGAGGTATCTGAGAAATCAGTTTAGAATCAGATCAAGATGTGCAATGCGTCATACCCTATCAGTAGTTTTGACAAACCGTCAGCTTTCAATTTTAGAATAATTACAGTAATTTTAAGGTGTCCCAATAGAGAGGGTAAATTAAAACGATGCAAACTGTTTTAATAGCATTATAAGTCGCCCAGCAGGCACATGACGTCGTAATGATGTCGAAATGGGATCGATACGACGCCCCATTCCACATCGACGTTAAAACTACGTCATTTTGATGTCTTGTAACTACTGGGCAGTAAAGTATATCCCAGCGGGCACGAAACGTCAGAATAACGTCGATACGATGTAATCTGGTCGCGTCGACGTCAATGTGACGTCATTATAACTTTTTGTGCCAGCTGGGTAGTATGTATCAATGTGAAGATCTGATCCGTCTCTTTGGGCTTTAGTAAAGGTTAGGTAACTCTGTACGTATTAATTAAGGAGTTAATTTCTAGTTATACAAATTTCAAAGCTACAGTATTAATCCTAGACATCAGAACACTTTTACCAAACACCAGCCCTGGATCCATGGGGTGGGCTTTGGGGCTTCAGCCCCACCATCTTTGGCCCTTGTTTTATGTATACTATGCAGGCCTCCAGATAAAAAATGAGTATCTGATGACAGTTTGAGATAATTTATCCATGTACATCTCATTAGCCTGAATCACCTCTGCGAGGCGATTCTAATGAGATATCACAATATATATTTCAAGGCAAAAATTACATCATCTAAAATTCTTATTAAATTGATCCTTATTATGTCATATTCTAAGCCCCCTCCCCCACCCCACCAAACACACATACATCTCGGCACTTTCCAGCCCGACCAGTTATGCAAGCCCCACCAGTACGTGGTACCTGAACACGATAGTTCTTTATTATAGTTTTACTATTTGACATTTTTATTTAAAATAAAAGTGTTAGACAGAAAAGAGTGCAGACATTGATTAGACTGTTCGTTTACAGTTTGATTAGGTTAAGACTCCGTTAGCAAAGTAGCATACATGTATATTATGGCGTAACTATGGTTTGAGGGCTGGATTTGGATTTTGATTGTTTCAGTTCCTGGTCTTTGCATACTTTTTACTTTCAGTTAAAACATGCGGTTGTTAATCCTTTTTGACCAGCTGACTTGTCCATTTTTATGATTTGAATTAGCCCATTTCTAGTTTTCGGGGTTTCTGTTGACTGTTGCACTTAAACTTACTTTTGCCAGAAAATTCCTGTAAGCAACGATATTAACCCGATTCTGCGGGCGTCTATACCGGGTTTGCACTATTTGCATATGTCCCCAACACAGGTTTCTGGTCTAAAAAGAGTATTCCAAACAGTAAGAAATCTAAACATATACCTTGGTTTGGTTCTATATTTCATTTCTACCTGCTTTTATTACACCCCCAACTTTGAAAAATTGGTGGGGCATAAAACTTTTGACCTGTCCATCCATGCGTGCGTGTGTGCGTGTGTGCGTGTGTGCATCACACTCTTTCATGCCTGCTGTAACTTTGGAACCCTGCCGGCCAGGGCCTTGAATTTTATATGTGTATATGGATTCCTCATGGAAAAATAGCTGACACATATTCTTTTTCTTTTCCGAATTATGCCCCTTTTAAAAATGAGATGAACATCTTGTTAGCAAGATATCTAAAAAAGTATTTGTCATATAGCCTTGATGTTTGGTATACTGCTTAGGTAAAAGAAGTAGATTACCCGATTAACTTTTGTGAGAATTTCGTAAAATTTTGATTGACTTATATTCCTTATTTGGGTTGGCAGGTATGAGGAGTAGATTACCTGATTAACTCTTTTGGGAGAATTACATGTACATGAAAGTTTGTTGGAGTTATAGCCTTGTTTGAATTTGGCAACTTTTCAAACGCTTGACCTAGGAAGCTGATTTTTTGGTATATTAGTAGTCCTTGATGGTTAAATATACCGAACGCCAAATGAAACGCCCACTAGTTTATGTTCTTTTTTCTCGGCACTGTCTTTTGGCAAGTCCAAATCGATCATTGCATGGACTATGATTATCATTCGACCACGGTACACGATGAAAATATCTCGATTTAAATCTTTTGTGAAAGATATACCTCAGTTTCTCAAAAAACATTAAATTCCATTGTAAGAGTTATCTTTCCTTTTCCAATAAAACATTGTATGAGTACGGTGTACTCAATGACAGGTGGAAAATAGGGGTCTGTTCGTAATTTCAACGCCATTTTTGTCTTGGAAAAGAGTTTTTTATCCATTACCCGAACCCGGAATTTTGAAGAACATTAAGGACTGACAAACCCTGTACGGGCAGTCTGATCTTTTAGAATAGAACAGAATAATGTTCAAAAGGCAACGAAACCGGTGAAGAAACTATGACGCATTATTGTATGTCACTTCGAGTGACGGATGTGATGTATTGTCAGATAAACTATTTAAGAGATCAACATTTTTAAAGGTCTTTTTATCTTCATGATAAATATCTATTACATGGTGATATTTGATGATAATTTTGTTATATAATGAAAAGACAGACTTTCAGAGGAAGTAACTGTGTCATTTTATTTTTGCCGTCAATCCCAATGGGGGTCAACTCTAAATTACGTATACAAGATAATTTTTGGCGGTGTTTTATTTTTGCGGTATTTCGCGGTCTCATAGAAACCGCGAATATTAAAATCGCGAAATAATTTCCAGTTTCTTACAAAGTATCGTCTGTAGACACAGTGTTTATATATATTGTTTCTGTTTGAATTGGTAATTGCTGGCACTTTTCACTTGAATTGGTATTTGCTGGCACTTTTCACTTGAGCCAGTTCTTTCATTAACCTCAAGTGAAAAAGAAGTAGTTTTGCATTTCGCGTATGTTGCTAACCGCGAAAATTAAAAATCGCGAAAATTAATGTTTATGTTTGGACCCTTAACCGCGAAAATTTGAACCCGCGAAAAATACCACGTATACGGTAATTTGCTCCTCTGTGTGGAAATTTCTCCTTTCAGAGTAGATCCTTCTTAGACGGGGATTGTCCTCCGGTGAGCAAACAGGGGGTCTTAAAAGTGTCTACATACACCCTTAAATATGCAAAAATTAAAAGATCATACTACTTATTGTACTGCCTTGCTGAGGTCAAGGTTTCCACAAAAATTTAGAGACAGTACATGCATTTTCGTTGAATATGAGTAAAGAAAATGAAAATTAAGATTGAAAAACAAATTAGCAATTCCATAACAGCCAATAAACACGATTTTACCAAGTATAATATTATTTAATATGAGCTTTTTAATGGTTCATTTGTACCAGGACTGACCAATTAAACTAGACATGTATGTTTTAGACACTAATGTTGATTTTAATCTTAAACAATTATAAAATACCTTGTAAAACTGTCAATATCGCTAAAGGTAATGTAACCCAGCGGGCACATGACTTCGAAATGACGTCATACTGATGTAGATGCGACGTCATAACGTCGCATCGACGTCAGTACGACATCATTTCAACATCATGTGTCTGCTGGGAACGCTTTCCAAAAGCCTAATGGCCGTAGAAACATGGGAGGTAAGAGGCTCACTGTATCTTGAGCAAAGCATATCGAAGGCGGAGCCCGTCTTTCTCCTTTCGCTGCCTTGTCATTGCCTGATTTGCAAAAGGTTTACTGGTAGGTTGACCGAGAAAATTTTCCTGTAGCCGGCCGGCCAAAGCCGGATTTGAATCCGCTATCTTCTGCATCATAGCTGAGTTGGTTTAGTCACTCGACCGCGGCATCTCTCGCTCTGCCGACACTACTTTTATTACATTACAAAATATTGCTACTCAACTACCGATATCTCGAACACTGATATCTCAAAGTATCTTCTTATATCAAAGAATGTATTTTCTATTTTTATTTACATTTCAACTCCTGTTATCTCAAACTACTGATATCTCAAAGTAAATTTTCTGAGATACCGGTAATTTGGGCTGAAGTTCGACTTCGAGATATCGAGAGTTGTACATTACGAAATATCGATATATTTTTCTTTGTCGATTTGCCTGTTGGTTGGTTGTTTATGGTTTTATGACCTTTTCAGGCAGTAGTCCAGTCTATTTCGGGCCGACTCTCGGAGAGCGGGGGAAAGAGAACAGATATAATAGAGAGAAAAATGTCCAAACAGCCCTAGGTGCTACTGCAAGCACAGTTAGCCCTTGCCGTATTATTATCCAAATAAGTCGAATTGTTTAACTAACAATACTAAATATGATAATATTGATAATGATAATAATAAAATAAAAGTATTTGAGTACTGAATGCAATATCAGATGCATTTCGGTTTTCTTGCTGTTTTTTTCGCCATTTTACCTAGATCAGCTGGAGAGGTCGGGTGAGTAACTGTCAGTGTCGGGGCGTCGTATTAATTTGGATAATAGTACCTGGCAATGGACTACTGCGCTTGCAGTAGGTGCGGGTGGGGGTTGTTTAGACATTTTTTTCTCACCTATCATATCTCTTTTCTCCCTCTCTCTTGGTGACGGCTCGATATGGACTGAAATACTGTCTAAATGAGTCATGAATCCCAAAACAAGCAACCACCCAACCAACCAAGATTCACAAATGAGCCGCGACACGACAAAACCAACATAGTGGTTGTGCGGGCAGCGCCGACTCAGATCAGCCTGGGCATCCGCCCAGTCTGATCAGAGTCTTCGCTGTCCGCATGAAGGTAGCTTAGACCCTTAGCTACCCTTTAAGCGCTTAGCTAAGAGTCTGATAACACTGAGTGGACGCCCAGGCTGATCTGAGTCTGCGCTGGGCGCACACAACATTGTTGGTTTTCTCGTGTCGCGGCTTAAATATTGTGACTTCCAGCTTGCTTGCCTTGACGACTTTGCCCTTCTAGAATGGGATCTACTCTAAAAGGAGAAAATTCTTTCATATAAGAGCTGACCTCAAAGACGAGGGAGACACTGAAGATAATTTATGATCATTTCAGTCTACACTGTTCCTTGACAAATCATACAAGTCCCTCGTTTGAAAAAAAAGACAGAGGTTTGATTATTTTGAAATCTGAAAGTTAAAACTGGTCTTAATTATTTTTTCCGGAATATACTGGTCATCTTTTCAAAACTAACAAAAAAAAATGAAAAAATAAAAACCCAAAATGATTGAATATATGAAATGATGTAAAACTGAAGGCAATATCCATGTTTGAGATTTTTAAACCGCATTTGAATATTTTTGTATCAGTCTTTTTTTTCTTCTTCTTCTTATTGTTCGGTAACATTGGTCTTCTTGTTTTTTTTATTAAGATTATATTTCAATACTTATTTTTGTAATAAAAATGATATTATTATTTTTTTTTGTCTTTTTAAATGTTGCTGCTTTCTCCAGTACATTATTATCATGCATGTCAATCTACTTTACACACTATGTCATCTACCTGTTACATACTAAGATTCATATCTAAATATTTTATCCATCTAAACTCCGGTAATCAGATGTTGTATCTCAAAAATGATTTAATAAATCACATCCAACACTTTGTTTGACAAGGGAAATATAATCATTGATCCGTGTCTAGTTTTAATTGGTAGCTCCTTTAATTATGTTAATGAGTGACATGTCTTTTACTTATGCTATAACAATTACTACTCGTGCTTACAGGGTTTCTCACAAATTGCTGATTTCCTCTATCATAAATTATATATAAATATTCTTGTAAGGTTCTGAAAGTTAAAACATTTTCTGAATCTGAGGAGTTAATATCAAGTTATAATTAAAGCTAAAGAATTTCTGTTATACATTTGGATAGTCATCAGTTTCAACAATGAGGTATAGTTCTTTTATCCTTTTATCATTTCTTCTTTGATTGGAAAAAGGAAAACAGAAACAACAAATAATTACAACAATGATAATAATAAAAAAGATAAAATAATAAAATTAAAAAAAAAAAAAAAAAAAAACTAGGAAGAAAATAAAGAAAGTCAGAAAATGAACCTTTTTCATTCAAATTTGTTTTTCCATTTTATTGTTCCATTATTTTTTTTAATTTCTATTTACTTTATTTTTTATTTTTTTGTTTAATGTTTTTAGGCGAAAAAAGATTAGTCGAAAAAATAAAATAAAATAAATAAAAAAATACTCTGAGCTTTTTGCTCTTAAATGCTGTGATTGTGGGGTTATGCAGCTGTGCTAAAGCTGTTTTGATTCCGGCACCCTCTCATCATTTTTTTTTGTGTCAGTGTCAGCCATATTCTCTTATTTATAAGCAGAGTGCTACCATGTAATCACGTAATATGTGAGAATTTTTATTTCATTGTTTGTAAATACTGTGTATCTATGATGAACAGGTATTATTTCAGGGGAAGCAACTGTCATTTTCATTATTTTCCAACATTATCAATTGGAATCAACTCTTCCCAGTGGGCACACAACCTTGAATCAACCTTGTTTCAATGTCATTTGAATCAACCTTAAATCAACATTGATTCAACGTCATGACATTGAATCAAGGTTGATTCAAGATCGATTCAAGGTTGTGTGCCCAGTGGGTTACTTCTTCTTTTGGAAGTGCTTTGTTCTTCAGAGACACAAACAGCAAATCATTATTCATTTAATCATTATTCCTGTTTATATTTCAGAATTCAACTATTTACCGATGACAGTCCCCTGACCAAGTGGGAGGAAGATCTGACAACAGTTATCACCCCTTCTAGCAAGGGCGACAACTTCTTTGATTCTGGCTTCAAGTCCGACCTTTCGGTAAGTGATTAGAGTTACGTTCTCCGCTCGTTTTCTTAGTAAAAACCTAGTCTAGTCGAACCTGACACGGAATTCTAAATCTGGGGACTACATATGCCTCTCATGGCATCCTGGGGCCAGGTTGGTACCCGGCTAAGTAGCCCAGATAATTCTCCTCAATCGGAACACCGCTCGGCCAGTTCCGTGATTCACGGAACTGACCGAGCTGTGTTCCGATTGAATTCTCCTTTGTAACAGAATGGCAGTAAGTATTCAGACAAGTTCGGCAATGAACCGAATCGAATCGAACATCAACACCAGGGTTTTTGCTTCTTACTTAGCGAATCAAGAATGATATGACAGAAACTGTCATTTCAGTAGACATGCTTAGTATTTTAGTATTCATAGTATTGTTAAGCTCAGATGGCACAAATATTCATGGGTAAGCAAATAAACAACAACTGTCAGCACATTTTATGCGTCCGTGGGCTGTGCGTCCGTCCACTCGTCCGTTTGTGTATCCTTCTTGTTTTCATTTGAGATATCAGTAGAACAAGAAGACACGAACAGCATAAACACTTCATAGTTCAAATGTAAGATGACAACATGCTCACATGGGTGTTAGGGCCATTCGTATGGCTTCTTCAAATGACTGGGCCATTTCGACCGCTACTCCGAAATAGTGATGTTAAACATTTGGCAATTAGTTGAAAGTACATGTACAGTGTGTATCCAAATGACTTGAAACCAAGAAATGAAGTAAATTGTGTTTTTTTTTTTCTTTCTTCAGATTACTATACCATCCACAGGAAAGTCTCGCCGATTCAGATCTCGAGAAGTGAAAAGAAGCCTGTTTCTAGGACAGCGCCTTGCGGAAGACCAGGAAATCGAGGACTTTTCTCCACTGACAAAGAAAGCAAGAGACACAGGGGAACAGTTATCTGCTTGTTCTATAAAGGTAAATTGATTTCTATTCTTCTTAGTCTGCTGAAAAACATTGAGCAGTCTGGTCAGCTGCCTCTTTACTATTGTTTTTTTTTATAATCGGGAGATTTTTTTTTATCAAAAGGATAATCGTGATGTTAGCATTTGCTAACCTAAATACTATAATTATACGTTCACTGCTATGGAGCCTAAAAGGATTGTTTTTTAAGAACAAGGGAAGCTACTCTATCAATTTCGGGGTTGCCTCTCTTTGCAGTGAGGGTCAAATCTTTAAAGTAAGAATAATATGCCCCATCTTAATAACTTTGCCCTTCACGGAAAAACACTAACAGGGACGTAGCTAGGGGGCAATATATTGATACGCACAATCATGGCATGTTTCATTATCTTTGAGAGGAAATCTAAGGGTTAGGTTCCTAAAATATTTCATGTTGTCATGTATATTGGCAGCTGGTATTTAATAAATCTTGTCCAGTATACAAAATTACAGCCAACAAATATGCAAGTGTGTGTTGAAATTTTGCCAGTTTGACAAAATTTCAATACGCACTTGCGTATTTGCGTAAAGGTAGCTACGCCCTTGACTAAGGTACTCATACATATCAGATGCACTGTCATGGATCGTATCATGACTGGTGTCGATAGTATCTATTCATATTCTTATGTGGAGAATGTTTGTGGCTATAAGTACAATAATTATGTTCTTACTTTTTATCAGGATGCAGCCCGTGCAGCCGTCAACTCGGAAAGTATCGTGACTGCAGTAGATCGACTGACGTCAGATGAAGATCTCGTGGCTGATGGATCACGTGCTTACAGTCTTCCAACGATCCCAGGGAAACATAAGGATTTAAAGGCCATCTCGCCTGATACAGTAAGTTATAAAAAAAACTATTTCTTTCCATAATCACTACCTCTAACCATTTAAGCACTAAAAGCAGACGTCTGCAGAAATTTCAAAAATGTTTCATCCAAGTTTTATCGTATTGAGAACTCAAAGACTAGACGGCAAAACAGTGTAGATCAAGATGGGGCGGCTCAAATTGAGCCGCCTCATTAGGATCTACGCTGTTTGCAAATTCTCCTATTTTCGTCACCGGTGCTTAAAGTGTGAAACTCGAAATTTGCTACCTATCAAAACTTTAGTTGGAAGCATGAAGCATTGAATTCGTATCAAATCATTATTTCTTGAATTTTGAATAGCAGGAGCATTACTGTTTGGAAGTTACAACATGAGCCTCACGTCATCGCCAGCTGATCTGTGTCTTTGCAGTTTTACGTGATGCGATTCCACGGGGACTGATATTTCATATCCTACACGGTCGTTAGTGCTTGTATTGGGACTCATTATCATCATCACCCACTATTACGAATTTAGTCAAGCTTGTTTGGCCAATCAAGGGAGCTTTATTAGACAGTTGTCTGATCCGGGTCTACACTGCAAAGGGTGTCTGATCTTGTCTACACTGCTTTCTTAAGGTGATGTGTACACGTTCAGGGGAAACAGCACTGGAGGAGCAAATTCCTTCCTTCATAAGAAAACTTCATTTTGAGGAGTTCATCCACCGGGGAAGCAAACGGGAAGTCACAAAAGTTGGTTCTCTTTGTAAAATGACAGAAAATCATGCGTCTCCACACACCTCAGTAGTTCTGAACCTTTTTACAGTAAATGACAAGTAGAAATAGAAGTACTGAAAAGTAAATGTTTCATGTATCCTTATGAATTTTTGAGAAAAAAATGCATGTTTGATATATTTGATATTCATGGTACACTTTTTATAATTAAAATAATTTCATTCACAGATGGCTGATGTGGTGCGTGGTTGCTATGATGACAAATTGGGTCACGTGACTATCATCGACTGTAGATATCCGTATGAGTTTGACGGCGGCCACATTAAAGTAAGTTCTAGCTTAAGATGTTCATGTATCTGACAAAATATACATATTTCAATATACAAGCCAGGGTAAAAAAAATTAATAGTAAGGTCCAGGGTATGTCACAATCACAAACCGTAGCCAACCCACGACACCAAGAGTTTTATTTTTTTTTAAATAGCCATCGCTTAAGGCGTTATGCCTGTGTACAAAATATATATGTATAAAATGTGTCACAGTACCAATTGAAAGTTAGCATTTTTTACGGTCGTGGAAACTCAAAAAGTAGTTGATTATTGGAGGTTATCATAGGCAGCACACATTAATCATTACATCTTTGTGGTTTCACTCTGTTGAACTTAAAACGCGCATTAATATGTTCTTGTAATCAGACGTATTCCTTACTGTGATTTATATTTTACGTGTTTCTAGCAACAGGACACATGAAATATACATGATGTATGTTCTGTGTTGTGTCCCTACTGCTAGGAAAGAAAAAGCTTGAATATTACCAATTCTTACCGTTTTTACCATAAACATTGGGAACTTTAAATAGAAACTGTAACTATCCTTCATTGAGATGTGTTTAACAGTGCTGTCGGCCTATTCTTCATACAGTTTGAGTTTAAATGCAAAGTTTCATTTGGTAGTACGCAGATGAGAGGAATGGCGATACACTGCTTTCCTAGGTCCCTCCATTGACCTATATAAATAAATACATTCTATATATAGGTCACTGGTCCCTCTGCCCAATATCTTGGGTCATACAACATTCTGTTTTCTTTTGTACATGTGTTTGTTTTCTTTGTTTTTAGGGTGCAGTAAATTTGTACACCAGAGACGCTGTTTACTCATTATTGAAACAGACAGTGACGTCAGATCTTCCCCACGTGCTCATCTTCCACTGTGAGTTCTCATCAGAACGAGGTCCCAAGATGTCTCGTTTTCTACGAGATCAAGACCGAGAACTCAACAAAGACTGTTATCCCAGACTGAACTACCCTGAGATGTATATTCTGGAAGGTGGATACAAGGCTTTCTATGAGAACCAAATGGTATGTATGGGCTACTGTATATCTTTGTCAAAATGATTCGCAAAAGAGAACAGACAGTGTAGCAATAATATCTGGATGTACAAACTCCAAGACCAAAAGTAGTTCCCTGCACGGAAATAATTTTGGCGTTCACCCGAGCCTATCAAAAAGTAAGAGCTTCAGTGAACTACGTATAATATACCTACAGATTTTACAGAACTAGATTCTGTCTACTCAGTATCAAAATGCAGCTTGTCAAACTTGACATAGGCCTAATTTTGAAAACAAGTGTCTGACGACAATGACAACATTGTCAAAAATGACTCATTTAAACGTAAGTAACATTTAATCTGAGTAAACAAAAGATGAAAAGAAAAGGACATTTTGTTAGAACACCTGTTTTATTCCCTTTTCCGGATTTGAAGACTTGTACTGCCTGTAAAAACGGAGGAGAATATCAATAATGAGCCGCGACACGTGAAAACCAACATAATGGATGTGCGCCCAGCGCAGACTCAGATCAGCCTGAGAATACGCCCAGTCTGATCAGAGTCTTCGCTAAGCGCTTAAAGGGAAGCCAACGGACTAAGCTACCTTCCTGCGGACAGCGAAGACTCTGATCAGACTGGGCGGATGCCCAGGCTGATCTGAGTCTGCGCGGGGCGCACAGTCACATTGTTGGTTTTCTCGTGTCGCGGTTCTATTTAGTATTTAGGTAGTATTCTTAGAGGGACAAAAAATCCTGCCGTCATTTAAAGTATCAATATCTATGCCTTAGACGTATTTGCTCGCCTTTCATTTTATTGCTGGCGATGAATATTTCAAAAATTACTATAAACAATATTTCAATTGTCTTTTCTAGCATCTGTGTAAACCAATCAACTACAAGCCTATGCTGCATGCGGACCACACCTCAGATTTACGTCACTTCCGAGTAAAATCCAAGTCATGGACGGCCGGAGAGAAACAGAAGAAAAAGCCGATGAAACGTTCAATGTCTCGACTCAACTTGGCGTTCTAGACAAGAAACATGATCCGACAGCAAATTTATGAACTTTAAACCGAGTGCTGAAATGATTTGAAAGTGCTATAATTAATGTGCTATAAAGAAGCTACCCCGTGTAAAGACACCGTTGAAAGACCGTCGTATCAGCGTAACTGCAACTCGACATTGCATCAGCGCTGATACGAAGTTATTTCAACTGCTTACGACTGTCGAGTCTGCTTTATTGTTCTTTTTTTTTTTTTTTTTTTTTTTTTTTGTATGTGTGTGTGTCATTGCTCTCTCTCTCTCTCTCTCTCTCTCTCTCTCTCTCTCTCTCTGTTATGATTATCTTTAATGTAAATATGCAAATAAAACATTTGATGGTATCTTTCGTTGGGTTTGTATCATACATAAGTCCACATTTCTGATGTGTTTTCGATTCCCGCTGCAGGCGGAAATTCTTTCAACCCGGCAAAACGGATCTCCATTGCACACAGCCTTTTATTATCGTCCTGATATGACTGAAATATTGTTGAAAAGGTCGTAAAATCGCAAGTCATCTATCCTTCTATCCATCTATCTGATGTGTTTTAAAGCGTTTGTCTATAAATGAGCCATCAAGTGATTCAAACAATGTGGCATGGTGACAAGTAAAGGCTCTGATCAGACTGTACTTAAGATCAGAGCCTCCACATGTCGCCCTTCACTTCACTTCCTTTCCAACAGTATTTCAGTCACACCAGCCATGTATGGAATTGGTCCAAACCATACACTCAACACTGAGGCCTCTATAGGTTCGGTGTTAAGGTTAAGGGTGATCTGAATATCACTTGGCAAAACTGACACATTGTTTGAAATCACGTACTGTGGCTCAAATGAGCCTCTTAAGAGGAGCTGGGCCGTATTTATAAAACGACTTAAGTGGTTGCTATGCTGTTGCTAAGGTTAAATTTCTTCGAAGGAGATTCCCTACAACTATGAAATTTGCTCTGGAGGAACAGTCTGAAAAAGACTGTTCCTCCAGAGCAAATTTCACAGTTGTAGGAAATCTCCTTTATAGAAATTAAGCCTTAGCAACAGCATAGCAACGACTTAGGAAATCTCCTTTATAGAAATTAAGCCTTAACAACACAGCAACCACTTAAGTGGTTTTATAAATACGGCCCCAGGTCAATGCATACGGACCGTTTGCTAAGACAGTAAATGTACACTACTGATTGGAACCAGAAATTGAACAGGTGGTACATACACAGATCAGACTGCTCTTTAAGCATTTTGACTTGTGTCAACACTCATGCTTCGGTATATTCGTTTCAATACAAAAGTTTGAAGCTGTAAATCCTTTTTTCAGGCCACATGATTGCCCAGCAGGCACAACAATTAATGCATATAAAGTACATATTCAAGGAAAGCCGTTCTGCTATTTTCATTTTCCACCCTTTGTAATGGGGAGCGACTCTTATAGGAAAGAATTTGTTACGTTCCTTCATGAGTAGATCTCATTTTGGGAGTGCCATGTACGCGTTGTCTGGGGAAGCATACATAGCCCCGAGGTTATAAAACTGCACAACTCAGCTGAGCATGAAATTTTCTCTGCTGATAAATATGAAAATGCCAACTAATGTTGGCATTTTCATATTCATAAGCAGAGAACATTTCAAGAAAACAACCGTACTTATCAGTAATTTGCTATTTATTAGCACGTAAAATTTCATGCTAAGCTCAGCTGAGCTTGAAAAAGTTTTATAGCCTCGGGCCCTGACGTCACAAAACTTATTGGAATGTACCAATGCACCTTAGAATGATGAGTCGTGGTAAATATAAAAAGAAAATGCATAAAACCATAAAAAAATAAAGTATCTCCTTGAGAGTTAGCAAATATCTTATTTTTGTTGTTTTCTGCAGGTTACATGTAGAATATAAAAGAAGGGTGACGTGCTGAGTAAAAATATTTTTATAACGAAAGATACATGTTATTTACTGCGCCTAAATCTACAAAACTAACTGTTATTGTAAATCCATTTAGGTCTCAAGGTACATCAGTTCGTTGAGAAAAGCTTCCTAGCAATTATTTGATCCAACTCTCTTTATCAAATTGTAAGGCAAGACGAAAGCAGTATCTGAGCCGCGACACGAGAAAACCAACAAAGTGGTTGTGCGCCCACCGCAGACTCAGATCAGCCTGGGCATCCGCCCAGTCTGATCAGAGCCTTCGCTGCCCGCATGGAGGTGACTTACACACTTAGCTACCCTTTAAGCGCTTAGCGAAGAGTCTGATCAGAATGTGCGAATGCCCAGGGACCTGGGTGATCTTAGTCTGTGCTGGTTTACATGCCACTTTGTTGTTTTTCCCGTGTCACGGCTCATTATTCTTATATTCTGGATATTCCAACCTGTATAAGGTGGATGTATACTGGATGTAATCATTATCGCATTACATTATTATAGCCAAAACAGGTGTGAAACAGGTACACTTGGGCAAAGGCTACTTCTTTTTTTATCTGCTTAGCCTGATATGAGAAAAAGTTGGAAGAATAATTTCTAGGTCACACTCATTGCACTGAAGTATCTTTACTGGTGGTCATCTTTGGTAACTTTTTTACCCTAAAGCCTTAAAGATTTTTTGTTAGTCTAGATAATTTTTTAATAAAATAGGTCAATATTGTTCCGATTTATTTTTTGATTCAGACTATAACATTTGCCTGTGACAGGTTCTCGAAATAGGTCACCAACAAGCAGCAAAACATGCACGCACTGTTCCAGTTGCGGCTAAAATGGTCGCTATTTACTGAATGATGTTTTTCCAAAAACAATACGTGAATTTAAAGTTAAATAGCCATTTGCTATCTATATATAGCGTCGTTTTAGCGGGGCTCTTATATCATATATTCACCATAATCACTCCTATGGGGGGGGGGGGGGGTATGTCGTCTTTGAGTGGTAATCAAGAAATCAGTAGATCTGGAACTGTACATTATTACAGGTATGTGAAGAATTTGCACTTTTTAAAAGTATCTGAACGAAACCATCAACTCAATACCCCAAACCAGCGTCACCATGGTTGTCAAAACATAACGAATATCACAATAAAAACAGAGAATCGTTGTTAAGTTGACGGCGGCGGCATATTCCCATAATATTCGTCGTATTTATATCCTGGGCGTGAGTGACTGACGACAGTGCTGTATGCCGGTGGTGGCGGTAAATCCTTCGTTGATACGTATGACGGCGGTTCAATTGTGTAAGGTGGCGGCATTGGAGCAGTTGGTCCCACTGGTGGTGCTTGCATAGGTGCGGACGGATAGAGATCTCTGTATGTTGGTTCGGGCGGATTTGGATAGTGTTGCATATATGCTGGATTCATATGACCCTGACCTTGTGGAGGTCGACTTGAGTGACCCATATTCGTTGGAGGTACGTAATGTCCATGGCCGTGTACTCTTTGACCTGTAGATAAAACAAAAGTAGTATGAATAAACAGTTGGAGTTTCTTTTCCAGACAAAATGACTCAAAGCCACCGAAAGTGGCGTCAGAACTTAGCTATATCTCAGTTTTCGTCTAGTTTTCGTCTCGAGAATATCATTATAGAATTCTTGAAATGCAATGTCTGAGCGATGCTTAGAAGAATAAATACAATATTCAATCTTACAATTCGACAGCTGAGGAAGCGATAAAAAAGGTTTATTCTCGATGTCAGTGTACTGCAAAACGTAAGTCGCAAGCCAATAAAGTCAGTGTCGTAGTGGTGAGGGAACCTGTATGTCAGCTTTAGTCACCCAATAATTTCTACCTCTTTTTTTCCAATAAACAGGTTCTTGTTTTTGTTGTTTTGTTTCATTTTCCCTAAAATATTCCTATATTTTACATGTAATGCAAACAATCCCAGCGGGAATATAACGTCAAAATGACGTCGCGCTGACATCGATGAGACATCCGACTATGTCGTGTCGCCGTCAGTGCGACGTCATTTCAACAACATGTGCCTGCCGGGTCTGTAGGCAATGATCAGGTGCCGCGTCACATAAGACTGCTTTTGCGCAGAAATGTCTCAGCATGCGGGGTGTGCTTACATTTTACAAGTTAAGCGGAGCTACTCAAACGGAGGGCCCGTAATATAAAGTAAAGCTCGTGAGTAAGGCTTTTTTAAAAGCAAATACATTCTCACACATACTGATCTGATATGTACTAGAGGCCGTTAAATCGAATAGTCCAGATCCGGTATCACTGGATTTCATGATGCTCCAAAGATAAATATAGAGACTACCATGTAAGGGTCTTTTGATATCAAGTTTATCAGGCGAAACCAGAAACAGCGTAGGTATGGCTCGGCAAGCCTCGCCATACCTACGCTGTTTCTGGTTTCGCCTGATAAACTTGATATCAAAAGACACTAGGCCTTTCATGGTTTTCTATTTATCATGCATCATAAACAGATTTTACGGCGCAAAGAGCTGCAAACAAATGAAGAGAAAATGCAGTTTTGACCAAACTAGTTGACATTGCGAATGCATTATGACGTAAGTCGGTGACGTCAATTAACCAATCGAACGTTGATATCACGGCCAACATCAGTATGTAGCCAATCGTCTTCAGAGATCGCTTTTAAAGGTATCGCCTGATAACATTGGCGCTAGAGCAGCTTTAAAGTGACATGATATCACATCATGTTTATCATATCCCAAATATCAGGTGAATTTGGCAGCAGGTGCATGATAAAGTATGATATTAGCACCGTCTTCAATGAGAAACAACGTGTCCCGTGCTGAACGACAACTTTCACTTTCATGCATGTACTCGTTGAGTTGTTTCCCTTGATGATATTTATACCGTCACCAATTACTAGACTATCCCCCTTGAGGGGGCATAAATATATTGCAAAGGGAGATAACGAATATAGATATAGAAAGCAAATATTTCGCAAAGGAAGGCAATTCAGTTGCTTCCCTTTGCAACATATCACATCGGTCAAGGGAGGTAATCGAGTTAAATTTTCTTCCACTGAAAACATACCAGTATGACCAGGGCGTATTACTGGGGTGTGGCTTCTCATTCCAAACCGCCCAAAAAGTCCGCCATGTTGGCTGTGTTTGTTCTTCTTCCTGTAGCAGTAGTACGCCACGGCGATGACGACTGACAGAACGACCACGCCCCCTATGACGCAGCCAATGATTTGGAGTGTGACGTTACAGCAGTATTCCTCATACTTGTTACCACAGCAACCTTGGTCGCATTGTCGTACTTCCGGGTCTTCTTTGTAGTTGTAACATTCACGACATAACACAACTGAAAGAAAGTACCGTGTGGTGATAAGAATTAACAACCCACTGGGCACACAACGTTAAATCAACATAATCAACGGTCTATTCAGCGTCATGACGTGAATCAAAGTTGAATCAATGTTGTTTCAGCGTTATGTGCCTGCTGTGAAGAATTCTCTCATCCACTGGATTTAGAGCTATATGCAGTCGAAGAGTTATCTTTCTCAGCCTGCTATTCTGGGAGCTGTATTAATCTGTTAGTCATTGCTTTATACAGCCTACAGGTGTCAATTTGACGTACCTTACTACATCTATTCTAAATTTTGCGATGTAAAGAGTGGCAGGTTATTGAACAAAAATCTAATTGCTATATCATGTAAATTTGAAATCCCAGTTTCATCTTTATTAAGGTGAGAATTGGTGTATATTTCTCAAACAGACATCGAGTCAAAATTAGAGGTAACAAATATTGCTTTAAAATCGCTTAACCAAAGTAAAGACATCAATTACTGTTGTGTTTTTACTACCGATATTCCAACAACAATGAATAAAGCTGAAAAGTAAAAATGATTTCTTACCATATTTCTTGCTTCAAAAAAGCAGTATTTTCCAAAAATATGTTACCGCAATTTTCAGCTTTCGAATCACTTTACAACAGAATTTTTTAACGTAAGAACTTTGTCAAGATTTCAAGATTTTCGGCGAAGAAATAAAAAAAATGAAGTAAAGCACTATATGGTAAAAATCCAGATTCATACAGCCTGTAGGTTCAAATACGAAGTTGTGTTCTGAGTGTCACCGAGAAGGTCTATTGAAGAGCCATTCTTTTCAGAATGACTCCCTCCAAGAACTCAGTCGTGTACCTGAATAATAGTGCACGGCTCAATACTTGGAGCGAATTTAGACAGATCCTAAGGGTTTTCTATATACAAACTCAGGAAGAAGCCCCAACCGCTCCCCTAGAAGTATCTCCCCTCTCCCCCTCCCCCCCTCGCTCCCCTCTATGCCCAAGAAAAATGGTATGAATTTCATAAAACTTTCCCACCGGGGAATGGCTGTATTGTTGCATTTTCCGAAGGAATGTGACATGGATCTGCGGTAGATTAAAATATGCAAGTACATGGCCGAATCCTTGGAATCATTCTTACCTAGTTTCCTTTCAGAACCTTTTCAAAATAACAAAACTTACTCATATATAAAATTGAATAATGCATGTATGCAGCAAAAACAAATATTCAATATTAGTCCTACCTATAGATGTTTGGATACATCTTCATGTTACGTTTACGCCTTTTTTTACAAAGGGAAGCAACTTCTTTGACTTCATGTTTTCTTTTCTGAACAACCTAGCCCTTACAAGTGGGGTCGACTTTTAAAGAAAAGAATTTGCTCCTAGAGGAGCAAATTCTTTTCTTTGAGAGTTGTCTCTTATTGAAAATGAACGCAAAAATGAAAATGACGGAATGGCTTCCCCTTAAGGCGTAAAATTTACATGTACATGAAAGGTCCCAAGAAGGAATTCACCAGATTGGAGGAAACAAAGAATATATACCAAATCTAATCACAAATGTTTAAAACTCACCATCAATAATTATCAAAAAGATCAAAACAATATCTACAGAATCCATAATCATATATTCTTTTTATCAGATTTTAATCATTTCAGCCTCGTCCTGGTATATTGTCGTCTGCGATCGGCCATATTTGATAACTGTAACAAGTTTAAAGCGCTTTATGTCGGCTGATCAATAATTTTCAGAAGACAATCAATATTTTGCTATTATATCCAGGTATTTATCTTTGACTGCGCGCAGTTTTCCGATTTGGTCCATTTATATTGGCATTAGAATGGAAATTCCCTGTCCAATACAAGATCGCTTTCATGTCTTCAATGGTACTTGGAATATTTGTTATTGGTAAAACTTCTAAGTATTAGGACAGGTAGGTCCGAGCAAACAGTGCAGGCCCAGATCAGACTGCTCCTTTTAAGGAGCTGTCTGATCAGGGTCTACACTGTTTGCCTTTCCATTTCCATCTTTTGAACACAAAACCAAACCGTCCCATTTTTGATGACAATTACGGTATTAATTTTAGATGTCCCAATTTTTAAAATTTTCAAGGTATTTGGTATATTTGGTATTCACAGAGCTACTGACGTGTTTATGGAGTTATGATAGTGTGGAAAAAGCAAAACATCAGCTTCCGTCTGTGACAATGGAAAAATAAAGTAATTCGCTAAGTTCCAAAGAGGTGGCGGCTTCAGTCACTGCACACTCAATTATGACGGTTCCCTAATCAAGGGGACTATTGTCTCAACATTTGGGTAGTGTCAGAACAGCCGTTGCATTTAGGCCGATATATTATTTAGTGACCAAAGCATGGGTGGGTAGCATTAGCCAAAAAATAAATAAATAAATAAATTAAAGAAAAGCGATTGAAGAAAAAAACAAGGAACAGTGACCCAAGCTTGTAGGCTCTAGGGGATAAACAAGTACATGTATAACATACCTCTGACAGACCCTCAGTTTTGTTTTCACAGAAACAAGAATTCGTGGCATCTGACTATTTCTTTTTGGTCATGCGTTCTAAAATCAGTTTGTCTGAAGATCTCAAAATATGCTGCTGGAACGAGAGTCAGTATACAACTGTCCCATCTCATCTGCCGCCATGTTGGTCGTCTTCATATTCGGGGTGCTTTGCCACATTATTGCCAAGACTGAACTCCATGAGTTATATATATGAGCCGCGACACGACAAAACCAACAATGTGGTCGTGCGCCCAGCGCAGACTCAGATCAGCCTAGCTATTTGCTCAGTTTGACTAGACTCTTCGTTAAGTGCTCAAAGGGTAGCTAAGGTTCTGAGCTACCTCCATGCGGACAGCGAAGACTCTGATCAGACTGGGCGGATGCCCAGGCTGATCTGAGTCTGCGCTGGGCGCACAACCACATTGTTGGTTTTGTTGTGTCGCGGCTCAAATAATGTTTGCTTCCCGGGCAACGGGGCCCTTCCAAAATGAGTTTTCTTTTAAAGCTTGCCTGAGCCAGAGGCTCCGGGGGAGCATATCGGATGGGCAGGCTCCGATGTCCGTCGTCGTCGTCCGTCCTTTCGCAATTTCAGACGACTTCTCCTCTGAAACCACTGGGTCGATTGTAACCAATTTCATATAGAGCCTCCAGGGCTTGCGGGTACGATATATTGTTTACCTGATGTGGGTCACTTGACCAACATGGCCGCCACGCCCATATATGTGACAGTGTCTGGCATTTTGAGCCTTACGGAGCGAAAATCGGAAATTTTGTTTTTAACATTTTCATATTTATTAGTGCTTCCAGAAAAGATTTCGAGAAGCACAAAGAAATAGCGCTAAGGATTACTGCAAAAAAAAACGAAATTCACACCAACCCAATTTTTTGTTTTCGTTTCACTGATTGGATACAATTTATATACTGGCTGGCTGAGCCTGTATAACTCTAGTTTGTGACATCGCTTTTCAAAGATCTACAATGCGAACATTCTTAAAAGAGTGTAGATGAAGAAAATTAAAGACTCCGATAGAAATATTGAATCACTCTTTTCAGGTGATGCTTTGAAATGTATAAGGCAGTGCGCGGAAATACAATTAACTTTACGTGCAAATTTTATGACGTCATTTTCATTTCACGTTTCGTGACGTCAACGTCGCACCTCCACAAGGCTCAAAATCCCAGGCACTGTCACATATGGTAAAACCTTTAAAATCTTCTCAAGAATAAAAAAAGCCGATGACATTGAAACTTGGTTTGTAGCACCTGGTACACGATTGTTCAAATTATGACTACGGGTTGAACTTGACCTGATTTTTCGGCAAGGTCAAATTTGCTTTCTGCTTCTTTTATATTGGAAAATGCCAGAACATAAGATTTCATGGAATTGTTGAATATTTTGTGCTAAAAATTGGTATACAGCCATCGTAGTAAGTTCATAAAGATTTGTGAGTACAAGAGATGAAGGGCATCACCTCAAAAGCAACAGGGCTAATCGTAACAAAATTTTCATATAGAGCCTCCAGGGGCTGAGGGAACAAAAACTCGTTAAAACGGTACAGGTCACATGACCAACATGGCCCCCATGCCCATATATGGTAAAAAACCTTTAAAATCTGTTTGAAACCAATTTACAGATAGCCTTGAAACTTGACATGTAGCATCGCATACTGGAGTTCTACCAAGATTGTGCGAATGATGACCCAAGGTAGACCGTGACTTATTTTACAGAAAACGCTGGAACATAGGATTTAAGGTAGCTATATACGGACTAACTGTGTGTTTTTTATTTGTTAAAACAAAAGAGAGTTATTGTTCATTGTGAAATCGATCAACTGTGGAGTATATACACACTAACAAGAGGTCCAAATCATTTTGCCACAAATTCCATCAAAATCTATTCAGCGGTAACTGAGATATTGCCATTTTCATGCTTTGTGCTTTTTTTTAGTAACGGCAGATGGCAGCCATCTTGGATGGCCAAAATGCAAGAAATCAAAAAGGCTAATGCAAGGACCATTCTGACATAAAATTGATCCAGTTCCAATGTGACTTCTAATTTTCACATTATGCTACTTTTAGTAACAGAGGCCAATTTGACTGGTCTATATTTATTAAGTTTTGAAATACCCCAATGCAAGAATCATATTGCCACAAATTTCGTCAAAATCCTTTCAGCGGTTACTGAGATATTATCATTTTCATGTTTTGTGCTATTTTAAGAAAAGGCAGATGGCGGTCATCTTTGAATGCCATAATGCATGAAAGCGAATAGGTATTGTGAAAGGACCATTCTGACACAGAATTAATCCAATTCCATTGAGATTTTCTAATTTTCACATTTTGCTATTTTTAGTAACAGAGGCCAACATGACTGGTCTATACTTAGTTACTTTTGAAACACCTGAATGCAAGAATCATTTTCTACAAATTTCGTCAAAATCCATTCAGCGGTTACTGAGATATTGCCATTTTCATGTTTTGTGCTATTTTAGTAACTGCAGATGGTGGCCATCTTGGATTGCCAAATTGCAATTAATCAAAAAGGCTTCATGTAAGGACCATTCTGGCACGAAATTGGTCGAATTCCATTCAAGGGTTCTTGAGAAATTGTCATTTAATGTTTGTGCTATTTTTAGTAACGCCCCCTCCCCACTCCTGATGGCCATCTTGGATAGTCATGTATTACCCCCCCCCCCCCACCCCCCCACACACACACACTCCTGATGGCCATCTTGGATAGTCATGTATTACAGACATGAATTTAAATGGAGAATGTGTACAAAAGTATGTAGAAATACAAAATATTGTTTTTTAGGTAAACAAAACGGTGATTTTTTTTCTCATCCAAATGTTTTATAGCTCTTTGGGTTATTAAGCTGGTATAATGGTTTGAATGCCCCGCCAATATTTCCATTCAGTATCCGACTACCTTGGAAAATATTTACGATTTTGGCCTAAAATTGGTATGTACTGTTGTCCACGTGGGGGGGGGGGGGAGGGGTCACTTGGTCTTTAAAGGGGTACAGATGTGCCGCTGGAACTCTGATAACCCATCCTATTCATGTATAACACAAATGTCAAAATATATACCTATTCATTTATTTTGTATCAAATTTGGACCGTATTAATGTATACTGCAGAAAAAATGCTTAGATTAGCTCATGAATTTGCCGTTAAGCCTTGGAGAAAATTCAAGAAATTAGTATGCCGAGAACATTTGTTGTCTTTGTAATTGACATTTGTTTCTTCTTGATAACAAAAATCAGATAAGCTGGCTTTTATATACAAGCCTTGGAGAAATAAGACCTATTCGTGTATATTAGCCCGTAAAATCATACCTATTGATGTATCTGGCAAATCAAAAAAGGAGGGCTATTCCAGCGGCACATATATACCCTGCTTTATAATGGAAGTGACCCCCCCCCCCCCCCGTGCTGTTGTCTTAGTGAGTACATGAAGAGTTGTGACTACAAGCGGTCAGTGCCATTCTTTGACCTCTGACCTAGGACTCTCATATTTTGACAATTTCAAAATCCGCTTAGAAGCCACTTGGCCAATTATGAACAACTTTCATAAAGAGCCTCTATGGGCTGAGGGAACTAAAATGTTCAAATGGTCCAGGTCACATGACTAACATTGCCGCCAGGATCAGGACCAGATATAGTATAACCTTTTAAAATTTTCTTCTCCAGAACCAATTGAAAACTTGTTATGTAGCATCAAGTACTACCAAAACTGTTGAAATGATAGCCTTGGAAAATGCTATAACAAAGAATTTCATAACATTTTTTTAAGGATTTTGTCCTAAAAATGGTATATACACTCATCTTAATTAGCTAAAGAAGGTTTGTGAGTACAAGAGGTCAAGGTCATTCTTTTCATATTTTGACAATTTCAAACACCTCCTCAAAAGCAATCAAGGATATTGTAACCAACATTCATAAAGAGTCTCCAGGAGCTGAGAGAACTAAAACCGTCCAGGTCACATGAACAACATGGCTGCCATGCCCATATATGGTAAAATATTCGAAAATCTGATTCTCTTGAACAAACTGACTGATAGCCTTGCAACTTGGTATGTAGCATTGGGTAATCGAGTATTACCAAGATTGTTCAAATGATGACCTTGAGTAGACCTTGACCTGATTTTTACTTCAAAGTCAAATATCGGCAATGATATAACATAAGGTTTTCATGGGAAGTTTTAAAGATTTTTACTTAAAACTTGTAAATACTGTTGTTTTAATGAGTACATGAAGATTATGAGTGCAAGCGGTCAGGGTCATTCTTTGTCCTCTGACCCAGGGCTCTCATATTTTGACAATTTCAAATATCTACTTAAGAGCCACAAGGCCAATTGTAACCAAATTTCATAAAAAGCCTTCAGGGGCTGAGGGAACGAAAATTTGTCCGAACGGTCGCGGTCAATTGACCTACTCAGGTGAGCGATTCGGGGCCACAATGAGATGGGATAGTTCCCCTGTAAATGTTCCTATTCACTTTTCGAGGTACATGTAATACAGCCGATTTCCAGCTCAGTATTTTTTTAACTCACTGTGGATTGGTTGTGCATAATCTTGGTCCAAAATTCCGGTTGAACTGTCCCAGTGCCCACATGACATCGAAATGACTTCGGTCATTAAGACGTCATTTATCTTCTGGGATTGGCGTCGGGTGAAAAGGATACTTAAGCCATGTAAAAAAAAACAATACTAAAATCAGCTTGCGCATTAGGGCAACCCGACCCGAGTCTTTTTTTTTCCATTTCCGGGTTCATAAATTTTTAATGAGAAAATGGACAACTGTGATGGTGCACAGGCTATTTCAGTCTTTCCTATTTGCATATTCCGTAAGGTACCTTTTTAAAAGGTCAACTTTTCTATATTTTAAACATAGATCGGTTTTGTTTGTTGTAGTAATGCTTTCTTTGACTAGTAAATGAATCATTTAGCTTCCAATTATCTAAATATTTATTGTGAACTCGTATAGCGTCAAATCGATTTCATATTACAAGGTTCTTGGGAAAATAGAACATTAATTAATAAATAACTTACTGGCAAAAAAATTTAGAACGTCAATATTAAATAGAAACAATTCAAGTAAAATTGTGCAGCTCTCTATGCTGACTAGCGTCCCAAAAATGACAAAGATAAACATCGTAGAGCCTAAGCAGACGCCGCCGCAGAACGCGGCGGGTGATCAGGATCTATTCTGTTTGCATAGAACTTACAGATATTTCTATAAATTTTATTACTACTGCGAGAAACATAGTCAAGGTGGAAGCAATTGAATGTCTAGGAGAAGAACTAAGTAAGCAACATGCTTTCGTTCTAATCCTATAAACTTATATGTTGTATTATCTATGTATGTTGTGAAAAAGTGAAATAAATATGTTTAAACCAATTGAATGTCTAGGAATGCATTTGTTTAATCCTTGCATGTGAGAAAGAACCAATCCATACGTGACAAAAAGCATTCTTATATTTTGCATAAATGAGCCACGACACGAGAAAACCAACAAAGTGTTTGTGCGCCCAGCGCAGACTTAAATCAGCTTTGACATACACCCAGTCCGATCAGACTCTAGGCGCTTAAAGGGTAGCTAAGGGTCTAAGCTACCTCCATGCGGACAGCGAAGACTCTGAGCAGACTGGGCGGATGCCCAGGCTGATCTGAGTCTGCGCTGGGCGCACAACCATTTTGTTGGTTTCCTCGTGTCGCGGCTCTAATACGTTTCACACAAAATTATTCACTACTTTCTGGAGAAGGTGTGCATATTTGAATCCTCCAATCCCCAACCGGACACTCCTCTCAATTAATCGCGGTTGCGCATGAGAGTAATTGGTAGGCGTGTTAATGCCTCTGTAAGAATCACACTATTAATGGAAAGTAAAATACTCAGTGTATGATTACAACAATATCATATTACCAGTAACTACGAAATGACGACGAATTTTACTCTTCATTCGAAAATACAAATGCTTTGGGAGCAAACAGCAAACTAAAGAAATATTGCAGAGCCCTTTTAACGTGGTGATAATTACTGATATGTGGTGACTACAAGAGTCTGTATAAAAAGCTGAAAATAAAACATATTCCCAAAACTAAGATGGCTTCTTTATGTGTCTTATTTTACGATATAGAAGCCCAAACTGACTAGCATGTTGCTTATAAAAACAGTTTCAATAAGAAAGAACAAAAGGTAATGTGCTGCGCTAAAATATAAAAAAATATCTACCACGAGAAAGAGAAACGCAGATGATGTCTAGCCTTATGGCATCAAATGAGCCGCGACACGACAAAACCAACAATGTGGTTCACCGTTGTGCGCCCAGCGCAGACTCAGATCAGCCTCGTGTCGCGGCTAATTAATATGCATCCCACTGGGCACACAGCATTGAATCAACGCAGGGTCAAAGCCATGCACACAGCGTTGAATCAACGTTGAAACAGTGTTTGATTAAAAATCCTGATGGTGTATCAGCTTTAATTCAATGTTGATTTAACGTTGTGTGCCTGCTGGGATGTGAATTACCAAAAGTAACTTAAATGGCTGGCATCACGTGAAAGTAGACCTTCAACCTTGTGCGCAGAGCAACTATTATAATCAGCTTGCGCGTTTGCGTAGACTGATCCGAGATTTTAAATTTCTCAGGATTGATAGATTGCACACAAACATATCAAAACTTGGGGAACGTCGTTACGAGAATTGAAAAAGAACAGAACAGAAAAGGAAAGCGCATGCAGAGGCTGATCTCAGTTTTTCCCGTTCGAACATTTCTTAAGGTTTGCAAGATCCGTTTTCTCGCGATGCAAACAAACTAGAGGACTAGAAAAGTGAATATAAGAGTAATAATATGCATTTCTCTAAATAAAATTACGTTAAGGAATAGCAAATACTATGCTGTTGATACATGGCTTAATATCCTGTCTCTCTACATTGCTACAACTACACTATCCTTTTCACATTAACACGTATGAACATTCAAATATCAGGAAAACTAATTTGTATTTATGATATGTTTCAAATTGTTGACATTCAAATGCATGGGCGCACATATACAGTCCCTAATACAGGCACCCTCCGACCCACTCACACATACACATACAAACATAATATTCCCGCATGAAAAAAATGTTTTTCTATGAAAATATATTAGATATTCCAGTTTTCAAACATAGTTACATGCACATACGCAGCCGCGTTGTCCATGAGAAGAATTCAACCACGCCCCTTTCGAACATTCACTGAACTGTATTGAGCCGCGACACGACAAAACCAACAAAGTGGCATGTGCGCCGCGCTAAGACTCAGATCAGCCTTGACATCAACTCAGTCTGATCAGACTCTTTGTTGTGTGCTTACAGCTAGCTAAGGGTCAAGGCTCGCTTCGTGCAGACATCAAAGACTCTGAGCAGACTGGACGGATGCCAAGGGTGATCTGAGTCTTCGCTAGGCGCACATGCTACTTTGTTGGATTTATCTAGTCGCGGCTTAACTATTATAATTATTCCTTCAGCAGCCATAGTGTGAACTAACTGCCGCCTATCATTGCCACGTATATTACGACGTGTGCGACTTGAGTTTGAGGGACCAACATGTATATGAACAAGGAACATATATCCAATTTCCTGAACAAATAATAATGAACCGTATTTTGACACAGTCACTAAAGACAATAATTTCACAAATACTCATTTGCTTCTTTCTGTTGTTAAGACGTCACACTGTTAAAATATCCATAGATTTTACTGTAAAATAACTGGCAACCAGCTGACAATCCATTTCCCGTTGTTTTTAAGGGAGCCCGTGAACATTTGCAGGAATCATCACGCAGAGTAGGGCAGAATAAGATAGGTAATATTTTGGTCATTTAGCCCTCCAACGGACTAAACGTGTTTTCGAGTGCGGTTAGTTAACATAAACCTACCATCTCGTGATTTCCAAAAAATGTTCTACAGACAGACGCCTGTAAACTTAAGGTGGTGATTTGTGGTATATACAAAAATCTGAATAAAACTATGAAAAATTATCGTATCTCCCTGAAAGTTAGCAGATTTCTTATTTTTGTTGTTCTCTACAGTTTGAAATACAAAATATAGGGACATGCTGTTTAAAAGTGTTTTATATGAAAAGATCAAAGGGTAATTTTCTGCGCAGAAACCTGAAAATAAAATCTGTTCTTGAAAATGTACATCGCTCTGAAGATACTTTGATGAGTTAAAAAGAGCGTCCTAGCAATTATTTGTTCCAACTCTTTCTCAAATTGTTAGGTAGACCAGATAAAAACAGTAGCTTTCTCTCAAATGTCTGACCATGATATAGTGCATGTATACTTAGTGCATTCATGAAATACAGGTAGGTCAGTTATACCTATAACATACTCACAGTATAAATAATACATTGCAATGACAGGTGTGTTATTGAAATTATTCAACCTTGAAAATAGACTCTACTGTGTACTTTAGACAAATATTTGGACACAGGCCACGCCCTTTTTTAATCTGCGCACCTGATAGTTTGCAAAAATAAATTGAACAAATAATTGCTAGGACGCTCTTCATAATGCATTAATTATGTTCAGACCTAGTTACATTTTCAATAATGATGGTCATTTTTTAGATTTATTCGCACAAAATTACCCTTTGATCTTTTCTTATATAAATCCTTTTAAACATCAACAAGTCCTGCATTTTGGGATTCTGAATAGTGAGAAACAACATAAAGAAGGCATCTGCTAACTTTCGGGAAGATCTGTTGTATTTAAGCATTTTATGCTGATTTTTGTTTCTGCCCCAAATCAGTGATAATCACCACCTTAACGGTAAATAACGGGCAGCTAGTTCAGCAGCCGGAGGAAGAATTTTAGATGCACCATTGACTCTCAGGGTACCATTAGCCAACGTAAGACTTCTAAATGCACTAATAAAGACTTTACCGAAGCTTTGTTCGTCAGGGATGAACTACATATAATCCATATTCACTGGCCAGAAAGCTTTTCTTCGAATGAGCGGTTAATTTAATTAACAACTATTGTAAATAATGAATATGATAAACATTGTCAAAGTCTTGTATCAGCAAGCTGCTCAATCCATGGAAATTCTTTTCTTGGATATGTATTGTCGATTTCATCTACCGGAACTATCCCGTCCACTCCACTATCCCTGTCTTCTTCAAACCCCCGGTTTTCACACCCAGTACGCCCAGCTTGATCAGGAGTAGTAATATCATAACGTGGAGATACACTTGTGTTTGATTGGTTAAAAGGGCGTGAGTCATCAGACGGACCTGCGTCGAGAGTGACATCAGTTTGGGAGGCTTCATTCTTTGGTGTAGGCGGAAGTGTCATAGTGCTAGCCTTTGAAAGAGAAGTCTCCTGTTCATTGGACTCTCCTTTCAGTATATCAATATCTGGAATCGGACTCTCAATACCGAGGTTATCTCGATGAAATGATAAATTGGCTTTCTCCTGAAAGAAAATATAAGATTATTGAAATGGATAGGGAAACACATGTCAACATGTGTATCATTAAAGAACGACTTCCCTTAGAACGCTGCAGTTCTAAGATATTACAAAATGTTTTACTCCTTTAGTCTAGTTTTATTTCAGTAAACAGCAGTAGTGCTGTTGATCTTATCGCATCGGTCTTAAATACATGTAAGTTTTTATTAAAAATGCATAACACTGTATGTTTTAATTAATAAAGAAGGGTCTACAGTGTTAACGTTGTCAGCGGAGCTCACAATGAAAGCAGATTGTTAGTTTTTCTGCATTTGTTAAACTGTCATTTCATTGTTAATATCAAATTTAATATATTGCAACACCCACGATATTTGCAGTCATTCAATTCACTTCAGTCCCTATAAAGGTTCTTAAATGATAATCTTTAATGATTGAGCCGCGACACAAGAAAAACCAACACAGTTGCATGTGGGCCCAGCGAAGTGGGCATCCGCACAGTCTGATCAGAGTCTTCGCTGTCCGCATGGACGTACCTCAGACCCTTAGCTACCCTTCAAGCGCACAGCAAGGACCCTGATCACACTGGACTGATTCCAAGGCTGGACTGAGTCTTCGCTGGGCACACATGCCACTTTGTTGGTTTTCTCGTGTTGCGGCTCATATACCAACCATATCAGCATATGCATCTTGGTAGGCCATCCGAGGATCCCACGTGTGACGACGCCGTCTCCTGTATATTGTCCCTGCAAGTGCAAACAAGCACGCACCGACTATACAAGTTCCAGCAACGATCAAGAAAATGAATAGTCCAATATTTTGTTGAAATGTATCCTCCTCTACAAATATATCAGGTTTTTCCACTGTCAGATTTCCGTCTGTTGACGTAACTATCGTAAGTGTACCAACTGTAGCATTGTCCTTACCAGATATTGTGTAAGTTTCTGTCACTAATGGCGTATCAGAAGTAGTGTAACTTTGTGAAAACAAGGAATGGGCGACACTTGTTGTTGGTGAGCTATAAGACGACGTTGGTGCAATTCCTTTTCCTGCCGCAGAAGAAAACTGAACAGCGACTGACTGAGTCACGGAAGAAGAGGAAGATTCTGACGAAAATTCAACAACAGTATCTGAAAGAATTTTCGAATACTCGTCAGTTACTGATTCTATTAATAACGATGAAGGTGACCTAGAATGCATTTTGAATATAGTTTCTGAAGGAGCCAGGGTTGGCGAATGTTCAACAGTTGCTGTTGCAGCTGATAACAGGGCTGATGTCAAAGGTATATAAGTGGTTGAATCTGACGGTTCCATATATAAAGTTGATTGTATTGATACGGAAGAAGCCAGCTGTGATGTTGCTTCTGATAAATTAACTGACACAGATGGAGTAGGCAACACTGAAGACGTTTCGCTAATTTCTGACGAAATAGCTATAGTTGCAGGGGACGGTTCCAGAGTGGATGATAGCATTGTTGATGTCATTTCCATATCTACTGTTTGTGCTGCTTCTGATGAGGTAATCATAGCTGCAGGCGACGATTCTAATGAATCGGAGAGCATTGTAGTTGGTGTTTGTGGTGTTTCTGTCTCTACTGTTTGTACTGATCTAGAAATTTCTGATAAAATCGTAGTCGAAGATGAAGCTGCTGTTGTTAAATTGTCTGTCTGTAGTATTTCAGACGAAATTTCGCTTATTGTCACTGTAGTTTCGGATACACTTATTTCTGTTGAAGACACTGCAGGAATTCGAATTTCCATAGACTGTAATGTCATGGAACTGAGTATGTCGGACGTCACTGAGGGGATGACTGAGGGAGTGCTTTGGGTTATGGTATCACTCTCGATGATACTTTCGAGTATACTCTCAGACAATACAGACATAGCTTCCATTGAAACGCTAGAGAATGATGCTGTAGGAAGTATCCTGTCAGTAAAAGACGTAAATGATGGTTGAACAGAAGTCATAAGTGAGCTGATTTGGCTTGATACTTGCGCCGTTCTTTCTATGCTAGGTGTTGACTGTGCTGTAGATGCTGGCATAAATGATGAAGTTATTGCATCTGTCAAGCTTGTAACTGCTACTGTCTGTGTTGAAGATTCGCCAAATAGCTGTTGAATAAAATGTTAGAATATTTTAAAGTCTCTATGTATTAGGACAGCTGACAATATTACCAATACCCCTCTCTCTGTAATTCACTTTTCCATCTTCGATTTTAAGAAAGGCCACCGACCCTTTTAAGGTGTGTGGGTATACCTCCATATTTTTCTTACCATCTTTTACAAAAGGGAAGAACTTTTGTGGCTTCTTGTTTGCTCCTAGCGAGCAACTTCTTTCCTGTAAGTATTGAATCCAATTTTAAATAAAAAAGATTCTTCCAATGAAAGTGTACCCATTCACCTAAAAATGAGCCGCGACACGACAAAACCAACAAAGTGGCTGTGCATCCTGACTAATCTGTGTCTGCGCTGGGCACACAACCACTTTGTTGGTTTTCTCCTGTCGCGGCTCAAATGTAGAATGGCAAGCAGTGCAAATAGTGATCGTACTTTTCCGGAGCCGTATTTAGAAAATGTCTAGAGTGGTTGCTATGCTGTTGCTAAGGCTGAATTTCTATAAAGGAGGTTCCATACAACTATGAAATTCGGAGTGTTCAGACTGTTCCTCTAATGCAAATTTCATAGTTGTAGGGAATCTCCTGCATGGAAATTTAGCCTTAGCAACAGCATAGTAAGGACTAAAGTCGTTTTACAAATACGGTCCCCGGTCTCTTTACTATTTTGTCATGTACGTCTGTCCAATTACTGTTATTATTAACGAGAATTATCAAATAAACTTTATAAATTTTAATTAAATTTTCAGAAATATTTATGTTGCTTATCGTATTTGCGCAGCCTAAAACTCTTTGTGCGGAATCAGTTCAGGTGTTATGAATTTAAAACAGTACGCTTTGAATAGATATTCTGAAGATTCGATCATACATCAAAACCTCAAGGGTATTCTTGTGCCATCTTACACAGGTAGTCTGCTCTTATCATTTTTTACGTTAAATGCCTAAGCTGATCTAGAAGTAGTGTAGCAAAAAAAGATATTTATAAGCAACTTCTTTATTTCTAGTTGAACTGAAACAGCTAGTGATCATAAGGTGTATACTAATTATCTGTCTCCTGTGTCGAAAAAAACACAAAAAAAATTGCATGTAAACAACAATTTTTACTCCGACATCTTCCCAGTTGAGGAAAGGCTTTACACGGACATCTTCCCAGTTGAGGAAAGTGTTTACTCGGACATCTTCCCAGTTGAGGAAAGTGATTACTCGGACATCTTCCCAGTTGAGGAAAGTGTTTACACGGACATCTTCCCAGTTGTGGAAAGTGTTTTCATAAATTTAGAAAGCGTAGCTTGGCTTGCTGAAGTACAATTATGCCATAAACAAGCATATATAAACTAAAGCATGTCAACAGGAGAGTAAAACTGTTAATAAAGGAGTTTAAGGGCAATTACATAATCGGATCATATTCTTTCATGTTCGTATTAACTATCGATGAAACCTAAGGAATGTGTCCATGAAAACTGAGGACGGTTCGCAGTAAATGCTGCTCTGGTGGCTAGTCTGAATCTACAAAGTAGCATAAGTGGTAAAGCATCTTTGCTCGCGGCATAGTCCACATGAAAATTAGGTGTTAGTTGCGGTTTTGTGATGTTCATACCATGAATAGTATGAACCTCAAGGCAAAAATAAATGTGCAAGTTTAATATGTTAATTTTGTTGACTGGACACATATGATGTTTTGACCATGGGTGTTATGAAAATTAAGAGTAAATGTTGATAGTTGCTGATATGGCATCAGATTGTAACAGTTTTCTGTTTACTGTGTGACGTTCATACCAGTGCTAACACAAAAGACAAAGCAAGAAAAATATGCAGCTGTCCTATATCAGTGGTGTTAAATGATGATTTGTAATGTGCTGAAAATCGAGAGAAGAAAAAGAGTTTTTGTATATTATGCCATTGTTGTTGGTCGAAGTTGTGGGATGTTCTTACCATCTTTCAAATGGAAATTAAGACAAGAATAAGTGTACACATTAGACTTATGAAATTAAGGCACTATAAGGTGTTCATGTGCATTACATTAATGTTGTCTGTCGATTTTTTGTGATATTCATTTTGTGGGTGGTCATATAAGAATGAAGGTAAAAACACGCATTCATGGTTAACGTTTGAAGTTAGAGTTTTGTGTATATACCTAACAATATATGAAAATGAAGCAAGAAAATTGTTCATGTGTTCATACATGTATTAATATTGTTAGGTAGCATTTTGGGGAAGCTCATACCATGGATCAAATTCAGATGAAAGCGAGAAAAGGTGTTTATGTGAACTATGTTAATGTTAATAGATAGTTCTGTGGTGTTCGTATCATGCGACATACGAAATTATTAAAGCAAGAAAAAGTGCATGTGCACTATGTTAATGTTGTTAGGTTGGGTTTTCGCTATGTCCTTGATATGGGTCATGTGAAGATTTAGGCAAGAAAAAGTGTGCATATGTTGTTAATGTTGTTAGAATTCGTGCTGCTCTTACCGCAGTCTTATGAAGCATGAAACAAGAGTTTTCCTGCCAGGAAAGTAATTTAATCACCCTTTAAAAACCCTAAAGGTCTCAGCAGTCAGTATGGACCCAGACAAGCTTGGTGAATGGTTAATAGTCCAAATAAATGTTGCGATTACGCAAAGAATTATGAGAACAGTATTAAATATAATAATAACTGCGACTTATCAATTGCATATACCCGCCCGTATTGCACTTTAGCTGTGAACAAGTGAATAATCATAAAAATGTAAAAATGGATTATTTAACTGCCCAGTGATGCAACGAATGTGATAGCCTGATTCGATCAATAAAATCGGAAGACAGCGGGAAACTTTTTATCAAAGCGCAAGCCGTAGCACAACCACTCTTTTTCGTGGGTCTTTATTGCGGCTAATACTGAAAAGAATCCAAAATGATCATATACTAAGGCTGCCCAAAGAAAGATTTAATATCTGTCATCCATTAACACGGGGACTAAACGCATTTGCTTATCTGTTCTGTCGACAAATCAGGTTCTGTGCGAAGTGGCTGTCGAAATTCGGTCGACAACTGTATCAATAACGGTTAATGATATTGTTTATGGCTGTCGACTGAGCTGATACTGCTGTAGATCTTCTCGGTCGATAGCCAGTTACTGATTTCTCAGTCGACAGCATAGATAAAGATATTTGCATTAACCCCGTGGTTAAAATTAGCCTCTTACCGTTTGGCATAATAGTTCCATGGCTGACTGGTTGTTGAATACTGTTTCTAGCTCGCTGGCTGGCACATATTCTTCACCTGACAATATGAAAAGAAGGAAAGATAGGCTTTAAAGAAAGAAAACAATATTTGAGCCGCGATATGACAAAACCAACAAATTGGCATATGCGCCCAGCGAAGCCTCAGATCAGCCTGGACATCCGCCCAGTCTGATCAGAGTCTTTGCTATGCGCTTAAAGGGTAGCCAAGGGTCTGCGTCTTCGCTTGGTGCACATGCCACTTTGTTGGTTTTGTTGTTTTGCGGCTCCTTAATGATAAAATTGATGAAGATACCCATGATCACAAAGCACAACCCACAAGAAGGAAGAAACAAAAAGTGACAAATCAGAACCGTTGCACTTTCACTTATGCCCCAGTCACACACACACATTACGGATTGGGTGGATAGTTGCGGACTTTAAATCCACACAATTTGTGGGCGTGGTCTCTCTCCATATCGAATCCGTATCGTATCCGTATAGTATCCGCAAGGTCCGCAGGATATGCCAACAAATTTTGAAAAATTTAGATATTTAGGCGCGGGCGAGTTCACCATAATGATCCGTAACTGAAGGCATTTATCCGCATTTATCTGTATCTAATCCGTATTTAATCCGTATCTCGACCTATCGTTCCGCGGTCCACCCAAAATTTGTGGACAGATACGATTTCATGCGGATTGTTACGGTTAGTTACGGGTCTCGTACTGCGTCTTGTTACGGACTAACGCCCCGGTCAGATTAGCTATTCGCAATTATCCTCACCAATACGTACATGTATCTGTCAATACTGGAGTGTAAGTTATCCGTATAGAAACGAGTCCGTAAAAACACTCCGAACGAGACCCGTAACTAACCGTAATTGAAGGTAACGATCTGCGTGAAACCGTATCAGTCCACAACTTGGGGTGGGCTGCGGAGTGATAGGTTTATATACGGATTAGATACGGATTATATATGGATAAATGCGGATGAATGCCTTGAGTCACCTTTTGTTACGGATCAATACGTTTTACTCGTCCGCGCCTGAATTTTGAAAATTTTCCAAATTTGGAATCGGATCCTGCGGACCCTACGGCAACGATACGGACAGTTACAGACTCTGCGGATGAGATGCGGACCTTTACGAATAAAACCGGACAGATAAGGATGGGTCATCCGTAGATGCAATACGGATCATTACGAATAAAACCGGACATATACGAACGAGCCTTCCGTAGCTTCAACAACATCTTTCCGCATCTAGAGGTAACAGAAGGTAATGGAAGGTAATGGTACGTATACATTCGTATCATCCCTCATCGTATTGATTCAAATGGAAAATATCTCACCGCCGACATCCGCATTTTTCCTTAACCATACGCATCTATAGGTAACTGTATCCGTAAATTAATCAAGAAAATAGGCCACGCCCACAAATTCTGCGGATAACTGTGGATTTTTATCCATAACTATCCGCCCAATCCGTAATGTGTGTGTGTGTGACTGGGGCATAGGGAGCATACTCATTACAACACAAAAGAAACGGCAAGAGTCATACAAAATACATATGTACATAAAAGGACTTGAAAAAAACTAGTATCTATTTTAAACCACAAAATAACATAGAAAGCATAAGGGCAGCCTTACAAGATGCTAGAAATAAGACCATGGGGACTTAATTGTTGCTACTCCGCTGAACTGTTTAAAACAGCGTACAACCTTGTCGCTTTGCTTGACATAATCAGCAGCTCTGTTCAAAACAGTGTATGACCTTGATGAATACTTGAAATAATGAAATATTCTGCAAAATGCACAGTGTTTATTTAGAATGCGTCTGCATTTTCAGGCTCAGCTGAAATAAACATGAAAAACAGTTTTTTAAACTTGGGGCTATTTTACTCTTTGGAGAGATGTATCTCCCCGCAGCTTAGAAATAGATATGATTTTTATGTACTGTATAGAGGGACACCATCAGTTGCAAAAAGCTGCTTTTAAAAGAGCTAGTATTTAAAATATTTGATAAAATTTTACCATCTTTTGTTGAATTCACTGAGACTGATACTGTTGCATTGTCAGTATGAAAGGTTATATTGTGGACTTGTATGTGGTCTTCTGTGAAGTTCTGCACAGAGCGACGATTTCTATTGGAATATTCATTCAGTACCCCAGCTATTGCTTCTTGAAGTAGTTCTTCAAACGTTGGTTCTTCAAACGTCTCCTTAAATATTAAACACAATATTGCTTAGATTTTAGTTTAAATAAAATGTAGCTCTGCCTATATTCTGGTAGATTATTTGTCATGATACAAATTGTCAAAAAATGTTTATACCCTATTATAGCTTTATCATTTTGTGTAGTGTTTGTTCCTTGATACGTCCATGTGATTTATATAGAAAAGATAAAATAGCATAAGTGCTGAAATGTACTTAACCATGAATGGTCACGTGTCCTTTGACAGTGGAGTCGGCGGGTGCTGTCGAGACATTGTTTCTGTCACACAGACCTGAACTCAGTCTCATGGGCGCATTTCTGTTAAAGGACACATGCCGGATCCTCGCAGGGTTAGTCTTCCCCAGGCTTGGCGGTAAAGCAGGAACACTGCTAGCTCTCGTTCTACTGAATGTCTTTTTTCAAATTTGTTGACTATCATAATGTATAAAGTATTATTAGATTGTTAAGTTACTGTGTTTTTATACTTGACGCTGATGTCGCGTGGAGATGCCTTCGGCCATGTGTGTGCAATGAATGCTAAGATCGGCATGTCCATTTGCGATCGCCCATTGGAGATTTCACTATTCGCAAGGATTCACAGACTTTTATACCTCAAGGTGTACGTTTTCATGTGTATTTTGTTTTGCTGAAGAAGAACGTATGCCGAAATATTTTAATGAGAGTTGTTGTATACTGTTTCCCTCGAAGGACTTTGAATATGCATTTAACCCATTCCATACCCCTTGAGGAGAATCTAGGCAAACAGTTTGGATCCTAATCAGACCCCACAAATGTGGGGCCTGATCTGAGATCCAAACTGTTTGCAGCCTAGACATCATTTCTACAAGAGCTAGTTAGACCAATATTGTCAACATATTCTTGTTTTTTGATGCAGACGACAATTTCAGCAGACGACAAAATATACCCAGAATGCAATGGGTTAAACAAGAGATAGGTCCGCTTACCTCCACATTACGATAGGCTGTTCCAATGATATCGAACGTCAGTATGATTGGTCCTGTCAGCATTGTATCTGCAGTAGTGGCAGCAGAAGTTGTTGTAGGAAATGCGGAAGACACTACATCTCCCGGTGTCAAGCTCGTAGCTTCGTTTTCAGTGACATCTGTGGATGGTAAGAACCCATTTGTCGATGGAACTGAAGTGAATGATGGTAATAGTGGAGTAACTGAAGATGTATCTGGCCTGTGAGCTGATACAAAAGAATAGAAAATTGGCACAGTTGATGAAATTGATGGAGTCCTTTCTGATATAGCTGATGTTTCATTTATTTGCACAGACAAATCCAACAATGACTCAGAGCTTTGTATAGGCTGGGTTTCCGTTGCAGAAATAAAATTTGTAGTTTCTGCACTTGATTCGACAATGGTACTGCTAAAGAAAGGTGAAGATGATGTCTCGGTTCTTATGGAAGCCGAAAATTCAGATGAGCTGGTAGGTAGTACAAGAGATGTGACGGTTGCTGCCACAGTGGCGTTTGATGTTTCAAACACAGTACTTAATCTTTCCGAGTTACCAGGCGTGGTGGTTAATCCTGTTGTTGACGTCGACAGAGAATTACTTGAAGAAAAGCTCGTGAAACTAGGCGTTATACTTTCGAACGTGTGAACAGAAGGTTCAGTTTCTCTGGATGTGGTTATCGGCGATGTTCGATATACAGAAAAAATTGAGTCTGCTATAGACGTTGAACGTGTTACTGATGATGCGACTGATTGGAGTACTGCTGGAGAAAACACAACCTCGGCTGTCATAGGCATAGTTATTGTAAGCAATGGTCCATGTGTGTCGCTGGTGTAGATCTCTTCGGTGACTGTAGAGCCAGTAATAGTCTCTGAAGTGGGTTCAGCTGATGAGTCAAGTACCTGCCCTGCAAAATATTTAGTAATTAATTTGAACTTGGACATGTTTTCGTTATATATTTAAATTTAAGTAAAGGTCGCAACAAAGTATTTGTAACTAAATTATTAACTGTATGCTGTTTAGATTTTATTTGAAATCAAATGTTTGTTTAATGTTAACTGCAGGCCTTCAGTACAGAGCGTTTGATAAACACGCTCTGATTTCCAGGTTAATAATAAATTAACGTGGAATAGGATGAAAACTAAACGAACTCAGTTGTCTGCTGAAACAATAGATACCCAAAAAAAAATCAGCCTCTTGTGAAAGTAAATGACTTTCTTTTGTGCGTGAAACAAGTATTTCCTATTTCTGCGGCATCGTGAAATTTTGAATTTGCAAATTAAGTGTCGCTCGGCTATCTTTATTTATATTTCGACATCGTACTGCTGTCTGTCGTTGAGCTACAGAGATAAATGCTAAAGTGTGTGCTGCCAAGGAATCTATGAGGCTGGATTTGTGATTTTCAAACTTCAAATATTCATTGAAATAAAGGAACTTCTTGCTGACAGAAACGCAAGAACTCATTCCTGGTTTCTAGAATATTTCGCCTTATTATTTTTCTCTGTCTACCGGGTACATTTAATTCTATGTTTACATGTATATGGCAACCGTCTGCGTAATCGAGTGATTAGCGCTTCCAACGTTGGACCACAGGGTCACGGGCTTGAGTCAAACTTTCCAAACCTTAATGGTGCTTAATTTAAAACACCCTTCAGCCTTCCAAAATGACCCTCACATCGTCTTGATATGACTGAAATTCTGTTGAAAACAATGTTACAACGCCACGGCATCCATCCATCCGCTGAAGTTTTACGGAAAAACAATTAAAAATGAATTACTACATCTCCAAGAGCAATCACTCTGCCATCTGCCTCCTTTCACATCACATACGAGGATAACTTAAAAAATAAATCCCTTTAAATGTGATCAAATGTAGCCAATTCCAGTAAGGATTCACTTGCTTGCTCTAATGATGGTGTAGCTATACACTTAACCCCATAAGCGGTAAAAAGGTAGAAGACTACATTTACGCCTGCAAAATTTCAAAAAAAAATAAAAAAATATGTAATGAGAATCTGAACACTAAAAGATAGACCGAAAGTATTTACCAAGATGAGGCGTGTCATTATCTACGCTGTTTGCAAACTCAGCTGGTTTCGGTTTTCACCGCTATATTGAGTGTAGATAAATTTTGCTACTTACAACAGCCTTGTTCGTCTGAACCATCGGTGCAGTCCACTCTCCCATCACAAGATATGTAACACGCACTTTCATCTGGACATAGCTGCATACCCTCGTTACAGACCACTGATTCTGAAAAACGTTCCATATACCTCAATGTAAGGCAGTATCCATGGTAACAGGAGCTTCCGAAATTTTCTACTTGTCAACAAAAACATAATTGAGCCGCGACACGAGAAAATCAACAAAGTGGTTGTGCGCCCAGCGCAGACTCAGATCAGCCTGGGCATTCGCCCAGTCTGATCAGAGTCTTCGCTGTCCGCATGAAGGTAGCTTAGACCGTTAGCTACCTTTTAAGCGCTTAGGGCAGACTCTGATCAGACTAGGCGGATGCCCAGGCTGATCTGAGTCTGCGCTGGGCGCACAACCACATTGTTGGTTTTGTCGTGTTGTGGTCACAGTTCTCATAAACATGCCTTTCTTTGAAAAGAGCCACTGGAGGCGGAAATCTTTCCAATCGTGAAACGTGTTCCATTGCACACAGACTCTCATTGGCCTGATATGACTGTAATACTGTTAAAAAGGATGTAACATCACGTCATCCATAAAGAGACACAGATTCCATTCTGGTTTTCTTTACAATCCTCATAAGGTGTTTCCCAGGAGGCTCAATAGAACTAATTCATAACATGCTGCTCTTGGAACTAAGTGTGTCTGTGGTCGCTCCAATTTGAAGAAGAGAGTATCTACTCTCTTTTTCAAATTGGAGAGGACATGGACAGAAGGCAAAAGAGAGCCATATAAATTTATATAAATTAAGCATGCAAATAATAGTTTCATATTCATCCTCTGAAACTATGTGATACAGTACATGCGCTGCTACTAGAAACTAAGTATATGACTGGGTAAAATATCAAGACAGAACGTATATATAATATATGCATATTGTATTCTCTAGCAGAGCTCAAGGAGTTCTCTCTCTCTCTTAATGGATTTCAGTGGTGCTTAGTTAACGAGGCTACAGTCCCAGGATACGAAATCATAACAGGATCATCAGCGCTGCTTCCACAATTACCATTCCGACACTTGGAACCAAACGTCACACAGTCCCTATTGCAATCAACACTGCGTCAGCTGGTTAATTGTCAGAGAAAATATCCCGGCCTCAACAAAGCTACGAAGTGCAGCTCCAAATACAAGCAGTCTAACTACTTGTGTGACCAAAGATACTGTTTTCAGAACTTAAATAGACATATTATAAATGAATTGTGGGAACCTGACTCATGTATTGCAAAGCTTACATGTTTGTAAATGCTTTTGAAGATATACGAAAGCCTAATACACATATTCAGATTTTGCTGAAGTGATTTATAAGATGGTTATCCTCTGAATGAAACCATAAAAAATAACATATCTGCCCGAAAAATTAGCAGATTTCTTATTTTTGTTGATCTCTACAGTTTAGAATTCATAAAAGTGGCATGCTGATTAAAAAAGTGGTTTAATAAGGAAATGTTAAAGGGTAACTTGCTGTGAAAAAACTAACGTCGTTATTGAAAATGCATTTTGGTCTTAAAGGTAGGTTCCTGGACTAGCGATAACAATTATGTCCACAAAATAATTTCGTCTTTTTCTGAGCAGTATTGAATTCTCTTATTTTTCTGAATTTGTTGCTACTGAGAAACTCGTCAGATGTTGAAGAAAATAGCCGTTTTCCCTTTTGGTTTATTTTCTTTCGTTGGAATTCCAGTTCTAAAAATAACTATGTTTATTATGTCTATAAATGGGCGATTTCTGATGCCATTCTCCAAATGTCAATTTTCCCTTGCCGTGAGCTCTCCTAGAGGTCCTGGCATTGCGGATGGGTTAAAACTATCCCAAAATGCAATGCAGCATGACGTCAGCCACGTTATCTATTTTTGGCGCGAACTAAAAATAGCGCTAACTGGTGTGCGAAGCAGAGTTAGGAAATCCCTTGCAAAACAACTTTTCTAATTTTTTTTTTATGTACACTTTTTAGTGAAACTTATTCATTCCCTTTCATAAGTGCTTTCCAACAACTTGGATGAACGATCATCAAAATTATGATACATTCCAAAGTACAGGAACCTACATCGATACATTGAGAGTAACATCCTAGCAGATGTTCCAAATCTTTCTCAAATTACAAGATTGAACAGACGAAAACAGTAGCTATTTCTCAAATGTTCCACCATGTATAAGGTGCATGTATACTGGATGGATTCATTTAAATATAGGGTAAACGGGTATACCTATATAACGCATACAGTATAAAGACGACATTACTGTGATCAAGTTATATGTGTATGTGAAACTATTCAACCTTGAAAAAGTAGACTACATTGTTTGGTGTGTTTTTTTCCATAATTTTGTCACAATTTGGGCATAGGTTATTTCTGTTTTTACCTCCTTAACCTTATTATTTGAGAAAGCGTTGGAAAAACTAATTGGACGTTACTGTCAATGAACTGAAGTATCTTCAGACCCAAATGCAAATTTCAATTTTTGTTTTTTACAGAGCAAATTACCCTTTGATCCTGTCTAATAACCCTTTTAAACATCAACAAGTCAGGCATTTTCGGATTCTCTGGAGGGAAGGAGTGCGGAGGGGCGGGGGCACGGAGGGGGTTAAGCACAGAAAAATAAACACCCTAATTAAGAAATACGCACGACAAAGATTCGCATGCTCGTCGGAATCGTCATAGCAATCCCCAACAATGTCACATGCCTCACCACAACCACGCCCATCACTGCATGCCACAAACATCGCATGCCTCCCCGAGTCGTTAGTAGTGTTATAACAAGTTCTAGAACTGTCTTTAGAACACGGAAATCCTATACTTTCGGAACATGGATTTTCTGTAATTTGTGAAGAACAATTGCTGAATATTACCGAACAAAAAAAAAAATATTTATATCAATACTTGACCAAATGAGCCACGACATGATAAAACCAACAAAGTGGTTGTGCGGTCAGTGCAGGCTCTGATCAGCCTGGGCATTCTATTAATCTTGGCTAAGATGACATTTGGCAGTACTAGTCTACATGATGAGACATGCAATGCATGCAAAATGCACAGTATCATGAGGTTTGATTGGCTCTATAGAAAAGCCCCCTGTATCTGTGCTGACAAAGTGTCACCATTTTCACAAATCACAATAAGTGACTTGGTATCTGTAGGCAAATACATGCAAAATGCACAGTATCGTGTGGTTTGATTGGCTCTGTAGAAAAGCCCCTATACATGTATGTGCTGACAAAGTGTCACCATTTTCACAAATCACAATAGGTGACTTGGTATCTGTAGGCGAATATATAGCTTCGAAGTACACATTGTCAACGTAATATACGATGATCCAAATCCCACCAAGGTCACATTACATAAAGAAATGACACCATTTCCCAGGTAGGTGGTCGCAAAGCTAGCATGTGAAAGCAAAGGTGAAACTTGTAAACATCGTAAAAGAATAACTCTCCTCCTATCAGAATATTGCCTGCTACATGTAATTATCAGTTTTCAGCATTTTAGTGCTAAAACTTTCAAGTTGGTTAATAAAAATAAGACTTAACCCTTAAAGTGCCAAAAATAAAATTGTTGAATTGGCAAACAGTGCAGTTTTTCCTCTAGTGTTCGAATTCTCAATAAGATATCGCTTGGACGAAACAAAAAATTAAAATTCTGCAGACGTAAATTTCGTCGTCTGCTTTTTGGCGCATTAAGGGTTAACAACACTGATTCAGCCATCAATTTCTAGAGCCGCTGAGCCATGATACCCAAAGCAAAACTATATTCGGGTTCTAGCGTTCGTTTTGGATTTCCTAACCGCAAACATCAAATTTGTTAAAAGATGATATACCTGTCTGTGACGTGTTCGCAGGCATCGTCTGTGTTGTGTTCACGTTTGAGGCCTCTGTTGTAATATTTACTTCTGGAGACACCAAAGATGCAGATTCGTGGGTATAGTCACCTGTTTTCGCGGTATATTCTTTTGAAGGGTTTGTACCAGTTTCTGTAATAATAACACAAAAAAGTTCACTACAAAGTTTCTATACATGACTGGTGTCGCGTGTCTGATCAGAGTCTACCGTTTTCGCTAAGACCATCTATGGAACCTGGAGAATCTAACTTAAAAGTGAAAAAAGAAGGCTCTGGTCATTTTGCAGTTTGCAACGCCTCACAGGCAGATTTAGTGTAACCGTGTGCAGCTGGAAAGCCCCTTTTCACGTGACTTCAATCTAGATTTTTCTATTTTTCAATACATGTACCTCTAAGCATCTAAGGAGGCCATCAAACACTGCCAGACGGGCTGTTGAGACTGGAGAAAAGTGAGAATATTTCTCCACCTAATCAGCTGGTTTAGTCACATTTCAACGCATCTGGCTCTTTTTACTTAAGACGTTCCTGTCGGGCGCAGGGAAAGGAAAAAGGAGGCAAACAGAAAATGAGATATGGAAGAAAAACGCAGTGAACAGGGGTGGAATTTGTCAGCTCAACTAGGGCAACTGAAAACAGGACCAGGTAGAAAGAGCTTGTTTGTAGCAGTCATCCGTGGAGCCTCAAAGACCTTGTAAGGTTATGGGACAGATTACACTAAACTAACTAAAAATGCAAAGAATTTATGAGTCAGAAAACTCTTTTGAAAATGGCTTTATTCTTGTTTTTCATTTCAACTGCATGCTATGCGACTGAAATTCCACCAAAACGGTTTTGTTTTATGTTTTAGCATGCACTAACCTTATCATTTATGACAATATTATTATTTCATTTAAATGAACATAAACAGCAAAATATACTGAATCACACTACAAATGATAATTATTTTAAAATGGTCATGGTCATATGAGGACGAGCAACAATACATAAAAAAAATTGCCTGCAGAAATTCAAATATCCAACGATATTCAGTTTCATTACGCTTGCAAAACAAAAAAAACAACATTTATTCCATCGGAGTTTAATAAATTAAAGTTTCAGATTCAGCCGTCAAAATTTAGAGAAATATCTTAGTATTTTGATGAAAAATCTTTAGCTTAGATTGTAAATTGACGCTGTCACAACGTCTAATTGGAAGTCAGAATCGCCTAGTATTCGTAACTGATTCACGATGAGTGACTGTACTGAATGAGTTATACATATATACCGTATACGCGATAATTTTTTGCGGTGTTCCAGTTTTCGCGGTATTTCGCGGTCTTTAAGAAACCGCGAATATTAAAATCGCGACATAATTTCCTGTTTCGTACAAAGCATCTACAGGTGGCACCGTGTCCATATTTTTTGTTTCAGTTTGTTTCTTAGGTAAATTCTGGTACTTTTGACTTGAGCCAGTTCTTTCATTGACTGCCGCAGGTTAATGAAAGGACAGGCTCAAGTGAATTTGAAGCAATTTTGCTTTTTGCACATGTTGCTAACCGCGAAAATTAAAAATCGCGAAATTTAATGTTTATGTTCTTGCCCCTAAACCGCGAAAATTTGAACCTGCGAAAATTTACCGCATATACGGTATCATTCGGTATTTCTTGGCTTAAAACTTTCTTTTGAGAAAAAACAAAACAAAAACAATCCGATGTTTAAATGTCGAATTAGACCAGTCCGGCGTTTATGCTGCTGTGCAAACTATATCCTTAAACATATAAGTTGATAAGACAACAGAAAATAATATCATACCTTGAATACAATACCCAACATCACATCTGTCGGTTGGTCTTAGATGGTAAACATAATAGTCCCCACAGTTTTTAATTCCCGCTCTCTGACGTAACACACAACAATCCCACTTGTCGAGAATGTCGAATGACGTACATACGTGCGCCCACACGGTTGCATTAGGTGTAGGCAATGACTGGTCCCCAAGATCTAATCTCAGTGGGAGGCGAGTGCCACAAATATTGTTCTGTACAATGCAATTCAAATAAGAAAATATTTAACGGTAGTTCCAAAATAATAACAATTAACATGTGTGTTATTTGGAAAGGTTTTTCATATCACAACTGGAGCCCCGGTAGCTCAATGGGTTAAGCGCTGGCCTACTGATCTAGCGGTCGCGGGTTCGAACCCTGCTGGAGGCAGAGTTCTTTCCATCGTAAACGGGGTTCCATTGCACACAGCCTTTCATTATCACAAGCACATCGTCCTGATATGACTGAAATACTGTTGAAAAGGACGTAAAATCGCGAGTCAGCCATCCATCCATCATGTCACAACTAAACAGCCACAGGCAGTAAGCGTAAGCTTGTTAATCGTTATGCCATTCATTCCGTTGCATTTCCATTTACTTGGGCAAAACATAACCTATCTTCACAAATTATTGTGATATGGCATAGCCAAATTATCTCCAGTTATTGTGATGCAGCTATCTACTGAATATAAAAGTAACTCTAATCAAGTTTCCACCGACGTCAACTGACGTTGCCAAACTTTAGAATATGTTCTGTATTCTCGGAAGTTTGTTTATTGCTATTACATGTATTATACTCATTTGTATTTATGTTAAGAAAATATGTTTTAATCAATAAGGCTTGAATGCCATGTTTCCAGCGGGCACACGGCATGAAGACGACGTCGTTCTAACGACAGTGCGACGAGACGTCACATTGACGTCGCTACGACGTCATTTCCACGTTGTGTGCCTGCAGTATTTGCACTTGCCTTCAAACATATTCTAGGTATCTGGGCAGCTACACCATTCACTTCAAACTTGTACCAGCCCTCTGCCAAATTTTCGTCGCAGTTGTTGAGTGTTTGTGAGTAATGGAACAGTCTTGTACGATCTGAGATCACCGTATGGTTAGAACATGCCTCTAGAAAATAGAAAGCATTTATTAGCCCGTTAATGCCCAGTAGGCTCTTCCATCTGTATATATTGGACGAATCGATTTGTCATCATTAAGGGGTGTCTGGTTAAGTTTGTTTTATCATTTGTAATTCGTTTTAGGGAGAAATACCCATTCAGTATACTGCATATCTCTTCTGCAAAGAGCGTAGACGCGGCTTCTCTGGGCGTAATGCACTAGCTACCAGCGTCACTCTTGGAAAAGCATTTTTGTTGCTAAATGTGAACGATATCAATCACATACATTTAATAATACTGTTAATTCAGTAAATCCTCTTTATAACGATATTCATTACAACAGCAAAAATCTGTATAACGCAGTTTTGATATGCATAGACTGGCTTTATTGTAAGGAAAAAAAAAAGAAGAAAACAGCAAGTTCTTAAACGTCAAAAAGTTTGGGAACAAATGGCATCATTTTGAAAAGTGCACTGAATTTTACCTGTATCGTCGGGCAAATCATCTGCTTTTAGGACTTTTAGCACCATAAGAATTATTGCTACATCTGAAATAAGCAAAGAAACAAACTAAGTAGGCAATGTATCTAGTTCACATATATATAGTGTGATGCTTTGTTTTAACTAAATGATTGCGAGAAAAAAATCATGACATGACATAAAATGAGCCGCGACGTGACAAAACCAACAATGTGGTCGTGCGTCCAGCGCAGACTCAGATCAGCCTGGGCATCCGCCCAGTCTGATCAGAGTCTTCACTGTCCGCATGGAGATACCTCAGACCCTGAGCTACACTTTAAGCGCAAAGCATAGGTTCCGATTAGACAGAGCGGATGCCCATGTTGATCTGAGTATACGCTGGGCGCACAATCACATTGTTGGTTTTGTCGTGACGCGGCTCAAATGATTTGAAAGATACTGAATAAAAACAAGATTCTGAGGCTAAATATCTGTTCTGTGGTGCTCCTTCTAGCTCTGGGCCCAGCCTGTTCTTCAGCGATTATCTCTTCAGCTCGGTGTTTCTTTGAGCCTCAGTCATGTAGGTCAAGTATGGCCGAAACGGTGAACACTCTTTAAACGAGTTCTCAAATTTTAGAATGCTCACATCGTCCTACGTCAGATCAGATGAGCTACTCATGGCATAATAACCCTCTTCTTTGACTTCAACTGAGTAATCTTCCCTGGAAGCCATACTGCTGTTCGGGCCGCATCAAGTGGCTTCTCTTATATGCCACTTGACCGGATTCATCTGAACAAACTTTCGTGCCCACAAGCCTTGTGTATATGAAATTTTATTCCAGTCGACTAGGGGTTCGGGGGTTCGGAGGAGAGTGCTCGTTTAAAAATGTTGACAGGCGACGATGAGCAACGGAGCTTGTACATCCTACATGCTCCTCGGAACCTTTATAGCGAATGCTTTTACTCGGACATCTGTTAAAACGTATTCTTTTAATCTTTTAAAGCGTTTTCGGCGCGAAATAGCATGTTTGTGCTGATGTGCCGTAAAACCCATATCACTCACTCACTCACTCGCACATCTGTTATGTTTTCTGCAGGAGCTACGTTATTGCAGGTCGGAGCGGCATAATTTAAGACAAGGAACAGAATGAAGTGGAAAAGGATGGCCTGCTAGTTATACTCTCCTCCAGTTCTCTCCATGACTTTGGCATGGCAATCATACAAGAAAGAATTTGCTTCCGCTGTAGCGTGCCATCGTAGGCTCTTGCGACAAATTGTAATCAGTGGAGTGTAGATTATCTCATTCATTCTTTTCCAGGTTTTACACTATGCCGGTCGGAGCTATCGAAGCCTTCAGCTCGGGTGAGCTATAAAATTCCTCCCTGTTTAATCATTCTTATTACCTTAATCAGCTATAAGTGCACGTCTCCCTGTTATCTGTTCCCACCAATTATTTTACACTAAAACACTCAGGGCAATTAGATAGGAGTCTGTAAGCATTTCTGCCGAAAAGACAATACTATCATGCTAACATTAAACATCTCCTGTGTCATACTACCCTACCCTACATATTTGGACACCTCAAGAATTATACAATTGATCCTTCCTTCTTCGAATTTGAACAAGTCCATTTATCCTGAAAAGAATGAGAGAGAAAGCCTACGCCCATGGACGTAGATAAGCTCCAGACACTTTGCAGTCTGATCTATACCTAGATTAGTACATGTAGCTATGATTTTAGGCGAATACGGTGCACTTATTTTTATTACCAGGTCTGGGCATGGAAAATTCCGAAATTTGGCCTCACAATTCAGCGAAGACCTAAATCGGCTTGCAAATCCATTATGGCTTTATCAAAGTTTTTCGCTTAGAGTACGTCATGTCCTTCATATTGAACAACAAAGGCCAAGATCTGCCAGGGCCTGGTGCAAATGCTTGTCTTATACCACCCTTACCAGAAAACGCTAGCTTTACCATGAAATATTACGCTATGAGCAAGGTCTACACTGATAAGGGTGGTATAAAATAGTTAAACCATGATTTGTCCGCCTGTACGGGAGATAATCCACTCGCTAAAGCTCGTGGATTATCTCCTCGTACAGGCGGACAAACCATGGTATAACTATTACTTAATCTTGCAACTGCACATACGAATAAATATGAAAATGTTTGTTTTTAATAAATTGTCATACAGAAACAATATTTATATATCAATCACCGGCCAAAAAGTTTGTTTTCCATAAACTGTCAAACAGAAGCAATGTTTGTGAACAAGTCAGCGACATTACGTGCAATACCACCAATTCTTTTATGTGAACTGACACACTGTATGTTTTTTTTTCTTCTTTCTTTCTCTTTCGCTAGTTGTACAAAGGCATGCAACTTTAATGATTTCCGATTTGCTTTCCTGAGCGACGAAGCCCTTCAAGAAATAGGTCTACTCTTAAAGGAAAGAATTTGCTCCTTGAGGAGCAAATTCTACCCATAAAGAGTTGACCCTTATTTAGAAAGGCGGTATATATGAAATTGACAGAATTGCTTCCCCTGAAAATGTTCCCATTCACCTTCAGCATGCGGATAGCCTGTCAGAGCAAACATGGTTGACCCGCAGACTGTTCCGAAGAGTATAATTAAGTTCCAAATGTACACGTAACTATGATATCTAATATTTTCAGAAGCACGACTGCAGTACTTCATTTGCAGGATTTTTTTTTCAACTTTTCTCCCAGAAAAAGTGAATGCATAAGATATAGTGGATTCTCTCATTTCTACCTCAGAGCCACTACCAACAACGCCCTCCCCCACCAATCATCCCCCACCACCACCCCTGGTAGTACTTCTGCCTCTCAAGGACTATTTGATGTATATTTGGATTTCTCATAGTACTTCACCAATTCCATTTTTCTAATAGCCCAATTTTGCTCATTTGCATTTTAAATACATAGTTATCTTTACCAAAATGGTATTTTGAACTCGATAAGCACATCGCTTCCGTTCTAATCCCATAGCTTGTACCGATATCTTACCTGTTTATGTATATGTATATATATACATATGTTAACTGAAAAAGCTAAATAAATATGTTTAAACCAAAATGGTATTTCTTATATCTTCGAATTCAATAAGATTTCTATCCCATGACCTTGCAAGGTCGTTCAGTGGAATTTGCAGCAATCGCTTTTCCACCTGGTTCTGTTTTGAGCTGCCTTTAATAGTTGTGCTGTAAAAAGTCCATCCCTGTCCACTCTTTCTTATTTTCTTCCCACCTCTTCTTCTTTTTCCTTTCACTGTATCCTGTAGAACCGTGAAGACCTTAAGATATTGCCAAATCACTTTAGTTTCCATTTCTTGACCAAGCTCAGGAGTTCATCATATTCTCCTATGGCTGCTTGGATCTTTCTGCTTACTTGTCCAATGTCAGTTTTAATGTGTGCTGTGTATGTATTTCAATTCTCATATCGACGCCCCCCTCCCCCCCCCGCACCTACCCCCCCCCCCCCCCCCCCGCACCTAAGCGGAACGGATCCATAGCCGCTGTAACGGGGCGCCGATCGTCCGTCCATTATAATGTGTGCTTCTGCATGTAACATAACAAATTATTAAATTATTTATAGTAAATACATAAATAGATAAATAAGACATACATAAAAGTTAATAAACAGCATCAATACGAGTAAATACATACACTATATTTTTATTTTTTTTAAAGTACAAGTTTTAGTACTTACTTTGAAAGCACGAATCCATTGTGAGGAAAAATAAACAATTAATGGAAGACTAAAGTATTTGTAATCCAAAAAGGCCTGTTCACAGTACTGATCACTGTTTTTGAGAAACTGAAAAATTGTCTGTCGAGCACGTAATGAACTTGAAATCAGCTTCACAAGCACATGATGCCAGGCCAAACCTTTTATGTTAGTAAATTTTCAGTGAATTTGAAAACTTCCTGTCAAAACCGCGAAATTGTCATCATGCGCGCGAACGTGTGCGTGGGAAAAATGTTTGGTTGACATTATCTGAACGATGGCCTACAGACAGGCACACATCTTATCACGGCCTCCGCTGCTCAGCATGTACATTTCTGAAGAATTCTTATAACTGTAGATGCACAGCCAATGCTCTGATCAGACTACAAGGATGCGCAAGCTGAACAGGGCCATGGCTATGTACATGCGCGAACATTTTACTTTCCAATATATTTTTTCTAAAAAAATTAAAAATGCACTTGGTCATCGCTTAAAATGAGTGTAATTCCAAAGTGTCGGATTGAGGGGAAAAGAAAACAAATTTGAAGCAGGGACGTTATCTTTGGGTCTAGTTGATTTATGCGCCGACCTTTGGTCTGCTATGATGGGCGAAGCGCGGAAGGATCAGGTTTAAGAACCGCGAGCAAGGACACGGAAAATGGTTCCTTTTATGGAAAAGTGCAAACATTCAAAGCCCAGATTAGACTCCCGCGCAGTCTTATAAGGGCTTTCCCTGTCTGAATACTATCTTGACTTTCTAGCAAACAACCAAACAACAGTGACGGTTCTGATCAGAAGGCAGTGCTTCTTACGCTGTATAGAATCTTCTCTGTTCGATCATGCCAGCTTCAATTTTTTTTCCTTGCGCAATAACCGCTGTTCTTTCTCACCAACAAGTGGTCGCATTCTATTAAATAGACTCTTGCTGTTTTGTTTTCCATGACTTGCGCTCTAAAAAGCTGCTATGGCCCTCTGGCGGCAACTCTGTGAATGTAATCCTTGCGGGCACATGACGTCGAAATGTCGTCGTACTGACATGGATGCGACGTCATTACGTCACATCGACGTCAATTGTGACGTCATGGCGACGTCATCTTCCCGCTGGGCTGTGAATGTAATATTTGCTTCATAAACTGCATTTACTGCATGTTTTTATTGTATCTTGAGTGAAATGAACAGGTAACTTAGCTGGATGTTTTACTTGATAGAAGAAGCAATTTGCAAGGTAACTCTTTGCAAAAAAAAAAAAAAAAGACAGGACCACAGACAGCGTTAATGGAAGAAAATTATCAACTACTATGGCTACTCATGCAGAGGGAGAAAAGTTTCCGAAAATTAGTTGTCTGCAAACTGTTCAAACCAATGCCTTTTTTTAAGACGTAAGTGCATAAAAGTTAGCATGAAATTAATTGTTGATATATAAACAGATAAACACCTCCCAATATTTGTGAGCTTTTCATTTTTCTTCCATAAATGTTTTCGCTAATGGGTGGGAATAGGATACAGGGGGTGGTGGTGAGGAGGAGTAGGAGGAAGGGGGTTGGGGTGGAAAATAGGGAAATGTGGCTAACTAGAGCCCTGTAACAAAGCACATTCAAAGTATGTAGGTGTATGTTGTTATGACATTTTTACATAGCGAAATGCGTTTATGATTTCCTGTTTACTTTCCTGGACAGCAAACCCTTCCAAAAAAGGAAGTTAACTCTTAAAGGAAAAAATTTGCTCCAAGAGAAGCAAATCATTTCCATTAAGAGTTGACCCCTTCATAAAGGAGGCAAAATCGAAAATGATAGAGTTACCTCCCCTGAATAAATTTATGCTATGCCACTTGCTTCTTTAAACAATTAACGCCCTTCCTATCTTTGCTAATTATCGTTATCGGAATTGAGTTCATGTTTAGTAAGAGGATGTAAAACTTGCTTTAACTTTTTAAATCCATGCTATATTAAGGACTAATAAAGATATTATAATCAAGCTTGATTGATATTAGCAACGGACCAAATAAGTGGTGGGTGGGGATGAAGCGTTAATAAGAAATGATCAAGATAACGAAACTTGATTTATATGTTTTCAATTTTTGAATTTGTAATAGGTATGGCCCCGAGGTTATAAAACTTGAGTACATTCCCAAACTCAAAATAAAGCATACTGACTGGCTGCTTCCTAGCAGAAGCAGCCAATCAGTGTGCTTTATTTTGAGTTTGAGATTAATCCCAAGGTTTATAACATCGAACCATGGTTTAAAACCTGGAATGGAATGGATGAGAATATGCCCTAATCCATTTCTATGGGAAACCGATTTACTACATACATCGAGGCCTACTGTATTGTCTCTAAACACACGTACTTCTTGTTTATGGAAGTGTTGGATATTTCGTCAATGCTTGTGACGTAATGTCAGATGTTGGTGACAGTTGCTGGCTGGCGACCAGTGTCGGCCGTTTTTTGTTACCCGACATATTGTGTTTAGTGATTCTATATTTTGATTAAATAAACTAAGGGTAACTGTCGGTATTATACTGATTATTTTTTAATTGACTTTAACATGCGTCTGTGACAGCTCCTCAAACTAGCTCACCAACAAGCATTAAAATGCGAACGTTGCGTACCAGTGGTGGCCATCACGATGGTCATTCGTTGAATGATGCTTTTTCAAAAAAGTTGAACAATGTGGATCTAAACTTTGGTGATATGTCGTTGTACGTCTTTGGCCTTTGTCACATTTTAACAGTTTTAGCGCTTTCGGCACACTGTAAAAAATCTCCGTTGATTTTACGGTAGAATAACTGGCAACCAGCTGCCAGTCCTTTTCCCGTTATATTTACTGGCGTCTGCCCGTAGAACATTTTTGGAAATCAAGATCTGATAGGAGAAAGCTAACTGGTCGCACTCGAAAGTACATTTATGGTGTTGAAGGGTTGCATGGCCAATAAAAAATCTGTTCTATTTTATTCTACTCTGCGTGATAATGCCAGCAAATTTTACGAGACCCGTAAAAATAACGGTAGAATAACTGGCAGCTGGTTGCCAGTTATTCTACCGTAAAATCTACGGATTTTTTTACAGTGCAGAGCCATATATATATGCAATATTTATCAAATGATGACCTTGGGTTGACCTTGATGTTTTATGCGGAAAAATTAAATTTCCTTTCTGGTGCTTTTATCACTGATTCTCAAGAAAGTGTAACTTTTGGGTGGTTAAAAAATCGAAAAAGTAAACAAGTCATATAGAGATCGCAACTTTGGTGTCTCACGAAGCTAAATCTAAAGTATTTCACAGTAAATATCAGGTGAATTCAAACAACGAGAGACAACGTGAAGGCACTTAAACTTCTCTTGAGTATTCTACGAGTCATATATACCAAATACTTGAAGCAATTGCTAGACGTATAAGGGTATAACCCACCGTAGAGGCAGGTGATTTTGTTTAGGACGAAGTTGAGCTTTAGAAATCTTCGCTCTGTTATTTCTGAAAAAGCAAAATGCTCTTCTTCTACCAAAAAGAAGCAATACGATCTCATTGTACTTAACTAACATGAAAAAAAAACTATTCCTGCCAAGCACATGAAGTTAAAGATTTGAAATCCTCAAGGAAAACTCCTGTTTTAAACTTTAAAACTTTAACCTGTCTGTATAAAACACATATGCTTTTTAGAGCATCTAGAGTGGTTACACTGCTATTCATGTCTTCTGTATTGTCCCGTAAAATACATGATCTTAAAATGTGACAGTGAATTGTTTGTGTTTAGATACAAATATTAACATAAATGGCTAGATGCGGTGTTGTTACATGAAAAAGTTCTATATTTAACCACAGAGAAGTGTTTGCGTCACAATTTGCCAGTCTGTTTGCTTTTTTTAATCAGCATTTCTGCTTTGCATTTCAAGTTCTTTTTCTCAGTTCTTTGATAGAAAAAACTTGAAATCTCAATAGTTGTAATATGAGACTTTCCGACAAGAATATTTCAAGATACATGCATCTAAAAGTCAAGCATCTTTGACTTGTGTATATTTTGTTGTTATATGAAAAAATATTATCATAAGATCATCTTATTAAGGCAGTGAAACTTGTTTTAAATTTGTATTTTACGGGACATTAATGTTGTTTTTGATCGCACGATTTCTCAAGTCTTCCCACTAAGAAAATATCCAATTTCTGATGACAATAACGCCTATATTACACTTAAAGATGACTAAACTGCAGAAGAACATCATTTCTAGCGCCATATAAATTGCGAATTAGGCAATCTATTTTTGCGGACTTGAAATTTGACCAAATTTTCCAAGAAAACAAATTAAAACTACAGATAAAGAGAGCAGATTACTCAGTCTAGGACAGTGAAAAAAGACGCATATATTATAATTAATTTAAAACATAATTTCTAATCCTCAGGTTTGTCGGAACTTTTTTTTAAAGAACTGCTATTAAATGTAATTGTATTCTACGGGACACATTTCTGTATTATACGGGACTGCTCGAATGTCGATTTTTTTTCCTAAAACTAGACCACAGTGCATCAGTATTTCATTTTAATTGCCCATTACAATTCGTGGAAAATATTTAGCGCATAAATGGACATATCAAATTCAGTTTAAGAAGAAGGTAAATACTAAACGAATATTTTGTTGAATCATGAAATCATAATATCAAATATTCAAAAACTGAAAATTTCACCTATATTTTCAATGTTTTGCAGCTTCTGATTGGCCGTTCATGTGTACATTTTTAAATGAAAAAGACAATCTGCCCTTTTTAAGAGTGTATCAGCTTCTTAATGGGTCCATTCCTTGCTGGGAATTTCTGTCCCGTATAATACGTCCCGTAAAATATTTTTTTTGAAACGTGAAACTTATTTTCTATGAAGCATATTCGTTAAGGGTTACGATAGTTGTCCAATGACCAGTAGGGGTTGTCTCCCTTCCACGGCAGGCACTAGGTTTCTTTCTTGTTAAAAAATTGGGTGACTTTGGCTTGACTCGTAAAATACACTTGAAAAAATACGGTTTTTTTTCCAGAATACTAAGGACGCGTCAAAACAAAATTTGAATTTAATAGATAGTAAAAAAATATTTATGACCTGTCAGGGTAACTGATTATGGCCTCCTTGGTGAAAAAACAAACCTGGTTAGCCTCATCCGAAACTTTGGAATGCATTGTTAATGCTTGGACTCGTAGAATACACAGAACTCAGTGACAAGAAACAACCATGAGTTGAACAAAGCATTGTGTTCCAAAGTATACCCATTAATCACTAGTCGAACGGACTCGATAAAAGCAACCTTTCCAAGTCAAGACTATTTGCTTCACGCCGAAAGTCTTCAAAAGAATTGAAAGTAAATATTGACATCTTTAATTATGACATACAAAAAATAGGGGGGTCCTTCAGTATCAGGTAGGACTATGTGAGTATTTCCGTGTATTTGAATCAATATTATAACTTAAATGTCTAAGGTAGTGGCAGAAACTTCAGAACATGCACTTATTTGATTTAATCGACAAATCAAAACAAAATTATACATGCGTTTAAAGCCATGACACCATTCGTTACACTTTCTTGAGAATCAGTGTTATATGGGAAAATGCCCGAACATAACAGTTCATGAAAATTATGTAAGATTTTGGCACAAAAATTGGTATATACATGTGAGTACATTAAGATACGTGAGAAGAAGGGGACAAGGTCAAACTTTGACTTTTGAGCAAGGTCTCTCATATGGGGATTGGATAAAAAAAATAGTTCATATGGTCCAGGTCACATGACCAACATGGCAGCCCGCCACATATTTAAAAAAAGCTCTAATAAAATTTCCTTTTAAAAGGAAGGCTTGCCCAGCTAGGACAGTGAAGTTTTCATGAGTTGTTTATTGAAGTGAACCCAACTGTTAGTGCACTTTTTGTTGCTAACTTTTATTTAGCAAAGTATTTAATTTCCAACTTATTGAATGGTGGCATTATCCACGGGTGTAAGGTAAAAACAAGTGTAGAATTTATTTGAAAAACAAATTGAAAAAAATATTTAAACACACACACACACACACACACACACACACACACACACACACACACACACACACAACAACAACAACAACAACAAAAAAAAAACAGTTTTCCAACGTTTTGGCCGGCCGTTTTAGGCATGTCTCAAGGAAAATAACTATATGGACCTATTTCAAGTCTTTTCTTCACGGCTGTTGAGTCACATTTAGTCTGAATCAAAATTTCAGGAAAGGCTGTTTCAAACCCATGTCTATGGAATCTTGGCACATCTGAACTTGGCATCAAAAGAAGACAATAAATTTATATTTACTGAAGTTTATTTTTGGTTTAAGTGGCATCAGTGGCAGTGACTGGAACAAAATTTTGACATTCTGAGTAGAAAATGCATGCTGCTGTTGTTTGGGACAATAGCTTGCTTTACACCATTTGGGAACAACAAAGCACGGAATCCATTGCGTTCGTATTTCCATGAACTCCCGACAAATGAAATTTATCTCTTTTCAGTAAATGTGATAAGGGAAGAAAATCGCCAAAAGCGCTTGTTTCTAAATTTAAACAATAAATTTGAACTCTGCTCTTTCAGATTTTACACTGATACACAGATCAGCCCACTCTGGCATAGGCGCGGTCTGATCAGTCTGGCCTCAGCATGAAAGATGAAGAATATATATATGCCGAAAAAGACTGATCGGATCCAACGAATGCATCGGCTCTGGACAGTGTGCCGGCTGCTCTGACTAGTCAGATTATGCGATGCCCTAAGACCTAGTTTTCGCGACGCCGCTGCATGATTTTTCGGAAAAGCTAATGCTTTGCGCTAAGCTATATAAACACTGTTTTTTACACAAGTTTTGGTATATATTTCTTAGGATGCAAAGCCAAATACTTTGCATTGCATTCACAGTTTCATTTTTTATGCCATCAGTTTATAAAAAGCAAACGAAATGTGGCCAAGTTCAAGGCACTTGTAAAAGAAAAACGTGCTTTTTAACGGAAATATTAAAAAAAAAAAAAAAAAAAATACATGAACTATCAAAAATAGAATAAAGTTTCCATCGTTATTCTTAGCAGATGAGGCAAATCGGATATGGATAAAAATAGACAAAATCGGATGAGGTATTTGTTAGTTATGTCTGTGAAGAAAATAATGAAGAAATGCTTTCTCAAACCGGAACGAACTTTCCGATCTCTTTGGCTTAATTGCTGCCCTAAAAAAGTTTAGAACGAATCGTTGCAGTACACACTCACTGTGTACACACTCTCCTGGTATTTTCCGACTAAGCGTGACGTATCGTTTCTTCCGAAAATAACTCGGTATCACTAAACCACTTGAATACTGGCTTGCGCTCGAAAGCGGAAGCCAAAAACCTTCTCCAAAAACAATCAACGGATGGCCTTGAAACATGGTATGTAGCATCGGATACTCGAGGACTACCAAAGTTGTTCAAACGATGATCTTGATTTGACCTTGAATTTTTATCACATCATGTTCAAATGTGCTTTCTAGTGCTTTCGAATGGATTTTCTTCTCCTAAATGGCTCATGAAATTGACACTCATATGCAGCATTTGGGACTCCTACACTATCAGGTTTGTTCAAATGATGATCTTAGTTTGACCTTTGACCCTTTTTGCTAAACTGAACGATTCAGGGCCTCATGGCCCTCTTGTTTAATGATGGTGCCATTGAGGTTTGTTTAAGATGTTATATACTCCATGAGATTATGTCTGCTGCTCTGGAGGAACATGATGGAAAGGTTAGCATATGGGACAGCAATATTACCAATCTGCGGGTTGCCGATAACATAGGTGCTCTACCTGAGGAAGAGGAGGAAGTAGAAGCTGTAGTTGAAAGTCTCGACAAAACCTGCACTATGTGTAAGATAGATCAGTGACGAGAAGACCAAACTGGTGATGACAAACAGTGCCAGAGGAAGATCAATACTAGAGCAAGTGAGCAGGGGCTCACGTATACCCTCGGCCAGTGCCATCGCCCAATGAAAGCATACTTTACCACAAAACTACAATGCAATGCTATACATGTGCAAAATTCAAAGTCTGTGACCGTGACCTTATGTCAGCAGCAGCATCCATATAGGTAAACTAGCATGAAATAAACCTAGTCATGCATCATTAGGCTCCATTCTGGTATATAAGAACTATAAACCAAAACTATACAACAAATTGCTAAATCCTAGTTATTGATCCCTGGCTCCACCCATGAGCCTGACCCTGCAGCTTAAGTAGTCCAAATCAAAAGCAATGCTATAGAGATATCATGAACCAAATATGGAAGAAATCTTCAATGCAGCTACAGAGATAAGAGCAATCAAAAAGGTTTAACGCAAAACATTGACATAATGAAAATGCCTAAGTCCTAATTTCTGACCTTTGGTCCCACCCTGGGGCCTGACCCTGGAGCTTAGATAGTTTACATGGAAGACAATGCTATAGAGATATCATAAACCAAATATGAAAAGAATCTGATAAGTAGTTACAGGGCTATTAGGTATCAAAAAAGGTTTAACGCAAAACTTTGACGTAAAGTTGACGAACGGACGGACGAACGAACGGACGAACAGACGAACGGACGGAATGACAAAAACTATATACCCCTGGCATACTTCGTATGTCGGGGGTATAATAAAAGACAGAAACTGGGTACCGTAACAATCTTCAATACCTTGGAGCAGTTGTCTCAGATGCTGGCTCAGAACTGGAGGGTCTCTCAAGGTTTGATCAAGCCACTGCAGCTCTTTCAAAGGTGTATCCAATTTGGAGAGATAACGATCAAAGGTTAAACTAATGCGCTAGCTTGTCATTTCCATATTTCTGTATGTCTGTGAATTGTGGACCCCAGGCCTTTGAGATGACATGCTACCGAAGGTTATTGAACATTTCAATGAGGAGGTTGGCAGAAAGATCCAAACAGCCAATGGAGAATATGATGAACAGCTAATGTTCAGTGGTCAAGAAAAGGAAACCAAGGTGGTTTGGCCACGTCTCATTGTCTCTTGTTTGGCCGCAAAGTCGGTTCGACAGGGCACAGTGAAAGGAAAAAAGAATAAGAGGTGGACACAAGAAGAGGTGGGAAAACAGTATTAAAGAGTGGAAAGATATGGACTTTGTCAGCTCAACTGGGGCAGCTGAAAACAGGACAATGTGGAAAGGGGTTGACCTTGCGAAGTCATCTGTGGTGCCCCAACGACCTTGCAGGATTAAAGGATGGAACTGAATAGATAGAGCCATAAGATAATTTCGAATGGCTGCGTTTTAGTAGCTTTTATTGAACCATTTTCTAATTCATAAGGGACGAGTCATTTATTATCAGGTGGGGGCCGGGTACATTTTCATATGGTTGACCAAATTTTTTCCGACCCCCCCCCCCCGTCTCACCAGAATTATTTTTCCGACCCCACCCCCAGTCTCACCAGAATTATTTTCCCTCCCCCCCCCTTCCCCCCCCCCCCCCCCGCCCCCCCCCCATATAGATGAAAAAAAAATTATGACCCCCCCCCCATCTCCCAGCCCAGCTACCCTTCACACACACACACACACACACACACACACACACACACACACACACACACACACCATATTGCCTATTTTATGTCAGACTGACCTCAATCAGAGCCTGTATGAAACACAAAGAACATTTTCTTATCCTATAACAGGTTAATTAACCATGGTCTGTTTAAATTGTCTGCATGCATTCTTTGCACTTTCCTCTTCTGATGGCCATCCAGAAATCTGTTGTTGGATGCATAATAACTATACTATATATACTGTTAATAATATTAATTGGGCCTCTGGGTGACGGGGGTCTGGGGCGCAGCCCCCAGAAGCCACAGTAGTTTTGCTGATGAAAAGGCACCTGGAGAGCTGATATCACAAACGCAGGCATTAAAGGACCTCTGACAGTATCAATGCATATTTGCCCATTTTTCGACAAATTACTGCACCTTCCTCGGGCAGCAAAAGTTGAAATATTTGGCATTAATATATAGCCTTGTGTACTATAAAGACATTTTAACAGTGATTTTGAAAAATTATCATGCCTCTAGACTAACATAGACCAATTTTATCAAGAGGGGTATGTGAATTTTTCAGTCCATTTATTTGGTTTTCTAAGATATCAAAATCTTAATTGATAACTATGCTAAAACTGACGTACACACTACTGTTACTGATATTATGCAATATTTTTTCAGTACTAAGGACTTTAGCCTATTTTTAGATATAAAGGGTGTAAGTACCCCACCCACTTTTTCAGTTTTTCAGCTGTAGACTATCTTTTCCCCCCGTGCCTCAGCAAGCCACTCACATATAATGTGTATTATGATAGTACACACATACATGCAAAGTGGCTAGCTGAGGCACGGGGGGAAAAGTATCTTTAAAAAACTTTTCCTGTTTCCATTACGTTTAATTACAAAATTTGGCTTTTTCCACCAAAAATTGAAGTCTATATGCAAAGTAATCAGAAATTAAATTCATGGCCAGTTAGGGGAAGTTGAGAGCAACAAATTTCAAGAGAAATTCTTTGGCATATCAAAAATTTAATTTTGACTATTTTTATAGGCAAATTAACATTGCAACCGTCAAAGGTCCTTTAATTGAGAACAATATCATCTACTTGACAAGATTTTATAGACACCTTCATACTGTTCCTCTAGCAAATCAATGAAAAGATCTGCTTTTTTATATATTAAGCTGCCCCCAAGTATTGTGTGTCTTTCCATAAATGTCTTTAAGTTTTGAGTTTGAAAGAAAAGAGTCTGAAATCTTAGGAGTAATGGGAGTAATTGCCCCCCCCCCCCCAGAGGCTGAGACATTTTTAAAAATGAAGACTGATGGAAGAATTCTGATCCCCCGAATATGCCTAATGAAATATATATGACCCCCCTGCTCCGAGGCTAATTGATTTCCGACCCCCCCCCCCCCCCCCCCAAGTACATCACAAAAGAAAAGTCCGAACCCCCTCCCCCAAATATACCCCCCCCCACACACACACACACACCTGATAATAAATGCCTCGTCCCTAAACTGAATTTAAGCAGCCCACTTCCATTGGCGTAGGAATCATTTTTGCAAAAACTGATTCTTGTTTCCAAGGGACAGAATCCAATTCCTAAAATAACGGGGATTTCCGATTCCTCGAAAAATCTATTTTTAGACATGTCAATCTTGTATAGCCAATCGGAAATTATTTACTGACAGCACTACAAGGAAGTACCTGTGTTGATGTGAAAGCCGCTGCGAAATAGCCAAAAAATGGCTTTTCGACGGCAGGTCAGCCCTGATATGAACTTAAATGATGTTGATTATGGAATAACTTATCAGATTTGTCAGATATTTGATATAGACAGGGGCTGGGAGCAGTTAGGTAAGCTGTTGAATCTGATTTCCATGTGGCTAATTTTGTCACTGAACCTCTTTTCGAGCGTACCTAAATTCGTGCACCCCATGATATTAACTTATAGTTTACGCCTGATTAGTAAGACAGACCTTCGAATGATGCGTAACCCTACCTTAAATGTGAGACAAAAGAAACCGAGTTTACAGTGCTATGAGATGCATTTATTTTTCCAACCCAACTATACATTTTGGCTAAAAAGGGAAAAAAATCCATACTGTTTTATCCAGGGGAATTATGGATAGGGGTCAGATTTCTATCTATCTATCTATCTCTTGATACTGCCACATGCCCTCGCGGACATTCTAGGCAGGTTGCGCTTGCCTGAGTTACAAGAAATTAATATGAAAAGATAAAAGCAAAGCATAAAAGAAAGGTAGTGAAAGATGAAAGTGAAGGAGATAAAAGATGATAGGTTAAAATAGTGCAGGTGAATTTAAAATCAGATTAAAAACAGTCTACTTGGGATCTAGGGTCTTGAATGTTGCAGTTCGCCAACAGCAGCCTTGAAAGCATCAAGACTTGGCGCGCATGCAACAGATTCAGGCAGGGTGTTCCACTGGACAATCGTCAGAGGGAAAAAGGAATACTTGTAATAATCTCTAGCAGTATGTAATTGGCGGAATGCCATTGAATGACAGTATCTAGATACACGGGAAACAGGTTGTATGTATACAGGAAGAGGGACCGCAACAAGGCCATTCACTATCTTATAGAATAGACAGAGGCGAGCATCAGCACGCCTCTGTTCTAGACTACGCCAACCCAGGGTTTCAATCATTTCTGAAACACTTGCCATTCTTTCGTTATTTCCGGTGGTCCATCTTGCAGCCCTTCTCTGTACTTTTTCAAGTTGGGAGATCTTATCTTTAGTATGAGGGTCCCACACTGCCGCTGCATACTCTAGCTGCGGCCTGACAAGGGTGTTATAGGCCATCTCCCTCACTCCTGGCATCTTGGTTTTGATGTTTCTCTTTATGAAACCTAGGGTTTTGTTTGCACTGCCGGTGACCCTGTCTATGTGTGAGTTCCAGGACAGGCCACAGGAGATATCAACCCCCAAATACTTAGCGCTGGTGACAGTTTCCAGGATCTGTCCATGTAGTCTATACATGGCATTTATAGGTTTCCTGGAGCCTGTCACCTGCACCACTTGGCACTTTGAGGGGTTGAACTCCATGTCCCAATCCGACTCCCACATAGACAGTTTATCAAGGTCTTGCTGTAGTGTTGAGCTATCCTCCTCGCCTTCGATGGTAAGGTAGAGTGCCGTATCATCGGCAAAAAGTCGTACCTGTGAGGAGATGGTGTCAGGCAAGTCGTTGATGTAGACAAGGAACAGGATCGGGCCCAGTACCGAACCCTGAGGCACACCAGATGTCACGGGGACCGATCCTGACTCCTCGCCCTCAACAACGACCTTTTGTGATCTATTACCAAGGAAGGCCCCAATCCAGCTCAACACGTTTGATCTTACACCATACTGGTGCAATTTCCACAGCAATTTAGAGTGGTTGACTTTGTCGAAAGCTTTCGAAAAGTCAAGAAGTATTAGGTCGGTCTGCTTACCCATACTTGCCTTCCTCGCAAGGTCCTCAACAAGCATGATAAGCTGGGTCTCACATGATTAGCTGAGGGGGATTCAATTTGTGCAGTTTGACCATTTTTTTTCAGAAATTCCCATGAAAATGAAATAATTTAGGCTAAAGTGAGGGTTTGTTTGAACCCCACAACCCCCCTCTGAATCCACAACTCTTATTATGCCCCCGGCATATGAAGTATGTCGAGAGGTATATAGTTTTAGTCTCTCCATCCGTTTGTCCGTCTTTCCGTTTGTTCATCTGTCTGTTAGCTCATCCGTCTGTACATAAGTTAATATTTGCATTAAAGTTTTGTGTTAAGTTTTTTTCATTTGCTTCTATTATCCAGACCTTGTTCGATGATGCTTAATATTTTAGCTGAGGATGGATACTAATTATTTTCCATTATCTGCTGTTGCTGCTACTGTCCTAAGGTCAAGGTCACCGACTTTGAAATAATAACAACAGTGTTAACATTTGCATTAAAGCTTTGTGTTAAGTTTTTTTCATATGCTTCTATTTTCCAGACCTTGTTCAGTGATGCTTAGTATTTTAGCTGAGGATGGATACTAATCATTTTGCATCATCTAAGTGCTGTTGCTGCTGTCCTAAGGTCAAGGTCACAGACTTTGAAATTTTTACAACAGCATTAACATTTTCGTTTAAGTTTTTTCTTTTGCTTTTGTTATCTAGCATTTGTTCAATGATCCTTAGTATTTTAGGAGAGGATGGACACTGATAAGTTTACATCATATTCATGCTGCTGCTGCCCTAAGGTCGAGGTCACAGACTTTGAAATTTGTACAATAGCTATGTTAAAGTTTTGTGTTAAGTTTCTGTTTTTGCTGTGTTTTTCTGAAGGCCTTAATATGTGCTTACTATTACTTCAGGATAGATACATATGTGACGGTATAAGGTCACGGAGATAAATAGATATGCAAATTACAAACTCGGTAGTTTGTGGTCGAGTAAATGTTGGGGTATATAAGCAAATAAACCGCCCTTGGTGGGTGAGCATGCTTTTCCACTGACGGGGTTTGTTTGCAGGTCGGCTCACGTTACATTTGGTGGCAGCGGTGGGATAAGGTCAACTGCCAGACCGGAGTTGCCTTACCCATGTCATTCCCAGGCCAAGTCTCGGGACGAGACTTCTCGGAGGGGGAAGTAATGTGACGGTATAAGGTCACGGATATAAATAGATATGCAAATTACAAACTCGGTAGTTTGTGATCGAGTAAATGTTGGGGTATATAAGCAAATAAACCGCCCTTGGTGGGTGAGCATGCTTTTCCACTGACGGGGTTTGTTTGCAGGTCGGCCCACGTTACACATATTTGTTTGCCATGTGGTTACTGCTGCTGACCTAAGGTCAAGGTCACTCAGACATTTGTAAACCATTTGTGTTAAAGTTTCATGTTATGTTGCTGTTTTTTGGCTTATATCTTCAATATACTTGAATGGACCTTTTGCTATGTTACTAGGTTTGCTGCTAGGTGGAAACTGATAAGTTCTAAGTTGACATGATTTGGATGCTGCTGCTGCTTTTAGGTCAAGGTCACAGACATTGAATTTCTTGTAAATTAATGTTTAAATTTTGTGTTAAATTTGTGATATTTGTTTTCTTATTGCAATTTTTTAATGGGACCCTTTGGTATATGTCTATAGGCCTTTCACAATTGTCCACCCGTCTGTTTGTTAAAATTTACTTTGAAGTTTAGTATAAAGTGTGTTTTTGTTAGGCGGTGGCACTGGCCGGGGATATACGTGAGCCCCTGCTCACTTGCTCTAGTTTACTTTCAGTTCCCCTATGAATAATAGTTCATGAGTTCATGAACAATTCATGAATAGTTCATTAACTGCATGATAGTTCTTGAACTGAGCAGAAACTGTAAGTTCATGAATTGCATCTTCATGAACTGTCATTGCAGTTCATGAACTAACCTTTAATAAACTTCATATTCATTGACAAGTTCATGTTTGGTCATGAAATTCTTGGCTAGTCCATGATCATGTAGTCAATAAACTTATAGTTCTTGAACAATTCATGAACTCCTATTTCAACAATTGCAAGTTCATGAACTTACCTTGAACAGTATTTGTTTAATGTTCTGAAGTATGACAGTTGAATTTTATCTAACAGAATGAATAGGTATACAAAATTTTTTTAGCTCACCTGAGCCAGCGACTCCGGGGGAGCTTATAGGATGGTAAGGCTCCGTCGTCCGTCCGTCGTCCGTCCGTCGTCCGTCCGTCGTCGTCCGTCGTCCGTCCACAATTTCAAATGACTTCTCTTCTGAAACCGCTGGGCCAATTGTAACCAAATTTCATATGTGGCCTCCAGAGGAAGGGGGAACGAAAAATTGTTCAAATGGTCTTGGTCACATGACCAACATGGCCGCCATGCCCATATATGGTAAAAACCTTTAAAAATCTTCTTCTCCAGAACCAATGGGCCAATGGCCTTGAAACTTAGTATGTAGCATAGGGTATGCGAGTACTACCAAGATTGTTCAAATTATGACCTTGGGTTGACCTTGACCTTTTTTACGGTAAGGTCAAATTTGCTTCCTTGTGCTTTTATATGGCAAAATGCTAGAACTTAAGATATCTTTGAAACTGTTAAATATTTTGGGCTAAAAATTGGTATCTACAGTCATCTTAATGAGTACATGAAGATTTATGAGTATAAGAGGTCAAGGTCATTCTTTGACCTTTGACCCAGGACTCTGATATTTTGACAATTTTAAGCAATCTCCTCAAAAGCCACTGGACCATTTGTAACCAAATTTCATATAGAGCCTCCAGGGATTGAGGGAACAAAAATTTATTCATACCGTCCATGTCACATGACCAACATGGCCGCCTTGCCCATATATGGTAAAAACCTTTAAAAATCTTCTTCTCCAGAACCAATGGACACGATGGCCTTGAAACTTGGCATGTAGCATTGGGTACTTGAGTACTACCAAGACTATTCAAATTATGACCTTGGGTTGACCTTGACCTTTTTTATAGCAAGGTCAAATAAAGGAAAATGTTAGAAAATAAGATTTCTTGGAAAGCTTTGAAGATTAAGGCTTAAAAATTGGTATACACAGTCAGCTTATTGAGTACATGAAGATTTGTGAGTACAAGAGGTCAAGGTCATTCTTTGACCTTTGACCCAGAACTCTCATATTTTACAATTTCAAACAATCTCCTCAAAAACCACTTGATCAATTGTAATCCAATTTCATATAGAGCTTTCAGGTGTTGAAGGAATGAAATTTTGTTCAAACGGCCCAGGTCACATGACCAACATGGCCGCCATGCCCAATAATAGTAAAAACCTTTAAAAATCTTCTTCTCCAGAACCAATTGGCCGATGGCCTTGAAACTTAGTATGTAGCAATGGGTACTCCAGTACTATCAAGATTGTTCAAAATGATGACCTTGGGTTGACCTTGAATATTTTACGGCAAGGTCAAATATGGGAAAATGCTAGAACATAAGATTTCATGGAAAGTTTTGAAGATTTAGGCCTAAAAATTGGTAAATACAGTTATCTTTATGAGTACTAGAGGTCATGGTCATTCTTTGTCTGTTGACCCAAGACTCATAGTTTGACAATTTCAGATATAAGAAAAAGCCACTTTGCCAATTGCTCGGGTGAGAGATTCAGGGCCTCATGGCCCTCTTGTTTACATATGTACTGAGGCAGTCAATGTAACCAGCTTCTAAATGATATTTACTTCACAATTATGTTTTCAATACAAAAGGCTTGCACACTCAACCCACCTTGTAACGGCATTCATTACAAGAGCAAAATTCTTTATATTGTCATTTTGACATAAACTGAATGGAGAGACACGGTTCCATCTTTGCCAGCTAGTGAATGACCTCTGACTACAACACTGACCTTGAGTGTGGAATCATAAATCTTACACTTAACACCCCTTCTCATTGTGCCCATTGTGAAGTTGAATCAGATACTCTTAAGTAGATTTTGAGTAATCACAGACAGGCATTGCAATTTTTAACAGAGTTTCAAACATAAATAGTTAAACATTCAGTCACAGAGATGATGTTTTAATATGTCTCCTTTCAAGGGCATACAGATTTATTTGTGAGTTGTGAAAACGGTGAATATTCCAAAGAAGATAAATGGCTCTGTATACAAAGATGGCTGCTTTAGACAAGTGATCCCTTTATAGAGGTGCTCACATAAACAGGTTTACATTCTTACTTAACCCATTCCATTCGGGATACCCCTTTAGGGGTATTTGAGCAAACAGTTTGGATCCAGATCAGGCCCCACAAACGGGGGGCCTGATCTGAGATCCAAACTGTTTGCTGCCTAGACATCATTTCTATAAGAGTTAGTTAGACCAATATTGTCAAAATATTCTTGATTTTTGATGCAGACGACAATTTCAGCAGACGACAAAAAATACCCAGAATGCAATGGGTTAATCATTTTCATGTATTGCAGCTAGTGCCATTAGATATCCTACAAGCAGTATGAAAACCTTTGAGCTGGAGATGAGACGACCGGATGGAAGCCCCACCAAGAAGATTCTCTGGGACTGGGGCACCAGAGGGGCCACTGTCAGAGATCTGTATAACAAGCTGGCCCTCATGAACAGAGCTCAGGTTATGAGACTCTTGGAGCCTCTTAGTAAGTGTGCTTTTCTCTTCATTTTGTTGTCAGTTTCTATAGAATAGGATGGTTGGATAGATGACTTGTGATTTTATGTCCTTTTTAGCTCGCCTGAACGAAAGTTCAGGAAGAGCTATTGTTGTCACCACGGCGTCGGCGTCCGCGTCAGCGTCCGCGTCAGCGTCGGCGTCCGGATTGGATGTTTTGGTTAAAGTTTTTTAAAGACCTATATCTCCCTAACCCATTGATGGATTCTTTTGATACTTGCACTGTAGTTAGATATTGGTCCAAAGTTTAACATGGTACCACCCCCACCCACTCCTTGACCTTGATGTCAAGGTCATGGACTTAGAAAATTGAGAGTTTTTTGGGACTGGATGTTTTGGTTAAAGTTTTCTAAAGCCCAGTATCTCCTTAACCCATGGATGGATTCCTTTGATACTTGCACTGTTGTTAGATATTGGTCCGAAGTTTTCCAAGGTACCACCCCCACCCCCCTCAGTGACCTTGATGTCAAGGTCATGGACTTAGAAAATTGTCTTTTTATTTATTGGATGTTTTGGTTAAAGTTTTTTTAATGACACATATCTCCTGAACCCATAGATGAATTCTTTTTATATTTGCACTGTAGTTAGATATTAGTCCAAAGTTTTACAGAGTACTACCCCAGCCCTGCTCTGTGACCTTGATGTCAAGGTCAGGGACTTAGGAAATTTGGTCTTTATTAAAGTTTTCTAATTGCGTACTGATTCATAATGCTTGGCAGAGATTTAGTTTACACTTGAACTGATGTTAGACACTTTTTTGAGTTTTTACAAAACACTATATACTTACCCGACTGGATGACCTTGATGTCAAGGTCATGGACTTTGAGTTTTGTCTTAAAGATTTTGATTAGTTTTATGTTAATGAAGACATAATTTCACAGTGCCACAATGGACTCAGTTGATACTAATACTTGGACTGATGTTAGATTACGATTAAAGGCTTTGATACATCCTAGCCCTGCCCTCCTCCCCCTACCCCTTAGTTCTTTGACCTCAAGCTCATGGACTTTGAAATTTCATGTGGATTTTTTTTTTTATTTTAAGACATTTCTGAGATAGCTTTTGTTTATAAATGTGTTGTCATTATGGACATGCTTGCCTGAAGTTTTATACATAGCATTCCACACCACCATAGCGACTGTGTGATGGGCAAGCACCTATTCAGGCAAGCTATGCTGTCAGGCGACAGCTCTTGTTAACAGTATTTCAGTCATATCAGAATGATAGGTGGGTGGTAAGAATTGCTGTGTGCAATGGAGCCCCGTTTAGGATTGAACAGATTCCACCCTACAGCGGGGCTCAAACCCGGTTACCCTGGACCGCTAGATCCACAATTAGGCCTGCGCTTAATCTACTGAGATACAGGGGCCTCCCTGTAGAATAATTGTTATACCAGGGGTGCTATATTAATACCATATATTGCGATGCCTAATATAATTTCCCAAATTGCCTTGAAAATGGAACACTTTGGTTTTACAATGCAGTAAGGAATCTGAGAGATGCTGATGGAAAGGCTAACAGTATAGACCCAGATCAGACTGCTCCAAGAGCCATCTGATCTGGGTCTGCACTGTTAGCACTGAGCAACATGTCCCAGTATTTAAAATTATCTGAATATTGAGACCTGTTGACCAATAATAAGCTGATTTGAGTTGCATTATGCCAATAGCTGGGTAAGCATTATCAGTGAACACTGAAAAGTCAACCCAAACTGTGAACCCATACTGTGTAGCTTGACACTATCCCAAAATTATTCCTGTTACCCTTCTTAGCCCTGGATACAGTATAAGTTAACTGTCCTTTCATTTCACCATGTTTTGGTTTCATAGAAATATAGCACTGTAATGAGGGTTCACAATATAGTTTTTATTGAGAAATACAAGCATTATATATCCTCAGAAGCCCACCTGAAATTGGAGATCTGTTTTCAAGAGCTTTGTTATAATCACATTTTAATTTCAGTGAATGCAGGACAACCAGAAGGAAAACAAACATTTGAGGAGAAAGGAAGAAAAGATGAATTGGATAGAGAAAAATTCCTACAGAGCAATGATTCTTCTATGATTTCCAGTGGATCATTGCCGAGTGCTAAAGTTGAAAATGTGATTTGCAAACCCACATCTGAGTCGATGAGCTACAATCCTACTGGTGAGTTATGAGATAACTCTACTTTTTGTTATTTGGAGAGGTAAATAGTTGGTTTTATGGTCGGAAATTTCGTTTTACGGCAATGCGCCATTGGAGAAATTGTTAGTTTTATGGTTGGAAATTTCGTTTTACGGCTACGCACCAGCGGAGCCATAAAACGCAATTTGCAACCATAAAACCGACCATTTACCTCCCCAAATGACAATTTTGAGTAGACTTATCCCCATTCTAATGCACTTTTCACATTTTCACATTTAAAAGTGTGCTACTTTGCACTCATAGCGAACGATTTCAGGGACTTAAAACCTGACGTCAACCAATGAGAAGCCACATTACATAATGCCGTTGAGTTTGCAACGGCTTATCACAGGATATACTGTCACATGAGATTTTTGATGTTATCCAACCAGACGTCGCGTTACATAAGTAAGTGCATTAGAATTACTGTTTCACGCCTTGGTGGGCATAAACACTATTATGCCCCTAGCTGGCAATTTGCCAGCTGGGGGCATAATAGTGTTCAGATATTGCATTAGGTTTGTACATGCATACCTGTGTAATGAAGTTAGACTCAGGTAAAGGTTTTTGACTAAGATTCTCTGACGAGGCACAGAGTGGGGGTATCAGTGTACTTTGGACACATTAATTTTAGTTTTAAGCTCACCTGAGCACAGTACCAAGTACAGTTCATGTATACAGCATCCAAAATTATTTTACCATACCAGTCTGGTTCAAATGAGCTGGTTTAAAAGATAATTTTGAGATAATTTTTCTTATTTCTCATTGAAAACATATGTTTTGAACCCCCAGTAGAACTGTCTCGCTGATAGGGGTCACAACTTGTGTATACAAGGAGAAATAAGAAAAATTATCCCTAAATTATCCCTGTTACCCCTTCTTCTCTTGAGCTCTGTCAAAAACTTGTGATGTTGTTAGTTTATGATATGTTACATTTTCAAATGCATAGTATGTCTGTCAAAACACTTCTAATTTTTGCTGTGAAAATTGTGAGGTACTTTTGCATTTTTCAGCAATGAAATTAGCACTCTTGTACCAGAAGACTTAAGCAAATCTTTGACTAATGGCTTTGTTAAGCTATCAGTGCTTTGAACAGATGGGCCCAGAACAGTATGGCATATTTTAATTGTGTATTAATTCTTCCAAGATGTTGCCACACTAAGTGATATATCAGTGCTCCAGATAAGAAAGAGTATCAGGGATAATTTAGGGATAATTTTCCTTATTTTGCCATAAAAACATATCTTGTGACCCCTCATTAGAACCGTCTCACTGAGACGGTTCTAATGAGGGGTAACAACATATGTTTTCGTTGACAAATAAGAAAAATTATCGCTGAATTATCCCTGTTACCCCTTCTTATCTGGAGCTCCATTATATATCATATAATTGTTTTTCCTAATAGAATTGCCAATACCTAAGAAACGGGACATGAAACTGCCAAGTAAACAAGATGACATTAACTTGAACAAGCCTGGTGCCGATTCTTTTAAATCCTCAGAAGGAAAGGACCTTAAGCTGCAGATTTTGCCCGGCAAGACTATCAAGCTTGTCGAGAATGAGCCAGGTGCAGCTTCTGTGCGGGAGAATGAATGCCAGGCTGATGGCCCCGGTAGTCGAAAGGGTAACGAGGGAGCAGCTTCATCTACGAGATCGTTTGAGCGTGTCAAGTCGGCTATTGATGGTATATACGGTTCTAATTCATCTAACAGCTACATGTCACAGCTGAGTAATGAGGAGAAGGACATAGCCATTGTCATGATGAACACGCTTAATTATACATACAAGGAGCTCAGTCAGGCTACAAATGGGTTCAGGGTCGAGAACAAACTAGGTCAGGGGAAATTTGGAGCAGTTTACTTTGGTTTGGTCAAAAACACAAAATGTGCCATCAAGAAGCTTTTTCAGGTTTGTTGCTCATTCATATTCAGAGCTCTAGATAAGAGGGAGTATTTGATGATAATTAAGGATAATTTTTCTTATTTATCATCGAAACCATATATTGTGACCCCTCATCTGAACCGTCTCATCGAGACGGTTCAGATGAGGGGTCACAACATATGTTTTTATGCAAAATGAACTAAAATTATCCCTAATTATCACCAAATACTCCCTCTTATCTAGAGCTCTGCATATTACTGTATTTCTTTGGTTATGAAACAGAAGTTTTTCCCCTCCAAAAGGATCCCAAAACTCTAGATCTGTCTTATAAGACAGATCTAGAGTTTTGGGATTGTTTTGGAAGGGAGAAACATTTTCCCTTTCTAAATGATCCGAAAATCTAGACCCATCTTATAAGATGGATCTAGGTCTTTGGAATTGTTTTAGAAAGGGCAAACCCCATCTCAAAGCAGAATTTCATTAGACAGATTTAGGTATTTGGGTCATTCAAGGGATGGAAAAACCTTTTTATAGTTGAACAAATACATACATGGTACTCATTTGACTTTCTTTCTCACCCTTTCAATTTAAATGTAAATAGAGCTGCTCTTCACTAGTCAAGCTGCAGTTCATTCCAGACCATTTTAGGAGCAGCCCTTTTATACTGTATATCAGCTGTGGCCATATTTACTCAGTTATAATACATTTTTTCCCCTTCAAAAATAACCCCAAAATCTATGTTCATCTTACAAGAAGGAGCTAAATGGAGTTGTTTTTAGAAGGGATAGAAAACATATTATTGCAGAATTTATTTACAGCTGGTCTACATATTTGGGGTTATTTTGGAGACCCGCAATATAAGTGAATAAAATACGATATTCTCCTAAAAATTGCTGTTGGAATGAAAAAATGCAGGCCCAGGGCAGACTGCTCCTGTAGGAACAGACTGATCTTGGTATACATTGCTTTCATTGATATCAATAGTAAATATGATTTGCTGTAATTATGCCACATAAAATTGACAATTCTGAGTACATTTGTCATCTAAAATTTCATCCTGAGATTTTTTTCTCGTAATATTTTGTAGAAACAAGAAAGGAATGATGAAGATACTTCCTCATCTCATTTATCAGCAGAGTTACGTGCCCTTAGTAGGTAAGAACAGTTGTACTGTGTTTAGATACATAGGAGCCCCAGTAGCTCTGTAGGTTAAGCACTGGTCAGTTGTTTTTTTTGCTGTTTCGCAGATGTGTTATTTTGGCAACATTTCAACAGTTAGCCATCAAATCATAATGAAGCTCTTGCAAATGGGAATCAAGCATAGGCTGTCTTCTCAAAAGTTGAAGACATCCATGTTTTCTTCAAGAACTATTTTGTCAAAGAAATCACAATGTCTGTGTACTCAGAGCACTAGATAAGAGGGAGTATATGGTGATACGGATAATTTTTGTTAATTCTGCATTAAAACACATGTTGTGACTCCTCATCTGAACCGTCTCGACGAGACGGTTCAGATGAGGGGTCACAACATATGGTTTTGATGAGAAATAAAAAAAATTATCCTCAATTATCATCTAATACTCCCTCTTATCTAGAGCTCTGGACTACTTACATTGATGTCAACTGATCTAATCTTTTCTCCAAAGTAAGGGTTGTGGTTTTCTTACACTTCATTGGTCGGTGGGTTTTAATGTGACATTCTGCTGCCCTGTTGCCATCTCGATGCCAGCTGATGACTACTCTTAGGACATTGAATATTAGTGTTTCAGTTATGGGTTTATAATGGCTGCAATTTGTCTTTGGTCCCAGTAATTGGCATTGAACAAATCCATAATTGAGCTAGGACACAACAAAACCAACAAAGTGACATGTGCCCCCAGCGAAGACTCTGATCAGCCTGGGCAAAGTGAAGACTCTGATCAAACTGGGCAGATGCCCAGACTGATCTGAAATCTTCACATGGTACACATGCCACTTTGTTGGTTTTGTCATTTCGCAGCTCAGTTGTTGCCCCAGTAAGCAGTATACCTCATGCAATAGACTTGCAATTTAACTGGCCGAATTTTGATTTTATTAGGACAAACTTGTTAGTGATTAGGGTGACCAGTTATAATCCATAGTCATTTACATTTGCCGTTAGTGGTAATGAGTTATTGGAGGTTTGACCCAGTATTAAATTTGTGTATTTTGCAGTCACCTTGTGTTGTTTTTGCATTACAGGTAAGTAAGTAACTTAACATGAACAAAATTAACAATGGTTAGGTAGGACCTAAAATACACTTAAATCTGTCTAACAGCAAAATAGCAAGTAAATCCAGGGGATGATATATACATGAGCCACAAGCTTACTATCAGGTCCTGTATATTTGTCGTATACATGTAGGTATTGTTGTAAAATAAACCAAAATAGCAAGTACTCAATACAAAAGTTACATATCAAATACTGTAGCTTTTTCACCAAATTGACACTTTACCAAGTGGACCCATAGTAACATGCCTGCAAAGGCAAAGAACTTTTGTGACCTCTTGCTTGCATCACTGGGCAACAGAACCCATTCAAAAAAGGGTCAGTTTAGAGGAACAAAGTCTAACCTTAAAAAGTTCACCCCATTGAGAAAAGAGGCAAAACTGAAAATGGCAGAGTTGCTTTCCCTGAATGTATACCCATGCACCACCCTTGGATAAGGTAACCAGTTACTATGGAAACAAATGCTGTTTTTATGTGCTGTTGTATCTATACACCTTAACAAAAAAAAATGTCTAACCAGAAGTTAACCAACTAGTCACCTTGGAGAAAGGTTTTACAAACAAAATAAGTGGAACAAATATTTTTCTGCTGAAGAGAATGCCTACCAAATGATGACGAAAGAATCTGAACAAAATATCTAATAAGAAAGATAACCCTTTGTTGACTAGTGTACTTATCCATCCTTATCATTGAGTCCATTTCTAGTTTTAGGGGTTTCTGGTGAATGTTTTCACTTTGATTGTATTTCGCAAGAAATGCATGTATAAAGCAAACAGTTTTGCCCTGTTCAGATGCCACGCTTTGTGGTAACTGAACCGGGTCTGCCTGTGTCCAGAAAAGGGGTTTCCAGTATGTAAAGGGTTAACTAACTTCATAGCCCCCCCTCCCCATCCCCAGCTCTGTACCCAATTGGTGAATGGGGTTCTCCTGCCAGGTAAACATACTGTTCAACTCCCTTGTAAAAATGGTCTCCCAGACATGACTCATGAGTTCCCAAAGTCTAACAAGAAATTTAACGAAGCATTTAAATCATGATTTGCTAATTAGATTTCATATCCAGCGTAGCTTTATAGATGTAAATTTAACCAATGAATTTCAGCCCAAAATCTAAGTTATTGCACTCTTTAAATTTATGTAGCAAAGCCAATTTCCAGGCTGAGAAATAAAAAACAGTATCTGTGAATTATCCTCAATACCCACTCTCACCTAGAGCTCTGATCAACCTTAGCTCTTTAAGCCCCAGTGACGAAAATAACAAAATTTGCAAACAGCATAGATCCTGATGAGGCAACAGGTGGGAATGTTCTTTGGACATTGGTTTCTGCCACATGCCACCTGCACCACTGATCATGCCCTCTGCACGTCTTTGCACTGCACAGTTGCAGGGTCTGTGGTTTAGCGCAACCTTGTTTGTGTTACTCAATGATTGTTAAAAGTCTATGGATTTTAAATTAATGCCTTATCGATTTTTATCCTATGACCTTTTATGTTTTATAAGCTCTTTTTAGCTCGCCTGAACGAAAGTTCAGGAAGAGCTATTGTTGTCACCCTGGCGTCGGCGTCCGCGTCGGCGTCCGCGTCGGCGTCCGCGTCGGCGTCGGCGTCCGGATTGGATGTTTTGGTTAAAGTTTTTTAAAGACCTATATCTCCTTAACCCATGGATGGATTCTTTTGATACTTGCACTGTAGTTAGATATTGGTCCAAGGTTTAACAGGGTACCACCCCCACCCCACTCCGTGACCTTGCTGTCAAGGTCATGGACTTAGAAAATTGGGAGTTTTTTGTACTGGATGTTTTGGTTAAAGTTTTATAAAGCCCAATATCTCCTTAACCCATTGATGAATTCCTTTGATACTTGCATTGTAGTTAGATATTGGTCCAAAGTTTTCCAAGGTACTACCCCCACCCCCCTCAGTGACCTTGATGTCAAGGTCATGGACTTAGAGAATGTCTTTTTATTGATTGGATGTTCTGGTTAAAGTTTTTTAAAGACACATATCTCCTGAACCCATAGATGAATTCTTTTTATATTTGCACTGTACCTAGATATTAGTCAAAGTTTTACAGAGTACTACCCCAACCCCGCTCAGTGGCCTTGATGTCAAGGTCAGGGACTTAGGAAATTTGGTCTTTATTAAAGTTTTCTAATTGCATTCATAATGCCTGGCAGAGATTTAGTTTACACTTGAACTGATGTTAGACACTTTTTTGAGCTTTTACAAAACACTATATACTTACCCCACTGGATGAACTTGAAGTCAAGGTCATTGACTTTTAATTTTGTCTTAAAGATTTTGATTAAAGTTTTATATTTATGAAGACATAATTTCACAGTGCCCCGATGGACTCAGTTGATACTAATATTTGGACTGATTTTAGATAATGGTTCAAATGTTTGATACATCATAGGCTCCCCCCCCCTCCCCCCGCTCGTGGACTTTGAAGTTTCATGTGGATTTTTTTTATTTTAATTTTCATTTTAAAACTCATTTCTGAGATAGCCTTTGTTTATAAATGTGTTGTCATTATGGACATGCTTGCCTGAAGTTTTATGCATAGCCGTCCACACCACCATAACGACTGTGTGATGGGCAAGCACCTATTCAGGCGAGCTATGCTGTCAGGCGACAGCTCTTGTTGTATCTTAATTTTTGTGCCACTGAATCATTATTTCTCTTGTATTTTATGATGTATATTTGTTACAGAGGGCCATAAGGTAGAATAGCTATCAGCTAATTATGTCACCCTCTTAAAATATTGTGTGAATAAAAAATAAAAGAAATAAAATATACATTGTTTGCCCTCTCAATATGAAATGTCTTGGACAAGGCATTTTTCAATTTTTGCAGACCTAAATATTGTTGTCTGCTTTTTGGTTCTTAAGGAGTTATAAAAACAAACAAATTAGCACACCTGCAATAATAATCATAACTGTCCTAAAATTGGGACAGTTTGGTTTTACAATGCAGTGTGTCAAGTAGTTGCTAGTGGGATGGCAAACAGTGTAGACCCAGTGTAGACTGCTCTGGAGCAGTGTGGTCGAGATCTGCACTGTTTGCTCAGACATGTCTGTCCCGATACTAAGAACTTTATGCTACTTTTAAATAACTGGGAGTTTTCATAAGTTTAGTATTAGTTTACATGCTATGAGCCGCGACACGAGAAAACCAACAATGTGGTCGTGCGCCCAACGCAGACTCAGATCAGCCTGGGCATGTGCCCAGTCTGATCAGAGTCTTCGCTAAGCGCTTTAAGGGTAGCTAAGGGTCTAAGCTACCTCCATGCGGACAGCGAAGACTCTGATCAGACTGGGCGGATGCCCAGGCTGATCTGAGTCTGCGCTGGGCGGACGACCACATTGTTGGTTTTCTTGTGTCGCGGCTCATATGTAATTTTGGAAGGTATTTCCCATCTACATTTCATCTGTTGTTTTTACTTTCATTGTTGAAAAATAATTTGAATATTATTGTTTTAACAAAGCAGAAAATATTTATATAAATTTTGAAACAATATATGAGATGACATCTCTGAATATTTAACTTGTAGATTTGTTTGGTTTACTGTGGACTGACATGGGACTGAAAGTCGTAATTTTTGAAACATTAGATAGGGTGACAGTTGTCACAGATGTCAGTTATCCATTTTGAGTGACTCTCATAATGTATACACGATAATTTTTGCACGTTGAAATTTTCATGGTAAAGGGTCAAAACAATAAATATTAATTTTCGCGATTTTCGCAGGGCCGCCACAGGTTAATGAAAGAACTGGCTCAAGTGAAAAGTGCCAGCAATTACCGAGGCAAACAGAAACTAAATATATGAAAACTGTGTTTACAGAAGATACTTTGTAAGAAACAGGAAATTATTTCGCGATTTTAATATTAGTGGTTTTTAAGTGACCACAAAATACCGCAAAAAATGGAAGACCGCGAAAATTATCTTGTATACGGTATTTAGCCTAATAAGTTCACCTAACCCAATAAGCATGCATTATCAGGGTTTTCCTAGTCCCTCAAAAACGTGATATTTGGCTTCTTTTTGCTCCAATTGTCCCCTAAATTTTTCTGAGGGAGACATAGATGTCCCCCATAATTTTGGTATGTTCTGATATAAGTATCACCCAAGAATGGCTGAACTCATCCAAAGTGTCCCTCAAAATCAGTGACCATGGGGTCTTATGTTGAAGAATTGTGGTTAGGTGTTTTTTTTTTTTGTTTTTTTTTTTCTTTTACTTGGAAGTGTTCATATTTTTACTTAGATTTTTTTTTCATATTTTGAAATATGCACTGCTGTATTCTACTACCATAATGTGTTTAAATATTGGGACACCATAAACTATTTATTTTCCATTAGGGTCAAATGGAAAGCTAATGAGATATCTCAAAACTTAAGCACATTAGTGTATGTTTATTTTCATACTTGTGCCTGTTTATTTGCAGATATAGGCATGAGAATATAGTAACCTTGTATGGCTATGCCCTGGATGGTGATGAAGTTTGTCTAGTCTATCAGTATATGCCTAATGGATCTCTGGACGACTGTCTCCACCAAAGAGTAAGTTCACTTTACTGTATAGATGTCATAAATGCTCAATACAGTTTTATGGCCTCCTGGCCCCAAGATTATATAACTTTTTTCATGCTCAACTCAGCTGAGCATGAAATTTTCTCTGTTGATAAATAAAATGCCAACTAATGTTGGCATTTTCATATTCATAAGCAAAGAAAATTTCATACTGAGCAAAAGTGAGCATGAAAACAACTGTACTTATCAGTAATCTGCTATTTATTAGCAGGTATAATTTCATGTTCAGCTGAGTTGAGCATGAAAAAAGTTTTATAACCTTGGGGCCTGGTTGATAATACAAAGACCATGGGTTAGGTTCTGACTAAGGTTGGATTTTTCGGTAGCAGGCTTCGGACAGACTTCTGGATTACTTATCCTCATCGTTCTCCCTTTCCCTATCTGCTCATTGGTTTAAACAGTATTTTTTTCATAATTCTAATGCACTTTCAAATATAACAAGATGTTTGATTGGATAACGTCAAAAATTTGCGACAGTATATTCGCTTTTCATTGGCTAACTGTAAATTTTATTTTGCTTGAAGTGCCTTCATGTCAAGAATGTGTTTTTTATTATTGAAATAATATTAATTTTAAAGGCGATAAACTTCCATTTTAAAGGGTCATATGATAAACAGAATCTTACATTGGTGGTCATTTCATGTGAAATTTATGAAACTTGCCGAAGGCTCGTTTCGTAAATTTCATATGAAATGACCATGAGTGTAAGATCCTCTATATCTGTGGCAGTATATGTTGTAATTTATATGTGTTATGTTTTTTTTTGAGTTTATATTCCTAAAACAGAGTGGTATGAATCATCCTGACTAATAGGGATCAAATCTGTTAGCTTGTGAACATAATGAGATGATTTGCAAAAAGGAAAGTTTTAATTGAAAGAAACAGTTTTCAAATAAAATTATGCTTGTATTTCTTGTAGAATGGTCACAATGTGTTGTTAGACTGGTACCAGAGATTGAATATACTCAAGAATGCTGCCTGTGGTTTACAGTTCTTACACAGTGTGGACAGGAAACCAGTCATACATGGAGATATAAAAAGGTTAGTAATGTTACTCTCAGCAATTGCCAGCTTTGAAGGTAGCTCATTGGCCAGAGTGTTTGACTGCAACTAAAAAGGGGTTTGGTTCAATCTCCAGTCAGATAGATTTCAGCTGACTTTTTTTGCATCCCCTGTAACTAGCAGACTGCGAGACACAGGTATTGGTTTTCCAGTGACTGCAATATAGGTGAAAACTTCTGTCAAGTTTTCTGGTTTCAGCTGTTTTTGTCTCACCTGCTTTAGCAAGGTGCGATATAGGCCTCCAGTTTTCCGTCCGTCAGTCCGTCCGTTCACAATTTACGTCGACCCTAACATCTTAGTCCATTCAAAAGACTTATTCTCTTGAACCACTGCATCCATGGTTTTCAAATTTCACATGCAGCATGATCAGACAGCAGGGCTTCAGAATGGTATAATTCAGGCAGGTCGAGAATCCAAGATGGCTGCCGTTACTAAAAATAGCAAAACCAATAAAATCAATTTTTCTCCAGAACCACTTGGTATATTTGGCTGAAATTTTGTATGAAGCATAAGTGGGACCTTGGTATTTAGAATTATCAAAACGAAAAAAATCTGTAGCGGAAGTAGGTCACAGTGACCTTACGTCGACCCTAGAATAATTTACATTGACCCTATTCAAATGACTTATTCTCTGAAACCACTGCATCCATGGTTCTCAAATTTCACATGCAGCATGATCAGACTGCAGGGCTTCAGAATGATAATATTCATGCGGGTGGAAAATCCAAGATGGTCAACGTTACTAAAAATAGCAAAACCAATAAAATCAACTTTTTTCTCCAGAACCACTTGGTATATTCATTAAGTTCTTAATGTGAAGGCACACAGCATGTGTGACATAGCATTTCGCGGAATTCTTGTTCGACAAATCTTAGACAGGCAAGACAAACCCTTCCGTAAGATTCTTGTTCTGATCAGATTAGCAAAGTTGAGTATAAAGATAATTTCATAGTGTATTTCTCCTTTTTAGCACAGGTAGAAAAGTAGCCAAGATTCAGATTCATTTATTGTTAACCCAGCAGGAAAGACTGCTTTGATTTGCAGATTGAGATGCATCTTCTCTGTTGGCTTATGCAGTATGACCTTTTCTCATGGTGTGGTTGCATTGTACATAGAAGACAATTTTATACAAAAAATAATATTTTTCAGTGCCAACATCTTGTTAGACCGTCATTTTGATGCCAAGATTGGAGATCTAGGATTGGCTCAGCAGGCGACAGGAGGCACTGTGACAGGGGAGTTAACTCACATCACAAAGAAAAATACAGACTGTCGGGGCTACAAAAACAAGGCATATTATGCTCCAGAGATTCTCAGAGGAAATGGGTTTTCTATTAAGGGAGATACTTATGCTTTTGGAGTTGTAAGTTGATGTTCATCATTTAAGATGTATGGATACACCTCCATTTTTATGCCCCGGCCACGAAGTGGGGAGGGGCATATAGTTTTGCCCTTGTCCATCCGTGCATACGTCCGTACATACGTCCATACGTACGTCCATCCGTCCGTCACACTTTGTAGTACTGTTCTTGTCTCCGCAACTCCTCCTACAGTATTCGATGCAGGGGGTTGAAACTTGCAAGACAGTTCAGACATGCATTGAACATGTGCATAAAGGAAACAGAACTTTGATTAAGATCTTTATTGCAGAATTATGTCCCCTTGAATAATATACATACTATGACCATATTTCACATTTGAGTACTTTCTTGTCTCCGCAACTCCTCCTACAATATTTAATGTAGGGAGTTGAAACTTGCAACACAGTTCAGACATGCATTGAACATGTGCATAAAGGAAAGAGAACTTTGATTCAGGTCTTGATTGCAGAATTTTGTCCCCTTGAATAATATACTTATTATAACCATGTTTCACATTTGAGTACTGTTCTTGTCTCCACAACTCCTCCTACAGTATTTAATGTAGGGAGTTGAAACTTGCAACACAGTTTAGACATGCATTGAACATGTGCATAAAGGAAAGAGAACTTTGATTAAGGTCTTTATTGCAGAATTATGTCCCCTTGAATAACATAAATATTTTGACCATATTTCACATTTGTAGTACTGTTCTTGTCTCTGCAACTCCTCCAATTGTATTTGATGTAGGGATTTGAAACTTGTAACACAGTTCAAACATGCATTGAACATGTGCATTAAAGAAACAGAACTTTGATCCAGGTCATTATGGCAGACTTACATCCCCTTGAATGACATGCATATTTTGACCATATTTCACACTTTGTAGTACTGTTCTTGACTCTGCAACTCCTCCAATAGTATTTGATGTAGGGATTTGAAACTTGTAACACAGTTCAGACATGCATTGAACATGTGCATAAAGGAAACAGAACTTTGATTAAGATCTTTATTGCAGAATTATGTCCCCTTGAATAATATACATATTTAGACCATATTTCCATGGCTTAACTACAATTTCACCTTTTATCGTTGCTCTAGCGGCCTCATTTATTAACCGATTTTGATATTACATCACAGCTTTATTGGGTATGACAGTACCTCGAACAACTTTGCGTTTCAGGTTGGTAGGATGAAGGTCAAGGTCACAGTTGCTATTTTCAGAAAAACTAGGGCATTGCTCCAGCGCTTTCATTTATAGATCGATTTTGATGTTACTTCACATAAATGTTAAGTATAACAATATCTTGAACAAATTACCGTTTCAGCACCGCAGGTCCAAGGTCAAGGTCACAGTTGCTATTTTAAGAAAAAACTTTATCATTCCTCTACTCCTCTATTCATTGACAATTTTGATGTAACTTCACTCAAATGTTTAGTGTGACAATATCTTGGACAAGTTCGTGATCCAGAATTTCAGGGTAAAGGTCAAGGTCACATTTGCTACTTTTAGAAAATACGCTGTCATCCCTCTGGAATGATTTTGGCATAACTTGACACAAATATTTAGCTTGACAATATCTGGGACAAATTTACGTTTCATCATTGTAGGTCCAAGGTCAAGGTCACAGATGCTATTATAGGTACACGTAAATCTTTGTCATGGTTCTAGCGCCTTTATTTATTAACTGATTTTGATAGAACTTCACACAATATTAAGTATGACAATATCTTGGACAAGTTAACCTTTCAGGGTTGTAGTTCCAAGGGCAAGGTTATAGTTGCTATTTTTAAGAAAAACTCAGTCATCCCTCTAGCACCTTTATTTATTGACAGATTTTGATTTAACTTCACACAAATATGTTTTAACACATTACTCATCTAGTGAAGCATATGGCGGGGCATTCATCACCTTTAGTGATTGTCTAGTTTCTTTTCATTTTTCAAGGGGAAACAATTTTTGTGATTTCCTGAAAGTTTCCCTGAATGACACAGCCCTTCCAAAAGGAGTCTGCTCATAAAGGAAACAGTTTTCTCCTGAAAGAGCAATTTCTTTTTTTGTTAAGTGTTGAGGCATAAATGAAATTGCCAGACAAACTTAAATTCCTTTAAAAGTGTACCCTTGCCTCTTTTAAATGTGGGATGTGCCATGAGAGAAATGACAGTCCTTATGGAACAAAGAGGAAGACTGATTCAGATGATCCTAGCTGATGTGCAGGCTGATCAGATTTTGTCTGCCATGATTGCCACAGTATATAAATCCTGAGGCATATACAGTAATGACCCTAAAATTTTGGACACCCGAAAGTCGGACAATTATTGTTAGAAAATTCTTACAAAGTGCAATTTACATACGTTAATGCATCCAGATGAGGCTTAGTGAATGACAAATTTTGTAGACCCTGATCAAACTGCTCCTTTGGGAGCAGTTTGATTTGGGTCTACGATGTTCGCTCAGACCTGTCTGTCCGAATATTTAGGGTCAGTACGGTAATTGCTGTTCAGACTGGGCAGATGAGATGCATTGGTTGAGCTTAATCTTTGCCATTCCCACATATGCTGCAATGCATGTACTGGCAGAAGTTAATTACATGTACTGTGTTTGTACTTATTTTGCAAACCACCCCTTGTTGTCTATGTATATACAAGGGCTGTTACGAAAGGAAAAAGAGTCATAGTTACCAAACGACCTGTTGACCAGGTCATTTGGTAACTATGATTTTTTTCAGTTCGTAACAGCTCTTTTTCATTTCGTAACATCCTTGAAAACATTATTAACCAGGTGTGATACCTGAGTTGAGGATTCACATGGCTAGCATGAGCTTTCTTGGTCCTTTTCCACAGAGTGAAGTCTGTGGAGAACAAAATGTATGAGAAGTACCCTTAGCAATGTAAAGGATAGTACATGTAATATGCATTTGCGTGGCTGAAAATATATACTACTGATACTGATACGTGGTTTTAACAGTTACTGTACTCTTTCTATTGGTTAGGTGATATTTGAGTGCTTAACAGGTCAGGAAGCTTACGATGAGAAGAGAGAGGGATCTACTGAGAAAAACTTGGTAAGCACAGTGCTCCAGATAAGGAGGGATAACAGGGATAAGATAAGGGTAGTTAGTTTTCCATATTTCTGCATAAAAGCGTATGTTGTGACCCCTTATTAGAATGGTCTTGTCGAGACAGTTCTAATGAATGGTCACAACATATGTTTATTCTGCATAAAAACATATGTTGTGGCCCCTTATTAGAACTGTCTGGCCAAGACGGTTCTAATGAATGGTCTCAACATGTTTTTATGCAGAAATATCGAAGAAGTGCATGTTCACAACATGATGTATTACTTGAAAAATGAAATAAAAATAAAATTTTATCTCTGAATTATCATTCGAATTCCATCTTTAACAATCTTTGGAGCTTTTCAACGCAGCATATGATTAGAAATGTATAGCCGTCTTTTTATTTAAGATATTTGTACAGCCATTTGGGAATGCGGTTATCATCTTAGATAAAATCTTATGAAATTGGTTAGATGAAAGTCATGAATGTAAGATGCTGGTAAAGATTTCTAATAAATTTTTACAAGAAACACAGTCTGTCTTACACCATCTTTTTACTCGACCAATCAGGCAGGCATAGGGTATTTTACCTGTTCCTTCCAACTACCCTAATGTGCTTAATTATTGGGACATCAAAAACCATTAGTATTGCATTTGTCCTAAATGGAAAATTAATGGTTTTTAGGTGTCCCAATAGTTAAGCACATTTGGGTAACCTTTCTTGCTATTATTATGGATATCCTTAAATCGATCTATGGAAATCCATATTTCAGTTTATGGATATCCAAAAATAAAGCAGATTTTTGATATCCAAAAATTGAAGAATGGATATCCATTAATTGAATTTTGGATATAAACAAATCGAATTATAGATATCATATTTTATGCTGTAATTTGGATATCTATAAATCAGATTGTGGATGTCCAAAAATGGATAACTGGATATCCATAAATAGGGAATAAATAGTAAAATGGCATCCCATAGGTTACATACTCTGATTTGACAAATGAAGAACTAAGAAAATTGTATGAAAATATCAGCAAAACATCCTTATTTGGAGCTCTGCTGAATCAGTTGTTATTTTAAAATTGTAGGTAGATCATATAGAGTCTCAGCTCGATGAAGATCAAAATATGAACAGTGATGTGTTCCAGGACAGCCAGGTGAAAGCTCCCTGTGAGGGGACTATGTTCTTGTCCTTGTTTGAGCTTGCACAAAACTGCACGGCCAGACTGAAAAAGAACAGGCCTACTATGGAAGATGTAAGTAAAGTAGGGGCCGTATTTGTAAAATGTCTTGAGTCGTTGCTATGCTGTTGCTAAGGCTGAATTTTTATGAAGGAGATTCCCTACAACTATGAAATTTGCTCTCGAGGAACAGTCTGAAAAAGACTGTTCCTCGAGAGCAAATTTCATAGTTGTAGGAAATCTCCTTCGTAGAAATTCTGCCTTAGCAACAGCATAGCAATGACTAAAGTGCTTTTATAAATGTGACCTCAGATCTTTATTATTCTCAATAGAACTTCAATGGCGCAAACCCTGATGGCTCATTTACCCTGCCAGACTAGAACTCATTCTTGGGTCCCTGGAGTAAAGGTTTTTTAGGAACTAAACCTGGATAGCTGGACCCACTTTGGCTGGAACTAATTTTCATGGTCCCAAGCATGTTCGAGCCAGTGAAGTTCTACTGTATTATGGTTTTGGATATAAAGTTATCATGACTTTGTGTTTTAAGGTCCTTTAAACATTATGTCAGTTATTTCAAGCTGATGGAAGAATAAGATTGAAAAAGTACATACAGAGGAACCCCGTTTACAGTTTTACAGAATTCGTTTTGTTAAAAAACTTTTGATAGGGCCATAAAACCACAAGTCATCCGTCCATCATCCATCTGAAATCTAGGTTAAATAGTATGAGAACAGAAAATATTTTGCATAGGCTTATTTTTAAAAATTAGATTGTAAGACTAATAGTAATTCTTTGAATCTCACAAAAATTGTTCATTTATGATATCTATTTTGAAGAAAATAATTTACCAGACACCTATTGGATCTCCCAATGTTGTGACATTTTTGTCAGTCTTGGGATGCTTTTTTCTGGACAAAAAGTTCTCTTTAAGAAATTAATACTGCCTTGTAAAGTCTTACCCATTTAAGGGCAAATATTTCCCAAGTTAACAGAGCAAATAACACTTAACATGCTTTACATTTTCAGGTATTTCATGAGCTCGAGAGAATTGAAAAACATACAAGTTTACAGGAAACAGATCTTGAAAGTAGGTCACAAGATTGCTATATATATATGAGCCGCACCATGAGAAAGTGGCATCTGCATCCAGCAAAGACTCAGATCAGCCTGGGCATCCACCAAGTCTGATCAGAGTCTTTGCTGTTTGCATGTAGGTAGCTTAGACCCTGAGCTACCCTTTAAGCATACAGCAATGACTCTGATTAGACTGGGCGGCTGCCCAGGCTGATCTGAGTCTTTGCTGGGCACACATGCCACTTTGTTGGTTTTGTCGTGTTTTAGCACAAATATTTTTTTTCTATTTTATATTTCTATTGTTTTTATTATTTTTTTTCTTTTTTTTTTTTTTTGGCACAAACTGATTCTTATGAGATCGGACATATTTGGACATATAGAGAAAAGATGAACAGTAAATATGTCCCCCACCCACTCAAACAAACACACACTGTAACATGGAGGTATTTGATGATTATCCTGGAATTACTTATCATATTTATGCAGAAACACATTATATTGTAGCTCAGTTGTAAAAGGGTTATGGAAATTTAACTGAAAGTTTCTAAGAACTCTGAAGAGAGGCTGATAATATACGTCAAATTGAATCATTTTATTTCTTTTAAGCAGTTCGGCCTGTGCTTCTGTTCTTTGGGACCCCATTACAGTTCAGCTGAGCAGTAAACAATAAAACTGGACATAACATCAATTCAGTAAATCATGAAAGCAGGCATAATGTTAAATAATGTATACAGGAGAACTTCAGTGGGTTGAACCTTGATGGCTCATTTACCCACCCGACTAGAACTCGTTCTTGGGTCCCCAGAGTCCAGTTTATATAAAAACTAATCCTGGATGGCTGGAACTACCTTTGGCTAGAACTAATTTTCATGGTCCCAAACCTGTTTGAGCCATTGAAGTGTAACTGTACTTTGTTAAATAATAACCATACATGTATGCAAAAGTCCAATGTGAAAGTTTTCCAGAGCTCCAGATAGGAAGGGTTAACAGGAATACTTCAGATGTAATTTCTCTTATTTTTTCGATGAAAAGATACATTGTGACCTTTAAATAGAAACGTCTCACCAAGACAGTTTTAATGAGGGATCACAAGGTATTTTTTATGACAAAATAAGGCAAATTATTCCAGTTTTCCCTGTTACTCCTTCTTATCTGGAGCACTGGAACTTTTCTTTCCCTTATGATATTCATTCCATACATAAGAAAGACTTGAAAATAATTATTTGTTTGGGAAAATCTGAAGTCTCTGATGAAAGAATTTCAGATTGTTATGTCACTGAAGAATTGGTAGAGCAATACCAATGACGTCATAGATCTATTTCCATAGCAACTAAGAGCTCATATTGATTTCAAAGTGACATCATCGAGATGTCATTCTGCCAAGGTACTAAGCACAACAGTTGGTAGTTCCATAGTTGTGATGGTAGCAGATCTATGGCAACATCTTACTTATAAATCGAGAGGAGCATGGCATACAGTGTACGCCATGCTCCTCTTGAATTTTTAGTGAGATGCCACCTGAAATTCCTACAATGGAAAAGTGTGATTTTCCCAAACCTATAATTCATTTTCAAATAATTTAATTCTCTGTTACATCTTGTATCTTGCAGAAAAAGTTGAGAGTTGTGGTGCCAAGGTAGAGGCTTTGAAGAGAGAAAACAGTGAAGGGTATGGCTCATACTGTAGTAATGGAGGCTATTCTCCAGGGGTCAAAGTTCAGGGTCCACCTTCCAGTCTTTCCTTGCCTTCACCTCAGGGTCAAGGTCATATGATGCCGGCAACAAGTCCAATAGACCTTCTGCCTAAAGATCACCCAGTTCCTGAGGCTATCAGGCTGCAGCTTATTCATGATCAGAGGAAACAAGATGATCACATATACCAGAATGTGCCGAAGTTATCCGGATTATCATTATATGATGGTTCTGGAGATTTAGCCTCAGACCCAAAGAAACAGGCTCTGCTGACCAGAGAAGAATCAGAAGAATGTAATTATAAAAATGATGGAATGGCAGACTTCACAAAATCAGATCCCAAGAAAGTTAAAGCTCTAGAGGATTTTGACAAAGGTGTTGCAAGTGAACATCTGGAAACTGAAAGCTTTCCAGCTTCTGACCCCAAAAAATTAGCCATGATTATGGGACAGGATTCTATAGTGTCTGGTGGGAAGTCAGCAGTTGAGGTTGAGTATGAAAATGTTCCCTCAAAACGAAGAACAAGCAATGAAGATTTCGGTCATGAAGGAGATGAACAAGACGATACTGAATGTGAAGGTTATAAAGGTGAAGGTCACAATGGTGGAGTTGAAGGAGAAGACAAAGTCATAGAAGAAAATGTTGATGAGACCATTGATTTTCTTTGCTCAGAGTCAGAAATGCTACAACAGGCTCTGGTAGCAGACCAGTCTCAACCAATTAAACAAGAAATGATCTGTCTGTTTGACAAGTACCAACAAAATGTAGGTGAGTTGTATGACTTTGACCTTGAGGGTGACATTGACTTCACCATGGAAGGTGACGATGATTCGGAGTCAACTCTTACGGAGGGCACATGTATGGCAGATTTTGGAGAAAGTGAAAATAGTATTAATGATGAAGAACTGTTTGCGCCAGATGGTGGCCATGACCGCCATGATTATGAGAATCTCACACCAAAGAAAGAAAGTACAACTACAACAACAGAGACTATAAGTGCTCATCATAAAAGGCTAGAACTTTATCAGAATATGTCTAAAGCTTGTGAGCAGGCATCAGGGGCAACAGAACAAGCAGATGAGTCTCAGTTACATGCAGTGGGTGATAAACATTTACAGTTTCAGAGTTCTGTTCCTAAGGGCAGAGCTCCGACTGAGGATGAGTGCTATGAGTGAGGGAGTGCCATTTTTCTTCAGTTCTAAGGCAGTCATTCTTAAGGAAGGAAAACCCTTCCAAATTATGATGGTACATATTTATTTTAAAAATTGTGTCATACTTCAAGATAAGCTTTGTTTTGCATATCGGGTATATTTTTGTAATGGTTACAAATTTTGTATGTTAGATATAGATTTTGTACATCAGATAGTAAATATTACCATATTTGAGCCGTGACACGACAAAAGCAACAAAGTAGCAGGTGTGCCATGCAAAGACTCAGATCCACATAGGCATGCATATGAGATGTTTAATAGATATTTAAAACCAAATTTATCAAAAACGTGTAAAAATTTGTGACAAAACTCAGGCCAAACATGCATGCCAGGATGTTGTTGTTGTTGTTGATTTTGTCAAACCTGATTGGTGTCATGTTAAAGGGTAACTGAGGGCATATAGGAATAAGGATTTGAAGGCTCAGATCAGCCTGCACATTTCCTCAGTTTGATCAGAGTCCTCCCTTTTCACACATATTGTCTATGAATTTAGATGAACCTATAAAGTGAAAAAAGAAGACTGCATTAGTGTGCACGAACATGCAGGTTGATTTTTATATAAGCTGTACATTTATAATTATCTTAAGGTCCTTTTTCATGCAGTGCCAATCAGGGCCCAGTTGTACAAAGCCTTGTTAGCTTAACAAAGTCAAAAGTTGAGGATTCGTTAAGTCTTACAGCTGCAGTACTATTTTTTGCTGAAAAATTCTGATGCAAAAGCTTCTCTCATTTTTTCCAAAAAAAAAAAAAAAAGAGAAGAATGTCAGTGGATTCGAGTACAAATACATTTGAAATTTTAACGTCTAGTAAAACCGGGCATAGCTGTATATTCATGGAGCCTGCTTGCTATAATTGTCATTAAAGAGCTATTTTGTAATTGGTGATGGTATTGAGTAAGTGTGCAATAAATGTGATAAGTAGGAATATGTGTGCAATAAATGTGATAAGTAGGAATATGCTTTTAGCTAAGGGCTATTCTAGAAAAAAAAGTATCATAATGCAGTATGGAAAGCCTGAGGTGAGAACGAGGTTTGATTACAGTTTAATCTTATTTCTTAAATGGAAATGTTGTCTACTGGCTCAGTGAGGTGGTTAAATCCATATTTTATGGTCTCCATAAAAACTAGCTTGGTAAGATGGTTCTAATGAAGGCCACAACATATGGAGAATATGTAGATGGTAGTTTGGTACGTTATTGAGGTATTTGGGCACACCTGCATGATCTTCTGCCACTTTAATAAAGGGAAATAATTTCTGCGGCTTCCTGTATGCTTCCCTGGAGGCTGTAGTCCTTCCAAATTGGGGTCAATTATTAAAGGAAAAAACTTGTTCCTTTTGGAACAAATTCTTCCCTTTAATAGTTGACCCCTATTAAGAAGGGAGGCAGAAATATAAATGGTAGAGTTGTTTTACCTTAATGTGTAGCCTGTCAGCTTATACCTACTTTTTACCCATCAGTGGTTCTGATAGGAACAACTTTAATAATGGCGCCACCAGCATGGAGATCTACACTGGAACATGGAATTAAATGACTTTGGAATAATTATTTGTTTGAGAAAACTCTCTGTATGCCATGCCCTGACGTCATAGATCTATTCTCATAGCAACTAAGAGTTCATATTGATGTCAAGTGATGTCATTGAGACATCATCCTGCCAAGGTTCTAAGCAGAACAGCTAGTAATTCCATAGTTGCTATAATAATAGATCTATGGCGTAAGCTCACTTATAATTCAAGAGAAGCGTGCCATACTGTGCATGCCAGGCTCCTCTTAAAATAGAAAAGTGTGATCTTCTCAAACCTATAAATTTCATTCTCTGTTACTATATGGTGTGAATAGTCATTTAATGTGATAGACTGTGATTGTAGAAAGGCATAGTTTAAAACCCAGAATAGAATTGGTTAGAATGGAAGGATGAGATAATCTCTGTTCCATTGCCTACAACTTGCTCTTAAAGCCTGAAATGGTACTCATGTGGAAAGAATTTGCTGCAACAGTGGGAGCAAATTTCTTTTGTAAGAGTGCCATCCCGGATTTAGTTGAATGAAGGTGAGATTATCTCTGGCAGTCTGTTTTATTTCATTCCAGGTTTTAAACTATGCCCTGTGTGAATAGTGAGAGAGGCTGTACAATGTGATTAGTCATGTAACAGTATTATTGGCAGGACATGTGTCTCCCAGAGAACTAATATTTGAATACCGTAAAAATTTTAAATATTGGGACACCTAAATTAACAGCTGTGATTGTCCTAGAAATGAAACAGTTTGGTATTCGCTAGGCAGTAATGCGTCTAAAAGGTGCAGATGGAATGACAAAAAGTGTAGACCCTGATCAGACTGCTCCTTTTGGGAGCAGTCTGATCTAGGTATGCACTGTTTGCTCAGACCTATCTGTTCCAATACTTAAAACTTTTACCAAATGCCACATGCTGTGATTAGAAAAAAATAATTTATCTGGAGAATCTTGTTACACTGCAAAATTTGGTGCTATTGTCTAGTGACGATTTTATGCCAGACACCAAGCAGAATATAACTGATGTCACTGAAAATTAGCAACAGAGGTGTTGGTCTTTACACATGATTTGGTATAATGTCTTGTGTCAAATTTTAATGGGCTGTGCATGCATACAGTGAAAAAGTTTGTTGAATTATATAATATAACAATTGTATTGCATAGACATCGCTTCAGTTAGCAATAAGCAGGGATAACAGGGATAATTTAGGATTTATTTTCCATATTTCTCAGTAAGAAGTATGTGGTGATCCCTTGTTAGAATTGTCTCCTTGAGATGGTTCTAATGAGGAATCACAACATACTTTCCTTGTTAAATAAGAAAAATGAGCCGCGACACGACAAAACCACCAATGTGGTTGTGCGCCCAGCGCAGACTCAGATCAGCCTGGGCATCCGCCCAGTCTGATCAGAGTCTTCGCTGTCCGCATGGAGGTAGCTTATACCCTTAGCTACCCTTTAAGCACTTAATGAAGAGTCTGTTCAAACTGGGCGGCTGCCCAGGCTGATCTGAGCTTGCACTTGGCGAACAACCACATTGTTGGTTTTGTCGTGTCGCGGCTCAAATTATCTTAGAATTACCATCGAAACCCCCCCTTATCTGGAGCTCCAACTATTGAGCCTGTGGATCCAGCCAGAGGGTACTAACAGAGCTCTAGATAAGAGGGAGTATTTGGTGATAATTAGGGATAATTTTTGTTAATTCTGCATAAAAACATATGTTGTGACCCCTCATCTGAACCGTCTCGTCGAGACGGTTCAGACGAGGGGTCACAACATATGGTTTCGATGAGAAATAAAAAAAATTATCCTTAATTATCATCAAATACTCCCTCTTATCTAGAGCTCTGAGTAATACCGACCTCAGCTGTTGCTAAGGTCAGTATTGGTAGGCATTCTTTGGTTTACATTATATTACATTATGTCCAATTACAGTAGAACTTTGATGGCTCAAACCCTGAAGGCTTGTTAACCCTGCCTGACTAGAACTCATTCCTGGGTCCCCAGAGGTCACTTGATATAAAACAAACCCTGGATGGCTAGAACTATCCTTGCCTGGAACTAATTTCATGGCCCCAAGCCTGTTTGAGCTATTGAAGTGCTTCTGTAATTATCTCGCTTGCAGCTGCAAGAATGTGAGACACAATTATTACTTTTCCACTGTTGGCAGAGCTGTGAAAACCTTGTTTAACGTTTTCTGGTTTAGATCTGTTTTGTGACAATGAGCAGACAGGTGAGACACCAACTTTTGTGGAATTCTTGTCAGATAATGTTGACTTGTGCATGATAATGAATCAGTCAATGACTCAATGAAATTATGCATCACATCATGGTGACAGGTCATACGATTGTTATGGTGTTTGGATGCATCTCTATAATTTTTGGCCTTTTTGTAAAGGGGAAAAACTTTTATGGCTTCCTGTTTGCATCCCTGGATGAAGAAGCCATTTTAACACTGACTCCTAGGGAACTGGGGCCGTATTCATAAAACGACTTAAGTGGTTGCTATGCTGTTGCTAAGGCTAAATTCCTTTGAAGGAGATTCCCTACAACTATGAAATTTGGTCTGGAGGAACAGTCTTTGTAAGACTGTTCCTCCAGACCAAATTTCATAGTTGTAGGGAATCTCTTTAATAGATATTTAGCCTTAGTAACCGCATAGCAACGACTTAAGTGGCTTTATGAATATGGCCCCTGATTCATTTCATTAAGAGTTGATCCCCTTTTGGAAGGGATGCTTAAATGAAAAGGACAGAGTTGATTGCTTCCTCTGAAAGTGTGTTCATTCACCTTAATACAACAGCTTTGCATCAACATTTATACTACATCAGCTTTCAGGTAACGTAATTGAGCCACGTCATGTGATTTCCAACAATGGCAGATTTGTCATGTGATATTCAGATCATCAGACTCATTTATACAGAGTAATCAGAGACCTCACTGTTGGCTTTATGGCTTGGGTCACGTCCATGATGGCTAATGTGACTGGCAAAGGCTCTGATCAGACTGCACTTACGTGGAGTCCAATCAGAGCCTTTGCTTGTCACCAAAGACACATTGTTGGAAATAACATGATGTTACTCAGTTATGGTTTCAACACTGCATGCATGATGGTGTACCAAAATTAACCAATAAATGAGCCGCGACACGACAAAACCAACAATGTGGAATTGTGCGCTCAGCGCAGACTCAGATCAGCCTGGGCATCCGCCCAGTCTGATCAGAGTCTTCGCTGTCCGCATGGCGGTAGCTTAGAACCTTAGCTACCCTTTAAACGCACTGCGAAGACTCTGATCAGACTGGGTGACTGCCCAGGCTGATCTGAGTCTGCGCTGTGGGCACAACCACATTTTTGGTTTTGTCGTGTCGCGGCTCAAATAATTCTGAATATAAATAATCATATCTACCTCAGAAATTAATTTCACTAAAATGGTCTGCATGCTCAATATTACAAAACTTGTGCTACTGTGTAAATGCTAGAGGAATTAGATTGCTGATATCATGTTTAACATGTACAGTGCTTAAGTTAATAAATTTAGTTAAGAGTTAAGTTTAAATCTTGAGGACTATAATAGTTACATTTATTGTGATATAGCAAACTACTTAAATGGTGAAGTTAAAAGTATTATACATATAATCTGGGGTATAATATTAATTTATTTTGCTTTAAACAATATCATATACTGTTTGTATGTAAAAGATATCATGTAAATCAAAAATGCACTATACTGTATGTTTCCTTCATTTCCAAATGCTTGGATATCATTCATGTAGCCAATGTAATTTAGTTAGTTTTGAATTGATTTACAGAGTCCAGCTATATGCGGGCTTGATAGCTGCCAGCATGTAAAACCCGGTGTTATAAGTACATGTATTATCATGACTGTGTAAAACCAAAACATATGGTACTATTAAAAGATGCAACATGGGAAAACCTATTTGAAGGTGTGTCAGGCTACACTGACATGGTTGGAGGCCAGTTTTCAAGGGAGACAACTTGAATGGTATTTGTTTTCCTTTTAGAGAATCCCTTCTCCAAAGGTGGCTACTCATCTAAAATCAAATTTCTTTCCTTTAAGAATAGCTCCTCATGAAATATTTGCTCTTTGAGCTATTTTTAAAGAAAAAATGTGCTCTGCTACAGCAATTTTTTTCTTTTGGAAAAAGACCTGTCTTGAACTTGCTCTCATTTACTCTTTTGAAGTAGCTGCCGCTTGAAGAATTTGCTCTCAGAGCTACCTTTATGGAAAATAACTTGCTCCCTCAAAGTGAGGAATTAGGAGATATACTCAACAAAAAAAGAAACGTTACATAAACAATTCATGAATTTTAAGCTAAAGAACACTATTTTTGAATAATGCTACATTATTCTCCCACGTGTCAGACGTCAGACAGCCTTATGAACTAATCGGTTTGCGATTTGCATAAATTGTTATAGAATTATTCCACTTTGACTGAAAATACCTTTGACATTGTGAGATGCTTGATGCCCATGCGCAAGCACTTGAGTTTTTGCACTTTCGGATTGGCCTTGTAACCGCCAATAAGAAACCCTATGAACCTTATGACACTTAACCAGCAGCTCAAAGAAATAAGATGTTAGAGATAATGTGTCTTTGAAATTGTCTCCCTTGCAATTAAAAGTATAGCAAATCATTTACTCTGATTTACCAGTATGTTTTAATAAAATTTTCAAGTCTTATTCATGGATCTTATTCCAGCTTCTCCAGACAATGGTTCATGATGAAAAAGTTTGATCAAATTGGTTAAATGTCCTTGGTATATCACCTTGCATTGTTTATGGGAGTTTCAGTGCATAGCATGAAAGTCAGAGTCAAGTGTCATGAAAAGCGATATTCCAAGCCTTGTGCTTCACTGATCAACCCTTTGGAAGCGGCGATGGGATCGTTTTCGTAACAACTAATGCCTGATAAACGTCTCTGAAGTGACTTGCTCACTTGGGTTGACAACTTGAGTGAAACACGGGTCTTCAAAAGGCACCTTAAAATAGCAATTTCAAATTCTGACCCCTCATTGAATCAAACTGATCTGGAGACATTAATCTTGCAGCTTATGTTGTGATATTCATTTTCTTAAATATGGATAGATTTTGGCAGTTACATATAAAATAAAATTGGAAAAGTCTTAATTCAGTTCAAAGACAACGTGCATTGAATGTGCATGTAATGTTTCTTTTTTTGTTCAATATAGATACTTCCCAGAGCTGATTTCCCTGGGCAGTATATCTGTGCAGGTAAAGGCAAACGCAAAATGTGTATGCCCTGACCAGCAAGAGCATATAAGTACTTTCTGATGAGGGCATGCTCTAGTTTGTAAATAAAAGTGTAACTGTTGAAATGAACTGTGTATGGTCTTACCAGTCTGTAAATCTGAATGGGCAAAACAGTACAGTCAAACCTCGATAATTCGAACTGACAGGGACCTCACTATTTCATTCGAATTATCCGTAGTTCGAATTTTCGAATTCGGCCTTTCCCGTTCATTTCCGGAATTCATAATAACGGCGGCTTTAAGACAGTCCAATCTTTTTTTATTTGTCTATGTCTATGCTTACTGACGTTCATGGATTTACAAATCAATGAAAACAAAGTCAGATCGTAGAATAATTAACATTACATACCGGAAACATCCATGATCGCCTGACCACCCCACGTGTTTAGCACACGTGCACTGTCCGAAAGCAGCCGAACGTTTTCCCAGCTCTGCAAATCAAGTTTTTATGACAATGAAACACCGGCGGAGATCCAATCCAGACTGAACGGAAACAGGCTAGCCGCTAATGCTGACTTGTTTCTATCTTGGACTTTACTGTACTATGCTTCCAAGAACTGGGCTACTTTCGTTTTCAGAAAAACGACACAACCGGTCATCTGAGCCTTGTCACGGAAAAGGTTCCTCAGGCATTCGGAGTCAATATATTGGGAATAACGAATACTCAAACCAGCCTGTCAGTCTGCGCAGTGTAGCTAAAGATTCTGTTTAGTGCCGTGTGCAAACTGTATTTTTCGTGTGCAAACCGTACGAAACCAAAGTTCGAATGTGCATGCTAGTCCGAGCCTTTGCTGGTTACAAAAAGCCATTGCATTTAGCCTTTAAATTTACAAGCTTCAAACAAGATAATCCTCATCAATTATGCAATTAGACAGACACCTTTTGCTCAACAGAAATGAATGACTAAGCCATCAAAACGTTAGTGGTCGTGAAGTGATAACTACCTGTACAGATGGCAGTGATGACCTGAGGCTGTAAATATTTATCTCATCGGACAATAGGTGTTATTTTCGGAGCATGGATTTTGATTTCGAATAATAGAGGGATATTTATAATGAATTTACTCCATCGGGACCTAATTTTTCTTTCGAAAAATCCGATTTTTCGAATAATCGAAATTCGAATTTGCAGAAGTGTTTTTGCATAGAATTAATAGGCTTGCGATCTGGACAGTGTTTCAACTTCGAAAGATCCGGTAATTTCGAAAAATCGGCGTTCGAACTACCGAGATTCGACTGTACATGTGCAACTGGCCTTTGAAAAGTTCCCTTATGATGCTTGCTTTTTATTTCATTCTCATATACCTAAACATAATTTGTTGTCACCAAAATATACAATGTATATGAGAGTTTTGATAAGAAATGAGAAAATTACTAGAATTCACTACCTCCTAATGTCATTTGAACCCTGAGCCATACCACTGATTTGCAGAATAGGATTTTCAGGTTTTCACAGTGAAATTATTATCTCATCAGCATTTGTCAGTAGTGTTATTTGATGTTGTTATCCCCAGAACAGGTTGGTGCTGGATACCAAAATTGAGGTTGTATAGCTTCTTGAGTCAGTTGTATAGTATTTGTTCAATTATGAGAGTGTTTTTTTCCCCTTCTAAAACAGGCCCAAAAAATTTGGATCCTTACATGACAGGTCCGAATTGTAGGATTGTTTTGAAAGATTTGGAGTCATTCTTGAGGGAGAAAACCCCTTCCAAATAATAATATTTGTTTAAAAAAATATCCTATTTTAACCCTTTTTTGACCAGTGGACTTGTCCATTCTTATCATTCAGATAATCCCATTACTAGTTTTAGGAGTTTCTGGTGAATATTTTCACTTTTATTGTACTTTGCATAGAAATTCCTGTAAGCAAACAATGTAGACCCTGATCAGACGCCGCGTTTTGTGGCGTCTGAACTGGGTCTGCACTATTTGCATAATGTCCCCAAAACGGGTATCCGGTCTAAAAAGGGTTAAGATAAGATAAACTTTATTTTGCATGTCAGGTATATTTTAATAATGGTTATATTTGAAAGTTAGATATTTATTTTGTAAGTCAGATAATATATATTACTATATTTATTTGATAGAAGTGCCTGATCAGCAAGTGTCTACCCTGTGTGTCAGTAGATACGAAAGTCTACATGTACATGTAGGACAATTTTGTTGGAGACAGATGGTTAAGATATCAGAGTAGTCAAGGTAAATGGTGCAAATTGTTGGGTTAAAGCATCAAACATTTATATGTGTATTTCACAGAATCTCAAAAAAGATTATTTTCATCCCAAATCATGGATTATCTGGTGTCTGTTGCATAGTGAGAAAACTTGGATTTTTGTGAATGGGTACACATTCAGTGGAGGTAACTTTGCTGTTTTCAGGAAAGAATTTGCTCCTCTTAAATTCTTTCCTTTAAGGGAAGACCCCTTCTGGAAGGGAAGCAAATGGGAAGTCACAAAAGTTGTTTCCCTTTGAAGAAACACAGAAGTGTACCCATGCAACCTTTACATATGAGAATGTGCAGTCAGAGGCAGATTTTCCCATGAGTGAGATACATGGGAGCTAATGGAATTTAAAAATCAGTAGGTGTCTTGTTAAAGCTGTTCTACCATAATGTGTTTATATATTGTGACACTTGGGACAATGGAAAGTTAATAGTTTTAGGTATCCCAATACTTAAGCAATATTGGGACCCCTAAAGACAACTAATTTTCCATTGGGGACAAATGGAAAATTATTGGCTTTAGGTGTCCCAATACTTATTAAAGCAATATTGGGACACCTGAAAACCATTAATTTTCCATTATGAACAAATGCTTTTATGAAAAATCTATGGTTTTAGGTGTCCCAATACTTAAACACTTTAGGATATACAGCTAATTTGTTGTGAAGGGTATGTTGTTGCCTTATGTTGTCGTATTAAGCAGAGTTTTTAATCAAGGGTCATTTTGATATGCCTGTTTCGTGGATTTTATGTCTATAGGTATGCTAAAAAAGTGCTACTAAGATTTAGGGCTGTCATTGAATTGTAAAATTTGTCATTAAAACTGCCTGCAGAATTCAGATATCAGTCTTGTCAGTGAGATGTCTCAGTTCCAGTAATCAAAGTGGGGCCCAACTTATCATAGAATGAGGCAATGTTTGAAATCACCAGCTTATCACCAAACTGTTTGAGTCCAGCCTGTATGTGAGAAAGCACAAACTATTTCTTGAGGCTGGACGTTCTTGGGTACTTCAGCATCTGCTTGCAAAATTGCTAAACCTATATCAATGGGATATTCTGGAAGGGCCATAAATCACAAAACAACAACCTTATGAACATACTTTGTAGGACAAAAAGAAACAACTGAAAAACAGAAATAGTTTCATCTTTAATAACCAGCTTTTTCAGTCAATAACTCGTTCAGCATAAATACTTGCGAAACCAAATAAAAGAAGCTAAGCAAACTACAGTCAAAACATATTTTGCTTCTTTTATTTTATAAATATTATTATGTCATTTGATAAGAGATAATGACATACGCTGTACCATATTTATGATAAATATCACTCTGGCCAGAATTATCTCATACCTAAGTCTTCTCTGCAAACAAGGCGAACAGATACTGTCAGAGGAAGCAACTCTGCCCTTTTCTTTTTTTCCATCCTTTCCCAATGGGAGTCAGCTCTTGCAGTAAAGAATTTTCATCTGGTGTAGACCCTACTTGGAAAGATTTCATCCTCTGGGGAAGCAAACAAGTCACAAAAGTTGTTCCCCTTTGTATTAATGCAGACACATGAGGTGTACTCATTTACCTTAAACACACTGCCTGGACAGAGAAAAAAAAATTTCTTCAAAAGATGATAGTAGAGTTCTTTCCTCCCAGTATTTGGAGTGATTATAGAAACAACTACTGTCCGAACGATTTTTCCTATGCTAATTCTTGTTCCAATAGGACAGTTAAATTTCAATGAAACAGTATACCCCAAACTTGACTGAGGTATAAATAAGTGATCAAGAACTCCAGTAAAATGGAAGAGGATGCATCCATGTTGTGCTGGGGAGACAATGCCACCTGGCAAGCCAGTCACATGGCAGTGATTTTCTTTACTTTGTGGCCCTAAAAAAGATTGTTCAAGAAGGGGAACCAGATGGATGTTGCCGCCTACTCCCAAGGTGGCTTTTTATTGACAGGACGGAGGATGGATGTGATTCCCTGAAGTGAGGCCATTGTTTCATACTGCTGCACTCCATGGAAAAACTTCATTAGAAGAGCTGGATTATCATCAGCATCAGTACCATAAATTCCTAAATTTTCAGACACCAGAAAAGCATGTAATTATCCTAAACTCTTAATAAAGTGGATAGATCTTAGACTAATGAGTCCAAAAGATGTAGTTTGAATGGCAATCATTTTGGACCCTGATCAGACTGCTCCTCTAGGAGCAGTCTGTCCTGGGTCCACAATGTTTGCTCATGTCTGACTGTCCAAAAACTTAGGTTCATTACTGTAGTCAATAAGTTAGATTTAATTATCAAAACTACTATAGACTTAGTTATCCAGTTTCATGAAACTTTGGTAAAACAATGCAAAGAGTAAACACGATGAACAGAACAGAATCAGGTCTCTCGTGGCTGAGACAAGCATAATTATCTAAAAAGATAGTTTCACTGTACATGTATTTACATAAAGACATTCAGACGTAATACATATTTACATAACAGAAAATGTAGACCTTCCAGTACGAAACTTGAAAATGGTCCATTAAACATCCTCCCACCAACATTCAAAATAATAACCAATCAATCCATGAACACATTTTTCATTTTTTTTAGAATTTCAGTGTTTTTATGGTTTTAGAATTATTAGATATAAATGTCAGATTCTTTTAAATGCTTAAGGTGTATTTATCCACGTCTGCATGTCAGACAAAAAAATTAAGATTTTAAAGTTATGAACATACTCAAAAGCTTTACCCTATTTTGCGAATTTTAATATTGAGAAAACTGTTACACAGATGACTGACTGAAACAACAATTCACTGGATGTACAAACCAGTATACAATAGAAAGTTCATGCACTGATTTGTATTAGCACTTGTGCACACATTCCACATCTACATATCTCATAGAAGAATAACAGGTCAACTTTGATTTGAAAAAAAAAATACTCAAATAGGAGGATTTTCTATACACATGCAACTATTCTTCTAATGCTTTTCATTTTCTTAGTTCTCTGTTAAAAAATGTATGTTGTTACAATCAATAGGGCTGTTTTTCCCCCTCAGTTTTTTAAATCGAAAGTGTACACAAATTATCATAGAATTAGCCCCAGATACTTCCGATGTTATTAAAAAGTCATCAATCTTACCCTATATAGTTTTTTTTCTGGGCCAGTTTACAGGAAAATCTAATTGTTCTAGGACACTAAAGTACCACTAGAGCTATCAAAACAGATATTTCAGAAAAAGTTTAGTGAGATCACATCCTACACAACAAACAAAGAAAACTCTCTTTAACCCTTCCACTTCAAGGACATACATTCTTTAATCTGTACAGCCATTTTTTTTCAAGTTTGTTCAGCCAAACCATACAACAAAACTCGTCACCTGTTTTAGTTGGCTACCATTTATGTTTCTTTTGGTATTTGACTATTGCATTTTCTTAGCATGCGAAAGCTTTCTGTAAATGTTGCAACTCTCATCTTTATATAATTAAATCTCCAGAACACATTTTCTAATGAGATGTCAATCTTCTAGGTAAGATTTCTCCTCCAAACTGTTTTTTAAATATTCTGATATTCTGTGTTTAGAAATTGATTGGTTTTCCAGAATATGCCATTAGATTCGCCTCCCTTAGTGCTTCTGCTACAGTCTGTAACGAAAGGAAGTTTCAATAATTCAGTGAAAAAATAAAAGGTAATACAGCAGAACTTCATTGGCTTGAACCCTGATGGCTCACCAACGCTGCTTGACTAGAACTTTTCCCTGGGTCCCTAGAGGTCCCTTCATATAGAAACTAACCCTGGATGGCTAGAACTACCCTGGGCTGGAACTAATTTTCTTGGTACAATTTTCCTGTTCGAGCCAATGAAGTTCTGCTGTAAATACCAGTCTACTGAGAATTGCCATAATCTAAGGGCACAATGAGACATGGCAGATTTGGATCTTTAGGGGTGAGTAACCCCATCATACTGTCTGAGCTCCAGATAAGAAAGGGTAACAGGGATAATTCAGAGATAAATTTTCTTATCTCTCAACAAAAACATACATTGTGACCCCTCATCAGAACCGTCTCACTGAGACGGTTCTGATGAGGGGTCACAATGTATGTTTTAATGGGAAAATAAGGAAAATTATCCCTAAATTATCCCTGTTACCCCTTCTTATCTGGAGCACTGTACTGTACTGCACCAACTATCACCAAAAGCATGGAATCAGCTCCAAATGAGGGTGGTTTTATCTAGATAATTCTTGGTTTTTCCATATTTCATTGAGACAACCTCATTGAGGCACTGCCTCAACAAAGAACCAAAACATTAGAACACAAAAGAAATTGTCATAGATTATTTGAGCCGCGACGCGAGAAAATCAACAATGTGGTTGTGCGCCCAGCGCAGACTCAGGTCAGCCTGGGCATCCGCCCAGTCTGATCAGAGTCTTTGCTGTATGCATGGAAGTAACTTAGACTCTTAGCTACCCCTTTAGTTCTTAGTGAAGAGTCTGATCTGACTGGGCAGGTGGCCAGGCTGATCTGAGTCTGCGCTGGGCGCACAACCACATTGTTGGTTTTCTTGTGTCATGGCTCATTTATCAGATCCAACAGTTAGCTGGATGTCTGTCTGCATAACATACTTACTGGATGAGCATGGCAAACTCTCGCTATATCTTCACATGATGCACCATATTCCATTGCTAGACATGCTTCATTAATTAATTCCCCTGCTACCTGCAAATAATGAAGCACAGGGATTCTGTGTGAGATGACACTAGAGAAAAGCAAACTGTAGGAAGACATACTGCATTTGTCCAATTAAACACCCTGGGGCATTGCATTTTATGAAAGGGGGGTGTTATTTGGAGTATAAAGTGTAGTAAATCTGCCACTGCCAAAATACCCGAAATGAACTATTAATGTGACTGGGTAGACTTTCAGAGGAAGCAACTCTACTATTTTTGCCTCCCTTAGTTTTAGGGGCCAACTCTTACAGGAAAGAATTTGCTCCTCTTCTTTTAAGAGTAGACCCCATGTCACAGAGTTTCCTCATCCAGAGAAGCAAACAGGAGTCTATGCAAGTTACTACAACATTGTTATCGGAAAAGAGGAAGAAGGCGTTTCTAAGAACAGGGGCATTTATTAGGATTAATACAGTTTGTGTATATCCAGCATTGAGTTCACTAGTCAGTCAATATTAAATCTGGGAGCCCATTACCTCAGACGGTTAAGCACTGGCCTGCTAAGCTAGTGGTCCAAGTTTGAATCCCAATGGAAGAAGAAGTCTTAAGCCTTTCCTGGTGTAAACAGGATTTCAATATACACAGTCTTTCATTAGCATCCTTTCATCAACGCAATATGACTGAAATACTGCTGAAAGGTCTGTTAATTCAAAAGTCATCCATCTTGCATTATTTTGCTGTCACAGTATATATTAATAGTGCTTGACTATTATACACTCACTGACCCGGGTTCGATCACTGCTTGAGGCAAGAATCTTTTCTATTGTAAACAGGGTTCCATTGCACAAAGCCTTTCATTATCACCCTTCCATTGTCCTGATATGACTGAAATACTGTTGAATAGGACCTAAAATCCCAAGTCATCCATCCATCCATCTATAATATAATGAAACTCTTTTACAAAAGCTTTTCCAAATATGCAAGCTGTCACGCTCAGTCCTGCCCTTACTGATGCACAACTGACAGCTAGTCTTCCAAAATTTATACAGAATAAAACTTGAACTTAAAATGAGTAAAACTGAATCTTACTGATCCAATGAAATGAGTTCCCAACATTCTATCTGTAGCTTTGTCTCCAAGGACTTTAACAAAGCCGTCAGTATCGTCTACTGTCTTGGCTCGACTGTTGGCTGCCAACGGGAACTTTCCTACTGTATACTCTACACCCTGAAATAATAGAGTCATTGGTAAAATAATATGAGCCGCGATTCAACAACACCAACAAAGTGGCATGAGCACCCAGCAAAGGCTCAGAATAATGTGTGCCTCCACCCAGTCTGATCAGAGTCTTCGCTGAGTGCTTTAAGGGTAGCTAAGGATCTAAGCTACCTCCATACCAAAGCGAACACTCTGATTAGACTGAGAAGATGCCCAGGCTGATCTGAGTCTTCACTAGGTGCACATATCACTTTGTTGGATTTGTCATGTCACAGCTCATATAAAATCCAAATAATGAGATGCTACAAAATGTTTAAACCCTTAATGCAACAAAAGTGAGAATAACTGAACTTGCAAACAGAGTAGATCCAGATGAGGTGTCTCCAAATGAGCCACCTCATCTGGATTTAAACTATTTGCCCTATAGTCTTTGAATTCTCAATATAGCCTAGAAGAAACATCTACAATAAATTTTCTTGGTCCCAAGGGTGTTTGAGGCATCAAAGTGAAATTGAGCCCTGTTCTTTTATCTGAAAGGTTTGTAAGAACTGATATTCTGACTAAAGAGACAGACTGCAAACAAGCTGTTTTGGAAGAAAGTTTAACAAGCAGAGCTCTCCTGTAACTGTATATGGGGTAAACTATCACTCATATCTAAAAAGATTCAGGCTGATCAAAAAAAAGGTCTTTGTGCTGGTTTGGAAAGAAATGTCTAATAGGCTGAATAAACAGGGTGCAAACAAAAAGCTTTGCTGAAGGGATATGCATCAGAATCCACAAACCTATTGTGGGGCACATCAAAACTACCTAGGAAGCAAGGAATCAGTCAGCAGCCCCTTACCTCTTCTTTCAACTGCTCCTCTGTCTTGCCTACCCAGGCCACCTCAGGATGTGTGTAAATTACTGACGGTACACAGTTGTAGTCTATATGTACTGCACCACCTAGCATACCCTCAACACAGATTATACCTGAAAAGCCCAGAACATTCATCACAGTACCGCAAATATAGTACACAAGCTTATCATATTTATGTCTAGCAGACTCTCTGGTCCATATACATTGGATTAGTCTGTCATTTAAGGGGTGTCTGGTTTAATTGATTTGATTTTACCTTAAATTTCCCATTTTTTAAGCAAATGGAGTAGACCCTGATGAGACGTAGCATTCTGCAGGGTCTGGATAAGCAAGTTTGCGATGTCCCTTTTATGGGACACTGGGAATAAATGGATTAAATGACTAGCATCTCATCAAAAGTCTTGGATAGCAGTGTTGATCCGAAACAAAAATTGCAGAATGTGACAGCTGATCAGGGGCCTACACCATTTGCATTTTTTGGTTGAATTTCTGGAAAATAATTCATGATTTTGTCATGACTCCTCTTACACTGGACATGGATCACTTTTAAAACTGAGACAAAAGGGTCCACCAGGAAATAATGAGTTAAATATGACACATCTTTTACCACATATACTGGAAAAAATCCCAATACTTGTTCAGCATGTTAAGGTAGATGGGTACACTCTTGGGGAAACCAACTCTGCCATTTTCGTTCCTCAAAAATTTGCTCCCATATGAACAAATGATTTTCTATTAAGAGTATATCCCAATTCAGAAGGGCTTTGAAGTCCAGGAAAGCCAACAAGAATTTATAAAAGTTGTCCCCCTTTGTAACAAGACTCCTGCAGAATGCAGTGTCTTGCGTGTCTGCGCAGTGTCACAAAACAGAGCTAAACCAGAAAACTAGATGAAAAGTTTAAGCCGCCGCCAACAATGATGACACTGGAAAAGTAATATCTATGTCTCGCTTCTGCTAGTTGCAGGGGAGACAAAAATGGTGGAAAAAATTGTGTACCTATACACCTTAATTGGACTATTCTGCCCTCAGTTTTAGACAAGTCTATTACAATACTGTTGACACACATATCTGAACTGCTTGTAAGAACTAGTCTGATCATCAACTCTGTTAAGTGAGGCATTATTTTGGTACAACCGCCAGCTGCAGCTGAAGTAGCACTAATTAACAATAGAAGTCTTCCTGCATTGTACAATTTTAAAGGCAAAGAGCAGTGCTTGAATGGCATGACATATATTAATTTCCTATCATCCAGTTTTGTTTATGATCTCAATTACTCAGTACCATCACTCTGCCTACATTTAAAACCATAGTGTCATTTTCTTACCTTCATCTTCTGCCTTATGTGCCAACATTGGACCCTGTATACAATCTCCTATGGCATATACGCTGGAAAAGAAACAGACATATGAGCCACGACATGACAAATCCAACAAAGGGGCATGTGCGCCCAGCGAAGACTCAGGTCAGCCTGGGTATCCTCCCAGTCTGATCAGAGTCTTCACTGTCTGCATGGACTTAGCTATCCATTAAGCACACAGCAAAGAAGACTCTGATTAGACTGAGCAGACGCCCAGGCTGAGCTCGGTGTTTGCTGGGCGCACATGACATTTTGTTGGTTTTGTCCTGGTGCAGCTCATATAGTATTTTCACAGAGCTCAAATTAAGATTATTTTGGGGAATAATTTTTCTGTCTAAGAAATTTTACTCACTGATGAATTTATGCTAATTAACACCTGATATTGGAGGACAGATAGCAAAATATTATTTCTAGATGGCTTAGAAGATGTGAAACAATTATCAAATCCGCCTGACATCATTTGTTTATCTGCAATAGTTTAGCTGAATGGACGCATAATCTGTACTCAAGAAATTATACAGAATGAAAATGAAAGATTATCACTAAATTTTCTAAAATACTATTTTAAAGCAGACATAAACAAGTAAATTTCTGTATCCTGTGTCAGCAAGGGGCAAATTTGCAGGCAGCAACATCAGCAATGTGATACATAACAAGTTTTCTGCAACACCACTTCCTATATGCTCAATGGTGAAAATGTTATCACCGGCAAAATGGTATCATGTTAGAATTCTCTGTCTTGTTTAAAAAATGCCTCAGTCAGACATTTATTGGGGGGCAGCACTATCATGTAGCTCCCCACATTGTCTGACTGAGGCATTTATTGGCTGAGATATATCTCATGCTCAATATCTCAAAGTCGAAATTCATCCCAAACTACTGATATCTCAAAGTAAGTTTTCTGGTTCTGGATTTTTTTTTTGAGATATCACTAGTTTGAGATATTAGGTGTTGAAATCAAAGGAAAAATAGGAAATGTGTCAAAACTATATTCTTTGATATTATAGGGTATTTTGAGATGTCAGACTTGAGATAGCAAGAATTAACTGAATATGTTTTCTGGAAGAATAAGTGCAAATGTTTGCCCAGAGTATTTCTGTAATTGTTTGTTACCTCGGAACTGAAGTCTGAAACCGTGAGTTGACTGGTATTCTGCCCTGTTTATCTTTGGCTATATTTAAATCTTCTAGACCGAGGTTCTCTGTGTAGGGACGTCTTCCGATACAAACAAGAAGTGTATCACAGTCTATCTGAAATTACAAAAACTTATTGTACATTACATTGTTTTCACACCAGGGCCCAGTTGTTCAAAACAACTTTATCCCCAACAAGCTCGTTTAGAGGTCAACCCGTAAAGTGTTTTATGACTTTAAAGCCAAATACACTGATATTGTTTGCTGAAAAAATGTGAAAAGCTTTTGCATAAATGCAAAAGCTTCTCACATTTTTTCAACAAAATATTGGTGTATTTGAGATATTATCGTTCAAATTTTAACGAAAGGTTAACTAGCAATGTCATTAGTTTTGAACAACTGCTCGCAGGAACTGAATGCACATGTCTATGAAAGTCTCTTCTTCTGTTTATATTATCAGGAAGACATGTTAATAGGCCCAGTAGTCAGTATCGCAGATGTGAAAGAGGAGGTTGATTACCGTAAAAATTCTAAAAATTGAGACACGTAAAATAATAACTGATACAGTCCTACAGATTAAACTTTTAAATGCAGAAATGTATCTAAAAGGCAAATAGTGTATACCCTGATCAGACTGCTCATTGAGCAGTCTGATTTGGGTCTGCACTATTTGCTCAGATCTATCTGTCCCAATATATAGAAGCTAGTGTTTTCATTCAAAGGCACAGGTGTCAGTAGTTTGAAGACAACAGAAAATTGTCCATATCCTGGTGAAAACAGCAACTCTGCCTGTACCTATAGAAAATAGGTACACTTTCAGAGGAAGCAACTCTCGTTTATATATTTTCCTCCCTCAAAAATCCAAGTCAACTTTTATAAGATAGAATTTGCTCCTCTAGGAGCCAATTCTTTCCACTAAGAGAAGACCCTATTTTAAAAGAGCTTCAATCAGGGAAGCAAGCCAAAAGTCACAAAAGTTGTTTCCCTTTGTAAAAATGGAAAAATATGGAGGTTTACCAGACCTAATTAGGATCTACACTGTTTGTCGCAAGGACACTTCTGTCATGATACTTATATTCATTAAAGTAATACAAACCTCTTCTTTTTTACCATCCTTAACTCCTTCCACCTGAACTTTCACTTTATCTCCGTCCCGACTCGCACTTGTTACTTTAGTGTTCAATTTAAAATCTAGTCCTTGTTTTTTCAAAATTCTCTGAAAGTTTTTGGACACTTCCATATCTATTCCTAGGCCACCGATGTGTCCAAGAAATTCTACACAAGTAACTTTAGCACCCAGTCTCTGCCACACTGAACCCTGCAAAAATAAAGCACACTCATCCATTAAGTTTGGGGACAAAGCCTCTTCAGTCAATGTAGACCAGAATTAGTCTGCTTTTTAGAAGCAATCCGATGATCCTGATTGGGATCTGCACTGTTTGCTAAGATTTTTACAAAACTTCTCCTGACAGGAAACATTGTAATAAGACTAAATCCTTGGCCTCCCTTCATCTGACTCAACAATAGTTCCCCTGGATCATTTTAACAACTGAAAGTCTTAGGGTTCAATTTTTAAGCATTCAACAACATTTGAGTTTCAAATGAAAATGTGTTATGATTTAATAGGTTCTTACTTTATATTTATTTGTCCAGACATGCTTGTTTGGCCACAGACCCTAGGTACACCACAATTACAGGTACATAACCTTGGTGTGTGTCGTGTTTGTCTGTATATGTACAGTTTTGCTGGTTTGATAATGCGGATGCCATAGCCAATGTTTGATGACACTGCAGTCACTGACAGCCACCCTGATATGAGCTGTGACATGAGAAAATCAACAATGGGGTTGTGCGCCCAGCGCAGACTCAGATCAGCCTGGGCATCCCTTCAGACCGATCAGACTCTTCGCTAAGCACTTAAAGGGTAGCTAAGGGTCTAAGCTACCTTCATGCCGACAGGGAAGACTCTGATCAGACTGGGCGGATGCCCAGGCTGATCTGAGTCTGCGCTGTCCACACAACCACTTTGTTGGTTTTCTCGTGTCACGGCTCATATCGTTTTCTAGCTCAGAGCAGATTGGGTGCTGATTTACTGGTCTATTGGGTTAAAGAGATTGATTGGGTATGCCATCAGGTGAGAGTCAGACCCTTGAACCCTGCTCAAAAGGCAAGCACTCAATCCAATAGGTATGGTCCTCTGCACAGCTATTACTTTATGATTCAAGCTCAGCTTTTATACCCAAAAAGTATTTATTTTTTAATCAAGTATCCAGTGTAAATAGAGATAACCAAATCACCAACAATAATGAGAATACCAAGCATATTTTGTCAATTGCAATAACTGAAATAGAGTAGCTAGATTTCTTTTGGTCACCAGTGCAGATCTTTCACAACAAGGTATTATGGTTTAGTTTATGTAAAGATTATCAAGGTGCCATTTTTCATTTTCTGCAAGTGTGGCTATTTTTGAGGGAAAGAGACAGCAAATTCTTTCCTTTAGAAGCCCCTTGTGACAAAGGAGGCAAATATTTCTATATCATAGTGATCTCCCTTGGAAGTTTATCCTTACACCCTCTGCAAAATATGAACAAGAGGCCCACGGGCCACAAAGCTCACCAGATCTCTAGCTCAAAATTGCTATCAAATTTGTATAGGCTCAAAATTGCTGTCACATTAGTACAGGCTAATACAAAGTATACAACTACAAAGTCTCAGCCTGACAGTCTGTTGAGTTGATAACAAAAAATGTAACTATTTTCCATATTGTGATTGCAGTAAATGCATATACAAAGTAAACAGTAAACACATATTTTCAAAAAAAACACATAGCTGAAAGAAGACTTCTCAATGAACATTTCTAACACAGTTTTGTCAACATATCTGCAATGGCTTGGCAGTAAATGCCATTGGCCCAGTATCGGCCCAGTGTTTTCAGAGGAGATAATTTTTTAAGTATTTTTTTCCTTTTTTTTTTGGCATTTTGGTTTCCATGGCAACCAATAAAAGGAGCAGTGGGCAAAAAAACATACAGCTGATAGAAGATTTCTCAAGGAACATTTCTATAAAAGTTTTGTCACCAAATCTGCAATGGCTTGGCAGTAAATGCCATTTTTTAATTTTCCCCATTATAAGTTAATGCAACTCTAAGTTGCCATAGCAACCATACTAAAGAGCTGATTTTCATAAAAAACATAAACTATCAATCCCCCAGCCTAAGGATACTACAAATGCAATCTGGGCCTTATCAGCCTAGTGGCTTTAGCAGAGATCATTTTTAAGTATTTTCTTGCATTTTTTTTGCATTTTAATTTCCATGGCAACGAATAAAAGGAGCAGTTGGCAAAAAAAAAAACATATAACTGATAGAAGACTTTTCAAGGGACATTTCTATAAAAGATTTGTCAATATAAATGCAATGGCTTGGCAGTAAATGTCATTTTTCAATTTTCCCCATTATAAGTCAATGCAATTATAAGTTGCCATAGCAACCAAACAAAAGAGCCGATTTGCATAAAAAAACACAAACTTTCAATCCACCAGCCTAAGGATACTACAGATGAAATCTGAGCCTTATCAGCCCAGTGGCTTCAGAGGAGATAATTTTTAAGTTTTTTTCCCCCAATTTTTTTGCATTTTGGTTTCCATGGCAACCAATAAATAAAGCAGTGGGCCAAAAAACATATAGCTGATAGAAGACTTTTCAAGGTGCATTTCTATAAAAGATTTGTCAACATATCTGCAATGGCTTGCCAGTAAGTGCCATTTTTCAATTTTCCCCATTATAAGTCTATGGGAACTCTAAGTTGCCATAGCAACCAAACTAAAGAGACGATTTTCATAAAAAACACAAACTTTCAATCCCCCAGCCCAAGGATGCTACAGGTGAAATTTGGGCCCAATCGGCCCAGTGGCTTCAGAGGAGATGTCGTTTAAAAGTGTTGACGGACAGACGACGACAGACGACGACGACGACGACGACGACGACGACGACGGACAACTGCCTATACTATAAGCTCCCCCGGAGCCTTCGGCTCTGGTGAGCTAAAAATGAAGGAAAGACAAAGGATATATATACCAGTTCCACTCCAATAACACCAGCTCCTATCAAAACCATATGTTCGGGAACTTTCTCAAGGGATAATGCACCAGTTGATGATACTACTGTCTTCTCATCTATCTGCAACAAACGAATCAAGCCAAATGAATATGTGTGTAATGTCATGAAAAAGGTGAAGTCTCAAATTAACCTGTGCATCTTAGCAGATTCATAAGCCTCAAAGCACCAAAAGAAGCAGACAACAAAATTTATGTCTGCAAAATTTAAAAAAAAAATGTTTTACCACAGATATAATATTAAAAATTCAAAGACTAGAAGACAAACATGCATAGATCCAGATGAGGCAGTTCATTATGGGCCACCTTATCTGGATCTAAGCTGTTTGCAAATTCTACTAGTATCGGCACTTAAAAGTGTTAAGCTTTTCCCATTTTGATAATGTAGATCTCAATACATCAACAGACTATTCCTGAATCTGAGAATCTACAGCTGAGGTCCTTAAAGAATTCACCAAGTTAAGTTTTCCCATCTACAGACTCTAGAGTGTATACATGTTTACCAGAAATCTTTTTAGCACTTCTTTTTTAATTTGGGACTTGTAGAAAGCTAAATATACGAAAATAATGCAAACAGTTATCTTATATTAATAGCTGTTTACCCTAAACTGAATAACACATAAACAAAATATTCTTGAAAAGGCCAAAAAAACTCAAAAGTGTGAGTGGAACCCAAATCAGTGCAAAACCCTGATACAAACTTGTTGCTCCAGCTTTTCTGTCACAATATACATATAGTAATATGTGCTTACATCTATTCCTGGGAAAGGTGTCACCTCTGAGCCTGTAGCTATGAGAATATTCTTGGCCGAAACTGTCTCTGTACTGCCATCATTCTTGAACACAGTAACTTCATTGGCTCCTGTGATCTTTCCGTGACCATTTATATGGGTTACCTGAATCATAATAAGAAATTTCTATGATTTGGTGAAACTTATTAGCCTGCGTGTAAGTTACGTTGAGCTGGTGCTTCACAACAAGAGAAGTATTTTCCATACTTTCCCACATAAGTTAATTAAGTAATAATTTATCCTTCACTGTAACTGTGAATTATCGTTGTTTGTATCATGGCCTACTTTATTTTCCTTTGAAGTAGCCTGTTAATTAACTTTATTAATTTGCACTGTGAGAAAGTTCTGAGGTAGGCGGAGCTAAACTCTGCATTCATTTTACATTGTAATGTGACGGGATAACTGTGCGTATATTAGATACACTGCACAGGCATACTTATAGCATGATTCTGTCAAGTTTGATTTACATTGAACATCTGAGCAGCACTATGAGGAAAAGGGTCTTTGAGCATTTGCAAAGAAAAAAATATTTTGATCATCCTGCGCATCTGCTCAGTCTGATCAGTGTCATATCAACAAGGTATGGAACCTGAGGGACCTTTATTGCAAGAATCAAAGACTCTGATCAGACTGCAAACTTATCCAAGCTTTCACAGTTTACACATGGCTGAAGACCTATTTTATAAAGCACAGCTCGATTAAATTTTCATTGAAAGAAGGAACAAGGCCATATCTAAGATTAAAAGAGACAGTTTATCTTGTAGCACCAAACTCTACCATATGAACCCTAAGTGTTGTGGCAAGCAGTATAGACCCAGATTAGGCAGCTGAATGAGCAGAAGTACATGTAAATGCCCTTTAAGACAGTCATTGCTCTATTTGTCATTCTTAAGATACTAGTTGTAAAATCAGTGTGTTGAAAATCATCATTTGTTTCAAGTTATATAAATTCAACAGAATATGCAGACATAATTTTATGTTATTTTCAGTTGATGCTGTACTGGAATTTATAATTGCCAGGTGATTTATTTGACCTTCAGGTCAATAACAATACAGCTGTAGCAGATATAATTACAGTAGATATGCCACTCTTCATTAAAAACTGGATAAGAGCTGTTTTTAAATCAAAATAGAGAAAGATAATTGGCTGCCATGATACAAAATACATATAGAATGCTGTCACTCATGTTTAGGATACCCTTCTCGGGGGCCAAGCCCCCTCGAAGGGTATCCTAAATACTCTTGACATCATTCTATATGTATAACTTAACACATGCTGTTGGAGGGTAGATCACGAAATATCAATTCACAACTGCACATGTGTGCCTAACAACATGTGTTAATCGGCAATAATTCATGGGTAAGCAAAAACTATTTTGATTCTATACAAATGAAAATGCAAGTATATAACAACGTTTTCTAAAGGACTACCGGTAGTTTAAGGCTGATGTCGACAGAAGCAAATGTTTACATGCAACGTCATCAAGGCATGGAATTGACATGTCTCAATGTTAGCAGTGTGAATTATCACAAATTTTCACACTACACCGCTTCCTATGGCTTCCTATGCGTTCAATGAGGAAAACTTTGTCATGTTAGAATTAAATGCAGCATATGATATGAGTGTTCACTGCGTGTACATGCCCAAAGCACTCACCACAAGGTTCATTTGTCCTTCCTGCAAGAATCAGCAGTGTGGCTACTGCTCTGGACTAAAATTACAGGTCCTTGGTTTGACACCAGCTCTAGTATTGCTTACAAACATCTTTATTTGATAAATAGCGCTTGTGCCAAAAGAACTAAAATATACTTTTATCAAATGTTTTCTGGTATGACAGAAACATTACTGGTTGTTCAAATATAAAGATGAACAAGAAATGTTACAGTATGTAACAAATGCCCCCGAAGGCCCCTTAAACTGACCTTTGACCCTGATTGTAACCTTGAACTTGGGCAAGGAAGCCCAAATCTTGCAAGTACAATGCCTTTTTATCATGCTTTACCTTTCTGTGAAGTTTGATGAAATTCACTTCAGCAGTCTCCAGTCAGTTTGGAGATATAATCTGACCTATATGCCCTGATTGTGACCCTGACCTTAGGTATGGGAATCTAAATTTTGTTTGTGACATACCATCCCATTATATCTTACCATTTCAGGAAGCTTAATACAGTTTGCTTAAGAAGTCTTTAAATAATGGGGAGAAACGACCTTTGACCTCAGACAAGACATGATTTGACATCTGACCCCAAATTGTGACCTTGACCTTGGGTTTGGGATTATAAATATTATGTGTGACAAACCTTCTCATTATAATGCTTTGTATTTCTGTGAAATTTGATGAAATTCAGTTATGTAGCTTTAAAGTAATCGCAGAAACACTATTTGACCTCTAACCCCTGACAGTGACCTTGGCCTTGGGTTTGGGAATATAAATATTATATGTGACAAATCTTCTCATTACTCTTTACATTTCTGTGAAATTTGGTGAAATTCAGTTATGCAGTTTTAAAGTAATCGCAGAGACACTATTTGACCTCTAACCCCTGACAGTGACCTTGACCTTGGGCATGGGAACCAAACAATTGTGCACGACATACCATCTGATTGTGCTCTATCTTTCTGTGAAATTTCATCAAATTTGCTTCAGTAGTTTATAAGTTATAGCTGAGACACGATTTAAGACATGATTTGACCTTTGACCCAATTGTGACCTTGACCTTGGGCGTGGGAACCAAACTCTTGCGCGCGACACACCTTCTCCATGTGCTCTATCTTTCTGTGAAGTTTCATCAAATTTGCTTCAGTAGTTTATAAGTTATAGCTGAGACACGATTTAAGACATGATTTGACCTTTGACCCAATTGTGACCTTGACCTTGGGCGTGGGAACCAAACTCTTGCGCGCGACACACCTTCTCCATGTGCTCTATCTTTCTGTGAAGTTTCATCAAATTTGCTTCAGTAGTTTAAAAGTTATCGCTGAGACACGATTTGTTACGGACGGACGGACGGACAGACGGACTGACGGACGGACGGACGGTGCGATTTTAATATGCCACCCGAAGTCCCTTCGGGGGCATAAAAAAAAAATCATATAAATGACTGAGGTCAGGAAATTCAGGGTAAGTATGATAATACTCACAGCCTTAAGGTGTATGGGTACACTGCTGTGTTCTTCCATTTTTGTCAAAGGCAGACAACTTTTGTGACCTCCAGTTTGCTTCCACGGACAGTGAAACCCTTCGAAAAGGGATCTCCTCTAGGAGCAAATTCTTTCCTTTAAGTGTTGGTCCCAACTGAGTAGGGAGGCAAAAATGAAAAGACTGAGTTGCTTCCCTGAAAGCATATCTATTCACCTTAACTAAGAAAAAGCTAATTCAAGGTGCTCTTGACTTACTTTATTTTGTTTGAAGAGATGAGCTATTCCTCCAGTAAGACTTTTAACAGCTTTTACCTTCTGTGCCATCATCTTGTCCAGGTTTAGTCGAACATTATCAACTGAAATACATGTACCAAACTTGTTGTTAAAGAAAACATTCTAAGCTAACATTGATAAAAATCCAGAGTTTGAGGAAATAATGCACTCCCCCACCCCACTAGATCTACACAAAGTCCCTGGAAATATTTTTCAATTTTTCATTGGGGATGGAACATAAGTCCTTCACACTTGTTTTATGAAGAAAAACACCACAAAAGCAACATGCTGCATAATCATACAGTATATCAGCTGTGATCTCACAACTCAGATACATATGCTTTTCAGGAATAAAACTAAAAACATTCATTACCACATTATTGTAAACATTCTGACATATACATTCTACATATAAAGAATTGTAACATCTATATTGGTGTAATGGTTCACCACTAAGCTTTTTCACCATTTTTCAAAGGCAGACAGCTTTTCAGACTTTCTGTACCTAGGACTACGAGACTCTTTAAAATAGGATTTACTCTTAAAGGAAAGAATTTGCAGCAATGTCCTTCTTTAAGAGTTAGCCCCCATTGAACAGAAAGGCAAAACTGAAAATGGCAGTGCTACTTCCCCTGAAACTGTATCCATTCTCCTTAAACTGCTGGCTGAAATGCCAGTGCATTCTCTCCAAGAGTGGTGTAATATAAGAATGAAAACATTTACACTTACATTCTATGCCTCTGTTATTTAGATCTTTTCCAATGGCTAAATGATACAGATGTGAATTATTAAGGAGGGCTTTTGAAGGTATGCATCCCACATTTAAACATGTACCACCAAGTGTTGGTTCTTTCTCTACACAAATAGTCTGTAAACAACAAAATATACTGAACAAAAAAAGAAACGTTACATGAACATTCAATACACGTTGTCTTTGAACTGAATTAAGACTTTTCCAATTTTATTTTATATGTAACTGCCAAAAAGCATCCGTATTTAAGAAAATGAACAGCACAACATAAGCTGCGAGAATAATGTCTCCAGGTCAGTTTGATTCAATGAGGGGTCAGAATTTGAAATTGCTATTTTAAGGTGCCTTTTGAAGACCCGTGTTTCACTCAAGTTGTCAGACCATGTGAGCAAGTCACTTCTGAGACGTTTATCAGGCACTAGTAGTTACGAAAACGGTCCCACCGCCGCTTCCAAAGGGTTGATCAGTGAAGCACAAGGCTTGGAATATCGCTTTTCATCTTACTTGACTCTGACTTTCATGCTATGCACTGAAACTCCCATAGACAATGCAAGGTGATATACCACGAACAATTAACCAGTTTGATCAAACTTTTTCATCATGAACCATTGTCTGGAGAAGCTGGAATAAGATCCATGAATTAAACTTGAAAATTTTATTAAAACATACTGGTAAATCGGAGTAAATGATTTGCTATACTTTTAATTGCAAGGGAGACAATTTCAAAGACACATTATCTTTAATATCTTATTTCTTTGAGCTGCTGGTTAAGTCTCATACGGTTCATAGGGTTTCTTATTGGCGGTTACAAGGCAAATCCGAAAGTGCAAAAATTTAAGCGCTTGCGCATCGAGCGTCTCACATTGTCATTGATAATTTCAGTCAAAGTGGATTAATTCTGTAACAATTTATGCAAATCGCTAACCGATTAGTTTATAAGGCTGTCTGACGTCTGACATGCGGGAGAATAACGTAGCATTATTCGAAAATAGTGTTCTTTAGCTTAAAATTCATGAATTATCTATGTAACGTTTCTTTTTTTTGTTCAGTATATAAAGTATGGTTAATTGCATTAAGAAGAGCTCCAAGTAACACTGGGTTTGGGGATGTTTCTTTTTCTCTTTTTCTTCGTTGTCAAGAACTTTGTCATTTCATTCAGATTTTAGATGGGAGCCCCCCCCCCCCCCCCACCCCCCTCTATTAAAAATGACCTCAGTATCTCAACTAAGCTATAAAATAGAGTCTTCCCTCCAAACAATCCCAAAAATCTAGATCCATTTGAAAAGACAGCTCTAGATCTTTTAGATTTAAAATACCCATCCTATAACCCAATAAATACAGTTGACATTCTGACACATACTAGAACAAAGTTTCTTGCTCACAAATAAATAATAGAGACTGCCTAAGCCTTTTCCTGTCAGAAATGAAATTCACCATTGGCAAAGTGGCAGACCCTGATCACACTGTTCCTTAGGAGCTGAACCTATACTGTCTGCTTTGTTTGGGAGGCTGACACTTTTTTGGGGGAATTTCGTTTTACTGAACATGGAACCAAAAATAAAACACACCTGGCGCCGGGCCGGGTAGCGCAATCGGTAGGGCACCTGACTCGTAAGTCAGAGGTCCTGGATTCGAATCCCGGTCTGGCCACATACTTTCGTTTCTCCTTCCGCTGATTCAAGAAGGGCAGTTGTCAGTTACTGGCGAAAGTATGTGCACTTAGTACTGGTTAACCGCTTAGGAGGTCTAAGCCTGCCCAGGAATAGTGTGGTTAGGTTAACTGACCGTCCCGACATGACCTTAGTTGTTTACCGTGGACGTTAAGCATCAAATCAACCAACCAACCAACCAACACACCTGGCTTGTTTCAGGTCCTCATCTCATGTGGTCAATGTACCTGCTTTCAGCGTGCTCCAGAATTTGGGGTACCATAAAAACTATATATTGGGACAGTTAGGTCTGATCAGGGTTTACACTTTTTGCCATCCCATTTGAATTTTTGGACACATTACTGCACTGTAAAACCTAACTGTTCCAATTTTAGGACAATTATGGTAATTATTTTTTGTGTCCCAAAATTTAGAATTTTAACGGTTTTCTAGTAAATTACATGGCTGGTATCATTGCCTTAATCCGTAAAGTGCCAAAAAAAGGCAGCTTACAAAATCTACATTTGCTAAAATTTAAAAAAATGTTCCATCCAAACTATATCCATTTCAGAATTCATACATTAGAGGACATCATGTCCGACATGGCGGGTCATTATTGATTAAGAGCCATCTCATGCAGATCTATGCCATTTGCAAATTTTACTAGTATTTTTTTTTTTTTTTTTTTTTTTTTTTTGGTGCTTTAATGGTAAATACTCAACATTATTTTGGTACCTACCTTCATTCCAAGTTGGGCAGCTTTAATTGCAGCTACATAACCTCCAGGCCCTGAGCCTATCACTATCAGGTCATTGTCACCACCTAAAAATGGATGCAATGATATTAGAGCTCAATCTACATGCATATGTTAAACAGACAGTGGTATTGTATTGTTGTCAGAAAAAATTATTCCACTGAATATACAAATTTATACTGTATGGCCTTGCCACTGTTTTTTTTTTCTATTTATCACTGTTTTTTTTGTGTTTTTTGTTGTTGTTGTTTTTTGTTTGTTTTTTGTAGGAAACTTGGGGAAGACTATCTGTGGGAACTAAACCAGTAACACACTTCAACTTAAATTATGACTTTATTGGTATTCAGATCTAACACTAGTTTCTTGACAGACTTCTTTGTCTTACATGTATTCTTGTCTGCAAACCTCCAGATAGGACTAGTTTCTGAAATTTTAGAGGATTTTTTCTTGTACTTTTAGGTACATGGGTGCATCATCATGTTTTCTTCTGTAATTTTTTCAAAGGGAGACAACTTAAGTAACTATCTGTTTGCTTCCAAGATAAAAGGAGATTACTCTTAAATGAAAATGGAAAAGTTGTTTCCCTTGAAAGTGTACTCATTCACCTTAACACTGCTAAGTTAAAGTACATTGGTATTTTAAAATACAGTCAACTCCCGATATCTCAAACACTGATATCTCAAAGTATATTCTGATATCAAAGAATTATTTCCTATTTCTGTTTACATTTCCACTCCTGTTAACTCAAACTACTGATATCTCAAAGTAAATTTTCTGGTACCAGAAAATTTACTTTGAGATATCAGTAGTTTGGGCTGAAGTTCGACTTCGAGATATCAAGAGATGACTGTATTCATGTTGCGATATTTGTGGATGATATACCGGTATTGATACCATGATATTCCCATCAATGACATTTCCACTTCACAAGTCTTACATGGCAATGCTTTATGAATCTTTTTGACACTGCTTAATATTTACCTCCATTAGCATAGCCTCTGCTACAGATGAGCTGCAGTCCTCCAGTGGACCTTGCTGCCAAATTGCCAACCTGCAGATAGAATTTTTTTTCTTGTACAGTTCTTCAGATAAGAAGGAGTAACAGGAATATTCCTTAATTTTCTACATGAACATAAATTGTGACCCCCCATTAGAACCGTCTCGTAAAGACAGTTCTAACGAGGGGTCACAATGTATGGTTTTGTTGAGAAATAAGAAAACCTATCTGGCGAAACCAGCATTGAATGATTGAAGCTATATACACATGGAGAGTGGCCCAAGACTGGTTAATAACAGGATTAGGTTTTCCCAGATGCAAGATAGAGAGTCCCAGATCCCAAAAATGAAGTCTGGGACTCCCAGAAAAACTTTTGTGCATCCACTAGGACTCGCAAAACAAAATCCAGGTACCGATTCAAAATGATGAATTCTAATGAAAATTATAACATTCTTGGCACAATACAAAGTAATGATTTTCAGAATATAGTGTTTATAAAATTCTGATATTTGATTTAGACACATTAGGTATAAGATGATTCAGAGCACAGGTACCTTTTGGAACTGAACCCTTAAAAAATTGGTGTGTGGGTCTCAAAAAATCCTTCACTACAAGGCAAAGGGAAAACCTTGAGTTGGATAAAAACATCTTGGAGTGTACGGCTGTGAGACAGCTGAAATCCCTGTCATGAAGACTTCAGGGACTCAGCAGCTGTCAGTTCCTCTGGCAACTTGGTATGCATTCCATCTTAATTATTTGTAGATGAAAAGACCTGATCATAGCAGCCTGAATACATCCATGTCTGATTGTCAACAATGTGCCTTGTCTTGAAAACAACATGGTATAACAAATTGGTCAGTGGTAAAGAGCAGTCTATAACTATCAGAGATCAGGGGCCGTATTTATAGAACGACTTAAGTGGTTGCTATGCAGGAAAGGGAAGATGTTTTAAGTGAGTTAGCTTATTATATTGTGAATTGTCTAGATAAAAGGAATATCAACCATATATTGAAATAGAATAAGTAAATAATTCCGAAACATGAATATAAATTAAATGATTTTTTTTTTTTAATGAACCATCTACATTCCTTGAGCATTGATGCACACAAAGTCGTATAGATATGATCAACTAATTGTTTTGTAATGTTTGTTATATGTAGTTAATATGTGTGTTTGTGTGTGCGTATTTTTGTGTTGGTGTATATTTTTGCAAATCATATGTGTACTTTTTTTAACTACCCGAAAGGGTCCTTGATTTGGAAATAAAATATAATCTAATTCTAATTCTAATTCTATGCTGTTGCTAAGGCTTAATTTCTATGAAGAAGATTCCCTACAACTACGAAATTTGCTCTGGAGGAACAGTTCCTCCAGAGCAAATTTCATAGCTGTAGAAAATCTCCTTCATAGAATTGTAGCCTTAGCAATAGCATAGCAACCACTTAAGTCGTTTTATAAATACGGCCCCTGGCCCTACATAAGCGACTCATAAAGAACTCAATTCCACAGCACAGAATCACTTCATTTATTGAGACTTAAACAGCTGCCATGATTAAGCTCAAACATTTCGGTCCTGCACTAGGTGGTGGTAGAAGCCACTTCTCCCTATTGTCTCCCACTTATCCCTGTTTGGTCTGGAGGAAGAAGTCATTTCTATGTATTTTATGGTCTAGGATTGGCCCCGATAAATGATGGATGCCACCAAGTACAAACATTATTCTCGTATTGAAATGAGGTTCTTATATACTATACAGAAGAAAACACCAAGATAATATTATGCCAACAGGGACTTGAACAGGAGTACTCATGATTTGGTTAATTCAATGCATATGTCCTCTCAGGGTTGGTGCTTGGATATTTTTCTCTTTCACCACCACTTTCGCCAAATTGATATCCCTGCATCGTCATGTGGGAGGGTAGTGGTCGCCCGTCAGAGGTCAGTAGTTTTCTCCGGGTACTCCGGTTTCCTCCACCAGTATAGGACCACAAACGCGCCAACATCCGTGCCATTGGAGTATTTATATAAGTTCGCATTAGCTTTCAATGCAATCAATGTAAAATAAATAAAGTTTACAAATTGATATTGTTTGTGCCATTTTCTTTAAACTTAAGCCAGTTTTTTGCAATATTAAGAATTCTTTGAAAATATCTCCCCTAACCCTGCCCCCAACCCCACCACACACTTTCCTTAACCTGCAGTTTACTGTGGTTGCTTAGACCGGTTTCAGTCTAATACATTCCAGAATCATTTTACTCTGACAATTGAAAGAGATTAACACTGCTAATAAAGCTTAAAATCTTGTTATTAAATCTTTTATCTGCACTCTGTTTTTGTCTCCCCTGCGAAGCAGAGGTGAGACATATGTATTACTTTTCCGGTGTAGTCGGCGTCAACTTTTGTAGAGTTTTTGCGTTTACGTCATTTTCTCAGAAACTATAAGGGCTAGTGCCATGAAATTTGGGTCATGCAAACATCTGGAAGATTAGAGCCAAAAGCTATCATCAATGTTGAGTCTTGACCTACATTTTACGGTTCATGGACTTTGCAATTTTTTGTCCAGTTTTCGCGTTTAGCTCTGTTTCTCAAGAACTATAAGGGCTAGAGCCATGAAACTTGGGTCATGCATACATCTGGCAGAGTAAAGCTCAAAGCCATTATCAATATTGAGTCTTGACTTACATTTCATGGTTCACTGACTTTGCATTTTTTTAGTTTCTCAAGAGCTATAAGGGCTAGAGCCGTGAAACTTGGGTCATGCATACATCTTGGAGGGTAAAGCTCAAAGCTTCCATCAATAGTGAGTCATGACCTACTTTTTACAGTTTACTGACTTTGTAATTTTTTGTCAAGTTTTCACATTTAGCTCTGTTTCTCAGAACTTACTAGGGCTAGAGCCATGAAACTGAGTATTGACCTACTTTTTACGGTTCATTGACTTCGTAAATTATGGTCAAATTTTGTGGTTTAGCTATGTTTCTTAAGAATTACATGTATAAGAGCTAGAGCCATGAAACTGGTGTCATGCATAGATCTGGAAGAGTAAAGCTAAAATCTTATTGATATTGAGTCTTGACCTACTTTTTACGGTTCACTAACTCTGAAAATGTTTTGTCAAGTTTCTGTGTTTAGCTCTATTTCTCAAGAACTATAAGTGCTATAGCCATGAGTCATGCAAAGAACTTGAAGAGTAAAGCTCAAATTCACCATCAAGATTGCCAACTGACCAATATTCTAAGGTTCTTCAACTTTGCAACCTTTGGCTTAGCTTTCGTTTTTAGGAATGATAGAGGTTATAGCCATGAAATGTGGGATATGCATACATCTGGAACAGTGAAACTGTAAACTGTCATTAATGTAGCATCTTGACCTAATGTTGGGGTTCACTGCCCATTCAAAATTCGCAATGTGTTTATTGATTTAGCTCTGTTTTGGGACAAAGCACCAGCAGGCGAGACACCGCATTCCGCGGAATTCTTGTTCATGAGTTGTAGTCTCTTTTTCCCTATCCAGTTTTTCAGGAACTTATCTCATTATAAATAGCCTAAAACATTTTAAATTTATTTCTCATTGTTTATCATTACAGTTCGTTTCTTTTATATTATTTATTTCTGATAATTATTTATTATTATTGTGAGACAATCTGATCCAGAAACTAGCTTTGTAAAAGCTAGTACTTGAGAAGCTTTGCTAAAGCTAGTACTTGAAAGTGTTTATGCTGTGTTGCCTCCCCTTACTATCGGTATCATTTTTATATCTATCCTTTTCATGCAAACAAGTTTTGTTTCAGTGAACTGAGAGTTGTTGTAGACTAAAGTACGGTCAAACCTCGATAATTCGAACTGACAGGGACCTCACTATTTCATTTGAATTATCCGTAGTTCAAATTTTCGAATTCAGCCTTCATTTCCGTACATTTCCGGAATTCGTTATTACGGCGGTTTGGTTTAAACATATTTATTGTTTCTCAATTACAAGTAACATACAATCAAATTTTAACAGTACAGGCTTAGGGATTGGAACGAAAGCAAAATGCTTATCGAGTTCCTCTCCCTGACATGAAAAAATTGTACACAATGTGACGGAAACTGTACATAATAAAAGGTATATAACCTTTTAAACCAAATTTTGTACTATGTGAGATAACTAAGCAGAACTGCAACTAATCATTACAAAAAAACAATCAATGAAAGAATAGCACTTATAACCTTACAGAACCATTTCGCAGAAGAGCAGAGAAAATTTTTTTTTGATCTGTATGTGTGTCTAAACATTTTAATCTCAAAATGGTAAGGGGGGGAGAGATAAAAAAAAAAAGGAACATGTTAGGGACACAAGAAACCAAAATAAGTCATCAAAGGAGGAAAAAAGTACCAAACGATATGACGCACAGGATTGAGAGAGAGGAGGCGGGTACCAGAATATCAGATTATGTCTATTAATCTTCATATACATAAGGTGCATTCGTAGTATTAGTACTTAATACTTAAAAGCGTTTTGTTTCGATTATAAATTTGTAAACTTTCTCAAATATTAATTTGTTGATTTCTTGCGACAGAGACAGATCACCATACAAAAATAATTTTAAGGAAGGATGTTTATATGGCGTAATTGCAGTTATTAATTCATTACGTTGAACTTGATAGAATGAACAATAAAAGAAAAAGTGTTGAGCGTTCTCTATACTACCACAATGACATAAAGGAGAGTCTGATATATTTTTTACAAAGAGGTCGAAATTAAGCAAGCTGCAATTTGTCCGCAGGCGAGCTAACAGTATTTGACCTTTTCTACACCCTGTGTAATAGTGCTTTGGAACTGTTGTTTTATCTTTCTGTAAGAAGCATTTGAAAGAGTTTACAGATTCATGCTGCCTTTCTTCGGGAGATAAATTATTCCATGCTCTAACACTAGATGGTAAGAATGAACTGAAATACTGGTTAGATCTAGTATTAATGGTTTGTAGGTCATTTGAGTTTCGAAGATTGTAGCGAGATATATTACTGACGGATTGTGGGACAAGAGAAGATAGATATAATGTTGTAATATTATTCAACATTTTGTAGAATAAAGTTAGTTTGTGGTTGTACCGTCTTTGCTCGAGTGTTTCCCAACTTATTTCTTTGTAGAGTGCGAATGAGACTAGTTTTGTTGTTCCTGTAGCGATTCTAGCTGCTTCGGTTTGGATTTTATCTAACTCTTGTTTTTCGTATTGGGTACAATTATCCCATATGACATCTCCATACTCAAGAATAGGCCTAATAAAAGTTGTGTAAATTATCTCAAGAGATTTCCTATCCAATTTAAACTTCAGTTTCCTAATGATGTTTATTCTAAACCAAGCCTTATCTTTAATATACTTTATATGTTATGCCAGGTACAATCATTAGAGAAATATAGTCCGAGATGCTTGTGAGATTCGGCGGTTTTCAGACAGTCCGATATTTCTCTATGCTTACTACTGACTTTCATGGATTTGCAAATCAATGAAAACAAAATCAGAATGCAGAATAATTAACATTACATTCCAAAATACCCTCGATCATTTAATATCGAATGACACCCCTCGTATTTGGCACATGGTGCATTGTAGCTGCCGAACATTTTCCCAGCTCTGCTAATCAACTGTTTATGACAATGTAGCGCCGGCGAAGATCAAAGCCAGACTGAACGGAAACAAGCTAGCTGCTCAACACCTCAGATATTACTGTACTTTCACTTTCCGTTTATGTTTCCGAGAACTGTGATACTTTCGTTTTCAGAAAAACGACTCAACCTGTCATCTGAGCCTTGTCACGGAAAAGGTTCCTCAGTTATTCTGAGTCAATGTACAGTAATTGGGAATGAATACTCAAACCAGCCTGTCAGTCTGCGCAGTGCAGCTGGAGACTCTTTTTAGTGCCGTGTGCAAACCTTATGATCTGTGCGCAAACCATAAGATCACACTAACGCAACCAAAGTTCTGATGTACATGCTAGCCCATTCCTTTGCTGGTTACAAAGGATCTCATTGGACCTTTGAATTTATAAACTTCAAACAAGATAATCCCCGTCAATTATGCAATTAGACAGACATCTTATGCTCATCAGTAATTAATAAAGGCTTAGCCATCAAAACTTAGCGGTAATTGCCTGTGCAGGTGGCAGTGATGACTTGAGGCTGTTAATATTTATCCCATCGACCAGAAAAAGGTGTTATTTTCTGGCATGAAATTGGAGCATGAATTTTGATTTTGAATAATAGAGGGATATTTATAATGAATTTACTACGTTGGGACCTAATTTTTCTTTCGAAAATCCGATTTTTTGCATAGAATTAATGGGCTTACGATCGGGACTGTGTTTCATCTTAGAAAAATCCAGTAGTTTCGAAAAATCGGCATTCGAACTACCGAGATTCGACCGTATTTGTAACAATGTTCAAATTCTGTTTTGACATGAAAAAATAAACAACAAAAAATGGCATGTGTATGAAAGCAGAATCAAAAGGTATATCTATAATATGTATAAGTTTTACACTATAATTTATTAAAGTTTGGATAAATGGCCCCTAAAAAATACTTTACCGAGTTTGCAACAAGTGAAGACATTGATCAGCCTGGGCATTCATGCAGTCTAATAAGACATGCATAATGTCTTTGAACTCTATGATCTGAAAAGTGAAAATGGAAGTCTCTTAAACGTATTGCACTTGTTGATTTGTATAACTGTGAAACGCAGCTTAAGCGCCTTTTCATATGGCCATCTTCCCACATTTTGTCGGTATGTCCTTTGATCTTTTGTACCATTTTCTAATCAACAATCGGCAGATATAACAGCCCAGCATTTTCACAGATCAGTGAGTTTATTAGCTAGTAAGGTGTCAGTGAGGTGTTTACCCGAGCTATCAAAAATAATGCCATGAACAGACATGGGGACAGCTACTTGTTTTCAAGTTTACATAACATGAGTACGCATTAAGCCTTGAGGCAGGAAGCGTCTGCTTGGTGTCCTGTCACTGCGGACTACATGAGGTGCTGGTTAACGGTAACTGAAGGTGTTGAATTCGTCTCTGATATCGTTGGAGGCTGTAAAATCGTGGGAGTTGTAAATTTGTGGATGTGAGTCATTTGCATAATATTCATGTGTAAAAGAAGTTTCACTGAGTGTTTATTCTTCCAACATTTAACCATGCTTTTTCTTATCATGTCTGAAATTGTCAACCCCTGGAGGCTCTATAAAAAATTTGGTCACAATTGGCCCGGTGGTTTTTGAGGAGATTGTTTGAAGCTGTCAAAATATGAGAGTTATGGGTCAAAGGTCAAAGAATGACCTTGACCTCTTGTACTCACAAATCTTCTGGTATCCATTAAGATGACTGTATATACCAGTTTTTAGGCCAAAATCTTCAAAACTTATCATGAAATCTCATGTTCTAGCATTTTCCCATATTTGACCATGCCGTAAAAAAGGTCAAGGTCAACACACGGACATAAATTGAACAATCTTGATAGTACTCAAGTACCCAATACCAAGTCTTAAGGACATTGGTCAACTGGTTCTGGAGAAGAAGATTTTTAAAGGTTTTTACCATATATGGGCGTGGTGGCCATGTTGGTCATGTGACCTGGACCGTATAAACAAATTTTTGTTCCCTCAAGCCCTGAAGGCTCTATGTGAAATTTGGTTTCAATTGGCCCAGTGGCTTTTGAGGAGATAAAAAGAACTTATCAAAATATGACAGTTCAGGGTCAAAGGTCAAAGACTCACTTTGACCTCTTGGACTCGTAAATCTTCATGTAGTCATTAAGATGACTGTAGATACCAATTTTTAGCCCAAAATCTTCCACAGTTTCCAAGATATCTTATGTTGTAGCATCTTGCCATATAAAAGGAAGCAAATTTGACCTTACCGTAAAAAAGGTCAAGGTCAACCCAAGGTCATAATTTGAACAATCTTGGTAGTACTCGCTTATCCGATGCTACATATCAAGTCTCAAGGCCATCGGCCTATTGGTACTGGAGAAGAAGATTTTTTCAGGTTTTTACCATATATGGGCATGGCGGCCATGTTGGTCATGTGACCAGGACCGTTTGAACAATTTTTCGTTCCTAAGGTCCCAGGAGGCTTTATATGAAATTTGGTTACAATCAGCCCAGCGGTTTCAGAGGAGAAGTCATTTGAAATTGTGGACGGACGACGGACGACGAAGCCTTACCATCCTATAAGCTCCCCGCTGGCTCAGGTGAGCTGAAAATATGACATAACTAGGGATCAATTTAATCAAAAGAATTTTTTATATCTTTTTGTTTGCCTTGAAATATATGATGAGATATCTCGGCGAGGTGATTCTAATGAGATGTCACAACATATATTTTGATCCAAACAGGCCTAGGTGATGGGGCTGAAGCCCCAAAGCCCATCCCCTGGATCCAGGGCTGTGCCTATAGCCTACATGTAAATAGGATAAACAACCTTTAAAACAGTTTGACCATTTGCTTTTATGCCTTATTTTTCTATTTCTTTTTTGCATACCTGAAAAGCGGCCATTTTCTAATCTTGGATATCAGCCTGAGAAAACATTGCAATGAGTACTGATTTTGTACCTTCCGGTGAACAGTTGGTCCTGGTATGGGTGCTAAATTTTATTGCAAAATTGTTGTTCTCTTAAATTTGATTATTATCCCAGGGGTCCTTATCTACTTTGTCTTGAAAAAAAGGAAGTGTTTTGCTCTAACAGTAGGGAAGAATCCAGGCTGGTATTTTTTCCAAAGAAAACAGTCTGTCCATGCTGTTATTTTGTATTCAAGCGGATATACCCATACAGTGATACTGTGACTTTCAACTCGTTCTGTTCAAGGGCTATGATGCTACAGTTATAAATGTGTTAGTTGTATGAAAGTTAACGTAGAGCTTTATCAGGCCTGTGGAAATAGAAAAATCTCTTACTTGTCCAGGGACAAGTAAAGAGTCAAATGCCACTTGTCCGGCAAAAAATTACTTGTCCAAAACCACTAATATGATGTTTGCATATCTTGACAATTATTCCGTCAAAATCATTAATCTCATTATTATTTTGACAAAACCCATCTCTCATTTTAAATAGCCTCACACATCTTATTCTATAAAATTTTTTTCAAGGAACTGTACCAAATGGAATGGCAAACAGTGCGGAACCTGATCAGACTGCTCCTGCAGGAGCAGTCTGATCTGGGTTCCCACTGTTTGCCTTAGTATATTTCTAAAACAAAAATATAGTTGTTGTAACTGAAAAGGAAACCATATACTTTTTCCATAGTTGTCCCAGGGCAAGTACATTAAAATTTTTCACTTGTCCTGAGTGAAATGGGACAAGCAGGACAAGTCGGGCATGGTACATGTATTTCCACAGCCCTGGCTTTATGAATCCTGTTTGAACTGATGGGTATCTTCCTTTATACAGTAATATCTGACATAGATTGGATTATCTGCAATCCATTTAAAGGGAGGTTCCTGTGCTTTGGAATGCATCATAAGTTTGATGACCTTTCATCCAAGTTGTTGGAAAGCACTTATAAAAGGGAATGAATAAGTTTCACTAAAAAGAGTAAATCAAAAAAATATTAGAAACATTGTTTTGCGAGGAATTTCCTAACTCTGCTTCGCACACCAGTTAGCGCTATTTTCTGACGTCATGCTGCATTGCATTTTTGGATAGTTTTGGATAGTTTTAACCCATCCGCCATGCCAGGACCTCTAGGAGCGCTCACGGCAAGAAAAAATTGACCTTTGGAGAATGGCATCAGAAATTGCGCACTTATAGACATAATAAACAAAGTTATTTTTAGAACTGGAATTCCAACGAAAGAAAATAAACCAAAGGGGAAAACGACTATTTTCTTCAACATCTGACGAGTTTCTCAATAGCAACAAATTCAGAAAAATAAGAGAGTTCAATACTGCTCAGAAAAAGACGAAATTATTTTGTGGACACAATTGTTATCGCTAGTCCAGGAACCTACCTTTAAGACTAAAAAGCTTCAAAAGCAGCTTTGCAACAGAAAATTATAAACAAGTGACCTGGCATGGGTGTGTCGATTTTTTTTATCAGGCAGCGGAATACATCCACAGATTTACAACCCAGTGACACTTGCTATAAATAGATCACCCACTCACATGCGGATGAATTTTCTAACATTGATACGATATCGCGTTGCATCAAAACTGTATCAGGTTATTCATCTGGTGTTGTGGTCCAAATATATTTTGTAATAAGAAAATATCAATAAATTATCTGACATGTGACTGTCACGTGATTTAGTTCTTATATCCACGATTATACCACCTTCAAGGCTACCATAAAACTTTGCCATACTTTTTTTTAGATATTTCTTTCCGCTACTTGTTTTCGCCAAATCAATATTTTTGGAGCCAAAAAAATTATTTTTAGCATTTAGCAAATTTGGCAAGCGGAAGCGCAAACCCTGCCTCTGATGCTGAAAGCCACCAAATGGCATTTATAAGAGAAGGCACGGATTTCAAATTTGTTTTTGCACTGAAACGTATTGCAGAATTTTTATTCTTACTTTTGCTCCTTTTTCGGACACATCTACCGAAAACAATGGGTCAATGATCCTTTGTGTCAACATAGGCTCCTAAACCTGATCTCAAAGACTTTGGAGTTTGGACATAATTTTCTACAGTTTTAGAATATCTCGGACCTCCCTATGTAAATAGTAATGACAACGGTATTGATCAATAATGGCTGTCCTATCTGTCAACATTATAACCCAGTCCAATTCAAGCCACGATTTTATCATAATTATTTAATAAAATAAGGGTATGCTATATATAAATGAAATCGAAAACAAATAAGCTTTCTGATGGTGTATAATTTATTGAATAAGGTAATATACTTATAGCGCAATTGCGACTTGGGTGCGTAAATTTACCGGAACGGACCCATTTTCAGTTAAGTTTTGTAATATTTACATTAAATACCAGCTTTTTTTTATATTTTAATGTATTCTGTATGCTCTCTTGTATAAGATAAGTTACTCAACAGGAGATACTAGTCGAAGTACCCTTTGAGCTTTTTGCTCTCGGTAGGCCTGGACTTGATAAATAGTCATATATGTTTTAGCTTAATATCACAAAATCTTATACTCCAACCTATTTATCTTTCTTCCAAGACTAGAAAAGAATGAAATTCACTAAATTCACAATTTTTTATTGGAAGCGGCTAGTGACAACCGGTTGTCACTAGCCTCACAGGCTGCAGACAACCGGTTGTCACTAGCCTCACAGGCTACTGACAACCAGTTACTATAAATCCTATTAAACTCTAGATATTTTTAGAATATTAGTTTCATGGTGTTACTATTATATCATGATATTTGTTGATATTTGTTTCCACTCTTATCAAGTTTTTAGTTGATTGTAGAAAGCATGAAACTATTAAAAGAATCAGGTGTAAATTTCTGTGTGTTCTTTTTATACTGAACGCCAAAAGAAACGCCTACAAGCTTAGGTTCAGTTTTCTTCTGTCAGCTGATTTATGGTTTTAAATCATATATAGCAGAAAACACTATTGACGTCAGCCAACAATATAAACTTATCTTCTTGCAAAAAAACTTGCGTTAAAGAGTTATCTTAATTTATCGTGAAACATTCAAAGTTGTTGTAAGAGTTGTCTTTCCTTTGGCGGTTTAACAAATTGTTACCAAAACACGACTCTGATGTGTGGTTATGAAAAAAACGTCGGTTTTATTACCATGGTATTCTTCTTAGGAACTTGACAGCAGTTTGAAGTTGAACACTTGTCAAATTATCTCCCTTGCAATTAAACAAATAGCTTAATAGCAAAATGGGAAGTCCAATAACATCAAAAATTCTGCAGTGCTACGAAAAATGTCTTTGCAAACCTGTTTATTTTACTGTTGTTTATTACTTAACCTCTTCGTATGAATGGTTTCTGTTCTTTTCAAGAAATACAGGATGTTAAAAGGTCTATGGAATTCCAATGGTAAGCCATTGTTACTGATTTTGCAGCCAACTTTCACCTGATTGTTTCTCTAAAAAACAAGGCCCGACTGCTTTGATTTTTTCGCTGTTTCTTACCCTTGCCGCGGACATTATGTCTGGAGAAAATAATTAGCTGAGCATTATATGGAATTTAAAATTCAGCCTCTGAAAGTATGGTGACTTTAAGTTTAACCCCATCACAAAAGCAAGCGTTCTGGTCTCTAAAGTTTATGGAATATCGATGCGTGAAGGTGCTCACTCTGTCGAAATATCATAAGCAAAGTAAATCAAAATGTCTAAATAAGAGCATATACCTATACCTTCAAATAAATTGGTCGTATACATTGTATGCGTTTCTTTTGACGTTCAGTATATTATCTACATTATCATTGTCTGGAAGTCATTGGGTTATTCATACAAATAGCTAAAAGAATTTATGCATCACATGCACACAAATTATACATTTACCTTGATGGAAAAAAGGTTTTACATAAATTTTCAAGTTAGCATTACATGATCTTCCCTATAGTTATACCCTTGCTGTTCAGTCAAGCAAATTTGTTTATTTACTGATTCTATCCACTAGGAAAAATAAACTACAAATTTATAACAGGAATACAAGTATAACTACTATGATCATGGAGGCAATTGTGCAAACAGAATTAGCACATAAACATTCAGAGAAAATTTGTAAGTGGTATTTTGAGTTAGTTCCCTTTCAAAGTATGATTTTAGTTACTTCCCTTGGAAAATCTATTTTTAGAAGATATCTCTTCTCCATATTTTGGCTTTTTTATTTGCAGATATTTTGTTGTTGTGATTCATATGTAGCTTGATTTAAAGCATAAACCTATTGAGAATTACTTGTGATGTTTTTACAGTGAACCAATGCTTCCTGTCATTTAAAATGCATATTAATTTATTAGCCGGTTGTCACTAGCCTCACAGGCTAGTGACAACCGGTTGTCTCTAGCCTGTGAGGCTGCTGACAACCGGTTGTCACTAGCCGTCGCCTTTTTTATTTCATACTATCATGACCAATATTTTATCAATAGGAAATATAGGTGCAAGTACAAGTATGATCATGTATCAAGTCGGTAAATTAAACCAGGGTGTTTCTCTATTAGATAATATCTATAAGTCACGGGTAGCACCTGGAATTAATTTGCACATGCATATTGTAACGAAATATCTCAAAAATCAGCTGGGAATAGGAAAAATATGGGTCCGTTCCGGTCCGATCCGGTAATTAGGCACGTTCCGGTAACTTTAAGCACTATCGTGACTTCAATTGAGCCGACATTGATCAATTTTCAGAAAATGTGATTAATGGCTGTCGCCGACCTCGAACAGATGCCCTTTTTAAAAATACATAAAAAATCAACCAATCGTCTCACAAGAAATAAATTTATCTTGCATTAATGAGGATAAAATAGAAATGATATCATTGAAAAAAAATCGGACATTTCCGGCCACCATGTGACCAAAAATCGTGCTTGAAGATTGGTCAACTTCTAAGCCGTGTATCTCCATTATTTTCCGTCTGGACCTCATAGGACCTACAGCAAAAAGTTCGCCAGGGCTTCCCCAACAAATATAGTGTAATTTTAGTAATCTAAATATATGCGCTTTTTTGTGCCGCTGCTATTTTTAATGCTACTACAACACATGGTCATGCATAAATAACATTAACATCTTATCTTATCTTATCTTACAAGACTTGCACTTTAAGAATAAGTACAGTAGGTGGACAAAAGTATTCGTCACAACTTGACGTCGCCGTTTAAATCAATGCATTTCCATAATTTTTAAAAAGAATACTGTCGCAAACTTTTTAAAGACAATGTAATGAAACTTGCAGGGATAAAAAGCAAATTGAAAACAGCAATATAAAATGAAATATTAAGATTATTCTTTGTTTAGTGTAGGAGTTTCACGTGATTGAAATGAATGTAAAAGTTTTAAAATCTTGATCCCCATTGACGTTGATGTTAACTTCATCGAAAATTGGAAGTTTTTGTTTTCCTTTCAATTATAACTGTTGGTACAAGAAAATAGCAAAAGAATCGAATTTCTTGTTATGCTTGTTTATTGCGTAAATCATTTTTCATATTCATGGTGAAAAGAGTTTAGTGATTGCTGTTATAGTTTTGCTATAATAATTTTTACAAAATTTGTGTAAATACATTGATTTAAACGGCAACGTCACTTTGTGACGAATACTTCTGTCCACCTACTGTACTTTATAATTAGAAATATTGTATTTCTGGAAATGGTCTGTTATTACTAATAGGGATGGGTATTGCCAGAATTTTCGTATTGCGATATATTGCAATACACTCACACTGTATTGCAATACGTATCACAATATATTGTGACATTTGTTTTCTACATGTAAAGTACACTGGAGGGCTTTGCATGGAAGTAGATATAAGATAATAAAGATGTATTATGTTTAACTTTGGTGTTTTCATTTACTCGAGTATCCTTCATAAAGTGTGACTTGAACTGGACAAGGGAATGACTAGTGGAACTCCTCTAAATAAACTGTCTGGCTAAGATTTTGGTTAAAGGCTTAGTCTGATAAAGAAGGGCAATCCTATATCTAGCTTTATATGCATTTTCCTAAAGGTAGCTGTTTATCAGCAGGAAAACTAAGACTTCAAGTTTTGTAGTTACTTATTAACTATAAGTATACCGTTTATTTTCATGAATGTTTGACAACCATATCGCATTTGCGGCACACTGCAACATTTTCAGTAATGGTAGAAAGGCATGTACTACCCGCAGAATTATGCCTCAGATTTTAGGACTGAAATAGCGGCGCGGCTTATACAGCAGAACACGTTTCTTGAGGGAAAATTTTTCTAGGAGAAATTCACTGTTTGAAACGCCCAGTTGGTGTTTTCATCTTTCGATAACTTGCAACGTTCAATCTAGATATATCTAGCCCATATAAGGCATCATACCTATCAGCCAAAGCACGTTTGTACGGCTGATCCAACTATCAAAGTCAATTTTCATCTTTAGAAACAGAGAAATACATTTTCAACATGTTTTTCAAATACTGCCAAAGTTTACCAAGTCACGCGCCCTTCCTGTCAATCAATCTATTTTTAGCCCTGACTGGTTGCGGTATAATTTGTGAAACGAATTCGGGTATGTTGCGAAGCTGATGCCGAATTTGATGCGTGATAGTTCCCTTTCGTAACACATTGCTCACGTAAAGCCGAATCCGGATTTGGCTAATTTGACAAATCTTTAAACGAAGACGGAAGAGTCCATTTAGGATGTGTCTGGGCGATAAGAGACCGTATGCCATGTGCGTATAGAGAATATACATCAAACCTGCGCAACTGTGCTTGGCAAACAGCGTCATCAATTTTTACTAGATAGAGTCCCCAGGATTCATAATATGCGAACAAGGAAGTCTATGGCCAGACAGAGATCATGCGCAGGCTGATCTTTGTTTTTCCGATAGTTACTTTATCTTGCGAAGCCAATCACACTAAACCTCGTTGTCCATGTGAGTTCTTAAACTACTCAATTAACGCTTATTACCGCTGATTGTGCAATTATCAAAGTCTTTAAGCCAATCAATTTTTATTAATCTTTTCATGCCGTGCGGTCAAGCGACGGCAGTGATTTTTTTACCCCTGCGTCCTGCGTCTCAGACGCATAATTTTCCCAGAGGATGCAAAATATTTTCCTTGGCTGCGTTCCGGGACGCATAAAAATAGCCGATCGGTAGTCCAACTTCCGATTTCGGCTTCGTTTACAAAGTTACTTTCGTTTTAAGAATATAGCAACGGTGCATTAGCAGATTGTTATATTATTGGTAAAAAACAGTACCATAGTCTTTCCTACTCCCGCTAAATACCGAAGTCTACCTGTAATACCAATAATCAATAGTAGTTGTCCAGTACCGGAGGAACAAAGTATTATCGACCACGGTGATGTCTTTTACCTAAGTGCAAACTTTTATCAATACACCGGGTCAATAAGTAATCATGCCTCCGAAAAACAAGAAAAAGATCAAACTTGATTCAAAGCAGCAAACATTATTTGGTCTTCTTGGGCAAGACAAACACGCAAGGCCAGATGTTGCAGATCATGATGCGACCGATCAAACTTCCGAATCCGAAATGACAACGGATGTCTCCAAATCCAATACACTGTCTGACAATGAGACAACAGGTGATTTATTTTATTCCTGTGACCACAGGAGCTTGACGTTGGTTATTTTTTACTTATAGGGCTTGTCCTTTGAAGCCCTTTAAGTTTGGGATGCAGAGAAAATATTGCTTTTGCATCCCAGTAAAGAAGCAAACCCTTGAGCTTGGGATGCAAAGATTTTAGGTCTTGTGAGTCCTGGGACTCAAAGAAGGAGATTTGTAAAAAAATCACTGCGACGGTACGTAAATTCACCGGATCGGGCCTAATCACCGGATCGGACCCGAATTTCAGCATCTATAGCCGTTTTATAATACTTTCTTTGACTGATAATGTGTATATTTTGCATAAGATGGTGTATACAACAGATATATTACAATAATATTTGAATTTGATGAATTTACAGTTTGCTGTAATTTCTTGAAAATTTCACTGAGACAGATACAGTAAACGCAACGTGAAGACTTGATCTGACACGCTCTCGCGTGACACTTAAAATCGCGAGGAAGGGATTAAAATCCACGAGATTCTCTCGCAACTCTCACGCATTTCACACTAAACTTCCTCGCGTGTTTGAAAATCGCCACGTTCCACGCAAGAAAATTCCTCGCATCTCGCGTGAAATTCATAGAGTGATGTATGGGAGAAACTTTCTCGCATCACGCGTGGAATTTTGTCCAGGTAGGTACAATGTACATGTACAGTAAATGCAAGTTTCTATACATATACCTTTACGATTCGTAATGCATTTTATTTCGACGCTGATAACGGTTCAATTAATACATTGTAAGCGTGCGTGAATAACCTAATTGATCGCATCCTCAACGCAAGTATTGTTTGACCGTTACGAATTAAGGATGTGTTGATAAACAATCATGAGCAGCGTAATTTTGTTGCAATTACGCAGCGAGTTAATTAGAGAGGCTTATGTTTGAAAGAATATTGTTAATAGGTTACTTAGTAGCAAAATTCTAGAATGATGACACAGACAAAAATTTTCGCTCAGCCGCCACCGATAATAGCCCAATACATGTCAAAACAGTCACAAAGATCAAAGCGTTTCGATCAGCTTTTGAACTCAAAGCTATACCGCTAGTGGCACGTGCCGATTTGTTTACTTATTAACCAATATAAACTTTCTGATGTAAGAGCTGTCAAGTTTCCATTAAAAGCGCACGCGACAACAATGACTTGATTAGCAAATGGGCTGTCTCAGAGGTGATTGACGTCCGCTTAACCACTCGCTGAAATATGCAAATTTGTAAACCTGTTGGTTTGACAGCTAAAAAAAAATTACGTCACAGCTGCATCCTCTGTTTAAATCAGTTCATTCAAGAAATATAGAAAATATGATTTTGCGTCGTGGATCAATAGTCAAAGTGTTTGGATTTTAAAAATGCATCAAAATGAATGAAAAATAAGAGGTGAGAAGTTTGTTTTTTATTCCGATCTCCGCGTTGCAAAATCACATTATCTATATGAAAAAAGAAACTGATTCTGCTGCGCGAAAAATTCTCAAAGTATTCGGACTAATAAACATAATATATATATATTCATATTTAGAGGTGACTGAACGCATTCAGGGCCTTTGCCGTAATAAAATGTGAAGACGGTAGCATTTGTTGAAATACGTAAACACAGCACGTTTATAGGTCAGTCTCGTGCCTTGACATCAAAGGACGCCGCTCAGAGCACAAAATGGTGAAAGGAATCTTATTCCATACGCTGATAGTAAATATGAGGATCAGCCTGCGCAGTATTGTATACTATGCGACAAACTGGTATGCTTTACGCGTCATAGCTAAATGTGTCACCCTCTATAAATAAAGTCGATTATTATTTTATTATTATATTATTATAGCGTGAGCGGTTTATGCCGTCTATTTGTTCGGTTATTTCTGGAATGGCTGAAATTGCCGATCGTAATTTTTGCCGCTAAAAATTTTTTAGTCGGCGCCATAAAAGACCAGTCGGTTGGAAACCGGAATCACAACTTTTTTTAGGCCCAAAGTATAAATATAAATGAATTACCTGTACAACATATAATGAATGACCTGTGAAATTGATAGGAATCGTTAATCCTTTCCACTCGAAAACACGCGTCACGCGTGATTAAGTTTGACGCCGATGACTCACCTGAGCATACATGGAATTAATCCTTTCTCTCGAAAGTTGCGTGTCTCGCGTGAAAAGAAATTGTTTTCTCGCGAGTTTAACGTCACGCATCTCGCGAGTGTCTCGCATCTCCCACGCATTTCACACGCAAAAACCCCACTAAACTTTCGTGGAAAAGATTAAAATTTCTCGCGAGAGCCTGTTAGATCAAGTCTCCACGTTGCGTGTGCTGTACGTAAACACGCATATACAATATGTGATTGAAATGGCCAAAAAAGAAAAAGTCAGATGAAATAATCTGTTTTTTTCTTTCCATTTTTGTTCAAAACATAGAGTGTGGGTACACTTTATAGAGGTGATTTAGAGTAGAGCAGTGACCTATGAAAACATACAGGTCACTGAGAAGAGATAATATGTGCTGGATACATCATGCTAAATGCAATGCAGACCCCCTTTAAACCCAAACATTACTGCAATATATCTGTTGGACACATTATCTTCTACAAAATATAAACATAAACAGTCATAGAAAGTATGATAAAACAGTTATAAATGGTCAAATTCGGGTCCGATCCGGTGATTCAGTCCGATCCGGTCCGATCCGGTGAGTACACGTACCCGTCAAGCGATACATATTTTTTTCCAGGGACTGGTTTAAACCGGTTGATCAAAGCACCGCCATTAGGTCAGAAGCGTTAGGCGTGAAATATAAATTATGATTTTGATTTTGTAAACAATCTTTTCAGTAACGTTTTAAGGAATAAGAAAATTGTTTATATAACAATAAAATACGTTTATGGCTTTTATATCATGTAGGAGCTAAAATATCGTCAGCGTATCGATACGGGCAGACCGTATCGCAATACGTATTTTTTTCTGAACGTATTGCGATATACCAATATATCGATATTATTGCGCATCCCTAATTACTAATGTCTTCAATCTTTAATCTTCAGCCGTTACAGGCAGTACTGAACTCTTCTGTATATAGGCTCTTTGTATGATTTTCCACACTGGTCTCACTGGTGTGAATGTAAAATGACGACACCGTACGAGTTACAAAACCAGATAAGGAAATGTTATCAAGTATCTTTGATCCGAAGCTTTGTCTGATATTTTGGTGAACAAAATAAGCATATGCATCACACTATATGAATTTACCCTCACAAAGGCAGGAAGACGAGCAACCGTCGATGTAAACATTTCTGTCTGCTAGAACCAACCTCAACACCGGTCCTTGGAGGTTGTAGTGACCTTGACCGTGGTTTAACGACTAGCCGTACAAACCCCGTGTAATAGTGGGTCTGTATAAATCAGCTATGTAAAATATATGAGTCGTGGGGCCTGTATAAAATGCAGCTTTTTAAGCAGCTATATTAAATGTATAGGAAAAACGCAGCCACTATAGAAATGGTAGGGAATGCAGCCAATATAGATATAGTAGGAAAATGTGTTAATGGGCCTTTTGTTGGTTGTAATGACTGCAGACATAGTCAAAAAGTGTAGTTGCTTAAGGGGGAAATGGAGCTGATATTGTTTTAAGCAGTTAATACATTCTGTTTTGTTTTTGTCACATAATTTATACACCTCGCCAAAAAAGTAAGCATATTTCAATTCTGTAGGTCATTTGTTACAAATTCTGCAGAAAATTTGCTAACAAATAAACGATGATTCAATTTATGGAATTCGAAAGATGGAATACTTATATGCATTTTGACATTTATCCCAATTTATCAGGTTGAAGAATTCTGACTTTTTCGTGTAAAAACTATTTTCATTTTCTTATTTTCTGCATATGAAAATGTCGGGTCTGAGTTATTGAGAAGATAACTAGGCATTTAAACGTTAAGTTTTAAAACAAAACTTAATCAGCCTAAAATCAGAATTTGTAAAGACAATATTAAACTGCTTTCCTGTGGAAATAGCCTATATCATATCTTTGATAATTTTTAATTCATTTTTCTGTTATTATTGTTATTATAATTACTAAAAATGTTAAGATTAATTACCATATTATCAATAATCATATGTAAATGTTGCTTACCAAGGTATGTCAATGGAACAGTGTGTATTAATGGAAAATGATCAGTTCAGCAATGATAACCAACAAAATAAATACAATAATTATGATCTAACTCTCTGGATGAAGTGGCCAGATAAGGTTTCGAAAGAGCTAGTCGACCTGAGTATTCTCCGCCTGAATTAATCATTTGTTGGAAATAGACAGATATGATAAACAAATGGTTTATAATTTCTAGAATAAGAAATGGCAAAAATATATGCCGTAATAAACATAAGAACAGTTTGCAGTAATTAAATTTTTTCTTTTGTATTTCATTTTTATTTCGCAATATAGAAAATGTATTTCTCTTAGGATTAGTTGGCAGTAATTCTAAATTTTATTAGTAATTCTTCTTCAGAACAGAGAAGCTTTCATTTTCTTGCAAAATAAATACATGCGGGAGCTCAATAATGATTCTTAATGTATCTGTGTACATAAAGTACATGTTGCTCTTCAAACAATACCTTAAATAGTTTGTTTGTACAGGTAATTATCTGACGTGTGCCAGAGATTATCTAGGTGTGAAAACAGACAGTCAAACATCACTGGGGATCTGTCGATCAAAATGGATACAGTAGCCAATCAGATTAATTGTTGCTACTATATTTGTTTTGTGCTAGTATGATGAAGTATGATGAACATTTAAACATTTAATTATTAAATACTGTTATCAAATAAATTGTTATTTAAATTTAAACATTTAATTATTAAATACTGTTATCAAATAAATTGTTATTGCTGTAATACGCCAAATGCTAGTGTATCAACATGACAAAAGGCTGGAATATATTACCATATTTACTAAATAATTATGGTAACATTCTAAATTAATTTAGTAGGAAACAGTTAAAAAACATTACAGCTTGAAAATTTCTGAACCCATCCATATTAAACCATCCATCCGGCCATCCAAAGTTCAAGGTTACAGACTCTGAAATTTCGTGAATGCAAGTGGCATTAAAGTTCTATGTGCTGTTAGCATAATTCCTTATATTTCTGAAATCGAAAAACCAACCCTTTTGACTAGCTCTGCTGTGGAGTTTGATAAAGATTATCTGACTATTCATCTGTCTAGCATTAAGCGATGACACTGGCCGGGAGCATCCGTAAACCCTTGCTCACTTGCTCAATTTTTTTTCTTTCTATAAAATCCAATTTTGTATATACATGTATACTTAACACCATTTATTCTGCATGTTGACGGCTATATAGAGGATGTTAAATGAGTGTTCAGGTACTATTGAAGTTATTAAACGAGTTGGGGTAAAAGATCAGATGCAAGGCTATGCCAAGCATCTTTTCGCTCTTCCCCAACGAGTTTAATAAATTCAATAATACAGGAGCACGAATGAAAGATTCTATTTATCATTTAAGAAATAAATTTCATTTTTTCAATGTTCATGGAAGTCTGAACATAATGAGTCATGTGCAAAGTAAGTGACGCCCGAAGGGCGTTCGCGTTAACTTTGCACATGACCCATTGTGTTTATACTTCCATGAACTTCGGAAAAATGAAATTTGTCTCTTATAATAACATTTGATTTTAAAATTATTTTAAGCATCATCTTCGATTTTTAAGAGCAACATATGTAAATCATACGACAAAAAGCTGTCACGAAGCAACAGGTAAGCCTCTAACGTTAAACGGCCGCCATCATGACATGACGTCAAATAGAACTTACAACGGCCAATGATATCGTGTGTTTACATGTGACGTTGCGTACCAACGACGTCGCGTGACTGACTGTTGTTCATGGAGGTATGAACACTGTTTCTCCGAAACAGGTTCATCTGAGGAAAATCAAAAGGAATATAATTCTATCAACCTAAAATCACATTTTATTAGCAAATTTTGCACTAAAACGTCACAACTACGCAATTAGAAAACACCACGTTTTTATGGATGTCAACGCATAACGTCACGATGTAATTTGGTCTGACAATCCAGCTATCCCAAATTTATGGCCGACTAAAAAATGAACTAACTGTCCAAATCCTGATGTAATGCAACTAAACAAATAGCATAGACTGTGGGCTTTATGCCATTGCTTTTGTTACATATCACTGCTTTCGTAAAAAATTATGTTTTGAATTGATATTTGATTCAAATAAATTACGCACCCATCTTCTTCAATGTTTTGAAAACAACAAAAATTCAGAATTTCCCTTAACTTGTAAAACCATTAGCAGCAGAAGGAAAAAGAAACAAAAATCTATTTAGATAGAGCAATTTATATAATGGTACCCTCCTCTGCGATTTTACTATGGAAGGGATAGGGAAAAATCACATTGTTTCATCAATTTGCTTCCTTTTTATAAGAATGAGTAAAAGAAGCTTCTAAATCTTTCTCATAAGTTGGAATTTGTCTGCATGTTTAATCTGAGAGCAAAATAAAGGCCCATTAATATGCAAATGTTTTAGCTACCAGGTCTGGACGCCTTTTTTTGCTAGGAATATAATAGAGAAATTGGAGTTTTGTAGAGTGTGTTTCAGTTATCATGTCATAATTACATTATTTATAGTAAGACTTAAATGAAATTTACCATGTTTGTACATGGTTGCAAATTAAACGTCGCAGATGAGCGATACCCTTCAGGTTAGTGTTCAAATAACAGAAAACCTGAACATTTTAAGTCTACTATCTTTTGTGTTTTTGCTAAGTGTATAAAAAAAAATGGTTGCAAATTGAACGTACCGCCCATATATATAAGATTTTAAAGGGAAATATAGTTTTCTACATACAGTGCACAAGAATGACGTTGCCGTTAAGTTTAATGCATTTCTTCTATAAGCACAAAATAACTGTGAGAAAAGTATGATGACATATTTTCTGGAAAGTTGCGCTAATATCTAGCTAAATTATTGCTGCGATATTAATAACTTGTTTGCTTTCCTGATATCTATAGTTACTATTCTGCACTATTTTAATCTCATTAAGGCATTTTCTTACGTCTGTGAAGTTAGCAGTATAGCAGTACAGCAGTATGAAGTTAGCAGTAACAGTACAGCAGTACAGCAGTATGAAGTTAGCAGTAACAGTACAGCAGTACAGCAGTATGAAGTTAGCAGTACAACAGTACAGCAATATAGCAGCAGTATTGCAGTACAACAGTATAACAGTACAGCAGTAGGTACCCCGAAGTAGGTACCCCACTCGCACAATAGCCCTATGGCCAAAACTTTGACCGCCATTTTGACCCCTCCAAACCCATTGCCACGGGGGTGCACCTAGTAGGCAGTGTACAGCTCTGGCGTATCTACGTGGCCACAACCTCGGTTACCTCCAACAACGTCGAAAATTCCAGAGGCGGAGCCCCGAAGTTGGGGTCGGGAACACCCACTATGACGATATGGACCTAACTTTGACCCACGTTTTCACCCCTCCAAACCGATTGCCACCGGGGTGAACCTAGTGGGCCATGTAGAGCCCTTATGTGCGCGTGTTGTGCAAGGCTCGGTTACCTCGAACAACGTCGAAAATTCCAGAGGCGGAGCCCCGAAGTAGGTACCCCACTCGCACAATGCTTTTTAGACTCTCACAAATTATATAATATTGCATGACATGTAAACATCTGAGTCAGGGGTCATTACGTCTAATTTCAAGCCTGTCAGTCTTTGGAACCCCCCTAGGTTGTTGCCTCTTCCTGGCACACAAAATAGGTCCACTTTTATTAGGTTAAAACATCATAGATTGTAGTCTCTGAGCTCCAGCTCTACCTGAAACAGGCAGAACATTCATATATCTTATAACTCTCACATGCCATACACTCAAATCAAGCTTTTTCGTGTTTCTTAGGAACTATTTTACACCGTACCAAAACACTGTGACGTCCGTACCAAAACACTGTGACGTCAATAGTAGTGCGCCACCAATTGTTGAAATAACACGCTTCATCGTCTATATTTAGAAATCTGTACAAGTACAGGCTTTCGAAAGTACCAAGCATGGTAGTAGAAATACGTGTAGGGAAGCATATATATAGGGTTGGATACCAAATACGTATAGGGAAGCACATATATAGGGTTTGATACCAGACCTTCTAAGTGCAATATGTAGCACATGTAAGGAAAGCAGCCATTTGTATGTATGTAGTGAATGAATAAGGCTTAGTGCAGGTTATATTGTAAAGCAGGCTGTATAATAGCATGAAGATAGGATGGACATAGAATAATGCAGGTGTATGCGTCTCAGTGTTAACTAATGTAGGTATGCGGGAAGGTAGGTAGAGTTAGTTTCTTTCTTCCTTTTTTCAAGAAAAATGAATACCAAATTAAGGTCAGTGGGCGTATCTTTAAAGTTTATCAACTCCGCCAATTTCATTTTGTCTCCCTTCTCAAATCGTACAACTCTTGAGCCAATTCTGTCCCTTTAGAGTAGACCATTTGGAAGGGTTACGTCGGGAAACAAACAGGAAGTCACAAAAGTCATTCCCCTTTCTTATAAATGTCGACAGAAAATTGGAGTGTACTCTTACACCTTAAAACATGTGTTGATTGTTAATCAATTAGACGATTACTAGCCTTGCTCAAGGCTTAGAAATACACATATATGTTTTTTTTTTATAAATTTTCTTGAATATACATATTTTTCTTCTTGGTGCTAGTCTATAGGCATGGGGCTGATTTCTATATCTCAGACAAACCCACAGGAGAAAAATTCATTTCTAGACTAGCCAAACATAGAACATAAAAAAGATAAAAAAAAAATATTTATATTTGACAAACAATTTAATATATCCGACTGGAGCAGGTCTAGACGATTACCTACAACATAAATTTTAGCACAAAATACATTTATAGAAAAATCAGCAAGTTGAACATTTTGCTTTTCACATTAACCATATAATTTTAATACCACAACATATAATTCAGCTTAAAAATAGCCCTCAAATTATGTCATGGGTACTAGTCAAACGTAAAAAACGTTTCTGGTGATGGAAAACTGAGTACTTAAATATATACATGTATTAATATGAAATAGGCGCCACTTATATTGTCACTTATATTGTGTTGTATACGTAAAACTTTGATTTTGACATATTTTGCAAGGTATGAGGCAACCGATAAAAATTCTGGTGATTTTAGATTTTTCCAAAGTCAAGGTCATCGGAAAGGTCATGTATCATATACATGTATGATACATTTGGCAGTTGAGCATCAATATCACATAAAACTTGATGATACCAGTTTGTGCCCAACCATTACATTTTGCATAGTTTTCAAAGCTGAAAATATAAAATTGAAATCCCAGATACGCCATGTCTCATGTGATACATGGCCGACTTTGACTTTAGGCCTAAGGGTTGCATTCTTTCGTGTTTTATAGTATGAGCATGTTAGGCCTGCTACATGATTGCAAAGGCTTTAAAATCTCATAATGCAATATCAGAATACTTTTAAAGGTTGGTTCCTGGAGTTTGGTCTGCATCATAATTTTGATGACTATTTTTCTAAAGTGTTGGAAAGCAATAATAGCAAGGAAATTAATAAGATTCACTAAAAAATGTACATCGGAAAGTATCAGATAATTCGTTTTGCAAGGGATTCCCTAATTCTGCTTCGCACACCAGTTCACGCTATTTTTAGTTCACGCCAAAAATAGATTTCGCGGCTGATCCCATGCTGCATTGCGTTTCGGGATAGTGAAAACCCATCCACCATGCCAGAACCTCCAGAGGAGCTTACGGCAAGAAAAACAAATGCCCTGTGGAGAATGACATCAGGAATCACGCGCCTATAGACATGTGACAAAGTTATTTTTAGAACTGGAATTCCAACACATTGTTCAAGCAAAGAAAACTAGCAAGTGTGAAACGACAATTTTTAACCAAACTGACAGTTTTCTCATTTGCAACATATTCAGAAAAATAAGAGTATTTAATGTTACGCAGAAAAAGAAAAAAAAATATTTTGTGAACAGAATTGTTATCGCTAGCCCAGGAACCTACCTTTAAAAGATAGAAATTTATATGAACAGGTTACCCAGCCATCGGCACCATTTCACACAATGTATCATGTATGATACGTAGGGTGCTAGAGGGTTATACTCATCATCCCGATAGCGGCGTTAAAATTTCGGTGTCCTAATCACTTCAGCGATTTATCATTTGCAGGGATGTATATTTCTATGTACTGTTTCCTTGCACTGCCTATTTATATAGAGGATATTTGACTTTTTCAGTGTAAGATCGATTTTTATTTCACCGAATGAACACCAAAAGTAGTATTTTCACGAGTGGCGAAGCCACGAGTGAAAATACCACTTTTGTTGTTCATGAGTGAAATAAAAATTCATCTTACACTGAAAAAAGTCAAATTTTCTATTTCTTTTATGCTTGAAAATCGCAATAATTCTGTTTATTCAAGAGCGTCAGCCGTCACGACAGAAACACAACTTTTTTCTAGCCGTTTTGCGTCAAATTTGATACTTCCAGCGTGTTTAGTGGGTATGATTTTGGTTGTAAACATAGTTTGCAACTGAAAAATAGCTTGAAATATCATTTTGATAAGCAGATCTCGAAAAATTTGCCAAGAAAGAATGTCTACAGGAGACTCAGGCGGCCTGACGTCGCGTGCAGTTAGAATGTTCCGTTGGCGCTTTAAGTGACGTCATTAAAGTCGTAATGACGTGCAAACAAGTGTGACGTAATTTTTGTCAAGCCAGATAAGATTTAGCTAATTAATCAACAAAAAACTTGAGGCTATATCACAAAAAACTGACTTCTGAAACAGTGAAATCGAAAGTGATAATTTCACTGTTTGAAACAGTGAGATTATCAGTTTCGATTTCACCGAGAAATCTCTATAATTCATTGAAAAGTATAAAAGAAAAATGCATTATTGCATGCACACATACTGGCTGTATACTGTTTGCCTGTTTCCTTTATACCCTAAATTGTGTACTGTTTAAGACTACTGTGTATTGAGTAAACTGTGTATTGTTTACTTTGCTCTGTTAACTTTGCCCCATTTTTGTCTTCTGTGTACTGCAAAATAGTTTTCCCAAGGAAAGTTCCTGGGCCCGCAGTTGGGGTCGGGAACGTTCACTGTGACGATATGGACATAACTTTGATCCCCATTCCCAATGTCATTTAGAAAAGTTTTTCATTGGCTCACATATGGTTTTACGTGGGGTGATCATTAAATAATGGATTGGTTGATTATAAACAGAAATACAGAAATAAGTACACTTCATACCACCAAAGACTGTCTTTTGAGCTTTCGAATCCATGTTTGAAATTGAAATTTTAACGTGTTACCATAGCAATATATGACGTCACGTTCATGTCAGGTAACGCGTGTGATTTTTTTCGACGTCATGTTGGTAATAAGGTGCTTGTATTACGCTTATTATGTACGATATGTAAAGAGAAATTAAAAAAATTAGGAGCACCTTCCTCTTACGTTAGGTTTTGGCTTTAGAAACACACATATAATAATTGTTATTTGAAATGTTCCGAAATCTGCAGTGTCACATTTTATTTAGTTATTTCCAGTATTATGCTAAAGTTTATTGATCCGTTATCATGTACAGGATAATTTTGGTTCTTTCCGCTATACCATTCTCCCAAGACTCTGCTCGTTAAAGTGCAATGACGTCACAAATCTGGGCCCTCTGTCTTAAAATAAGCGAAAAACGTTGAAATTTACTCGATCAATTGTATTTTTGCCAGATTTGAGAGCAAGTCATAAGTTACTATACATTTCTGTTAGTATCTGAGGCTTGCATCAAACCATTGCACAACCATGAACTAATTTCCACTCTTTGTTACTTATCAGAAGCAAATATACATGGAAATATGAATAAACCCTTATAAGTTTAAGGCGTCGTTGCCACGGCAAAGAAATTCCTAAACAAGACTGTAGAACTTAATCATATGTCACATGCTTGATTCTTAGGTATTATTTATCTTGAGTACTGTTATGATCCATAGCTAATGAAATAAATGCTAGTTTCCATTATCTAATAATCACCCCTCGTACCCTTTTGGAACTGCTCGCTGTGGGTGTAAAGAAGTAGACTTTGAAAGGCGAAATATGATAGAATGCAACAGAATGGAATTAACTTTACAGAAAATTGTCATTGCGGGGGTAAATCCTCGGTTTTGTGATCGCAAAATATCCGACTATGAAACCGACGATTTAACTCCCCTAACGACAATTTTGAGTACAGTTAGCCCCTAAATATATACACAGCATCAACGATACAGCATGAGAACTGGACGTGTTTTTTTTTAAACTTACAAAGTCGAAGTCAGAAGTTTTTAAAACTTTGTCTGCCTGTGCTGTCTACTTCTGCACAGAGACTATATGTACATGTACAAAATCATGAGAAAAAGTGTACACTTGGAATTTAAAGGGATTGATTCATCTTAAACTTACAGTAAATAATCCAACGTAGACCTCGCTTATAATAGTAATAATAATAAATAATTAATAATGATAAGAATAATAATAATAAACACGTTTTTAAACTGGCACTGTCTGATATCACAAAATCGATTTTTTGATATCACAAAATTGATTTTGTGATATCATAAAATCCCTCTGATTTTGTGATATCATAAAATCGAATATGTGATATCATAAAATCTATTTTGTGATATCAAAGAATAGTGATGATTTTTGATATAAAAAATTCAATTTTGTGACATCACAAAATTGATTTTGTGATATCATAAAATCCCTCTGATTTTGTGATATAATAAAATCGAATATGTGATAGCATAAAATCTATTTTGTGATATCAAAAATAGTGATAATTTTTGATATAACAAATTCAATTTTGTGACATCACAAATTTAATTTTGTGATATCACAAATTCTATTTTGTGATATCACAAAATAGAATTTGTGATATCACAAAATAGGGATTTAATAATAAAACGGCGCCTCATACAGACACACTACTGCATGGTGTTAAGGTATTTATTTGTTGTATATCTTTAATATCGCTCTCTTTTATACCATTTCCATTTCCTGGTGAAATGAATGTCCTTATACCAGTAAATAATTCTGATTCAGCTTTTGTGTCTGTTCCTTCTGCTAAGGGCTCCTGACAGTAGCACAATATTCCAAAGAAGCTGGAATAGGGAAACGTATATATGCAGCAATTTTCACCTCTTCGTGACTAGGTTAATGCGCAAATTTCGGCGAATGTAGTATTGCCTTTCTTTACGTTTTTGCTTGTCAAAATGTAGATCCCATGATGTGTTCCCAGGACATATTTTTGCCAACTCAACCCAAGGTATTTGGTTATTTCGTTAATTCTTCACATTAATAAACATAGCTTCAGATGGATATCTGAGCTGGAGCGCAGTTCGCTTCCTTATCTTACGTTAGCGCGTTACTGCTCTGCGTGACTGCTGTACTACGTTTATCCTTTGATACATTACTCCTGTGTTGCTAGCCTGCTACATCGCTGTAGTGCTACGCTACTGATCTACTATACTCCTATCATGACAGCAACACTAGTTACTGCTGTACTACAACGTCTACAATCACTTGTGTCTACAATACTGCTGTACTGTTGTACTGCTATACTGCTGTACTATTACACTACGGTGCTGTTGTACTGCTGTATTGCTGTACTGTTGTACTGCTATACTGCTGTACTGTTGTACTGCTGTACTGCTGTACTGCTGTACTGTTGTACTGCTATACTGCTGCACTGTTGTACTGCTGCACTGTTGTACTGCTATACTGCTGTACTATTGTACTGTTGTACTGCTGCACTGTTGTAGTGCTACTGCTGTACTGTTGTACTGCTGTACTGTTGTACTGCTAACTTCATACTGCTGTACTGCTGAACTGTTACTGCTAACTTCATACTGCTGTACTGCTGTACTGTTACTGCTAACTTCATACTGCTGTACTGCTGTACTGCTAACTTCACTCACATCATTTTCTTGTGGTAAGATTTGTTAACTGACGCCAATGGAAACAGGATATTCTGAAAAATTACCCAATATTAAAACAATCACATCTCTGCAAAATACAAACATATTATGTTTATTGCATACCTCATTTAGCTACATATTAAGATAATTTTCATGATAGTTTATATTATGCTTTTAAGGTAATATTTTTTCAGCGTAAGTGGAGATACGCTGTAGTTAACGGTAACTTCACGATTTAGCGAACGCTTGTCCACCCTATACAGGGGCATAGTTAGAAGGAGAACTGTAAGCATCTCCATCTGTGCTTAATGTATATGGGTACACTTTCAAGAGGATTGAAATATTTGCTTCTACAAAGTAATGAAGTAAACGGTCTGGCTATGTCCCTGTATGTATCATTATGATATCATGCGCAGAAGTTAGCATTCGTTTATTATGTTCGTTGGAAAAGTGTTTATAAATGTATAATGAAAAAGGTAATAAAATAATAAAAATGATTATGATAAAAGAAATATCAGTTTCAGCTTTTCCTTGATCATAATGCAGGAGTTTGCAATTTTTATTCAAACAAAAATAAAGATTCTAACACAGTGCGCCTATAGAAGCAATAGAAATTTGCCGTGTTTTATTCTGCGACAATTCACTGTTACGGAGAGCGTGAGTCTAAGTGCTGACGTCACTGCAATTACTGACGTAATTTTGTGACGTTTTGAGACGTTAGACGGTGTAACGTCTCTTTTTCTTCATAAAATCGCCATAAAAACGTACATTTATCTTAGATACAGTTAAGAATATTGGCGGGAGCACAAACGCGCTGGCAGGAAGGTTGGGAGAGTTTGAATGAAAAAAAAAATAGTTTTTCAGCGTTTTTGAGTGTTAGAATCAAAATAGTTCAGCTCTAGCATTGAATTGTTGAGTAATAATTCCCTGTTTGTCGTTCAGTTGTAAGTAGATATATCACTCGCGCTCCGCGCTCGTGATATGATCTACTTTACAACTGGCCTCCAAACAGTGAATTATTACTCAACAATTCACTGCTAGAGCTGATCTATTTCTTAATTAAAAAGAAGACAAAATAATAGTATTTTTTTTTTTTTTTTGCATAATCGTCCTTATAAAATGTCAAGCTCCTGTAACATGATACTTCGAACCCATACACTCTCAGACGTGTATCCCATCATTATATTTCTTTAAAGCCATTTAACACTCACTTAACATTGAACAATAGGACCATTATCACCTTTCCCTACTATGTCTATAGTGGCTGCATTATCGGCTGCGTTTTCCCTATACATTTAATACGGCTGCATTTTATGGCTGCATTATATACCGGCCCTGAGTCGTGACGCGAGAAAACCAACAGTGTGGTTGTGCTACCAGCGCAGACTCAGATCAGCCTGGGCCTTCGCCCAATCTTATCAGAGTCTTCGCTGTCCGCATGAAGGTAGCTTAGATCCTTTGCTACCCTTTAAGCGCTTAGGGAAGACTCGGATCAGACTGGGCGGATGACCAGGCTGATCTGAGTCTGCCCTGGGCGGTCAACCACTTTGTTGGTTTTCTCGTGTTGCGGCTCATATAGGAAAAACGCAGCCACTATATAGACTGGCACTCCCTATTCTCACGGTACTTAGGATACAAGCAAGTCTGACCAGAAACGAAGGACCAACAATTCCACATACTATATGTAGTTGAGCTCTGTAGTATCTCATCTAGATCCCAAGGCATATCTGTTTTTTGAATCTTCTTGTGAGTGTTAAAATTTTATCAGTTTATATTGCCACCCCTGTGTGGTAAGGCAGAAATACGAACTCCATATTCTCACGGTATATGGATATTATCCTCCAAATTAACAAACTAAATGCATACAAAAACGTTTCCTTATTCAAAGTATTTGATATAACCATACTTCAATATAGTTAAGTATGAAACAGCATGATTGGACAATTATTTTCTATTTTATAGCCTCTTTTATCATCCTGGGGTGTTTCTTGCTACCAGGTTTGGTGCTTTTTCTCGTCTTGGGCTTTTAGAAGTGACAGTATCTTCAAAAACAGCCAGAACTGAAATCTAAGGTATAAGCCACCAAAAAATAAGGAGACTTGTTTGTATCTGGGATTTTATTTGTTACTACCGCGAGACAGTGACCTATATATAGGTCAAAAATGCGCGAGAATATGATTGCCGCGAGAATATGGAGTTTGACTATACTTGGACGGACACACAGCGCTAAGTGTGTGCAACTATGGTTACGTACCGTTAAGCCACTTGGGTAACGTCGATAAGAGAATTGAACTGAACTGAACTGAAGCAGCCACTATAGAAAAAATTGGGATTGCAGCTAATATGGACATAGGAGGAAAAGGTGTTAATAGGCCTTTTGTTGGTTGTCAATCAAGTGTGAAATGACGAAGATTGAAGAAGATTGAAGATTTATTAATATTCATGGCCCACAAGGAGGGGCATGTGAAGAATAAACATGAATAAACATGATACAAGAAATGATAGATTAGATCCACATTGGTTCTCAGCTCAAAAGTACCATCAAGTGACTAGAAACAACCATACATGACTAGTACCCTCAAACGACCAATCAGACGAAAGACATTACTCGTTGGCCATGTCAAAAAACATAACCACTGATTTACAAAAAGTTGCAACCTTAGTTAACAACGATACATCTTCAGTATTCATAAGCTCATAAAATTTCAACACATTAGGGTTATTCCTATACAACCGAGGAATAGTTTTCATACGGTCTGTCTTAAAATATGAACAGTTGAACAAATAATAAAATTCGCCCCCAGGTCTCCAGTTTTACATAATTTACAGTTCCTTCGTGCCCGTTCTAACTTTGAAAACGGTCCGTGGAAACACCCCAAACCACCCCAAAACATCCCAAACCACCCCAAACAACTTTCATACCACCCCAAACCAGCCTCCCTGGATACAAACTAGAACCCCCCCCCCCCCCCCCCCCCCCACCACCACCACCAAGACACCAACATTTCAGGTCAATTGGCGAGTATTAGTTCTTTCTTCACCTCCACCCCCGTCATTCTTTAATTAACGTGCAACTGCGCAAGGGGTGGGGTTCTAGTTTGTATCCAGGGTGGCTGGTTTGAAGTGGTATGAATGATCGCCCCCTCCCTGGTCGCCCCCTCCCCCCTCCCCCCTGCGTGACATACATAAACGTACAAAATAATTTACTTTATTGTACTGAGATTATTAATTTTTCGTTAATATTTAAACCCGAAGTTATTAAAAGAGATACATACATACATAACATGGGTAAATACTTATTAAAGTGTTCTTTTTATTTTGAATCTATATAAATACTGTTTGGGATGGATGGGAGCGGTGTTGGTGTATGTGTGGAAGGGACAGGGGTGATGTGAATCTGGGGAGGCTGGTTTGGGGTGGTTTGGTAGAGGTTTGGGGTGGTTTGGGGTGTTTCCACGGACCCTTTGAAAACCTCCTATATTCAATGGGCAATCTATGATTCATGCACCTAAATCTTGAAAAATATATCCCCAAATTTAAGGGCAATTTGGAAAAATATTTTTCACACTGGTACTCAGCTTTATACAAGCGATAATTCAAACACTTACTCATTTCATCAGTCTGATCACCTATGACTGAATATGTAACTCTCTTAAACCTTTATCAACCATAGTCTTCAAATTGTTCATTATAGTAAAATTGAATTGCCTATCCAAAAACTCATCAATACCCAAATTTCTTAATGTAGTTCTAATGGTATCTAACCATTGAGAATGAAATTCTCCACTTGAGTCCAGCTGAAAAAGTACTCTATATAATGTAAAAGCTAACTTATCTTTCTTTCGACATAAAATTTTAGCCCAAAAGCTAACCATCCTACTTTTAATGAATATTTGCATTGGAAATCTACCCAATTCACCATATACCATAACTTTTGGTGATTGGCCTTCAAATGCAGCAACCGCTTACAGTACCTAAAATGAAACGATTCGATCAAGTCACAATTCTCATATCCCCAAATCTCTGAGCCATAAAGGAGAATTGGAGCAATCATATGATCAAACAATTTTAGTTGAATATCAACAGGCAAATTTAGTTTTCTTGATTTTCTGATCACTGCAAAAGAAGCTCGTCTGGCTTGTTCAATTATTTGAGATCTAGCCTTTAAAATTTAACCATTTCGATCGAATGTCATTCCAAGATAACTGAAATCGGTCTCAACATCTAAGGCCTTACCATCATCATTAAATACATGATCAGTTTGATGATTTGATTTATCAAAAACAACTATCTTAGCTTTTGCAGGATTAACAGATAAATTCCAAGTCTTACAGTATAAAAACATAGCATTAAGAGCTGCCTGTAACTCATCCGCTGACTCCGCCAAAAGTACAGTATCGTCGGCATATAACAGCAAATACAATCGCATATAAACTTCAACTTCATGAGTATCAAGTGTCTGATGCACCAAATTGGTAACGTTCTAAACCATTAAAGGAGCGTGATAAAAAGTCATTAAGATCATTCAGAAACAGAGAAAATAATATTGGTGATAAATTCTCTCCCTGACACACTCCGACACAACTTTTGAAAAATTCTGAATTACAACCATTTACCTTAATACATGATTTAGCTTGAGCATACATGTTTCTAATAAGTACAAAAACTTCCCATCTACTGAACTCCTTAAAATTTATGCCACAATGCTGCCCTATCAACAGAATCAAATGCCTTTTTATAATCAGTGAAGGCACAAAATAATTTCTTTTTCTTAAACAGAAATAAATCAATAAGACATTTCAGGTTAAATAAATGATCATTAGTACCATATGTCTTTCTGAAACCTGCCTGCTCTTCACCCAAAATACCATAAGATTCCAAAAAAACATTTAAACGTGTGTTTAGGATAGCTGTAAACAACTTACCCATACAACTTAAAATTGTGATACCCCGATAATTATCTGGGTTCTCCCTACTCCTTTTTTTCTTAAAGATTGGAACAATAAAACCTTTTGTCCAGGCTACTGGAACATGACCAGTATCAAGTACAATGTTAAACATCCGAACGTAAATCAGCATAAAACAGACTCTGAAGCTTTGATAAACTCATTACGTATAGCATCATCGGCACATGCTTTATGATTCTTAAGGCCCTTAATGGCCTGCTTGATTTCAAGCTCAGAAATTTCTCTGTTTAAACTCTGCATTGCACCGAGAGACCTGTTCAATAGAAATATCAGGATATTCAGATCTTGCTCTTGGTTAAGACCTTTAAAATGCTCATAAAAAGCATCAACAGAAATATCGTTCAAAACTTTCATAGAGTCACAACTTCTATTAATAATAGACCAATATGCTTTGTTTTTTTTAATAACATTATTTTGATAAGATTTAAACTGCTTGTTAATAGCTCTTTTGTAAGCTCTAATGGCATTCACCATATTCAATCTACTTTCAGCTGATTTCTGACGCCTATTGTAATTCTTTGAACGATGATATTCCTTTCTAAGCATCTTACACTCATAGTTATACCAAGGTTTTCTTGCAACGTTATCAGCGTTGTTGCGATCAACAACGTCAATAATGTTGCCAGAAATCTCAGTGGCATTGTACAAAATCTTATTACATCTTTCAACTAAAGTATCAACACTAATATTACCATCATTATTTTTCATAAAGACATCCATAGAAGTACACACTTCCCTTACCTCAGGGCCGGGCCGGGTAGCGCAATCGGTAGGGCACCTGACTCGTAAGTCAGAGGTCCTGGGTTCGAATCCCGGTCTGGCCACATACTTTCGTTTCTTCTTCCGCTGATTCAAGAGGGGCAGTTGTCAGTTACTGGCGAAAGTATGTACACTTAGTACTGGTTAACCGCTTAGGAGGTCTAAGTCTGCCCAGGAATAGTGTGGTTAGGTTAACTGACCGTCCCGACATGACCTTAGTTGTTTACCGTGGACGTTAAGCATCAAATCAACCAACCAACCAACCCTTACCTCAGCCATATCAATGCTTTCAGCAAATGCAGTATGACTATCATTTTTACAAATAATTTTCGTGCGTACCCCCTCAGTAGCATTACTTTTGGTAATCTCATTACGGTCCATACTATCTTCACTCAAAACCATCAACATGTAAAACTAAAGGACAATGAACATCACTTAATATACTATCAAATCTAACACTTGAAAGTCAATAATTGACCGTATTAGGTTGGGTGATGCAAAAATATAATCCACGACACTCGCATCTTTACATGTAAAAAGGCCTACATTTTTGTCCATTCCATAACGCCCATTCAAAATATGAACGCCAAAATATTTGCATAACTCAATCAATCTACGCCCTTAATTATTTATCTTTTTGTCACAGCTAACCCTATCAGGTATAGACAAAGTATTTTGACTATAACTGAAGTCTAATATGTCAGTATCAATATTAAGATTGTGAAAAATATCCTCATCAACTGAAAGTGTGTCTTCAAGATCCGAAGTACGGGCATTGAAGTCACAAAGCAGGCAAATATCAGCATTTTCATGTTCTGTTATGAAAGCCATTAAATCATTCTCAAGTGTAACAAAACAGTCAAGAGAACAGTGATGTGAACCCTCAGGTGAAATATAAATTCCACCACAAATAATGTCTTTTTTAACTAAAGGTCTTTTAGTTTTGAACCATACTGTATCAGATGATCCCCCTTCTAAAATATCAACATGTTTGCAAAGCTCAGATCGAATAAGCACTGCAATACCCCCACTTCTCACCCCCTTCTTACTACTTCTAGTCAATGTAAGAATAACAATTAACCCGAAATGAATCAATACTGATCTAATTTTGTTTCAACTAAACAGATAACATCAAACATATTTACAGAGTCAAAGAATTCAGGGAATTTTGATTTGCTAAGCCCTCCACTCCACAAATGTTCAGTGTCGCAAATTTTAATATTTTGCTGCCGTCATTGTCCATAAAGTCTGATAAATTGACAACAATAGGTTGCTCAAGATCGTCAGAAATATCTCCAGAATTTGACTGATCTGAAGAATCAGTAAAACTAGACTGAACCAAAGAACCAGCAAAACTTGAGTTATTTACTCTATTTCTGCCTGCTAAATTCTTGTAACGTTCCTCATGGTTTTCGCGTAACAGTAGTAAATCTTCAAGACTTGTCTGAGAAACAACATTTTCAGATAATGACGGACTTGTAGGATTTATTGAAAAAGAATCTGAATTAACTTGATTAGAGTTCTGATAATAAGAGTTAATGTGACGATCACTAGTATCGTCCGAATAATTAGTGACTATCAGGTTCTTGAAACGTTGCTCATGGTCTTCATATAAAGAAGAGTCCTCAGAAACTGTTCGGTAAACAGTGTCTTTAAATACTGATTGATTTGTAGTATTAGTTAAAACTGAATTAGAATTAACTTGAATAGAGTTTTGAAAGTTTATTGATTGATTTGTAGTATTTATTAACACTGTCGGGAAACAAGTTCCGTGATAGAATCATTTGTGTATATGTCATAGGCTGTGCGCAATTTTTCGAAAGTCATTATTGCGGAAAACAGGTATTTTCATTGCTTTCTTTTATATCTCAAAATGATGTATTTTCACGCTGTCCCCATCATATGCGGCATAAAATTGGCTTTTTATCGGTAGCTCCATTTTCTCAAAGACTTTTGTTGTTTCTGAGAACATCGATCACACTGTGCCGAAAAAGTCCGAGGTAGGTATCACGGACGTCAACGAATTGGAAGAAAAAGTCAGTTTTTCTTCTGATTCACGATAAATCAGCACCGATCTCGGTCATACCTAGTAACCCTATCAAATACTACATACAATCACCCTTTTTCATCTTCGAAAACTCTGTATTAAGTTCAGAATTCGTGAATGATGGGTATCACGGACGGATCTTCGTTAGACAAATTGAGGTAGCCTTCACGGACGGTATAATACACAAGTGTCGAGAGCTTCACCATTAGCATAGTTCATTTTCTGCATAAAACTTAAACTTTATTTTACTTCAAAAATGTGATTGAAATTTTACCACTGATCACTTATCACTGATTCAAATCGGGAGCTGTTCGCACTTGCATTTTAAGAACTAGAACATTGTTATAACTGCTACTATTTTGAAACTGTGTAATGTCTTAAAGTTTTGATAATCCATAACCCTTTTAATAAATTTAGACCAAATAGTTCATTAATATGGACCCCAAATCTTGTTTAATCTGGAAGTCCCGGTAGCTACCGAGTGACAAGTCCGGGGTGGGGGTGGGGGGGTTGCTAGTACATTCTTTGGGTCGTGGGTGGGTGGGGGGTGAGGATTTTTTATATCTACTTATGGTGATGTGGATCGAAAACCAATAACCCAAGGAGCAGGGGGAGGGGTCATCAGAATTCTTCCATTAGTCTTCATTTAAAAAAAATTCTCGGCTTCTAAGGGGTGGGGCCTGCGACCCCAGACCCCTCATTTCTCCTACATTTTCCGATGTATACATTCTTTCAAACTTAAGTCTCATAAACATTTACAAAGGAAAACTCATTGCCATCTTATATCCAGATAAAATATTTTCATTGATTTGCTAGTAGCACAGTATAAAACTGTCAACAAAATCATACCGATTAATATATGCCTGCATTTTTGACATCAGGTCATCAGCAAAATATACTCTGGCTTCTTGGGGCTATTCCCCCAGACCCCCTCCCCCTTAACATTATTAACACCATCGAGGAGCATTCAGCATCAAATTTCTGGGTCAGCATTTTCAGAAAAAGTCCATCAAACTATTAGATATTTTAATAAGCTGTAAAAATGGAACATGTTCATTGTGTTTCATAAGTTTGATTGAGGTCAGTCTGACACACAATAGATAACATGGCCACCACAATCATATCTGTGAAGAGGGGTGGGGGGTAGGGGGGTAGGGATGGAGGCGGTGGTAGGTCATAAAAATTTTGTCACCTGTCGGGGGGTGGGCGCTCGAAAAAAAAGATAATAATGACAGAGGGTCGTTATTCTTTGGGGATACAATTTTTCGCGAGGGGTCATTTAACTTCGGGTGGGGCAGTCATGATTATGACCGGGAAGTCACTATTTTTTCCTCAGCAATCAGCATATTTACTAAACAACTTATTTACACAGCTATTTAGATAGCAATACGAGTACCCCACATCACGATTTTATGGCACCTGCCCCGATACCACCTAAGTACTGGAGAGATCACAAAAGGGTCATGGTGAGGTAACTATCACCAGTCCTGCAACGAATTATTAAAAAGCATTTCCGCAGCATTCATGTAACAAAAGTAACAACATAAAAAGGCAAGGCTTTATATTGTGCAATTTCTTTAGGTTCCAAATGGCTCAAGAGATTAAGAACCATGAGAGTCTCCGTACAAAACGTTGGAGAGAATGCGGGATTTATGAACCCCACTAACTGATGACAATCTACGACGTGATATACTAACATAGCTGTTTAACTGAAAGAGACTAGTTTGTGAAGTCACCTTCTACTTACAGTCCAGACACTGCAAATTACCATTATTATACCGTCCGTGAAGGCTACCTCAATTTGTCTAACGACGATCCGTCCGTGATACCCATCATTCACGAATTCTGAACTTCATACAGAGTTTTCGAAGATGAAAAAGGGTGATTGTATATAGTATTTGATAGGGTTACTAGGTATGACCGAGATCGGTGCTGATTTATCGTGAATCAGAAGAAAAACTGACTTTTTCTTCCAATTCGTTGACGTCCGTGATACCTACCTCGGACTTTTTCGGCACAGTGTGATCGATGTTCTCAGAAACAACAAAAGTCTTTGAGAAAATGGAGCTACCGATAAAAAGCCAATTTTATGCCGCATATGATGGGGACAGCGTGAAAATACATCATTTTTTTAGATATAAAAGAAAGCAATGAAAATACCTCTTTTCCGCAATAATGTGACTTTCGAAAAATGGCGCACAGCCTATGACGTATACACAAATGATTCTATCACGGAACTTGTTTCCCGACAGTGATTAAGACGGAATTTGAATTAACTTTGATAACATTCTGAGAATTGGAGTTTATACAGCAATTATGTATATCATCAGAAGCTGACTGATATGAATGATTTAAGTCTTGGTATTTATTAACAACAGCGTTAACGGGAGAACAAACAGTTTGAGCCGAGCTGGAACAAGCATCCCCTCCTGGCCCATCCTAAAAATCAATGAACTGTAGCCCCAATTCCTCGAAGTTGACTCCATCTAACCCAAGTCTAAACAGGTCAACAGGCGATTCAACAATGATGCTAGATCCATTGCGAAGGTTACAACGGATAATCCCTTCTCTTGTGAAAGCAGATTTGACATTTGTTTGATCCTTAACGACTCTCAGTAGCTTGGCTCTTAAGGGTGTCAGGTCCTCGTGCATATACACGTTTTATACTCCTCACTTTCTTTCAGTTTTTTCTTGTTCATCAATAACTCAGTTTTAGTGTCTCTTGATACAAATCTGCATATGATTTGGCGTGGTTTAACTCCCTTTGGCCCTGACCTATGAGCAACATTAATGTCCCCGTTTAGGATTTCAACACCCATCCCTTGGCCAACTTTCATAATTGTCTCCTTCAGATTTTCCCCCTCTTCTTCAGGTAAACCATTGATGCGCATGTTTTCTCGTCTTCCATACTGCTGTAACTAATCAGGATCATAAGAGCTTTTCCTGATGGCAGCCTGCATCCTCTGTGTCCCATTGTTTACAGGCTCCATTATACGGGTGACAAGAGCAGACAAAATAGGTGAGAGTAACTTCGCCAGCACTAGAGCAGTTCTTTCATGCTCAGTTTTGGACTTCTTGGACTCAAGATCATCAAGTAGATCTCGCACAATGTCATCCCTAGCTGCGCCATGTGCGCCCGTGTCAGTTTGAGATATATTTACAGCCGCATTGGCTCGGGTATTTTTCTTCTGACTCATGCTAATGTTAATAGTAATGTTAGTAAACAGAAATATATGTAAGGTTAGTTTTGATGGCACCCTTAAGTATGAAAATTTTTGGATTTTTCTTCTTGGTAATCAATATGGATCTTCTCATTTCTTCAACCGGATGGTCACCGGACTGCAGATATAGTCAAAAAAGGGAACAATGGAGTTGATGTTGTTTTAAGCATTTAATACATTCTGTTTTGTTTTGGTCACATAATATATACACCTCCAAAAAAGTTTAGCCTTAGCATATTTCAACTCTGTAGGTCCTTTATTACAAATTCTGCAGAAAATTTGCAAACAAATAAACGATGATTTAATTTATGGATTTGGAAAGATGGAATACTTAAGCATATGCCTTTTAACATTTATCCCAGTTTATCAGGTTTAAGAATTTTTGCGGGCTAATTTTTTTCGTGTAAAATGCTATTTTTATTTTCTTATTTTCTGCATATAAAATGTCAGGTCTGAGTTAATGAGAAGATACACTAGGCATTTTTATGTTAAATTCAAAACAACACTTAATCAGCCTGAAATCAGAGCTTGTAGTGAAAATATTAAACTGCTTTCCTCTGATAATAGCCTATATTATACCTTTGATAATTGTTTAATTTATTTTTCTGTTATTATCATTAATATTATTATTATTATTAACTATAATATTTTAATTACTTATGATAAAATGTTAAGATTATTTACCAAATTATCAATAATTATATGTAAAGTAAAAAGATAGGCAATGATCAGGAATTAAAATACAATCAAATCCCACATCCCACCCTCAAAACCATCAGGGATTGAAGCACACACACACGGAAAAATTGACACAAGTTCATGAAAGACTCGCACGGTAAACCGAATGAGCAGCTCTTTCCCAAACAGGTGGTCATTCAGCTACCCTAATCAAAAACAGCATCAACATCTATTTTTGTCTATTTTATTTTTAATTTACAACACAAAACAAAACAAAAGGCAGACTGGGTAGCCAACAGGTGACCAAACCGCCAAAGAACATAGACATGTCATTTAGTGGACATAGCACAATGTAACATCAAGGAACCACAACAGAAGTACCGCCTTAGAACGGTCAGCAGAAGATTACCTGGGGGTGGGACGGGTGGGGGTAAACATTTCTAACTGGATCCAAACCTCGAAACATTTACTTAGCTGTTTGGTCCGCATGATGGTTTCCTAACCCATCAATCATCATCCGAAACAAACAAATCACGTGTAAGCCCTATGATGATTCAGAGATGAGGGCTCAATGGAAATAACGTATTGCAAAACCAGGAGACCCCTGGGAAGTCAAGCAACACCACTGAAATACCGAAGCAAAAGAAAACCATCAGTTAGACCCCGAATAACCAAGCAACAGTGAAGGCAAACTGTTGCTTACCGAGGTTTGTCAATGGAACAGTGTGTATTAATGATAAATGATCAGTTCACCAATGATAACCAACAAAACAAACAAAATAATTATGATCTTACTCTCCGGATGACAAGAGGCCTTATAAGGTTCCAAAAGAGCTAGTACACCTGTGTATTCTCCGCCCAAATCAATCATTTTGTTGAAAATATACAGATATGATAAACAGATGGTATATAATTTTTAAAATAAGAAATGGCAAAGTATATGCCATAATAAACATAAGATCAGTTGGCAGTCTTTTTCAATATTTTGTTATCATTTGTTTCTTTTGTATTTCATTTTCATTTCGCAATATAGAAAATGTGTTTCTCTTAGGGTTAGTTCACTGTTGGCAGTAATTCTACATTTATTAGTAATTCTTCTTCAGAACAGATAAGCTTTCATTTTCATGCAAAACAAATACATGTGGGAGCTCAATAATGATTCTTAATGTATCTGTGTAAAGTACATGTTATTCTTGAAACAATACTTTAAATAGTTTGTTTATACAGGTAATTATCTGACGTGTGCTAAAGATTATCTAGGTGTGAAAACAGAACAGTCAAACATCACTGGGGATCTGTCAATCAAAATGGATACAGCAGCCAATCAGATTAATTGTTGCTACTGTATTTGTTGTGTACTAGTATGATGAAGTATACTATGACGAACTCTTATACATTTAATTATTTAATACTGTTCAAATTAATCATTATTGCTGTAAAAATGCAAAATGCACGACCAAGAGGCTGGAATATATTACCATATTTACTAAATAAATATGGTAACATACAAAACTAATTTAGTAGGAAACTGTTAACAGCTTTTAGTCTGATATTTTATTTATAAATTTCTGAACCCATCAATATTAAACCATCTATCCGGCCATCCAAAGGTCAATGTTACACACTCTAAAGTTTCGTACATGAAAGTGGCATTAAAGTTCTATGTGCTGCTAGTATAATTCCTTATTATTTCAGAAATCGAAAAACCAAACCTTTTGACTAGCTCTGCTGTGGAGTTTGATAAAGATTCTCTGTCTGTTCATCTGTCTGTCGAGCGATTAAGCGATGACACAGGCCGGGAGTATACATAAGCTCCTGCTCACTTGCTCAAAAATAATTTCTATATATTCACATTTGTATATATACCTAACACTATTTACTCTGCATGATGACGGCTATATAGAGGATCTTACATAAGTGCTCATGTATTATTGAATTTATTAAACGAGTTGGGGAAAAAGATAGATGCGAGGTTATGCTAAGCATCTAATCGGTCGTCCCCAACGAGTTTAATAAATTCAGTTATACAGGAGCGCGAAAGCGAGATTCTATTTATCATTTGAGAAATAAATTTCATTTTTCTGATGTTCATGGAAGTATGAACACCATGGGTCATGTGCGAAGTAAGTGACGCCCTCAGGGCGTTCACGTTAACTTTGCACATGACCCATTGTGTTCATACTTTCGTGAACTTCGGAAAAATGAAATTTGTCTTTTATAATTGCATTTGATTTTAAAATTATTTTGAGCATCATTTTCGATTTTTAAGAGCAACAATTGTAAATCATACGACCAAAAGCTGTCACTAACCAACAGGTAAGCCGCTAACGTTAAACGGCCGTCACCATGACGTGACGTCAAATAGAACTTACAACGGCCAACGGTGTCGTTTGTTTACATGTGACGCTGCGTACCAACGACGTTGCGTGACCTACTGTTGTTCATGTAAGTATGAACGCTGTTTCTCCAAAATAGGTTCATGTAAGGAAATTCAAAGGGAATGTAAATATATAAAAGTAAAATCACATTTTATCAGCAAATTTTGCACTTAAACGTCACAATTACGCCATTAGAAAACAGGACATTTTTTGTGGACATTAACGCATAACGTTACGACGTAATTTGCATATATAAGCCACTGGTTGTTTATTGTTTTTAATGCATGGCTTTATTACACTCTCAGATGCGGTGTCATATGATAAATAGTATTACAGAATTTTAACAGAACTGTTAAAATTTTGTATGTTATTATGTGACAAATATGCTACCCAAGGTATTCAGATATATTTGAAGACATTATATGCCACTTATTCCCTCCAAGTACAGGAAATTATCAAATAGTTAATGTAAAACTTGCATTTCTAATGCTAAGTATAATATACATTGTCATCAACTTAGTTTATAATTACGGTTTATAGGCCTAGTGTAATACATACGGAATATGACCAAACAGCTTTATCTTAAGTGAAGATTTTGAGTTTGGGAAGAAGGCTTATTGATAATAGAAAAAAAAACGAAAAAAAAAAACAAATGTGGTAGTTTATATATTTTTCATTATTCACTTTGTCTCTCCAACAAACGGCAAATTATTTTATGATCAAATTACATCCATTAGTCAAACTTTTAATTTCATTTATATCTAAATTCAAATGTAAAATGTTGATGATATTTCTAGAAAATTAAACTCCTTTCAATTTTTGCATAAACACTATTTCATATTTGAAAAAAATAATAAAATAAATGAAAAAAATGATACAAATCAAATAAAACAGCCACTGTCCTATTATGATTGTTACCTTTTTTATATTACGTCTTAGTAATATTGCTTTCTATTTCTTTATCAGCTGTGTTCACAATAAAATCAGCTTCATTTTTTCCATTACATGTAAAAGGAAATTGCAAATTTTCAAACCATATAAAGTAAGTTCACACTATTCAACAATCAACAAAATGCCTATTAACACCTTTTCTTACTATGTCTATATTGGCTTCATTCCAAACCATTTCTTTATTGGCTGCGTTTTTCGGTTGGGGGTAAAAAGGGTGACCGAACCGAGGGTCGGTCTAAAACGCAACTTGCTAATCAGCAAAACGAGTCTAAAACGCTGAAATGCTGATATGCTGATAAAAGTAAACCCCTTTGGATTGTTTTCTTGTCATCTTTTGCAACTATATAATAGTAATTTAACAAAATTTATGATCTTTATCTTTTACACCTTGTTGAAAGTTTCTGTACGCTTTAATAGTTTCTCACTCTTTTACTCTTGAGTTCAACTGACCACTTAGTTATGCCATTATAACTAAATAATGTTTGAAAACGAAGCTGAGTAATAGAATGAGGAGGAAGAGCCGAATACGACCGGAGGATGACGCAAAAAATGACGCTCCAGAATAAATGAAGATTTTTACAAAAATTTGTTGTACCAGAGATTGTTGCGGGGTGTATTTGTGCCTGAGAGAAGTTTATATCTTAAGGCTGTGATTTATGAACTTGAGTTGCTTCTATTGTCAATATTTGGAAGGAAAATTGTGTTTGATTTGGGTGACCCACTTTCATGAATCTAAGATGGCGGATCGGACAAAGAATATTTAACGTGTTGAGAGGGTGCCTATGAGAAAATAGAAAATACATAGTAAATATGGTGTCATTGTGATACATCATGATACTGACTGAACAATAAGTTATTGGATGATGACTTTATCAAATTATAGATGAGATTGCTCCTAGTTTGTTGCAGATGTTGATCGATATCAATAGATAGTTTTTGAGATTGTCAAGTTTCGTGAACAGTGATGTGATGAGCTTATGTTGTGTTCCTGGTCCTGCCTCATAATCTAATAACTTCAAATTCGTAGTCTGAAAATAAAAATAAAAAATAAATATATAAAATTTAATACTTACATATAATAATACAGACGTATACAGTCAAGTACTATTATGAACATTGCAAAAATTGACAAATATCTTAGAGAAAGTATTGATTTGACTGTTAACCTGCTAAAGAGGAAACGGACCCCAATAATACTCACAGATATTAAAGGCAGGTATCTCCAAAGGGAAGTTAGTAACCAGATTGAACAGGGAAATGTATGGTTGTATAAATCAGGCAGAACAGCAAATGAAGGTATCAGCTGGGCTAAATCACAGCCAGATGAGTTTCAGAAAAGCTATGGTGACTTTGAGCTATACATTTTCTATGGAACATGCGATTTAGGTTCCAAAAACAAACAATGTATAAGTCTCCAAAGTAATCCCTCTGCTGTAGCTGCCAGGGTGATAAGCACATTCCGAAGGTTTTCATTATTTGCTGAGGCTAAAGCTGTTTCAGTTACTTTCTTAGAAGTGCCAGCTTTCTGTCTTCAAGAATGGAACCGTAAACATGGCCACAAGGCACCAGAATCCTTTTCAGATGATGATAGTGTATTACACTCTGTTATCCAAGTGATTAATGAGCATATAAGGGAGATCAATAAGGAAAATGGAAAAGCATCACCCAGTTTCAATAGTGCTTTATTAAAGATCAGGAAAAATAATAGTAAAGTAAAGAGGTAACCGTGGACCTTTGCTCAGTTTATAGACGGGATTCATACAATCCCAAACTTTCCAAATACTGGTTGAGAAAGATAAGTGAGAATATTCGTAGACAGTGCTACTGATTGCTGATCCTTATACTCATTGAACGTGTGTGAAGATATCTTTGCCATGTTCAGATCCATGTAAATATCTGTAATATCTGTGTCATCCTTTTTTAAAAGTACTAAAACATATTCTGATCAAGAACAGCAACCAATAAGTCGGTAGTAGTGAGTATGCCTTGGATGAATGTACTTCCTTTGTGTTGAAACAACACTAAAACAACAATGAATAGGTCAACATACGTGTAAAGTACAAGAGTTGTTACAGTGATTGATTGATTGATTTATTTATTGCTTAACGTCCACGGTAAACAACTATGGTCATGTCGGGACGGTCAGTCAACCTAGCCACACTATTCCTGGACAGGCTTAGACCTCCTAGGCGGTTAACCAGTACTAAGTGCACATACTTTCGCACCGTCCCAACATGACCTTAGTTGTTTGCCGTGGACGTTAAGTATCAAATCAACCAACCAACATACTTTCGCCAGTAACTGACAACTGCCCTTCTTGTATCAGCGGAAGGAGAAACGCAAGGACCTCTGACTTATGAGTCAGGCGCCCTACCGATTGCGCTATACGGCCACAGCAGGTGTTTTCATAGCAAATACTGAGTCGATAGTCGTAGCGTGTATCGCTGATCTAACAACTAATGTTAAAAGTCTTCCCATAGTGTTGAAACAACATTAAAACAACATCTCTTCTTTTCTTGGTCGACCCAGCCATCTATTTAACCTGAAAGATCTTACCATGGTGTATCTTATACTGTAGACTTTCTTGAGTGAAGAATGTGTGTGAAGATGATCTTTGCCATGTTCATTTCAGGATGTTATATGATAATGGAGGGAAATGTGTGTGAAGTTCACTTTGCCATATTATGACCTCCCACTGATCAAAATTTGCTTCTGAAAAAAATAAGTTCATAGAAATATATAACAAATACACTAACTGAAAGTAATAGAGAGTTGTTCCTTTTCTTTTTTGGGTGACTATTTCTGTAGGCAAGATGGCTTCGGGATATGTGTCAGAAGGTTCAGCACTTAAAAAACGATCAAGGCAAGATTCCAGTGACCCCACAACAATCTGTCAAAAATTTGACGAAATAATTAATGAAAAGATCATGTGTCAAGCATGTAAATTGGACTATTGCCTAAGTTGTGCTAAGGTTAACCAAACTTTATTTGACTGTCTGAAAAATGGAGATATGGAAGATTTTTATTGGTCTTGTAGGAGCTGCAAAGCAACATTTCTATCCCTTGATAACATTACTGGTTATCTGAACGACTTTCAAAAGTAAAATGATGTAAGGCTTAATAAAATAGAGGAACGTGTATTTAAATTAGAATCGGATTCAGCTCAGTCAGTACATACAACCGTGGCGAGTATGAAAGAAGACATACAATTAAAGAGGACATAGACAAACTGGTTGATGTACGTACTCACACTATCTCTGGGAATACTGTACCTACTTCCAGTAGGGAACCATAAATTATAAACTGAGAGCAGCAGCAAAAATTGAACTCACAAAAGCTAATAAAGCAGATTACATGTTGCAGTTGGAAGATAAATGTATGGGCCCCTTTCTCTGAGTCAACATTATTTGCATCTGAATTGACACTGTTGGCCATGCATATTTAACCACGTCTGGCGTAACGGCTTTGGTGAACTCGGGCAAAGTTGCCCGAGTCCTCCCACCCCCACCCCCAAAGCCAAATCACGCCAGCAGTGTTTAAACTTAGCCACAGGGTCTACAATGTTTGCTCTTTCATCTGACCTTACACATGTATTGTATTTCAATAGACAGTCAACTCTGGATATCTCCAAACTACTGATATCTCAAAGTTAATTCTCCGGGCCCAGGAAATTTTCTTTGGGATATCGGTAGTTTGAGACAGCCAGAGTTGAACTGTATAAATAAACATTCCCTCCATCCAAGCTACTACGCCATTAATTATTACTCGGACTTGGCCGCAGGTCTCTACATTGTTTGCCGTTTCATCTGACATTACACCTGTACAGTATTTCAAAGGCAGTCAACTCTGGATATCTTCAAACTACTGATATCTCAAAGTCAATTTTCCGGGCCCAGAAAACTTTCTTTGAGATATCGGTAGTTTGAGATAGCCAGAGTTGAACTGTAAATATAAACATTCCCTCCATCCAAGCTGCTACGCCAGCAATTATTACTCGGACTTGGCCGCAGGTCTCTACATTGTTTGCCGTTTCATCTGACCATACACCTGTACTGCATTTCAATGGGCAGTCAACTCTTGATATCTCTAAACAACTGATATCTCAAAGTCAATTTTCTAGGCCCAAATAACTTTCTTTGAGATATCAGAAGTTTTAGATAGCCAGAGTTGAACTGTAAACATAAATAGGAAATGTGTCCAGACTATATTCTTTGAGATAAGAGGGACTTTGAGACATCAGTCTCGATATATATTGCGAGATGACTGTATACCGTTTGCCGCTGTAAGTTGCCTTAAGGAATGAAAAAAATACTCACACTATCTCTGGGAATACTGTACCTACTTCCAGTAGGGAACCATAAATTATAAACTGAGAGCAGCAGCAAAAATTGAACTCACAAAAGCTAATAAAGCAGGTTACATGTTGCAGTTGGAAGATAAATGTATGGGCCCCTTTCTCTGAGTCAACATTATTTGCATCTGAATTGACACTGTTGGCCATGCATATTCAACCACGTCTGGCGTAACGGCTTTGGCGAACTCGGGCAAAGTTGCCCAAGTCCTCCCACCCCCCACCCCAAGTCAAATTACGCCAGCAGTGTTTAAACTTAGCCACAGGGTCTACAATGTTTGCCCTTTCATGTGACCTTACACATGTGTTGTATTTCAATAGACATTTAACTCTGGATATCTCCAAACTACTATTATCTCAAAGTTAATTCTCCGGGCCCCATAAAATTTTCTTTGGGATATCGGTTGTTTGAGACAGCCAGAGTTGAACTGTAAATATAAACATTCCCTCCATCCAAGCTACTACGCCAGCAATTATTACTCGGACTTGGCCGCAGGTCTCCACATTGTTTACCGTTTCATCTGACCTTACACCTGTATTGTATTTCAATGGGCAGTCAACTCTGGATATCTTAAAATGTCTCTACATTGTTTGCCGTTGCATCTGACCTTACACCTGTACTGTATTTCTTTGACTTTATAGATTTACCTAGTATATTTCAGGATAAATCTGTTACATCTTCCATACCTGATTATTTCCAAAATTCTGAACCACCTATTATTTGTTATAAGTATAACAAACCGATTAGAAGTATCATATTTAATTTCAATAAACTTGTGTCTGATCTTGACATCGATGCTAATACTCCTGATTCATGAGATTGTAAAGATTCCAAATTTATTTACCCATCAGCAGGGCATGTTGTGACTGGAAATTTGAAGATCATCCCGGATTCTAGAATTCGTAACATTGTTTCTAAGGGTCCTAAGTATAGATTCCCTTCCGATATCGATTTCAACAAATGTAGGGAAGAAATTGCATCTGCATTAAATGATTTTGGTAATCGTTGGTGTAAACGAGAGGGTGTTGAAAGTAACGCTTTAAAGAAATGGAAACTAAGTATCTTTAATATTGTGGATAAACGTATAAAGTTTTATTCACACAATACTAATCTTTTACCTCCTAAGCCTAAATCTTCCTTTAGATATTTGAAGCAGGGTATCCAGGATTTTCATAGGAAGTATGTTTTGGTTCCTGCTGACAAGGCCGCAAACAACATTGTTGTTGTTTGTCGGATGCACTATATTAACACTTTGAAGCAGGAACTTAACGGCACCACGGCTTACGAAGAGACTTTTACAGATGAGAAGACTGTCGTTAATAGCCACTCAAATAATTTGCCTTTAAAGTTTGCTGTTAACGTTAAGGAACGCCAAGACAAACTTCCTACGATGTATTGGTTACCTAAGCTTCATAAAAAACCGTATAAAGCTAGATTCATTGCCAACTCTAGCTCTTGTACTACTACAGAATTATCTAAATTATTAACTTCTTGCCTCACTGCTGTGAAATCTCGTGTCATTTGGTACTATGAGACAGTGTATGAGAGGTCAGGGAAAAATATGTTTTGGTCTATAAAAAATTCTGGCGAGGTACTTAGTAAACTGAAGTCAAGAGGGTTCCGTGCGACTAGTTTGTCCACTTATGATTTTTCTACTCTTTATACCACATTACCCCATAATTTAATAAAGGAAAAACTTGTTGATTTGATTGAGAGGGCCTTCAAAAAGTTCTCCAAAAATGAAGATACCCTTTATATTGCCTGTAACGATAAGAAAGCGTTTTTCACTTCTACTGACCGTAAAATATATAGAGGATATAGTCTTTGGTCATGTCAGAATGTATGTGACGCCTTATCATATCTCTTAGATAATATTTACATCAGATTTGGTAATAAGTTATACAGACAAATTGTTGGTATTCCGATGGGTACAAATTGTGCTCCTCTTGTGGCCGATTTGTTTTTATTTTGTTATGAAAGAGATTTCATGACTTCTCTTTCTGTTGATAATCAAGCTGATATCATTGAGGCATTAAACTCAACCTCTAGATATTTAGACGATCTTCTGAATATTGATAATCCTTATTTTGAAAGCATGGTTAACCAAATTTACCCACCTGAACTTAAATTGAATAAAGCTAATACTTCAGATACCGAGGCCCCCTTTTTGGATTTACATCTATCTATTTCTAACGGTTTTGTATCTTCTAAAATTTATGATAAACGTGATGACTGACTTTGATATAGTTAATTTTCCATTTTTGGATGGTGACGTTCCACGTCGTCCCTCTTATGCAGTGTATATTTCTCAACTTATAAGATTTGCTATAGTGTGTAGTCATGTAGATGACTTTAATGCTCGTAATAAATGTTTAACTGCTAAACTTCTTCAACAGGGCTATCGGTATCATAAGCTTAGAAAGGCTTTTTCTAAATTCTATCGCAGACACCATGAATTGGTTTCGAAATTTGATGTCGGATTAAAATTTCTTTTACACCAAGGCCTATCGGAACCAGAATTTTATGGTGACTTAGTATACAAATTCAAAAAGATTCAGGGTAGGACTGATTTTTCTGATCAATTCCGAAAAATAATACGTCACAAACGTATTGGCTATAATTTAAATGTTAAGCGACAGTCTGCATGCTTAGTGATTAACCCAATCACGGTTGATAGCTTTGCTGCACTCTTTAATTGCACACCGGAGGATCGGTCGTCAGACTCTATGATGGCCCCGACCTAAAGCTATATATTTTAGTTGGTTGGGACCGGAGCCTTTTTGTCTGTTGCTTGGTCCACCGGGGCTCAACTGGTGACCTTCTTTTGCTTCAGATTTCCAGTGGGGTTGTTTGGCAGGACAGGGATCTCCACCTGTCAGACGGCCCGTTGTATCTGTTGAGTCCTCGTTTTTGATTCTTTATGGTGTTGAAATTTGATTTATGTGTTTACCGTGATGATTCATTGACGAGTTAGAGGGTTATCATGCGAACCGAACAACCAACTAAAAGTTTTGTACCACTTCAGAAACTGAGGGTGAGGTTGGGCCTGTAAAATCGATTTAAGCCCTCCAGTAATTCATTACTGACCGTTCCAAGGCGGTAGTTCTGTTGTGGTTCTTTGTTGCCTGTTTTTGGTGTCAGAGTTTCTGTGATGTTTTACCTTATGTATGTTATTATTATTTTTGGTTCGGTTTGGGTTGCTGAGTGGCCACCTTTTGGGAACAAGCTGCTCACTCGGTTGGCCATATGTTCTCTGTATCTTGATTATTTGTAATCTTAGTTGTTTCCAACTATGGTTTGAGGGCTGGATTTGGATTTTGATTGTTTCAGTTCCTGGTCTTTGCATACTTTTTACTTTCAACTCTGGATAACTCCAAACAACTGATATTTCAAAGTCAATTTTCTGGGCCCAGAAAACTTTCTTTGAGATATCGGTAGTTTGAGATAGCCAGAGTTGAACTGTAAATATAAACATTCCCTCCATCCAAGCTACTACGCCAGCAATTATTACTCGGACTTGGCCGCAGGTCTCTACATTGTTTGCCGTTTCATCTGACCTTACACCTGTACTATATTTCAATGGGCAGTCAACTCTGGATATCTCCAAATAACTGACATCTCAGTCAATATTCTGGGTCCAGTAAACTTTCTTTGAGATATCTGTAGTTTGAGATAGCCAGAGTTGAACTGTAAACATAAATTGGAAATGTCTTTAGTTTATGATAGCCAGAGTTGAACTGTAAACATAAATTGGAAATGATAAGAGGGACTTTGAGACATCTGTGCTCGATATATATCGCGAGATGACTGTATACTGTTTGCCGCTGTCAGTTGCCTTAAGGAATGAATAAAATACTCACACTATCTCTGGGAATACTGTACCTACTTCCATTAGGGAACCATAAATTATAAACTGAAAGCAGCATCAAAAATTGAACTCACAAAAGCTAATAAAGCAGGTTACATGTTGCAGTTGGAAGATAAATGTATGGGCCCCTTTCTCTGAGTCAACATTATTTGCATCTGAATTGACACTGTTGGCCATGCATATCTAACCACGTCCGGCGTAACGGATTTGGTGAACTCGGGCAAGTGAGTGAGTGAACTCGGGTTTAACGTCCCACCAACAACGAGGTCATATGGAGACGGGACCTCGGTTTAAAGTCTCATCCGAAATACCGGAGAAGCGGGATCGAACTTGCGACCCCTGGGTTGGTAGTCCGGAGTGTTATCCACTACGCTACAGCCGCTCCTGAACTCGGGCAAAGTTGCCCGAGTACTCCCACCCCCCACCCCAAAAGCCAAATTACGCCAGCAGTGTTTAAACTTAGCCACAGGGTCCACAATGTTTGCCCTTTCATCTGACCTTACACATGTGTTGTATTTCAATAGACATTTAACTCTGGATATCTCCAAACTACTGATATCTCAAAGATAATTCTCCATGCCCAGAAAACTTTCTTTGAGATATCGGTAGTTTGAGATAGCCAGAGTTGAACTGTAAATATAAACATTCCCTCCATCAAAACTACAACACCAGCAATTATTACTCGGACTCTACATTGTTTGCCGTTTCATCTGACCTTACACCTGTACTGCATTTCAATGGGCAGTCAACTCTTGATATCTCCAAACAACTGATATCTCAAAGTCAATTTTCTGGGCCCAGATAACTTTCTTTGAGATATCAGTAGTTTGAGATAGCCAGAGTTGAACTATAAACATAAATAGGAAATGTGTCCAGACTATATTCTTTGAGATAAGAGGGACTTTGTGACATCAGTGCTCGATATATTGCGAGATGACTGTATACCGTTTGCCGCTGTAAGTTGCCTTAAGGAATGGAAAAAATTCTCACACTATCTCTGGGAATACTGTACCTACTTCCAGTAGGGAACCATAAACTATAAACTGAGAGCAGCAGCAAAATTGAACTCACAAAAGCTAATAAAGCAGGTTACCTGTTGCAGTTGGAAGATAAATGTATGGGCCCCTTTCTCTGAGTCCACATTATTTGCATCTGAATTGACACTGTTGGCCATGCATATTTAACAACGTCTGGCGTAACGGCTTTGGTAAACTCGGGCAAAGTTGCCCGAGTCCTCCAAACCCCCACCCCAAAGCCCAATCACGCCAGCAGTGTTTAAAATTAGCCACAGGGTCTTCAAAGTTTGCCCTTTCATCTGACCTTACACATGTCTTGTATTTCAATAGACAGTCAACTCTGTATATCTCCAAACTACTGATATCTCAAAGTTAATTCTCCGGGCCCAGAAAACTTTCTTTGGGATATCGGTTGTTTGAAATAGCCAGATTTGAAGTGTAAATATAAACATTCCCTCCATCCAAGCTACTACGCCAGCAATTATTACTCTGACTTGGCCGCAGGTCTCTACATTGTTTGCGTTTCATCTGACCATACACCTGTAATGTATTTCAATGGGCAGTCAACTCTGGATATCTCCAAACTACTGATATCTCAAAGTTAATTCACCGGGCCCAGAAAAATTTCTTTGAGATATCAGTATGTTGAGATAGCCAGAGTTGAACTGTAAATATTAACATTCCCTCCATGCAAACTACTAGCCAGCAATTATTACACGGACTTCGCCGCAGGTCTCTACATTGTTTCCCGTTGCATCTGACCTTACACCTGTACTGTATTTCAATGGGCAGTCAACTCTGGATATCTCCAAGCATCTGATATCTCGAAGTCAATTTTCTGGGCCCGGAAAACTTTCTTTGAGGTATCGGTAGTTTGAGATAGCCAGAGTTGAACTGTAAATATAAACATTCCCTCCATCCAAGCTACTACGCCAGCAATTATTACTCGGACTTGGCCGCAGGTCTCTACATTGTTTGCCGTTTCATCTGACCTTACACCTGTACTGTATTTCAATGGGCAGTCAACTCTGGATATCTCCAAACAACTGATATCTCAGAGTCAATTTTCTGGGCCCAGAAAACTTTCTTTGAGATATCTGTAGTTTGAGATAGCCAGAGTTAAACTGTAAATATTAACGTTCCCTCCATCAAAGCTACTACGCCATCAATTATTACTCAGACGTGGCCGCAGATCTCTACATTGTTTGCCGTTTCATCTGACCTTACACCTGTACTGTATTTCAATGGGCAGTCAACTCTGGATATCTCCAAACTACTGATATCTCAAAGTTAATTCTTCGGACCCAGAAAACTTTCTTCGGGATATCGGTAGTTTGAGATAGCCAGAGTTAAACTATAAATGCAAACATTCCCTCCATCCAAGCTACTACGCCAGCAATTATTACTCGGACTTGTCCGCAGGTGTCTACATTGCCGTTTCATCTGACCTTACACCTGTACTGTATTTCAATGGGCAGTCAACTCTGGATATCTCCAAACAACTGATATCTCAAAGTCAATTTTCTGGCCCCAGAAAAAATTCTTTGAGATATCGGTAGTTTGAGGTAGCCAGAGATGACTGTAAATATAAACATTCCCTCTATCCAAGCTACTACGCCAGCAACTATTACTCGGACTTGTCCGCAGGTCTCTACATTGTTTGCCGTTTCATCTGACCTTACACCTGGTCTGTATTTCAATGGGCAGTCAACTCTGGATATCTCCAAACAACTGACATCTCAAAGTCAATTTTCTGGGCCCAGAAAACTTTCTTTGAGATAGCGGTAGTTTGAGATAGCCAGAGTTGAACTGTTAACATAAATAGGAAATGTGTCCAGACTATATTCTTTGAGATAAGAGGGACTTTGAGACACCAGTCCTCGATATATCGCCAGATGACTGTATACTGTTTGCCGCTCTCAGTTGCCTGAAGGAACCCTTACGAAAATAACTTACACAGACTTATACGCAACTTTCCAGAACTTGCAAGAATCTGATACGTCACGTATACGTGGCATATTAATTTTGGATTTTTGGTGTACGTGAGTTGTAAGTCTGAGAAACTTGTGAGTTTCTTATACGCCACGTATAAGGGGTGCAAGTGAGAAACTCGCAACTTGTAAGAATCTTGTAAGATGGACTTGCGAGTTCTGAATCTGATACTTCACGTATATGCCACTTGCGAGTTTCTTACAAGTGCGGACTTAAACTTTTTCAGTTGTGAGTGTGAGACTGATAACTTGTAGGTCACGTATACGTGACCTTTTGAATAGTGTAATTATAGCTCCAAAAACCTTGACCTGAACTCTGAGCATGCTCAGTACTTCCTTCTTCTTTTTTGAAAATTGTGCCAAGACAATTCAAACATGGATTTTTGCCTGACACCCTTCTTAAATGTCTTATGTTTCTACAACTGGTTGTGGATGGAAACTTTTTTCAGAGAACAGTAGGCCTATCAGCATGCAGAGGTAACCAACATTTTTCTTTGATATTGTATTTAAAGTTTTTTAAAGATATAACAAGATTATTTATTGAAAGAAAATGTACCAAAATGATTTATGTCATGATATTGAGTAGTTGTAATGACAACATGGAGTTTTTGTAATGTGAACAGGATCTGCTCAAACCTACCAGGTCTACTTTATCTCCCCAAACCCACAGTATCTGTTTTCTATATTGTTCTATATTGATTTCTCTGTCACAGCCTGCAGGCATTCAAATCCCTTCTACTATGGTTGACAGAAACCATATCGTTGAAAGGTTCTGGATAAAGCCATAAGCACTCATGTCGCTAGACTCAAACAGAACATCCCCTAACCTTTCCCACACCCATTACCCCAAGAGGAAAACACTGATCTTGACTTTATAAAACATAAGAAGCTTGTCAATAAGCTTTATATCCTGACTAAAAATGTTCTTGGTTCTTTGCTGCATTTTTAGCTCACCTGAGCTGAAGGTTCAAAGGTGAGCTTACAGGATGGTAGTTGAACCGGCGTCCATCTGTGTGTGGGTCTGTCCGTTCACATTTTCAAACGATAATATCTTCGCAATCAGCGGACCAATCACAATGAAATTTTATCAGAAGCATCAATAGGGAGGGGGAAAGGCTGCATCAGGTTTTGGGCAAGATCAGATAAGAACTTTGGTTTCCATGGCAACAGATAGCTTCCATAGGGTTATAATGGCAAAAACGGTGTTGCCCCTTTTTCTCAGCTGTTTTTATCTGATTTTTTTCATACTTGCAGCTAACGATGACATGCATGAGAGCTGGGAAGAGTTCAAATTGGCCAGATCTGACTACAGACTGCAGAGTTAGCTGCCCTTGAGCGTCAGAAAAATCCCCATAGACTTATAAGGGGAAAAACGGTGTTGCCACCTTTTCTCAGCTGTTCTTGATGGGGTCCTTTTCATACTTGCAGGTATCGATCAGATACATGAGAGCTTGGATGAGTTTGGAATTTGGCATGGTCCAACCACTGGTTTCCATGGCAACAGATAGGGTTATGATGGGGAAACATTGCCGTATTTTCTCGGCTGTTCTTGATTGGATCCTATTCATGCTTGGAGGTAATGATGACATACATAAGAGCTCGGATGAGTTTGAAATTCAGCCAAGTCCGACCATTTACCACAGAGTTACCTGCCTTTGAGCGTCTAAAAAATTGATGGTGCCACTCTTTCTCGTTTGTGCTTATAATGGGCCCAGATATCAGGTGAGCGTTTACAGGACCATTGGTCCCCTGGTTGTTGCCTCTGGCATCCGTCATACAGTGGTTCGGAATCAAATTTTTAGTCATAATGGGTAAGAACAACCTGTCAGAGTGGAATGTTTTAAGAGGGCTGTAAATAGATTTTAGTGACCTTGACCTTCCATTTGTATATGGCTCCCATGTGATGTATACGTGAAAAACTCGCAAGTCGTGTATACTACGTGAAAAACTCACAAGTCACGTATACGCGAAAAACTCACAAGTGACGCATATGCCAAAAACTGACAAGTGACGTATACGTGAAAAACTCGCAAGTCGAGTATACGTGAAAAACTCGCAAGTCACGTATATGCGAAAAACTAACAAGTCACGTATACGTGAAAAACTCACAAGTCACGTATACGTGAAAAACTTACATGTGCTGTAAAAAACTCGCAAGTCACATATACGCAAAAAACTGACAAGTCACGGATACGTAAAAAACTGACAAGTTGCCAGAGAGTTGTAGGTGACTTGTAAGACACTTACTAGACTTATACGCCACGTATCAGAATCTCACAAAATCAGAATTACAACTGCCTGCTCACCCTTAGCAAAAAACAAATGGATTTTTTCCATTGATTTTCTATTGGTTCACCATGGTTTCACCAGTTTCCATTATTACACCCTTGATTAACTAGTTTAACTTTATACCTGTTCCTTAAAACCATTCCCAATAGACAATTACATTTCCATTTTGCATAGAAAATAGTATAAAATGGATGTTTTACAGGACTACACTATTTCTTATCTTGTACTTTTCCATTTTCTAGCTCTAAACTGATATTTGTATCAAGTAAAATGAGATTTTCTGAACCATTTATTTTACATTGATTTTGATTGACAGAAAAGTGGATCTTAAATAGTAATTATCAAGGTTTGGGGCAAAAGAAAGAATGTGGTTTCTATAGCAACAACTATAAATCAGTAATTTCATGTCAGCCTCTCAGTACACCAGAGGTTGTTTAAATTTTGGCGTAACTATGTAGCTAAATTTTAAAGCAGTTGTATGTTTTTGACCAACCTGTCTAAATAGCAACCCTTCAGCTTGCAGTTTTATTAATGTTTTGAGGCTCTGGAATATATTCTGGACAAGAAATTAGTGGAATCTTGCACAGTATGTGAATTAATACCAAATTACAGGATTTCAGCAAAGTAAGTTTTGTAGTTAAAATTTTGCATGCTTTACATTTTGTCTAATGTTAGATTCCATTGCCCTGTATCAATTCTGTAACATTTTTATCCCTATAATTATGTACCCAGGCTGTGGTGCCATATAATTTGTGATGAATCTTTTATTTAAATAGAAACTTTTATTTATTCATGACCAAATGATTTAATCAGTAACGACATTTGAAATCAAGCTTACAAGTGCCAAAGTTTTATAGGATAATGAAAAGTCTGAAATTAGGCATGCTAGAGTAATTACCATAATTGTCCTAAAATTGGATCATTTTGGGTTTACAATGCAGTAATGTATGTGTTCAGAAGATGCAAATACTGTAGACTGATCAGGGTCTGCACCTTTTGCTGCACCCTTTCTGTCCCAGTACTTAGAATTCTTATGGTAGGTATCCTGAAACAAAATATAACAGCTTTAATGTCCCAAAATGTGAAAATGGACCTGTTACTATTAGGTCAGTGTGTCTTTTCAGTTCCCATGCATAGTTTCAGCCTATAAATTATCATCTGATAATACTATATCCTGGAGGAATACAATATCAAAAGGAGACAACTCTGATCAGTCTGCATATAAGCACAGGATGGTCTTAGTCTTTGTTGTTTGAAAGTGGTATCAGGTTCTTTTCTTATGTTATGGTTCAATAATTAAGGCACCCTTAGTCTTATCATTATTGTAGCTGGATTAATTAGGAGCTTATCATTATTATAGCAACTGCCTCAACAAAAAGCAATCTTTGCAGACCAAGACTGCAGAACAAATAGCGTAGACTGATCCAGATCTGACTGTCCCAGCAAACAGATGGCTGACAAAAGAAACTGTGCAGAGCCTGATCTGATTGCCAGTGTAGACCCTAATCAGACTCATAAAAACAGTGTAAACCATGCTTTGGCTGTCCCCAAGCCCACAGCGTAGACCAATGTAGATCTTAATCAGACTGACCAGGCAAACCATTGACACAGGGCAGATTGCTGATCAGGGTGTGCTTACCATTCAAATTGAAAGCAACTGATTTAATTTTAGTCTGCTAGTGCTTAATACATAATTACTCACCTACACTGAAAAGAGTGACTGCAACTTTAATGAAGACATTTTCTTCCCGTATAACTAGAAAACCATAAAATATTATGTACTTGGGCAAGGAAACTCTGATCAGGCTGCCACTAGTAAACATTATAGATCCTGATCACACTGCCATTTGAGCAAATACCTGATCAGACTGCCCTAGCAGTGAAAACCAAGAGCAGACTACCGATTATTTATATCATGCTGAACAGATATAGATAAAAATTTATTAGATTAGATGTGAAAAGGCTGCATGAGCTGGTTAAAATATTAACCATAAACCCACCCTGTAAAAAAACTGGGACACTTAAAACAAAACCATAGCTGTCATAAATATAGAAGTTTGGATTTACAATGCAGTAATGCATATGGAATGGCTGACAGTGTAGACCCTGATCAGACTGCTCTTTTACAAGCAATCTGATCTGGGTCTGCAGTATTTTCTGACCTATCTGTCCCAATTAGTTAAAATTTTTATGGAATTATTTTATCTATTTAATGATGACACAAGACGTAATGCTTGAATCAGCTGAAATTTCCTAAAAATCTAGCTTTTATTTATTCAGGACAGAATTTCTGGAAAATGCTTTATGCCGCATCTAGCCATTTTTCAGATTCTTTTTCAGCATCTTCATGAAGGACTCTTGGAACCTTAAATTCACACAGGGTGCTCTACAAGGACACTTAACAGGTTGAGCAAAATGTGCAGGCTTGTCTGAATACTTACATAAGATACCTTTTATTAGAATATAGCACATGATCATGCCATGAGAAAAGTATTATTTCAGTACTATAACTGCATCATTTAAATGGTGGCAAATCATTTCAATTAATTTTTAGCCATTTTTCTGATGTCATTTCAATGTTTCCATGAAAAAATGGAAATTATTGTTTCACCATTTCCATGATGTCATTTCAATAGCAGCCTAATTTGCATATTTCGCCAATTTTCAATGGTGGTCCAATGCTGTAATAAGGGTGATTGAATGGAAGTTCAATGATTAATACTAACTGCATTCTATGGGAACTTACCATTGCTTATCCTTGCTATGAAATGCTGAATGAATGAAAAATTAATGGTTAAAAAGAAACGGAAACTGAATAGATATTAAATGCATTTCTTTTTGCTAAGGGCATTTACATAAAATTCTTATAAGTGTAGCTCATGTGCATACAAAATCCAGTTAACTCACGTATACGCCAGAAACTTACAACTGCAGGTAAAAACTTAATGAATAAAATACTCACACTATCTCTGGGAATACTGTACCTACTTCCAGTAGGAAACCTGAAATTATAAACTGAAAGCAGCAGCAAAAATTGAACTCACAAAAGCTAATAAAGCAGGTTACATGTTGCAGTCGGAAGATAAATGTATGGGCCCCTTTCTCTGAGTCAACATTATTTGCATCTGAATTGACACTGTTGGCCATGCATATCTAACCACGTCTGGCGTAACGGCTTTGGTGAACTCGGGCAAAGTTGCCCGAGTCCTCCCATCCCCCACCCCCAAAGCCAAATTACGCCAGCAGTGTTTAAACTTAGCCACAGGGTCTACAAAGTTTGCCCTTTCATCTGACCTTACACATGTGTTGTATTTCAATAGACATTTAACTCTGGATATCTCCAAACTACTGATATCTCAAAGTTAATTATCCGGGCCAAGAAAATTTTCTTTGGGATATCGGTAGTTTGAGATAGCCAGAGTAAAACTGTAAATATAAGCATTCCCTCCATCCAAGCTACTACGCCAGCAATTATTACTCTGACTTGGCCGCAGGTCTCTACATTGTTTGCCGTTTCATCTGACCTTACACCTGTACTGTATTACAATGGGCAGTCACCTCTGGATATCTCCAAACAACTGATATCTCAAAGTCAATTTTCTGGGCCCAGAAAACTTTCTTTCAGATATCGGTAGTTTGAGATAGCCAGCATTCCCTCCATCCAAGCTACTACGCCAGCAATTATTACTCGGACTTGGCCACAGGTCTCTACATTGTTTGCCTTTTCATCTGACCTTACACATGTACAGTATTTCAATGGGCAGTCAAATCTGGATACCCTTACGAAAATCACTCACAAGTTTCGCGTATACGCCATATCTCCAAACAATAGCCAGAGTTGAACTGTAAACATAAATTGGAAATGTGTCCAGACTATATTCTTTGAGATAAGAGGGACTTTGAGACATCAGTGCTTGATATATATCGCAAGATGACTGTATACTATTTGCCGCTGTAAGTTGCCTTAAGGAATGAATAAAATACTCACACTATCTCTGGGAATACTGTACCTACTTCCAGTAGGGAACCATAAATCATAACTGAAAGCAGCAGCAAAAATTGAACTCACAAAAGCTAATAAAGCAGGTTACATGCTGCAGTTGTAAGATAAATGTATGGGCCCCTTTCTCTGAGTCAACATTATTTGCATCTGAATTGACACTGTTGGCCATGCATATCTAACCACGTCTGGCGTAACGGCTTTGGTGAACTCGGGCAAAGTTGCCCGAGTCCTCCCACGCCTTACCCCCAAAGCCAAATCACGCCAGCAGTGTTTAAACTTAGCCACAGGGTCTACAATGTTTGCCCTTTCATCTGACCTTACAAATGTGTTGTATTTCAATAGACAGTCAACTCTGGATATCTCCAAACTACTTATATCTCAAAGTTAATTCTCCGGGCCCAGAAATTTTTCTTTGGGATATCGGTAATTTGAGACAGCCAGAGTTGAACTGTAATTATAAACATTCTCTCCATCCAAGCTACTACGCCAGCAATTATTACTCGGACTTGGCCGCAGGTTTTATACGTTGTTTGCCGTTTCATCTGACCTTACACCTGTACTGTATTTTAATGGGCAGTCAACTCTCGATATCTCCAAGAAAATTATATCTCAAAGTCAATTTTTTGGGCCCAGAAAACTTTCTATGAGATATCGGTAGTAGTTTAAGATAGCCAGAGTTGAACTGTAAATATAAACATTCCCTTCATCCAAGCTACTATGCCAGCAATTATTACTCGAACTTGGCCGCAGGTCTCTACCTTGTTTGCCGTTTCATCTGACCTTACACCTGTACTGTATTTCAATGGGCAGTCAACTCTGGATGTCTCCAAACAACTGACATCTCAAAGTCAATTTTCTGGGCCCAGAAAACTTACTTTGAGATATCGGTAGTTTGAGATAGCCAGAGTTGAATTGTAAACATAAATAGGAAATGTGTCCAGACTATATTTTTTGATATAAGAGGGACTTTGGGACATCAGTCCTCGATATAATGCGAGATGGGTGTATACGGTTTGTCGCTGTCAGTTGCCTTAAGGAAGGAATAAAATGCTCACACTATCTCTGGGAATACTGTACCTACTTCCAGTAGGGAACCATAAATTATAAACTGAAAGCAGCAGCAAAAAATTGAACTCACAAAAGCTAATAAAGCAGGTTACATGTTGCAATTGGTAGATAAATGTACGGGCCGCTTTCTCTGAGTCAACATTATTTGAATCTGAATTGAAACTGTTGGCAATGCATATCTAACCACGTCATGCGTAATGTTTTTGCCCGAGTCCTCCCACCCCACACAACCCAAAGCCAAATTACGCCAGCAGAGTGTAAACTTAGCCACAGGGTCTACAATGTTTGCCCTTTCATCTGACCTTACAAATGTGTTGTATTTCAATAGTCAACTCTGGATATCTCCAAACTACTGATATCTCAAAGTTAATTCTCCGGGCCCAGAAAATTTTCTTCGGGATATCGGTAATTTGAGACAGCCAGAGTTGAACTGTAAATATAAACATTCCTCCATCCAAGCTACTACGCCAGCAATTATTACTCGGACTTGGCCGCAGGTATATACGTTGTTTGCCGTTTCATCTGACCTTACACCTGGACTGTATTTCAATGGGCAGTCAACTCTCGATATCTCCAAAAAAATTATATCTCAAAGTCAATTTTCTGGGCCCAGAAAACTTTCTATGAGATATCGGTAGTAGTTTAAGATAGCCAGAGTTGAACTGTAAATATAAACATTCCCTTCATCCAAGCTACTATGCCAACAATTATTACTCGGACTTGGCCGCAGGTCTCTACATCGTTTGCCGTTTCATCTGACCTTACACCTGTACTGTATTTTAATGGGCAGTCAACTCTGGATATCTCTAAACAACTGACATCTCAAAGTCAATTTTCTGGGCCCAGAAAACTTACTTTGAGATATCGGTAGTTTGTGATAGCCAGAGTTGAATTGTAAACATAAATAGGAAATGTGTCCAGACTATATATTTTGAGATAAGAGGGACTTTGAGACATCAGTCCTCGATATAATGCGAGATGGGTGTATACGGTTTGTCGCTGTCAGTTGCCTTAAGGAAGGAATAAAATGCTCACACTATCTCTGGGAATACTGTACCTACTTCCAGTAGGGAACCATAAATTATAAACTGAAAGCAGCAGCAAAAATTGAACTCACAAAAGCTAATAAAGCAGGTTACATGTTGCAATTGGTAGATAAATGTACGGGCCGCTTTCTCTGAGTCAACCTTATTTGAATCTGAATTGAAACTGTTGGCAATGCATATTTAACCGCGTCTGGCGTAACGGCTTTGGTGAACTCGGGCAAAGTTGCCTGAGTCCTCCCACCCGCCATCCCCAAAGCCAAATTACGCCAGCAGTGTTTAAACTTAGCCACAGGGTCTACAATGTTTACCATATCATCTGACCTTACACATGTGTTGTATTTTAATAGACATTTAACTCTGGATATCTCCAAACTACTGATATCTCAAAGTTAATTCTCCGGGCCCAGAAAATTTTCTTTGGGATATCGGTAGTTTGAGACAGCCAGAGTTGAACTGTAAATATAAACATTCCCTCCATCCAAGCTACTATGCCATCAATTATTACTCGGACTTGGCCGCAGGTCTCTACATTGTTTGCCATTTCATCTGACCTTACACCTGTACAGTATTTCAATGGGCAGTCAACTCTGGAAATCTCCAAACAACTGATATCTAAAAGTCAATTTTCTGGGCCCAGAAAACTTTCTTTGAGATATCTATCCCCTATCTCTGAGTCAACATTATTTGCATCTGAATTGACACTGTTGGCCATGCATATTTAACTAGGTTTGGCGTAACGGCTTCGGTGAATTGGGCAAATATGCCTGAGTCCTCCCCTCCCCCCACCCCCAAAGCCAAATCACGCCAGCAGTGTTTAAACTTAGCCACAGGGTCTACAATGTTTGCCCTTTCATCTGACCTTTCACATGTGTTGTATTTCAATAGACAGCCAACTCTGGATATCTCCAAACTACTGATATCTCAAAGTTGGCCGCAGCTCTCTACATTGTTTGCCTTTCCATCTGACCTAACAAATGTATTTTCTTTCAATGGGCAGTCAACTCTTGATATCTCCAAACAACTGATATCTCAAAGTCAATTTTCTGGGCCCAGAAAACTTTCTTTGAGATATCAGTAGTTTGAGATAACCAGAGTTGAACTGTAAACATAAATAGGAAATGTGTCCAGACTATATTCTTTGAGATAAGAGGGACTTTGAGACATCAGTGCTCAAAATATCGCGAGATGACTGTTTACCGTTTGCAGCTGTCAGTTGCCTTAAGGAATGAAAAATATACTCACACTATCTCTGGGAATATTATACCTACTTCCAATAGTGAACCTGAAATTATAAACTGAAAGCAGCAGCAAAACTTGAACTCACAAAAGCTAATAAAGCAGGTTACATGTTGCAGTTGGAAGATAAATGTATGGGCCCCTTTCTCTGAGTCAACATTATTTGCAGCTAAATTGACACTGTTAGCCATGCATATTAACAACGTCTGGCGTAACGGATTTGGTGAACTCGGGCAAAGTTGCCCGAGTCCCCCCACCCTCCACCCCCAAAGCCAAATCACACCATCAGTGTTTAAACTTAGCCACAGGGTCTACAATGTATGCCCTTTCATCTGACCTTACACATGTGTTGTATTACAATAGACAGTCAACTCTGTATATCTCCAAACTACTGATATCTCAAAGTCAATTTTCTGGGCCCAGAAAACTTTCTATGAGATATCGGTAGTAGTTTAAGATAGCCAGAGTTGAACTGTAAATATAAACATTCCCTTCATCCAAGCTACTACGCCAGCAATTATTACTCGGACTTGGCCGCAGGTATATACGTTGTTTGCCGTTTCATCTGACCTTACACCTGTACTGTATTTCAATGGGCAGTCAACTCTCGATATCTCCAAAAAAATTATATCTCAAAGTCAATTTTCTGGGCCCAGAAAACTTTCTATGAGATATCGGTAGTAGTTTAAGATAGCCAGAGTTGAACTGTAAATATAAACATTCCCTTCATCCAAGCTACTATGCCAGCAATTATTACTCGGACTTGGCCGCAGGTCTCTACCTTGTTTGCCGTTTCATCTGACCTTACACTTGTACTGTATTTCAATGGGCAGTCAACTCTGGATGTCTCCAAACAACTGACATCTCAAAGTCAATTTTCTGGGCCCAGAAAACTTACTTTGAGATATCGGTAGTTTGAGATAGCCAGATTTGAATTGTAAACATAAATAGGAAATGTGTCCAGACTATATTTTTTGATATAAGAGGGACTTTGAGACATCAGTCCTCGATATAATGCGAGATGGTGTATACGGTTTGTCGCTGTCAGTTGCCTTAAGGAAGGAATAAAATGCTCACACTATCTCTGGGAATACTGTACCTACTTCCAGTAGGGAACCATAAATTATAAACTGAAAGCAGCAGCAAAAATTGAACTCACAAAAGCTAATAAAGCAGGTTACATGTTGCAATTGGTAGATAAATGTACGAGCCGCTTTCTCTGAGTCAACATTATTTGAATCTGAATTGACACTGTTGGCAATGCATATTTAACCACGTCATGCGTAATGTTTTTGCCCGAGTCCTCCCACCCCACACAACCCAAAGCCAAATTACGCCAGCAGAGAGTAAACTTAGCCACAGGGTCTACAATGTTTGCCCTTTCATCTGACCTTACAAATGTGTTGTATTTCAATAGTCAACTCTGGATATCTCCAAACTACTGATATCTCAAAGTTAATTCTCCGGGCCCAGAAAATTTTCTTTCGGATATCGGTAATTTGAGACAGCCAGAGTTGAACTGTAAATATAAACATTCCCTCCATCCAAGCTACTACGCCAGCAATTATTACTCGGACTTGGCCGCAGGTATATACGTTGTTTGCCGTTTCATCTGACTTTACACCTGTACTGTATTTCAATGGGCAGTCAACTCTCGATATCTCCAAAAAAATTATATCTCAAAGTCAATTTTCTGGGCCCAGAAAACTTTCTATGAGATATCGGTAGTAGTTTAAGATAGCCAGAGTTGAACTGTAAATATAAACATTCCCTTCATCCAAGCTACTATGCCAGCAATTATTACTCGGACTTGGCCGCAGGTCTCTACATTGTTTGTCGTTTCATCTGACCTTACACCTGTACTGTATTTAATGGGCAGTTAACTCTGGATATCTCTAAACAACTGACATCTCAAAGTCAATTTTCTGGGCCCAGAAAACTTACTTTGAGGTATCGGTAGTTTGAGATAGCCAGAGTTGAATTGTAAACATAAATAGGAAATGTGTCCAGACTATATATTTTGAGATAAGAGGGACTTTGAGACATCAGTGCTCAAAATATCGCGAGATGACTGTTTAACGTTTGCAGCTGTCAGTTGCCTTAAGGAATGAAAAATATACTCACACTATCTCTGGGAATATTATACCTACTTCCAATAGTGAACCTGAAATTATAAACTGAAAGCAGCAGCAAAACTTGAACTCACAAAAGCTAATAAAGCAGGTTACATGTTGCAGTTGGAAGATAAATGTATGGGCCCCTTTCTCTGAGTCAACATTATTTGCAGCTAAATTGACACTGTTAGCCATGCATATTAACCACGTCTGGCGTAACGGATTTGGTGAACTCGGGCAAAGTTGCCCGAGTCCCCCCACCCTCCACCCCAAAGCCAAATCACGCCATCAGTGTTTAAACTTAGCCACAGGGTCTACAATGTATGCCCTTTCATCTGACCTTACACATGTGTTGTATTACAATAGACAGTCAACTCTGTATATCTCCAAACTACTGATATCTCAAAGTTAATTTTCCGGGCCCAGAAAATTATTTTTGAACTGTAAATATAAACATTCCCTCCATCCAAGCTACTACCCCAATAATTATTACTTGGACTTGGACGCAGGTCTCTACATTGTTTGCCGTTTCATCTGACCTTACACCTGTACTGTATTTCAATGGGAAGTCAACTCTCGATATCTTCAAAAAAATTATATCTCAAAGTCAATTTTCTGGGCCGAAACTTTCTATGAGATATCGGTAGTAGTTTAAGATAGCCAGAGTTGAACTGTAAATATAAACATTCCCTCCATCCAAGCTACTATGCCAGCAATTATTACTCGGACTTGGCCGCATCCCTCTACATTGTTTGCTGTTTCATCTGACCTTACACCTGTACTGAATTTCAATGGGAAGTCAACTCTCGATATCTTCAAAAAAAATTATATCTCAAAGTCAATTTTCTGGGCCGAAACTTTCTATGAGATATCGGTAGTAGTTTAAGATAGCCAGAGTTGAACTGTAAATATAAAGATTCCCTCCATCCAAGCTACTATGCCAGCAATTATTACTTGGACTTGGCCGCATCCCTCTACATTGTTTGCTGTTTCATCTGACCTTGCACCTGTACTGTATTTCAATGGGCAGTCAACTCTGGATATCTCCAAGCAACTGACATCTTAAAGTCAATTTTCTGGGCCCAGAAAACTTACTTTGAGATATCAGTAGTTTGAGATAGCCAGAGTTGAATTGTCAACATAAATAGGAAATGTGTCCAGACTATATTTTTTAAGATTAGAGGGACTTTAAGACATCAGTGCTTACACCTGTACAGTATTCTAATGGGTAGTCAACTCTGGATTTCTCCAAACAACTGATATCTCAAAGTCAATTTTCTGGGCCCAGAAAACTTTCTTTGAGATATCTTTCCCCTATCTCTGAGTCAACATTATTTGCATCTGAATTGACACTGTTGGCCATGCATATTTAACCACGTCTGGCGTTACGGCTTTGGTGAACTCGGGCAAAGTTGCCCGAGTCCTCCCACCCCCACCCCCAAAGCCAAATCACGCCAGCAGTGTTTAAACTTAGCCACAGCGTCTACAATGTTTGCCTCTTCATCTGAACTTACACATGTGTTTTATTACAATAGACAGTCAACTCTGGATATCTCCAAACTACTGATATCTCAAAGTCAATTTTCCGGGCCCAGAAAACTGTTTTTGAGATATCAGTAGTTTGAGATAGCCAGAGTTGAACGGTAAATATAAACATTCCCTCCATTCATGCTACTACGCCAGCAATTATTTCTCGGACTTGGCTGCAGGTCTCTACATTGTTTGCCGTTTCATCTGACCTTACACCTGTACTGTATTTCAATGGGCAGTCAACTCTGGATATCTCTAAACAACTGATATCTTTAAGTCAATTTTCTGGGCCCAGAAAACTTTCTTTGAGATATCGGTAGTTTGAGATAGCCAGAGTTGAACTGTAAACATAAATAGGAAATGTGTCCAGACTATATTCTTTGAGATAAGAGGGACTTTGAGACATTATTGCTCAATATATCGCGAGATGACTGTATTCTGTTTGTGGCTGTCAGTTGCCTTTAGGAATGAAAAAAATACTGACACCATCTCTGGGAATACTGTACCTACTTCTAGTAGGGAACCTGCAATTATAAACTGAAAGCAGCAGCAAAAATTAAACTCACAAAAGCTAATAAAGCAGGTTACATGTTGCAGTTGGAAGATAAATGTATGGGCCCCTTTCTCTGAGTCAACATTATTTGCATCTGAATTGACACTGTTGGCCATGCATATTTAACCACGTCTGGCGTAACGGCTTCGGTGAACTCGGGCAAAGTTGCCCGAGTCCTCCCACCCCCACCCCCAAAGCCAAATCACGCCAGCAGTGTTTAAACTTAGCCACAGGGTCTAAAATGATTGCCATTTCATCTGACCTTATACATGTGTTGTATTTCAATAGACAGTCAACTCTGGATATCTCCAAACTACTGATATCTCAAAGTTAATTTTCCGGGCCCAGAAAATTATTTTTGAACTGTAAATATAAACATTCCCTCCATCCAAGCTACTACGCCAACAATTATTACTCGGACTTGGCCGCAGGTCTCTACATTGTTTGCCGTTTCATCTGACCTTACACCTGTACAGTATTTCAATGGGTAGTCAACTCTGGATTTCTCCAAACAACTGATATCTCAAAGTCAATTTTCTGGGCCCAGAAAACTTTCTATGAGATATCTATCCATTATCTCGGAGTCAACATTATTTGCATCTGAATTGACACTGTTGGCCATGCATATTTAACCACGTCTGGCGTAACGGCTTTGGTGAACTCGGGCAAAGTTGCCCGAGTTCTCCCACCCCCACACCCAAAGCCAAATCACGCCAGCAGTGTTTAAACTTAGCCACAGGGTCTACAATGTTTGCCTTTTCATCTGACCGTACACATGTGTTGTACTACAATAGACAGTCAACACTGGATATCTCCAAACTACTGATATCTCAAAGTTAATTTTCCGGGCCCAGAAAATTTTCTTTGGGATATCAGTAGTTTGAGATAGCCAGAGTTGAACTGTAAATAATAACAATTCTTTCCATCCAAGCTACTACGCCAACAATTATTTCTCGGACTTGGCCGCAGGTCTCTACATTTTTTGCCGTTTCATCTGACCTTACACCTGTACAGTATTTCAATGAGTAGTCAACTCTGGATTTCTCCAAACAACTGATATCTCAAAGTCGATTTTCTGGGCCGAGAAAACTTTCTTTGAGATATCTATCCCTTATCTCTGAGTCAACATTATTTGCATCTGAATTGACACTGTTGGCCATGCATATTTAACCACGTCTGGCGTAACGGCTTTGGTGAACTCGGGCAAAGTTGTCTGAGTCCTCCCACCCCCCACCCCGAAAGCCATATCACGCCAGCAGTGTTTAAACTTAGCCACAGGGTCTAAAATGTTTGCCTTTTCATCTGACCTTACACATGTGTTGTATTACAATAGACAGTCAACTCTGGATATCTCCAAACTACTGATATCTCAGAGTTATTTTTCCGGGCCCAGAAAATTTTCTTTGGAATATCGGTAGTTTGAGATAGCCAGAGTTGAACTGTAAAAATAAACATTCGCTCCATCCAAGCTACTACGCCATTAATTATTACTCGGACTTGGCCGCAGGTCTCTACATTGTTTGCCGTCTCGTCTGACCTTACACCTGTACTGTATTTCAATGGGCAGTCAACTCTGGATATCTCTAAACAACTGATATCTCAAAGTCAATTTTCTGGGCCCAGAAAACTTTCTTTGAGATATCTGTAGTTTGAGATAGCCAGAGTTGAACTGTAAACATAAATAGAAAATGTGTCCAGACATTCTTTGAGATAAGAGGGACTTTGAGACATCATTGCTCGATATATCGCGAGATGACTGTATACTGTTTGCGGCTGTCAGTTGCCTTAAGGAATGAAAAAAATACTCACACTATCTCTGGGAATACTGTACCTACTTCCAGTAGGGAACCTGAAATTATAAACTGAAAGCAGCAGCAAAAATTGAACTCACAAAAGCTAATAAAGCAGGTTACATGTTGCAGTTGGAATATAAATGTATGGGCCCCTTTCTCTGAGTCAACATTATTTGCATCTGAATTGACACTGTTGGCCATGCATATTTAACCACGTCTGGCGTAACGGCTTTGGTGAACTCGGGCAAAGTTGCCCGAGTCCTCCCACCCCCCACCCCCAAAGCCAAATCACGACAGCAGTGTTTAAACTTAGCCACAGGGTCTGCAATGTTTGCCTTTTCATCTGACCTTACACATGTGTTGTATTACAAAAGACAGTCAACTCTGGATATCTCCAAACTACTGATATCTCAAAGTTAATTTTCCGGGCAAAGAAATTTTCTTTGGGATATCGGTAGTTTGAGATAGCCAGAGTTGAACTGTAAAAATAAACATTCCCTCCATCCAAGCTACTACGCCATTAATTATTACTCGGACTTGGCCGCAGGTCTCTACATTGTTTGCCGTTACATCTGACCTTACACCTGTACAGTATTTCAAAGGTAGTCAACTCTGGATATCTCCAAACTACTGATATCTCAAAGTCAATTTTCCGGGCCCAGAAAACTTTCTTTGAGATATCAGTAGTTTGAGAGGGCCAGAGTTGAACTGTAAATATAAACATTCCCTCCATGCAAGCTACTACGCCAGCAATTATTACTCGGACTTGGCCGCAGGTCTCTACATTGTTTGCCGTTTCATCTGACCTTACACCTGTACTGTATTTCAATGGGCAGTCAACTCTGGATATCTCTAAACAACTGATATCTCAAAGTCAATTTTCTGGGCCCAGAAAACTTTCTTTGAGATATCTGTAGTTTGAGATAGCCAGAGTTGAACTGTAAACATAAATAGGAAATGTGTCCAGACATTCTTTGAGATAAGAGGGACTTTGAGACATCATTGCTCGATATATCGCGAGATGACTGTATACTGTTTGCAGCTGTCAGTTGCCTTAAGGAATGAAAAAAATACTCACACTATCTCTGGGAATACTGTACCTACTTCCAGTAGGGAACCTGAAATTATAAACTGAAAGCAGCAGCAAAAATTGAACTCACAAAAGCTAATAAAGCAGGTTACATGTTGCAGTTGGAATATAAATGTATGGGCCCCTTTCTCTGAGTCAACATTATTTGCATCTGAATTGACACTGTTGGCCATGCATATTTAACCACGTCTGGCGTAACGGCTTTGGTGAACTCGGGCAAAGTTGCCCGAGTCCTCCCACCCCCCACCCCCAAAGCCAAATCACGACAGCAGTGTTTAAACTTAGCCACAGGGTCTGCAATGTTTGCCTTTTCATCTGACCTTACACATGTGTTGTATTACAAAAGACAGTCAACTCTGGATATCTCCAAACTACTGATATCTCAAAGTTAATTTTCCGGGCAAAGAAATTTTCTTTGGGATATCGGTAGTTTGAGATAGCCAGAGTTGAACTGTAAAAATAAACATTCCCTCCATCCAAGCTACTACGCCATTAATTATTACTCGGACTTGGCCGCAGGTCTCTACATTGTTTGCCGTTACATCTGACCTTACACCTGTACAGTATTTCAAAGGTAGTCAACTCTGGATATCTCCAAACTACTGATATCTCAAAGTCAATTTTCCGGGCCCAGAAAACTTTCTTTGAGATATCAGTAGTTTGAGATAGCCAGAGTTGAACTGTAAATATAAACATTCCCTCCATGCAAGCTACTACGCCAGCAATTATTACTCGGACTTGGCCGCAGGTCTCTACATTGTTTGCCGTTTCATCTGACCTTACACCTGTACTGTATTTCAATGGGCAGTCAACTCTGGATATCTCTAAACAACTGATATCTCAAAGTCAATTTTCTGGGCCCAGAAAACTTTCTTTGAGATATCTGTAGTTTGAGATAGCCAGAGTTGAACTGTAAACATAAATAGGAAATGTGTCCAGACATTCTTTGAGATAAGAGGGACTTTGAGACATCATTGCTCGATATATCGCGAGATGACTGTATACTGTTTGCGGCTGTCAGTTGCCTTAAGGAATGAAAAAAATACTCACACTATCTCTGGGAATACTGTACCTACTTCCAGTAGGGAACCTGAAATTATAAACTGAAAGCAGCAGCAAAAATTGAACTCACAAAAGCTAATAAAGCAGGTTACATGTTGCAGTTGGAATATAAATGTATGGGCCCCTTTCTCTGAGTCAACATTATTTGCATCTGAATTGACACTGTTGGCCATGCATATTTAACCACGTCTGGTGTAACGGCTTTGGTGAACTCGGGCAAAGTTGCCCGAGTCCTCCCACCCCCCACCCCCAAAGCCAAATCACGACAGCAGTGTTTAAACTTAGCCACAGGGTCTACAATGTTTGCCTTTTCATCTGACCTTACACATGTGTTGTATTACAATAGACAGTCAACTCTGGATATCTCCAAACTACTGATATCTCAAAGTCAATTTTCCCGGCCCAGAAAATTTTCTTTGAGATATCAGTAGTTTGAGATAGCCAGAGTTGAACTGTAAATATAAACATTCCCTCCATGCAAGCTACTACGCCAGCAATTATTACTCGGACTTGGCCGCAGGTCTCTACATTGTTTGCCGTTTCATCTGACCTTACACCTGTACAGTATTTCAATGGGCAGTCAACTCTGGATATCTCTAAACAACTGATATCTCAAAGTCAATTTTCTGGGCCCAGAAAACTTTCTTTGAGATATCTGTAGTGTGAGATAGCCAGAGTTGAACTGTAAACATAAATAGGAAATGTGTCCAGACATTCTTTGAGATAAGAGGGACTTTGAGACATCATTGCTCGATATATCGCGAGATGACTGTATACTGTTTGCGGCTGTCAGTTGCCTTAAGGAATGAAAAAAATACTCACACTATCTCTGGGAATACTGTACCTACTTCCAGTAGGGAACCTGAAATTATAAACTGAAAGCAGCAGCAAAAATTGAACTCACAAAAGCTAGTAAAGCAGGTTACATGTTGTAGTTGGAATATAAATGTATGGGCCCCTTTCTCTGAGTCAACATTATTTGCATCTGAATTGACACTGTTGGCCATGCATATTTAACCACGTCTGGCGTAACGGCTTTGGTGAACTCGGGCAAAGTTGCCCGAGTCCTCCCAACCCCCACCCCCAAAGCCAAATCACGCCAGCAGTGTTTAAACTTAGCCACAGGGTCTAAAATGTTTGCCTTTTCATCTGACCTTACACATGTGTTGTATTACAATAGACAGTCAACTCTGGATATCTCCAAACTACTGATATCTCAAAGTTAATTTTCCGGTCCCAGAAAATTTTCTTTGAGATATCGGTAGTTTGAGATAGCCAGAGTTGAACTGTAAAAATAAACATTCCCTCCATCCAAGCTACTACGCCATTAATTATTACTCGGACTTGGCCGCAGGTCTCTACATTGTTTGCCGTTTCATCTGACCTTACACCTGTACAGTATTTCAAAGGCAGTCAACTCTGGATATCTCCAAACTACTGATATCTCAAAGTCAATTTTCCGGGCCCAGAAAACTTTCTTTGAGATATCAGTAGTTTGAGATAGCCAGAGTTGAACTGTAAACATATATATGTGTCCAGACATTCTATGAGATAAGAGGGACTTTGAGACATCATTGCTCGATATATCGCGAGATGACTGTATACTGTTTGCGGATGTCAGTTGCCTTAAGGAATGAAAAAAATACTCACACTATCTCTGGGAATACTGTACCTACTTCCAGATGGGAACCTGAAATTTTAAACTGAAAGCAGCAGCAAAAATTGAACTCACAAAAGCTAATAAAGCAGGTCACATGTTGCAGTTGGAAGATAAATGTATGGGCCCCTTTCTCTGAGTCAACATTATTTGCATCTGAATTGACACTGTTGGCCATGCATATTTAACCACGTCTGGCGTAACGGCTTTGGTGAACTTGGGCAAAGTTGCCCGAGTCCTCCCACCCCCCACCCCCAAAGCCAAATCACGCCAGCAGTGTTTAAACTTAGCCACAGGGTCTACAATGTTTGCCTGTTCATCTGACCTTACACATGTGTTGTATTACAATAGACAGTCAACTCTGGATATCTCCAAACTACTGATATCTCAAAGTTAATTTTCCGGGCCCAGAAAATTTTCTTTCGGATATCGGTAGTTTGAGATAGCCAGAGTTGAACTGTAAAAATAAACATTCCCTCAATCCAAGCTACTACGCCATTAATTATTACTCAGACTTGCCCGCAGGTCTCTACATTGTTTGCCGTTTCATCTGACCTTACACCTGTACAGTATTTCAAAGGCAGTCAACTCTGGATATCTCCAAACTACTGATATCTCAAAGTCAATTTTCCGGGCCCAGAAAACTTTCTTTGAGATATCAGTAGTTTGAGAGGGCCAGAGTTGAACTGTAAATATAAACATTCCCTCCATCCAAGCTACTACGCCAGCAATTATTACTCGGACTTGGCCGCAGGTCTCTACATTGTTTGCCGTTTCATCTGACCTTACACCTGTACTGTATTTCAATGGGCAGTCAACTCTGGATATTTCTAAACAACTGATATCTCAAAGTCAATTTTCTGGGCCCAGAAAACTTTCTTTGAGATATCTGTAGTTTGAGATAGCCAGAGTTGAACTGTAAACATAAATAGGAAAAGTGTCCAGACATTCTTTGAGATAAGAGGGACTTTGAGACATCATTGCTCGATATATCGCGAGATGACTGTATACTGTTTGCGGCTGTCAGTTGCCTTAAGGAATGAAAAAAATACTCACACTATCTCTGGGAATACTGTACCTACTTCCAGTAGGGAACCTGAAATTATAAACTGAAAGCAGCAGCAAAAATTGAACTCACAAAAGCTAATAAAGCAGGTTACATGTTGCAGTTGGAAGATAAATGTATGGGCCCCTTTCTCTGAGTCAACATTATTTGCATCTGAATTGACACTGTTGGCCATGCATATTTAACCACGTCTGGTGTAACGGCTTTGGTGAACTCGGGCAAAGTTGCCCGAGTCCTCCCACCCCCCACCCCCAAAGCCAAATCACGCCAGCAATGTTTAAACTTAGCCACAGGGTCTACAATGTTTGCCTTTTCATCTGACCTTACACATGTGTTGTATTACAATAGACAGTCAACTCTGGATATCTCCAAACTACTGATATCTCAAAGTTAATTTTCCGGGCCCAGAAAATTTTCTTTGGGATATCGGTAGTTTGAGAAAGCATGAGTTGAACTGTAAAAATAAACATTCCCTCCATCCAAGCTACTACGCCATTAATTATTACTCGGACTTGGCCGCAGGTCTCTACATTGTTTGCCGTTTCATCTGACCTTACACCTGTACAGTATTTCAAAGGCAGTCAACTCTGGATATCTCCAAACTACTGATATCTCAAAGTCAATTTTCCGGGCCCAGAAAACTTTCTTTGAGATATCAGTAGTTTGAGATAGCCAGAGTTGAACTGTAAACATATATATGTGTCCAGACATTCTATGAGATAAGAGGGACTTTGAGACATCATTGCTCGATATATCGCGAGATGACTGTATACTGTTTGTGGATGTCAGTTGCCTTAAGGAATGAAAAAAATACTCACACTATCTCTGGGAATACTGTACCAACTTCCAGATGGGAACCTGAAATTTTAAACTGAAAGCAGCAGCAAAAATTGAACTCACAAAAGCTAATAAAGCAGGTTACATGTTGCAGTTGGAAGATAAATGTATGGGCCCCTTTCTCTGAGTCAACATTATTTGCATCTGAATTGACACTGTTGGCCATGCATATTTAACCACGTCTGGCGTAACGGCTTTGGTGAACTTGGGCAAAGTTGCCCGAGTCCTCCCACCCCCCACCCCCAAAGCCAAATCACGCCAGCAATGTTTAAACTTAGCCACAGGGTCTACAATGTTTGCCTGTTCATCTGACCTTACACATGTGTTGTATTACAATAGACAGTCAACTCTGGATATCTCCAAACTACTGATATCTCAAAGTTAATTTTCCGGGCCCAGAAAATTTTCTTTCGGATATCGGTAGTTTGAGATAGCCAGAGTTGAACTGTAAAAATAAACATTCCCTCCATCCAAGCTACTACGCCATTAATTATTACTCAGACTTGCCCGCAGGTCTCTACATTGTTTGCCGTTTCATCTGACCTTACACCTGTACAGTATTTCAAAGGCAGTCAACTCTGGATATCTCCAAACTACTGATATCTCAAAGTCAATTTTCCGGGCCCAGAGAACTTTCTTTGAGATATCAGTAGTTTGAGAGGGCCAGAGTTGAACTGTAAATATAAACATTCCCTCCATGCAAGCTACTACGCCAGCAATTATTACTCGGACTTGGCCGCAGGTCTCTACATTGTTTGCCGTTTCATCTGACCTTACACCTGTACTGTATTTCAATGGGCAGTCAACTCTGGATATTTCTAAACAACTGATATCTCAAAGTCAATTTTCTGGGCCCAGAAAACTTTCTTTGAGATATCTGTAGTTTGAGATAGCCAGAGTTGAACTGTAAACATAAATAGGAAAAGTGTCCAGACATTCTTTGAGATAAGAGGGACTTTGAGACATCATTGCTCGATATATCGCGAGATGACTGTATACTGTTTGCGGCTGTCAGTTGCCTTAAGGAATGAAAAAAATACTCACACTATCTCTGGGAATACTGTACCTACTTCCAGTAGGGAACCTGAAATTATAAACTGAAAGCAGCAGCAAAAATTGAACTCACAAAAGCTAATAAAGCAGGTTACATGTTGCAGTTGGAAGATAAATGTATGGGCCCCTTTCTCTGAGTCAACATTATTTGCATCTGAATTGACACTGTTGGCCATGCATATTTAACCACGTCTGGTGTAACGGCTTTGGTGAACTCGGGCAAAGTTGCCCGAGTCCTCCCACCCCCCACCCCCAAAGCCAAATTACGCCAGCAATGTTTAAACTTAGCCACAGGGTCTACAATGTTTGCCTTTTCATCTGACCTTACACATGTGTTGTATTACAATAGACAGTCAACTCTGGATATCTCCAAACTACTGATATCTCAAAGTTAATTTTCCGGGCCCAGAAAATTTTCTTTGGGATATCGGTAGTTTGAGATAGCATGAGTTGAACTGTAAAAATAAACATTCCCTCCATCCAAGCTACTACGCCATTAATTATTACTCGGACTTGGCCGCAGGTCTCTACATTGTTTGCCGTTTCATCTGACCTTACACCTGTACAGTATTTCAAAGGCAGTCAACTCTGGATATCTCCAAACTACTGATATCTCAAAGTCAATTTTCCGGGCCCAGAAAACTTTCTTTGAGATATCAGTAGTTTGAGATAGCCAGAGTTGAACTGTAAATATAAACATTCCCTCCATGCAAGCTACTACGCCAGCAATTATTACTCGGACTTGGCCGCAGATCTCTACATTGTTTGCCGTTTCATCTGACCTTACACCTGTACTGTATTTCAATGGGCAGTCAACTCTGGATATCTCTAAACAACTGATATTTCAAAGTCAATTTTCTGGGCCCAGAAAACTTTCTTTGAGATATCTGTAGTTTGAGATAGCCAGAGTTGAACTGTAAACATAAATAGGAAATGTATCCAGACATTCTTTGAGATAAGAGGGACTTTGAGACATCATTGCTCGATATATCGCGAGATGACTGTATACTGTTTGCGGATGTCAGTTGCCTTAAGGAATGAAAAAATACTCACACTATCTCTGGGAATACTGTATCTACTTCCAGTAGGGAACCTGAAATTATAAACTGAAAGCAGCAGCAAAAATTGAACTCACAAAAGCTAATAAAGCAGGTTACATGTTGCAGTTGGAAGATAAATGTATGGGCCCCTTTCTCTGAGTCAACATTATTCGCATCTGAATTGACACTGATGGCCATGCATATTTAACCACGTCTGGCGTAACGGCTTTGGTGAACTCGGGCAAAGTTGCCCGAGTCCTCCCACCCCCAAAGCCAAATCACGCCAGCAGTGTTTAAACTTAGCCACAGGGTCTACAATGTTTGCCTTTTCATCTGACCTTACACATGTGTTGTATTACAATAGACAGTCAACTCTGGATATCTCCAAACTACTGATATCTCAAAGTTAATTTTCCGGGCCCAGAAATCTTTTTGGGATATCGGTAGTTTGAGATAGCCAGAGTTGAACTGTAAAAATAAACATTCCCTCAATCCAAGCTACTACGCCATTAATTATTACTCGGACTTGGCCGCAGGTCTCTACATTGTTTGCCGTTTCATCTGACCTTACACCTGTACAGTATTTCAAAGGCAGTCAACTCTGGATATCTCCAAACTACTGATATCTCAAAGTCAATTTTCAGGGCCCAGAAAACTTTCTTTGAGATATCAGTAGTTTGAGATACCCAGAGTTGAACTGTAAATATAAACATTCCCTCCATGCAAGCTACTACGCCAGCAATTATTACTCGGACTTGGCCGCAGGTCTCTACATTGTTTGCCGTTTCATCTGACCTTACACCTGTACTGTATTTCAATGGGCAGTCAACTCTGGATATCTCTAAACAACTGATATCTCAAAGTCAATTTTCTGGGCCCAGAAAACTTTCTTTGAGATATCTGTAGTTTGAGATAGCCAGAGTTGAACTGTAAACATAAATAGGAAATGTGTCCAGACATTCTTTGAGATAAGAGGGACTTTGAGACATCATTGCTCGATATATCGCGAGATGACTGTATACTGTTTGCGGCTGTCAGTTGCCTTAAGGAATGAAAAAAATACTCACACTATCTCTGGGAATACTGTACCTACTTCCAGCAGGGAGCCTGAAATTATAAACTGAAAGCAGCAGCAAAAATTGAACTCACAAAAGCTAATAAAGCAGGTTACATGTTGCAGTTGGAAGATAAATGTATGGGCCCCTTTCTCTGAGTCAACATTATTTGCATCTGAATTGACACTGTTGGCCATGCATATTTAACCACGTCTGGTGTAACGGCTTTGGTGAACTCGGGCAAAGTTGCCCGAGTCCTCCCACCCCCCACCCCCAAAGCCAAATTACGCCAGCAATGTTTAAACTTAGCCACAGGGTCTACAATGTTTGCCTTTTCATCTGACCTTACACATGTGTTGTATTACAATAGACAGTCAACTCTGGATATCTCCAAACTACTGATATCTCAAAGTTAATTTTCCGGGCCCAGAAAATTTTCTTTGGGATATCGGTAGTTTGAGATAGCATGAGTTGAACTGTAAAAATAAACATTCCCTCCATCCAAGCTACTACGCCATTAATTATTACTCGGACTTGGCCGCAGGTCTCTACATTGTTTGCCGTTTCATCTGACCTTACACCTGTACAGTATTTCAAAGGCAGTCAACTCTGGATATCTCCAAACTACTGATATCTCAAAGTCAATTTTCCGGGCCCAGAAAACTTTCTTTGAGATATCAGTAGTTTGAGATAGCCAGAGTTGAACTGTAAATATAAACATTCCCTCCATGCAAGCTACTACGCCAGCAATTATTACTCGGACTTGGCCGCAGATCTCTACATTGTTTGCCGTTTCATCTGACCTTACACCTGTACTGTATTTCAATGGGCAGTCAACTCTGGATATCTCTAAACAACTGATATTTCAAAGTCAATTTTCTGGGCCCAGAAAACTTTCTTTGAGATATCTGTAGTTTGAGATAGCCAGAGTTGAACTGTAAACATAAATAGGAAATGTATCCAGACATTCTTTGAGATAAGAGGGACTTTGAGACATCATTGCTCGATATATCGCGAGATGACTGTATACTGTTTGCGGATGTCAGTTGCCTTAAGGAATGAAAAAATACTCACACTATCTCTGGGAATACTGTATCTACTTCCAGTAGGGAACCTGAAATTATAAACTGAAAGCAGCAGCAAAAATTGAACTCACAAAAGCTAATAAAGCAGGTTACATGTTGCAGTTGGAAGATAAATGTATGGGCCCCTTTCTCTGAGTCAACATTATTCGCATCTGAATTGACACTGATGGCCATGCATATTTAACCACGTCTGGCGTAACGGCTTTGGTGAACTCGGGCAAAGTTGCCCGAGTCCTCCCACCCCCAAAGCCAAATCACGCCAGCAGTGTTTAAACTTAGCCACAGGGTCTACAATGTTTGCCTTTTCATCTGACCTTACACATGTGTTGTATTACAATAGACAGTCAACTCTGGATATCTCCAAACTACTGATATCTCAAAGTTAATTTTCCGGGCCCAGAAATCTTTTTGGGATATCGGTAGTTTGAGATAGCCAGAGTTGAACTGTAAAAATAAACATTCCCTCAATCCAAGCTACTACGCCATTAATTATTACTCGGACTTGGCCGCAGGTCTCTACATTGTTTGCCGTTTCATCTGACCTTACACCTGTACAGTATTTCAAAGGCAGTCAACTCTGGATATCTCCAAACTACTGATATCTCAAAGTCAATTTTCAGGGCCCAGAAAACTTTCTTTGAGATATCAGTAGTTTGAGATACCCAGAGTTGAACTGTAAATATAAACATTCCCTCCATGCAAGCTACTACGCCAGCAATTATTACTCGGACTTGGCCGCAGGTCTCTACATTGTTTGCCGTTTCATCTGACCTTACACCTGTACTGTATTTCAATGGGCAGTCAACTCTGGATATCTCTAAACAACTGATATCTCAAAGTCAATTTTCTGGGCCCAGAAAACTTTCTTTGAGATATCTGTAGTTTGAGATAGCCAGAGTTGAACTGTAAACATAAATAGGAAATGTGTCCAGACATTCTTTGAGATAAGAGGGACTTTGAGACATCATTGCTCGATATATCGCGAGATGACTGTATACTGTTTGCGGCTGTCAGTTGCCTTAAGGAATGAAAAAAATACTCACACTATCTCTGGGAATACTGTACCTACTTCCAGTAGGGAACCTGAAATTATAAACTGAAAGCAGCAGCAAAAATTGAACTCACAAAAGCTAATAAAGCAGGTTACATGTTGCAGTTGGAATATAAATGTATGGGCCCCTTTCTCTGAGTCAACATTATTTGCATCTGAATTGACACTGTTGGCCATGCATATTTAACCACGTCTGGTGTAACGGCTTTGGTGAACTCGGGCAAAGTTGCCCGAGTCCTCCCACCCCCCACCCCCAAAGCCAAATCACGACAGCAGTGTTTAAACTTAGCCACAGGGTCTACAATGATTGCCTTTTCAGCTGACCTTACACATGTGTTGTATTACAATAGACAGTCAACTCTGGATATCTCCAAACTACTGATATCTCAAAGTCAATTTTCCGGGCCCAGAAAACTTTCTTAGAGATATCAGTAGTTTGAGATAGCCAGAGTTGAACTGTAAATATAAACATTCCCTCCATGCAAGCTACTACGCCAGCAATTATTACTCGGACTTGGCCGCAGGTCTCTACATTGTTTGCCGTTTCATCTGACCTTACACCTGTACTGTATTTCAATGGGCAGTCAACTCTGGATATCTCTAAACAACTGATATCTCAAAGTCAATTTTCTGGGCCCAGAAAACTTTCTTTGAGATATCTGTAGTTTGAGATAGCCAGAGTTGAACTGTAAACATAAATAGGAAATGTGTCCAGACATTCTTTGAGATAAGAGGGACTTTGAGACATCATTGCTCGATGTATCACGAGATGACTGTATACTGTTTGCTGCTGTCAGTTGCCTTAAGGAATGAAAAAAATACTCACACTATCTCTGGGAATACTGTACCTACTTCCAGTAGGGAACCTGAAATTATAAACTGAAAGCAGCAGCAAAAATTGAACTCACAAAAGCTAATAAAGCAGGTTACATGTTGCAGTTGGAATATAAATGTATGGGCCCCTTCCTCTGAGTCAACATTATTTGCATCTGAATTGACACTGTTGGCCATGCATATTTAACCACGTCTGGCGTAACGGCTTTGGTGAACTCGGGCAAAGTTGCCCGAGTCCTCCCGCCCCCCACCCCCAAAGCCAAATCACGCCAGCAGTGTTTAAACTTAGCCACAGGGTCTACAATGTTTGCCTTTTCATCTGACCTTACACATGTGTTGTATTACAATAGACAGTCAACTCTGGATATCTCCAAACTACTGATATCTCAAAGTTAATTTTCCGGGCCCAGAAAATTTTCTTTCGGATATCGGTAGTTTGAGATAGTCAGAGTTGAACTGTAAAAATAAACATTCCCTCCATCCAAGCTACTACGCCATTAATTATTACTCGGACTTGGCCGCAGGTCTCTACATTGTTTGCCGTTACATCTGACCTTACACCTGTACAGTATTTCAAAGGCAGTCAACTCTGGATATCTCCAAACTACTGATATCTCAAAGTCAATTTTCCGGGCCCAGAAAAATTTCTTTGAGATATCAGTAGTTTGAGATAGCCAGAGTTGAACTGTAAATATAAACATTCCCTCCATGCAAGCTACTACGCCAGCAATTATTACTCGGACTTGGCCGCAGGTCTCTACATTGTTTGCCGTTTCATCTGACCTTACACCTGTACTGTATTTCAATGGGCAGTCAACTCTGGATATCTCTAAACAACTGATATCTCAAAGTCAATTTTCTGGGCCCAGAAAACTTTCTTTGATATATCTGTAGTTTGAGATAGCCAGAGTTGAACTGTAGACATAAATAGGAAATGTGTCCAGACATTCTTTGAGATAAGAGGGACTTTGAGACATCATTGCTCGATATATCGCGAGATGACTGTATACTGTTTGCGGCTGTCAGTTGCCTTAAGGAATGAAAAAAATACTCACACTATCTCTGGGAATACTGTACCTACTTCCAGTAGGGAACCTGAAATTATAAACTGAAAGCAGCAGCAAAAATTGAACTCACAAAAGCTAATAAAGCAGGTTACATGTTGCAGTTGGAAGATAAATGTATGGGCCCCTTTCTCTGAGTCAACATTATTTGCATCTGAATTGACACTGTTGGCCATGCATATTTAACCACGTCTGGTGTAACGGCTTTGGTGAATTCGGGCAAAGTTGCCCGAGTCCTCCCACCCCCCACCCCCAAAGCCAAATCACGCCAGCAGTGTTTAAACTTAGCCACAAGGTCTACAATGTTTGCCTTTTCATCTGACCTTACACATGTGTTGTATTACAATAGACAGTCAACTCTGGATATCTCCAAACTACTGATATCTCAAATTTAATTTTCCGGGCCCAGAAAATTTTATTTGGGATATCGGTAGTTTGAGATAGCCAGAACTGAACTGTAAAAATAAACATTCCCTCCATCCAAGCTACTACGCCATTAATTATTACTCGGACTTGGCCGCAGGTCTCTACATTGTTTGCCGTTACATCTGACCTTACACCTGTACAGTATTTCAAAGGCAGTCAACTCTGGATATCTCCAAACTACTGATATCTCAAAGTCAATTTTCCGGGCCCAGAAAACTTTCTTTGAGATATCAGTAGTTTGAGATAGCCAGAGTTGAACTGTAAATATAAACATTCCCTCCATGCAAGCTACTACGCCAGCAATTATTACTCGGACTTGGCCGCAGATCTCTACATTGTTTGCCGTTTCATCTGACCTTACACCTGTACTGTATTTCAATGGGCAGTCAACTCTGGATATCTCTAAACAACTGATATTTCAAAGTCAATTTTCTGGGCCCAGAAAACTTTCTTTGAGATATCTGTAGTTTGAGATAGCCAGAGTTGAACTGTAAACATAAATAGGAAATGTATCCAGACATTCTTTGAGATAAGAGGGACTTTGAGACATCATTGCTCGATATATCGCGAGATGACTGTATACTGTTTGCGGATGTCAGTTGCCTTAAGGAATGAAAAAATACTCACACTATCTCTGGGAATACTGTATCTACTTCCAGTAGGGAACCTGAAATTATAAACTGAAAGCAGCAGCAAAAATTGAACTCACAAAAGCTAATAAAGCAGGTTACATGTTGCAGTTGGAAGATAAATGTATGGGCCCCTTTCTCTGAGTCAACATTATTCGCATCTGAATTGACACTGATGGCCATGCATATTTAACCACGTCTGGCGTAACGGCTTTGGTGAACTCGGGCAAAGTTGCCCGAGTCCTCCCACCCCCAAAGCCAAATCACGCCAGCAGTGTTTAAACTTAGCCACAGGGTCTACAATGTTTGCCTTTTCATCTGACCTTACACATGTGTTGTATTACAATAGACAGTCAACTCTGGATATCTCCAAACTACTGATATCTCAAAGTTAATTTTCCGGGCCCAGAAATCTTTTTGGGATATCGGTAGTTTGAGATAGCCAGAGTTGAACTGTAAAAATAAACATTCCCTCAATCCAAGCTACTACGCCATTAATTATTACTCGGACTTGGCCGCAGGTCTCTACATTGTTTGCCGTTTCATCTGACCTTACACCTGTACAGTATTTCAAAGGCAGTCAACTCTGGATATCTCCAAACTACTGATATCTCAAAGTCAATTTTCAGGGCCCAGAAAACTTTCTTTGAGATATCAGTAGTTTGAGATACCCAGAGTTGAACTGTAAATATAAACATTCCCTCCATGCAAGCTACTACGCCAGCAATTATTACTCGGACTTGGCCGCAGGTCTCTACATTGTTTGCCGTTTCATCTGACCTTACACCTGTACTGTATTTCAATGGGCAGTCAACTCTGGATATCTCTAAACAACTGATATCTCAAAGTCAATTTTCTGGGCCCAGAAAACTTTCTTTGAGATATCTGTAGTTTGAGATAGCCAGAGTTGAACTGTAAACATAAATAGGAAATGTGTCCAGACATTCTTTGAGATAAGAGGGACTTTGAGACATCATTGCTCGATATATCGCGAGATGACTGTATACTGTTTGCGGCTGTCAGTTGCCTTAAGGAATGAAAAAAATACTCACACTATCTCTGGGAATACTGTACCTACTTCCAGCAGGGAGCCTGAAATTATAAACTGAAAGCAGCAGCAAAAATTGAACTCACAAAAGCTAATAAAGCAGGTTACATGTTGCAGTTGGAAGATAAATGTATGGGCCCCTTTCTCTGAGTCAACATTATTTGCATCTGAATTGACACTGTTGGCCATGCATATTTAACCACGTCTGGTGTAACGGCTTTGGTGAACTCGGGCAAAGTTGCCCGAGTCCTCCCACCCCCCACCCCCAAAGCCAAATTACGCCAGCAATGTTTAAACTTAGCCACAGGGTCTACAATGTTTGCCTTTTCATCTGACCTTACACATGTGTTGTATTACAATAGACAGTCAACTCTGGATATCTCCAAACTACTGATATCTCAAAGTTAATTTTCCGGGCCCAGAAAATTTTCTTTGGGATATCGGTAGTTTGAGATAGCATGAGTTGAACTGTAAAAATAAACATTCCCTCCATCCAAGCTACTACGCCATTAATTATTACTCGGACTTGGCCGCAGGTCTCTACATTGTTTGCCGTTTCATCTGACCTTACACCTGTACAGTATTTCAAAGGCAGTCAACTCTGGATATCTCCAAACTACTGATATCTCAAAGTCAATTTTCCGGGCCCAGAAAACTTTCTTTGAGATATCAGTAGTTTGAGATAGCCAGAGTTGAACTGTAAATATAAACATTCCCTCCATGCAAGCTACTACGCCAGCAATTATTACTCGGACTTGGCCGCAGATCTCTACATTGTTTGCCGTTTCATCTGACCTTACACCTGTACTGTATTTCAATGGGCAGTCAACTCTGGATATCTCTAAACAACTGATATTTCAAAGTCAATTTTCTGGGCCCAGAAAACTTTCTTTGAGATATCTGTAGTTTGAGATAGCCAGAGTTGAACTGTAAACATAAATAGGAAATGTATCCAGACATTCTTTGAGATAAGAGGGACTTTGAGACATCATTGCTCGATATATCGCGAGATGACTGTATACTGTTTGCGGATGTCAGTTGCCTTAAGGAATGAAAAAATACTCACACTATCTCTGGGAATACTGTATCTACTTCCAGTAGGGAACCTGAAATTATAAACTGAAAGCAGCAGCAAAAATTGAACTCACAAAAGCTAATAAAGCAGGTTACATGTTGCAGTTGGAAGATAAATGTATGGGCCCCTTTCTCTGAGTCAACATTATTCGCATCTGAATTGACACTGATGGCCATGCATATTTAACCACGTCTGGCGTAACGGCTTTGGTGAACTCGGGCAAAGTTGCCCGAGTCCTCCCACCCCCAAAGCCAAATCACGCCAGCAGTGTTTAAACTTAGCCACAGGGTCTACAATGTTTGCCTTTTCATCTGACCTTACACATGTGTTGTATTACAATAGACAGTCAACTCTGGATATCTCCAAACTACTGATATCTCAAAGTTAATTTTCCGGGCCCAGAAATCTTTTTGGGATATCGGTAGTTTGAGATAGCCAGAGTTGAACTGTAAAAATAAACATTCCCTCAATCCAAGCTACTACGCCATTAATTATTACTCGGACTTGGCCGCAGGTCTCTACATTGTTTGCCGTTTCATCTGACCTTACACCTGTACAGTATTTCAAAGGCAGTCAACTCTGGATATCTCCAAACTACTGATATCTCAAAGTCAATTTTCAGGGCCCAGAAAACTTTCTTTGAGATATCAGTAGTTTGAGATACCCAGAGTTGAACTGTAAATATAAACATTCCCTCCATGCAAGCTACTACGCCAGCAATTATTACTCGGACTTGGCCGCAGGTCTCTACATTGTTTGCCGTTTCATCTGACCTTACACCTGTACTGTATTTCAATGGGCAGTCAACTCTGGATATCTCTAAACAACTGATATCTCAAAGTCAATTTTCTGGGCCCAGAAAACTTTCTTTGAGATATCTGTAGTTTGAGATAGCCAGAGTTGAACTGTAAACATAAATAGGAAATGTGTCCAGACATTCTTTGAGATAAGAGGGACTTTGAGACATCATTGCTCGATATATCGCGAGATGACTGTATACTGTTTGCGGCTGTCAGTTGCCTTAAGGAATGAAAAAAATACTCACACTATCTCTGGGAATACTGTACCTACTTCCAGTAGGGAACCTGAAATTATAAACTGAAAGCAGCAGCAAAAATTGAACTCACAAAAGCTAATAAAGCAGGTTACATGTTGCAGTTGGAATATAAATGTATGGGCCCCTTTCTCTGAGTCAACATTATTTGCATCTGAATTGACACTGTTGGCCATGCATATTTAACCACGTCTGGTGTAACGGCTTTGGTGAACTCGGGCAAAGTTGCCCGAGTCCTCCCACCCCCCACCCCCAAAGCCAAATCACGACAGCAGTGTTTAAACTTAGCCACAGGGTCTACAATGATTGCCTTTTCAGCTGACCTTACACATGTGTTGTATTACAATAGACAGTCAACTCTGGATATCTCCAAACTACTGATATCTCAAAGTCAATTTTCCGGGCCCAGAAAACTTTCTTAGAGATATCAGTAGTTTGAGATAGCCAGAGTTGAACTGTAAATATAAACATTCCCTCCATGCAAGCTACTACGCCAGCAATTATTACTCGGACTTGGCCGCAGGTCTCTACATTGTTTGCCGTTTCATCTGACCTTACACCTGTACTGTATTTCAATGGGCAGTCAACTCTGGATATCTCTAAACAACTGATATCTCAAAGTCAATTTTCTGGGCCCAGAAAACTTTCTTTGAGATATCTGTAGTTTGAGATAGCCAGAGTTGAACTGTAAACATAAATAGGAAATGTGTCCAGACATTCTTTGAGATAAGAGGGACTTTGAGACATCATTGCTCGATGTATCACGAGATGACTGTATACTGTTTGCTGCTGTCAGTTGCCTTAAGGAATGAAAAAAATACTCACACTATCTCTGGGAATACTGTACCTACTTCCAGTAGGGAACCTGAAATTATAAACTGAAAGCAGCAGCAAAAATTGAACTCACAAAAGCTAATAAAGCAGGTTACATGTTGCAGTTGGAATATAAATGTATGGGCCCCTTCCTCTGAGTCAACATTATTTGCATCTGAATTGACACTGTTGGCCATGCATATTTAACCACGTCTGGCGTAACGGCTTTGGTGAACTCGGGCAAAGTTGCCCGAGTCCTCCCGCCCCCCACCCCCAAAGCCAAATCACGCCAGCAGTGTTTAAACTTAGCCACAGGGTCTACAATGTTTGCCTTTTCATCTGACCTTACACATGTGTTGTATTACAATAGACAGTCAACTCTGGATATCTCCAAACTACTGATATCTCAAAGTTAATTTTCCGGGCCCAGAAAATTTTCTTTCGGATATCGGTAGTTTGAGATAGCCAGAGTTGAACTGTAAAAATAAACATTCCCTCCATCCAAGCTACTACGCCATTAATTATTACTCGGACTTGGCCGCAGGTCTCTACATTGTTTGCCGTTACATCTGACCTTACACCTGTACAGTATTTCAAAGGCAGTCAACTCTGGATATCTCCAAACTACTGATATCTCAAAGTCAATTTTCCGGGCCCAGAAAAATTTCTTTGAGATATCAGTAGTTTGAGATAGCCAGAGTTGAACTGTAAATATAAACATTCCCTCCATGCAAGCTACTACGCCAGCAATTATTACTCGGACTTGGCCGCAGGTCTCTACATTGTTTGCCGTTTCATCTGACCTTACACCTGTACTGTATTTCAATGGGCAGTCAACTCTGGATATCTCTAAACAACTGATATCTCAAAGTCAATTTTCTGGGCCCAGAAAACTTTCTTTGATATATCTGTAGTTTGAGATAGCCAGAGTTGAACTGTAGACATAAATAGGAAATGTGTCCAGACATTCTTTGAGATAAGAGGGACTTTGAGACATCATTGCTCGATATATCGCGAGATGACTGTATACTGTTTGCGGCTGTCAGTTGCCTTAAGGAATGAAAAAAATACTCACACTATCTCTGGGAATACTGTACCTACTTCCAGTAGGGAACCTGAAATTATAAACTGAAAGCAGCAGCAAAAATTGAACTCACAAAAGCTAATAAAGCAGGTTACATGTTGCAGTTGGAAGATAAATGTATGGGCCCCTTTCTCTGAGTCAACATTATTTGCATCTGAATTGACACTGTTGGCCATGCATATTTAACCACGTCTGGTGTAACGGCTTTGGTGAATTCGGGCAAAGTTGCCCGAGTCCTCCCACCCCCCACCCCCAAAGCCAAATCACGCCAGCAGTGTTTAAACTTAGCCACAAGGTCTACAATGTTTGCCTTTTCATCTGACCTTACACATGTGTTGTATTACAATAGACAGTCAACTCTGGATATCTCCAAACTACTGATATCTCAAATTTAATTTTCCGGGCCCAGAAAATTTTATTTGGGATATCGGTAGTTTGAGATAGCCAGAACTGAACTGTAAAAATAAACATTCCCTCCATCCAAGCTACTACGCCATTAATTATTACTCGGACTTGGCCGCAGGTCTCTACATTGTTTGCCGTTTCATCTGACCTTACACCTGTATAGTATTTCAAAGGCAGTCAACTCTGGATATCTCCAAACTACTGATATCTCAAAGTCAATTTTCCGGGCCCAGAAAACTTTCTTTGAGATATCAGTAGTTTGAGATAGCCAGAGTTGAACTGTAAATATAAACATTCCCTCCATGCAAGCTACTACGCCAGCAATTATTACTCGGACTTGGCCGCAGGTCTCTACATTGTTTGCCGTTTCATCTGACCTTACACCTGTACTGTATTTCAATGGGCAGTCAACTCTGGATATCTCTAAACAACTGATATCTCAAAGTCAATTTTCTGGGCCCAGAAAACTTTCTTTGAGATATCTGTAGTTTGAGATAGCCAGAGTTGAACTGTAAACATAAATAGGAAATGTGTCCAGACATTCTTTGAGATAAGAGGGACTTTGAGACATCATTGCTCGATATATCGCGAGATGACTGTATACTGTTTGCGGATGTCAGTTGCCTTAAGGAATGAAAAAAATACTCACACTATCTCTGGGAATACTGTACCTACCTCCAGTAGGGAACCTGAAATTATAAACTGAAAGCAGCAGCAAAAATTGAACTCACAAAAGCTAATAAAGCAGGTTACATGTTGCAGTTGGAAGATAAATGTATGGGCCCCTTTCTCTGAGTCAACATTATTTGCATCTGAATTGACACTGTTGGCCATGCATATTTAACCACGTCTGGCGTAACGGCTTTGGTGAACTCGGGCAAAGTTGCCAGAGTCCTCCCACCCCCCACCCCCAAAGCCAAATCACGCCAGCAGTGTTTAAACTTAGCCACAGGGTCTACAATGTTTGCCTTTTCATCTGACCTTACACATGTGTTGTATTACAATAGACAGTCAACTCTGGATATCTCCAAACTACTGATATCTCAAAGTTAATTTTCCGGGCCCAGAAAATTTTCTTTGGGATATCGGTAGTTTGAGATAGCCAGAGTTGAACTGTAAAAATAAACATTCCCTCCATCCAAGCTACTACGCCATTAATTATTACTCGGACTTGGCCGCAGGTCTCTACATTGTTTGCCGTTTCATCTGACCTTACACCTGTACAGTATTTCAAAGGCAGTCAACTCTGGATATCTCCAAACTACTGATATCTCAAAGTCAATTTTCAGGGCCCAGAAAACTTTCTTTGAGATATCAGTAGTTTGAGATAGCCAGAGTTGAACTGTAAATATAAGCATTCCCTCCATGCAAGCTACTACGCCAGCAATTATTACTCGGACATGGCCCCAGGTGTATACATTGTTTGCGGTTTCATCTGACCTTACACCTGTACTGTGTTTCAATGGGCAGTCAACTCTGGATATCTCTAAACAACTGATATCTCAAAGTCAATTTTCTGGGCCCAGAAAACTTTCTTTGAGATATCTGTAGTTTGAGATAGCCAGAGTTGAACTGTAAACATAAATAGGAAATGTGTCCAGACATTCTTTGAGATAAGAGGGACTTTGAGACATCATTGCTTGATATATCGCGAGATGACTGTATACTGTTTGCGGCTGTCAGTTGCCTTAAGGAATGAAAAAATACTCACACTATCTCTGGGAATACTGTACCTACTTCCAGTAGGGAGCCTGAAATTATAAACTGAAAGCAGCAGCAAAAATTGAACTCACAAAAGCTAATAAAGCAGGTTACATGTTGCAGTTGGAAGATAAATGTATGGGCCCCTTTCTCTGAGTCAACATTATCTGCATCTGAATTGACACTGTTGGCCATGCATATTTAACCACGTCTGGCGTAATAGCTTTGGTGAACTCGGGCAAAGTTGCCCGAGTCCTCCCACCCCCCACCCCCAAAGCCAAATCACGCCAGCAGTGTTTAAACTTAGCCACAGGGTCTACAATGTTTGCCTTTTCATCTGACCTTACACATGTGTTGTATTACAATAGACAGTCAACTCTGGATATCTCCAAACTACTGATATCTCAAAGTTAATTTTCCGGGCCCAGAAAATTTTCTTTGGGATATCGGTAGTTTGAGATAGCCAGAGTTGAACTGTAAAAATAAACATTCCCTCCATCCAAGCTACTACGCCATTAATTATTACTCGGACTTGGCCGCAGGTCTCTACATTGTTTGCCGTTTCATCTGACCTTACACCTGTACAGTATTTCAAAGGCAGTCAACTCTGGATATCTCCAAACTACTGATATCTCAAAGTCAATTTTCAGGGCCCAGAAAACTTTCTTTGAGATATCAGTAGTTTGAGATAGCCAGAGTTGAACTGTAAATATAAACATTCCCTCTATGCAAGCTACTACGCCAGCAATTATTACTCGGACATGGCCCCAGGTGTATACATTGTTTGCGGTTTCATCTGACCTTACACCTGTACTGTGTTTCAATGGGCAGTCAACTCTGGATATCTCTAAACAACTGATATCTCAAAGTCAATTTTCTGGGCCCAGAAAACTTTCTTTGAGATATCTGTAGTTTGAGATAGCCAGAGTTGAACTGTAAACATAAATAGGAAATGTGTCCAGACATTCTTTGAGATAAGAGGGACTTTGAGACATCATTGCTTGATATATCGCGAGATGACTGTATACTGTTTGCGGCTGTCAGTTGCCTTAAGGAATGAAAAAATACTCACACTATCTCTGGGAATACTGTACCTACTTCCAGTAGGGAACCTGAAATTATAAACTGAAAGCAGCAGCAAAAATTGAACTCACAAAAGCTAATAAAGCAGGTTACATGTTGCAGTTGGAAGATAAATGTATGGGCCCCTTTCTCTGAGTCAACATTATCTGCATCTGAATTGACACTGTTGGCCATGCATATTTAACCACGTCTGGCGTAATAGCTTTGGTGAACTCGGGCAAAGTTGCCCGAGTCCTCCCACCCCCCACCCCCAAAGCCAAATCACGCCAGCAGTGTTTAAACTTAGCCACAGGGTCTACAATGTTTGCCTTTTCATCTGACCTTACACATGTGTTGTATTACAATAGACAGTCAACTCTGGATATCTCCAAACTAATGATATCTCAAAGTTAATTTTCCGGGCAAAAAAATTTTTCTTTGGGATATCGGTAGTTTGAGATAGCCAGAGTTGAACTGTAAAAATAAACATTCCCTCCATCCAAGCTACTACGCCATTAATTATTACTCGGACTTGGCCGCAGGTCTCTACATTGTTTGCCGTTTCATCTGACCTTACACCTGTACAGTATTTCAAAGGCAGTCAACTCTGGATATCTTCAAACTACTGATATCTTAAAGTCAATTTTCAGGGCCCAGAAAACTTTCTTTGAGATATCAGTAGTTTGAGATAGCCAGAGTTGTGCTGTAAAAATAAACATTCCCTCCATCCAAGCTACTACGCCATTAATTATTACTCGGACTTGGCCGCAGGTCTCTACATTGTTTGCTGTTTCATCTGACCTTACACCTGTACAGTATTTCAAAGGCAGTCAACTATGGATATCTTCAAACTACTGATATCTCAAAGTCAATTTTCCGGGCCCAGAAAACTTTCTTTGAGATATCAGTAGTTTGAGATAGCCAGAGTTGAACTGTAAATATAAACATTCCCTCCATGCAAGCTACTACGCCAGCAATTATTACTCGGACTTGGCCGCAGGTCTCTACATTGTTTGCCATTTCATCTGACCTTACACCTGTACTGTATTTCAATGGGCAGTCAACTCTGGATATCTCTAAACAACTGATATCTCAAAGTCAATTTTCTGGGCCCAGAAAACTTTCTTTGAGATATCTGTAGTTTGAGATAGCCAGAGTTGAACTGTAAACATAAATAGGAAATGTGTCCAGACATTCTTTGAGATAAGAGGGACTTTGAGACATCATTGCTTGATATATCGCGAGATGACTGTATACTGTTTGCGGCTGTCAGTTGCCTTAAGGAATGAAAAAAATACTCACACTATCTCTGGGAATACTGTACCTACTTCTAGTAGGGAACCTGCAATTATAAACTGAAAGCAGCAGCAAAAATTGAACTCACAAAAGCTAATAAAGCAGGTTACATGTTGCAGTTGGAAGATAAATGTATGGGCCCCTTTCTATGAGTCAACATTATTTGCATCTGAATTGACACTGTTGGCCATGCATATTTAACCACGTCTGGCGTAACGGCTTTGGTGAACTCGGGCAAAGTTGCCCGAGTCCTCCCTTCCCCCACCCCCAAAGCCAAATCATGCCAGCAGTGTTTAAACTTAGCCACAGGGTCTACAATGTTTGCCTTTTCATCTGACCTTACACATGTGTTGTATTACAATAGACAGTCAACTCTGGATATCTCCAAACTACTGATATCTCAAATTTAATTTTCCGGGCCCAGAAAATTTTCTTTGGGATATCGGTAGTTTGAGATAGCCAGAGTTGAACTGTAAATATAAACATTCCCTCCATGCAAGCTACTACGCCAGCAATTATTACTCGGACTTGGCCCCAGGTCTCTACATTGTTTGCCGTTTCATCTGACCTTACACCTGTACTGTATTTCAATGGGCAGTCAACTCTGGATATCTCTAAACAACTGATATCTCAAAGTCAATTTTCAGGGCCCAGAAAACTTTCTTTGAGATATCTGTAGTTTGAGATAGCCAGAGTTGAACTGTAAACATAAATAGGAAATGTGTCCAGACATTCTTTGAGATAAGAGGGACTTTGAGATATCATTGCTCGATATATTGCGAGATGACTGTATACTTTTTGCGGCTGTCAGTTGCCTTAAGGAATGAAAAAGATACTCACACTATCTCTGGGAATACTGTACCTACTTCCAGTAGGGAGCCTGAAATTATAAACTGAAAGCAGCAGCAAAAATTGAACTCACAAAAGCTAATAAAGCAGGTTACATGTTGCAGTTGGAAGATAAATGTATGGGCCCCTTTCTCTGAGCCAACATTATTTGCATCTGAATTGACACTGTTGGCCATGCATATTTAACCACGTCTGGCGTAACGGCTTTGGGAAACGGGGCAAAGTTGCCCGAGTCCTCCCACAACCCACCCCCAAAGCCAAATCACGCCAGCAGTGTTTAAATTTAGCCACAGTGTCTACAATGTTTGCCTTTTCATCTGACCTTACACATGTGTTGTATTACAATAGACAGTCAACTCTGGATATCTCCAAACTACTGATATCTCAAAGTTAATTTTCCGGGCCCAGAAAATTTTCTTTGGGATATCGGTAGTTTGAGATAGCCCGAGTTGAACTGTAAAAATAAACATTCCCTCCATCCAAGCTACTACGCCATTAATTATTACTCGGACTTGGCCGCAGGTCTCTACACTGTTTGCCGTTTCATCTGACCTTACACCTGTACAGTATTTCAAAGGCAGTCAACTCTGGATATCTCCAAACTACTGATATCTCAAAGTCAATTTTCCGGGCCCAGAAAACTTTCTTTGAGATATCAGTAGTTTGAGATAGCCAGAGTTGAACTGTAAATATAAACATTCCCTCCATGCAAGCTACTACGCCAGCAATTATTACTCGGACTTGGCCGCAGGTCTCTACATTGTTTGCCGTTTCATCTGACCTTACACCTGTACTGTATTTCAATGGGCAGTCAACTCTGGATATCTCTAAACAACTGATATCTCAAAGTCAATTTTCTGGGCCCAGAAAACTTTCTTTTAGATATCTGTAGTTTGAGATAGCCAGAGTTGAACTGTAAACATAAATAGGAAATGTGTCCAGACATTCTTTGAGATAAGAGGGACTTTGAGACATCATTGCTCGATATATCCCGAGATGACTGTATACTGTTTGCGGCTGTCAGTTGCCTTAAGGAATGAAAAAAAATACTCACACTATCTCTGGGAATACTGTACCTACTTCCAGCAGGGAGCCTGAAATTATAAACTGAAAGCAGCAGCAAAAATTGAACTCACAAAAGCTAATAAAGCAGGTTACATGTTGCAGTTGGAAGATAAATGTATGGGCCCCTTTCTCTGAGCCAACATTATTTGCATCTGAATTGACACTGTTGGCCATGCATATTTAACCACGTCTGGCGTAACGGCTTTGGTGAACTCGGGCAAAGTTGCCCGAGTCCTCCCACCCCCCACCCCCAAAGCCAAATCACCCCAGCAGTGTTTAAACTTAGCCACAGGGTCTACAATGTTTGCCTTTTCATCTGACCTTACACATGTGTTGTATTACAATAGACAGTCAACTCTGGATATCTCCAAACTACTGATATCTCAAAGTTAATTTTCCGGGCCCAGAAAATTTTCTTTGGGATATCGGTAGTTTGAGATAGCCAGAGCTGAACTGTAAAAATAAACATTCCCTCCATCCAAGCTACTACGCCATTAATTATTACTCGGACTTGGCCGCAGGTCTCTACACTGTTTGCCGTTTCATCTGACCTTACACCTGTACAGTATTTCAAAGGCAGTCAACTCTGGATATCTCCAAACTACTGGTATCTCAAAGTCAATTTTCCGGGCCCAGAAACATTTCTTTGAGATATCAGTAGTTTGAGGTAGCCAGAGTTGAACTGTAAATATAAATATTCCCGCCATGCAAGCTACTACGCCAGCAATTATTACTCGGACTTGGCCGCAGGTCTCTACATTGTTTGCCGTTTCATCTGACCTTACACCTGTACTGTATTTCAATGGGCAGTCAACTCTGGATATCTCTAAACAACTGATATCTCAAAGTCAATTTTCTGGGCCCAGAAAACTTTCTTTGAGATATCTGTAGTTTGAGATAGCCAGAGTTGAACTGTAAACATAAATAGGAAATGTGTCCAGACATTCTTTGAGATAAGAGGGACTTTGAGACATCATTGCTCGATATATCGCGAGATGACTGTATACTGTTTGCGGCTGTCAGTTGCCTTAAAGAATGAAAAAAATAATCACACTATCTCTGGGAATACTGTACCTACTTCCAGTAGGGAGCCTGAAATTATAAACTGAAAGCAGCAGCAAAAATTGAATTCACAAAAGCTAATAAAGCAGGTTACATGTTGCAGTTGGAAGATAAATGTATGGGCCCCTTTCTCTGAGTCAACATTATTTGCATCTGAACTGACACTGTTGGCCATGCATATTTAACCACGTCTGGCGTAACGGCTTTGGTGAACTCGAGCAAAGTTGCACGAGTCCTCCCACCCCCCACCCCCAAAGCCAAATCACGCCAGCAGTGTTTAAACTTAGCCACAGGGTCTACAATGTTTGCCTTTTCATCTGACCTTACACATGTGTTGTATTACAATAGACAGTCAACTCTGGATATCTCCAAACTACTGATATCTCAAAGTTAATTTTCCGGGCCCAGAAATCTTTTTGGGATATCGGTAGTTTGAGATAGCCAGAGTTGAACTGTAAAAATAAACATTCCCTCCATCCAAGCTACTACGCCATTAATTATTACTCGGACTTGGCCGCAGGTCTCTACATTGTTTGCCGTTTCATCTGACCTTACACCTGTACAGTATTTCAAAGGCAGTCAACTCTGGATATCTCCAAACTACTGATATCTCAAAGTCAATTTTCAGGGCCCAGAAAACTTTCTTTGAGATATCAGTAGTTTGAGATAGCCAGAGTTGAACTGTAAATATAAACATTCCCTCCATGCAAGCTACTACGCCAGCAATTATTACTCGGACTTGGCCGCAGGTCTCTACATTGTTTGCCGTTTCATCTGACCTTACACCTGTACTGTATTTCAATGGGCAGTCAACTCTGGATATCTCTAAACAACTGATATCTCAAAGTCAATTTTCTGGGCCCAGAAAACTTTCTTTGAGATATCTGTAGTTTGAGATAGCCAGAGTTGAACTGTAAACATAAATAGGAAATGTGTCCAGACATTCTTTGAGATAAGAGGGACTTTGAGACATCATTGCTCGATATATCCCGAGATGACTGTATACTGTTTGCGGCTGTCAGTTGCCTTAAGGAATGAAAAAAATACTCACACTATCTCTGGGAATACTGTACCTACTTCCAGTAGGGAACCTGAAATTATAAACTGAAAGCAGCAGCAAAAATTGAACTCACAAAAGCTAATAAAGCAGGTTATATGTTGCAGTTGGAATATAAATGTATGGGCACCTTTCTCTGAGTCAACATTATTTGCATCTGAATTGACACTGTTGGCCATGCATATTTAACCACGTCTGGTGTAACGGCTTTGGTGAACTCGGGCAAAGTTGCCCGAGTCCTCCCACCCCCCACCCCCAAAGCCAAATCACGACAGCAGTGTTTAAACTTAGCCACAGGGTCTACAATGATTGCCTTTTCAGCTGACCTTACACATGTGTTGTATTACAATAGACAGTCAACTCTGGATATCTCCAAACTACTGATATCTCAAAGTCAATTTTCCGGGCCCAGAAAACTTTCTTAGAGATATCAGTAGTTTGAGATAGCCAGAGTTGAACTGTAAATATAAACATTCCCTCCATGCAAGCTACTACGCCAGCAATTATTACTCGGACTTGGCCGCAGGTCTCTACATTGTTTGCCGTTTCATCTGACCTTACACCTGTACTGTATTTCAATGGGCAGTCAACTCTGGATATCTCTAAACAACTGATATCTCAAAGTCAATTTTCTGGGCCCAGAAAACTTTCTTTGAGATATCTGTAGTTTGAGATAGCCAGAGTTGAACTGTAAACATAAATAGGAAATGTGTCCAGACATTCTTTGAGATAAGAGGGACTTTGAGACATCATTGCTCGATGTATCACGAGATGACTGTATACTGTTTGCTGCTGTCAGTTGCCTTAAGGAATGAAAAAAATACTCACACTATCTCTGGGAATACTGTACCTACTTCCAGTAGGGAACCTGAAATTATAAACTGAAAGCAGCAGCAAAAATTGAACTCACAAAAGCTAATAAACCAGCTTACATGTTGCAGTTGGAAGATAAATGTATGGGCCCCTTTCTCTGAGTCAACATATTTGCATCTGAATTGACACTGTTGGCCATGCATATTTAACCACGTCTGGCGTAACGGCTTTGGTGAACTCGGGCAAAGTTGCCCGAGTCCTCCCGCCCCCCACCCCCAAAGCCAAATCACGCCAGCAGTGTTTAAACTTAGCCACAGGGTCTACAATGTTTGCCTTTTCATCTGACCTTACACATGTGTTGTATTACAATAGACAGTCAACTCTGGATATCTCCAAACTACTGATATCTCAAAGTTAATTTTCCGGGCCCAGAAAATTTTCTTTGGGATATCGGTAGTTTGAGATAGCCAGAGTTGAACTGTAAAAATAAACATTCCCTCCATCCAAGCTACTACGCCATTAATTATTACTCGGATTTGGCCGCAGGTCTCTACATTGTTTGCCGTTACATCTGACCTTACACCTGTACAGTATTTCAAAGGCAGTCAACTCTGGATATCTCCAAACTACTGATATCTCAAAGTCAATTTTCCGGGCCCAGAAAAATTTCTTTGAGATATCAGTAGTTTGAGATAGCCAGAGTTGAACTGTAAATATAAACATTCCCTCCATGCAAGCTACTACGCCAGCAATTATTACTCGGACTTGGCCGCAGGTCTCTACATTGTTTGCCGTTTCATCTGACCTTACACCTGTACTGTATTTCAATGGGCAGTCAACTCTGGATATCTCTAAACAATTGATATCTCAAAGTCAATTTTCTGGGCCCAGAAAACTTTCTTTGATATATCTGTAGTTTGAGATAGCCAGAGTTGAACTGTAGACATAAATAGGAAATGTGTCCAGACATTCTTTGAGATAAGAGGGACTTTGAGACATCATTGCTCGATATATCGCGAGATGACTGTATACTGTTTGCGGATGTCAGTTGCCTTAAGGAATGAAAAAAATACTCACACTATCTCTGGGAATACTGTACCTACTTCCAGTAGGGAACCTGAAATTATAAACTGAAAGCAGCAGCAAAAATTGAACTCACAAAAGCTAATAAAGCAGGTTACATGTTGCAGTTGGAAGATAAATGTATGGGCCCCTTTCTCTGAGTCAACATTATTTGCATCTGAATTGACACTGTTGGCCATGCATATTTAACCACGTCTGGTGTAACGGCTTTGGTGAATTCGGGCAAAGTTGCCCGAGTCCTCCCACCCCCCACCCCCAAAGCCAAATCATGCCAGCAGTGTTTAAACTTAGCCACAAGGTCTACAATGTTTGCCTTTTCATCTGACCTTACACATGTGTTGTATTACAATAGACAGTCAACTCTGGATATCTCCAAACTACTGATATCTCAAATTTAATTTTCCGGGCCCAGAAAATTTTCTTTGGGATATCGGTAGTTTGAGATAGCCAGAACTGAACTGTAAAAATAAACATTCCCTCCATCCAAGCTACTACGCCATTAATTATTACTCGGACTTGGCCGCAGGTCTCTACATTGTTTGCCGTTTCATCTGACCTTACACCTGTATAGTATTTCAAAGGCAGTCAACTCTGGATATCTCCAAACAACTGATATCTCAAAGTCAATTTTCCGGGCCCAGAAAACTTTCTTTGAGATATCAGTAGTTTGAGATAGCCAGAGTTGAACTGTAAATATAAACATTCCCTCCATGCAAGCTACTACGCCAGCAATTATTACTCGGACTTGGCCGCAGGTCTCTACATTGTTTGCCGTTTCATCTGACCTTACACCTGTACTGTATTTCATTGGGCAGTCAACTCTGGATATCTCTAAACAACTGATATCTCAAAGTCAATTTTCTGGGCCCAGAAAACTTTCTTTGAGATATCTGTAGTTTGAGATAGCCAGAGTTGAACTGTAAACATAAATAGGAAATGTGTCCAGACATTCTTTGAGATAAGAGGGACTTTGAGACATCATTGCTCGATATATCGCGAGATGACTGTATACTGTTTGCTGCTGTCAGTTGCCTTAAGGAATGAAAAAAATACTCACACTATCTCTGGGCATACTGTACCTACCTCCAGTAGGGAACCTGAAATTATAAACTGAAAGCAGCAGCAAAAATTGAACTCACAAAAGCTAATAAAGCAGGTTACATGTTGCAGTTGGAAGATAAATGTATGGGCCTCTTTCTCTGAGTCAACATTATTTGCATCTGAATTGACACTGTTGGCCATGCATATTTAACCACGTCTGGCGTAACGGCTTTGGTGAACTCGGGCAAAGTTGCACGAGTCCTCCCACCCCCCACCCCCAAAGCCAAATCACGCCAGCAGTGTTTAAACTTAGCCACCGGGTCTACAATGTTTGCCTTTTCATCTGACCTTACACATGTGTTGTATTACAATAGACAGTCAACTCTGGATATCTCCAAACTACTGATATCTCAAAGTTAATTTTCCGGGCCCAGAAAATTTTCTTTGGGATATCGGTAGTTTGAGATAGCCAGAGTTGAACTGTAAAAATAAACGTTCCCTCCATCCAAGCTACTACGCCATTAATTATTACTCGGACTTGGCCGCAGGTCTCTACATTGTTTGCTGTTTCCTCTGACCTTACACCTGTACAGTATTTCAAAGGCAATCAACTCTGGATATCTCCAAACTACTGATATCTCAAAGTCAATTTTCCGGGCCCAGAAAACTTTCTTTGAGATATCAGTAGTTTGAGATAGCCAGAGTTGAACTGTAAATATAAACATTCCCTCCATGTAAGCTACTACGCCAGCAATTATTACTCGGACTTGGCCGCAGGTCTCTACATTGTTTGCCGTTTCATCTGACCTTACACCTGTACAGTATTTCAATGGGCAGTCAACTCTGGATATCTCTAAACAACTGATATCTCAAAGTCAATTTTCTGGGCCCAGAAAACTTTCTTTGAGATATCTGTAGTTTGAGATAGCCAGAGTTGAACTGTAAACATAAATAGGAAATGTGTGCAGACATTCTTTGAGATAAGAGGGACTTTGAGACATCATTGCTCGATATATCGCGAGATGACTGTATACTGTTTGCGGCTGTCAGTTGCCTTAAGGAATGAAAAAAATACTCACACTATCTCTGGGAATACTTTACCTACTTCCAGTAGGGAGCCTGAAATTATAAACTGAAAGCAGCAGCAAAAATTGAACTCACAAAAGCTAATAAAACAGGTTACATGTTGCAGTTGGAAGATAAATGTATGGGCCCCTTTCTCTGAGTCAACATTATTTGCATCTGAATTGACACTGTTGGCCATGCATATTTAACCACGTCTGGCGTAACGGCTTTGGTGAACTCGGGCAAAGTTGCCCGAGTCCTCCCACCCCCCACCCCCAAAGCCAAATCATGCCAGCAGTGTTTAAACTTAGCCACAGGGTCTACAATGTTTGCCTTTTCATCTGACCTTACACATGTGTTGTATTACAATAGACAGTCAACTCTGGATATCTCCAAACTACTGATATCTCAAAGTTAATTTTCCGGGCCCAGAAAATTTTCTTTGGGATATCGGTAGTTTGAGATAGCCAGAGTTGAACTGTAAAAATAAACATTCCCTCCATCCAAGCTACTACGCCATTAATTATTACTCGGACTTGGCCGCAGGTCTCTACACTGTTTGCCGTTTCATCTGACCTTACACCTGTACAGTATTTCAAAGGCAGTCAACTCTGGATATCTCCAAACTACTGATATCTCAAAGTCAATTTTCCGGGCCCAGAAAACTTTCTTTGAGATATCAGTAGTTTGAGATAGCCAGAGTTGAACTGTAAATATAAACATTCCCTCCATGCAAGCTACTACGCCAGCAATTATTACTCGGACTTGGCCGCAGGTCTCTACATTGTTTGCCGTTTCATCTAACCTTACACCTGTACTGTATTTCAATGGGCAGTCAACTCTGGATATCTCTAAACAACTGATATCTCAAAGTCAATTTTCTGGGCCCAGAAAACTTTCTTTGAGATATCTGTAGTTTGAGATAGCCAGAGTTGAACTGTAAACATAAATAGGAAATGTGTCCAGACATTCTTTGAGATAAGAGGGACTTTGAGACATCATTGCTCGATATATCCCGAGATGACTGTATACTGTTTGCGGCTGTCAGTTGCCTTAAGGAATGAAAAAAAATACTCACACTATCTCTGGGAATACTGTACCTACTTCCAGCAGGGAGCCTGAAATTATAAACTGAAAGCAGCAGCAAAAATTGAACTCACAAAAGCTAATAAAGCAGGTTACATGTTGCAGTTGGAAGATAAATGTATGGGCCCCTTTCTCTGAGTCAACATTATTTGCATCTGAATTGACACTGTTGGCCATGCATATTTAACCACGTCTGGCGTAACGGCTTTGGTGAACTCGGGCAAAGTTGCCCGAGTCCTCTCACCCCCCACCCCCAAAGCCAAATCACGCCAGCAGTGTTTAAACTTAGCCACAGGGTCTACAATGTTTGCCTTTTCATCTGACCTTACACATGTGTTGTATTACAATAGACAGTCAACTCTGGATATCTCCAAACTACTGATATCTCAAAGTTAATTTTCCGGGCCCAGAAACATTTCTTTGAGATATCAGTAGTTTGAGATAGCCAGAGTTGAACTGTAAATATAAACATTCCCTCCATGCAAGCTACTACGCCATTAATTATTACTCGGACTTGGCCGCAGGTCTCTACATTGTTTGCCGTTTCATCTGACCTTACACCTGTATAGTATTTCAAAGGCAGTCAACTCTGGATATCTCCAAACTACTGATATCTCAAAGTCAATTTTCCGGGCCCAGAAAACTTTCTTTGAGATATCAGTAGTTTGAGATAGCCAGAGTTGAACTGTAAATATAAACATTCCCTCCATGCAAGCTACTACGCCAGCAATTATTACTCGGACTTGGCCGCAGGTCTCTACATTGTTTGCCGTTTCATCTAACCTTACACCTGTACTGTATTTCAATGGGCAGTCAACTCTGGATATCTCTAAACAACTGATATCTCAAAGTCAATTTTCTGGGCCCAGAAAACTTTCTTTGAGATATCTGTAGTTTGAGATAGCCAGAGTTGAACTGTAAACATAAATAGGAAATGTGTCCAGACATTCTTTGAGATAAGAGGGACTTTGAGACATCATTGCTCGATATATCCCGAGATGACTGTATACTGTTTGCGGCTGTCAGTTGCCTTAAGGAATGAAAAAAAATACTCACACTATCTCTGGGAATACTGTACCTACTTCCAGCAGGGAGCCTGAAATTATAAACTGAAAGCAGCAGCAAAAATTGAACTCACAAAAGCTAATAAAGCAGGTTACATGTTGCAGTTGGAAGATAAATGTATGGGCCCCTTTCTCTGAGTCAACATTATTTGCATCTGAATTGACACTGTTGGCCATGCATATTTAACCACGTCTGGCGTAACGGCTTTGGTGAACTCGGGCAAAGTTGCCCGAGTCCTCCCACCCCCCACCCCCAAAGCCAAATCACGCCAGCAGTGTTTAAACTTAGCCACAGGGTCTACAATGTTTGCCTTTTCATCTGACCTTACACATGTGTTGTATTACAATAGACAGTCAACTCTGGATATCTCCAAACTACTGATATCTCAAAGTTAATTTTCCGGGCCCAGAAAATTTTCTTAGGGATATCGGTAGTTTGAGATAGCCAGAGCTGAACTGTAAAAATAAACATTCCCTCCATCCAAGCTACTACGCCATTAATTATTACTCGGACTTGGCCGCAGGTCTCTACACTGTTTGCCGTTTCATCTGACCTTACACCTGTACAGTATTTCAAAGGCAGTCAACTCTGGATATCTCCAAACTACTGGTATCTCAAAGTCAATTTTCCGGGCCCAGAAACATTTCTTTGAGATATCAGTAGTTTGAGATAGCCAGAGTTGAACTGTAAATATAAACATTCCCTCCATGCAAGCTACTACGCCAGCAATTATTACTCGGACTTGGCCGCCGGTCTCTACATTGTTTGCCGTTTCATCTGACCTTACACCTGTACTGTATTTCAATGGGCAGTCAACTCTGGATATCTCTAAACAACTGATATCTCAAAGTCAATTTTCTGGGCCCAGAAAACTTTCTTTGAGATATCTGTAGTTTGAGATAGCCAGAGTTGAACTGTAAACATAAATAGGAAATGTGTCCAGACATTCTTTGAGATAAGAGGGACTTTGAGACATCATTGCTCGATATATCGCGAGATGACTGTATACTGTTTGCGGCTGTCAGTTGCCTTAAAGAATGAAAAAAATACTCACACTATCTCTGGGAATACTGTACCTACTTCCAGTAGGGAGCCTGAAATTATAAACTGAAAGCAGCAGCAAAAATTGAACTCACAAAAGCTAATAAAGCAGGTTACATGTTGCAGTTGGAAGATAAATGTATGGGCCCCTTTCTCTGAGTCAACATTATTTGCATCTGAACTGACACTGTTGGCCATGCATATTTAACCACGTCTGGCGTAACGGCTTTGGTGAACTCGAGCAAAGTTGCACGAGTCCTCCCACCCCCCACCCCCAAAGCCAAATCACGCCAGCAGTGTTTAAACTTAGCCACAGGGTCTACAATGTTTGCCTTTTCATCTGACCTTACACATGTGTTGTATTACAATAGACAGTCAACTCTGGATATCTCCAAACTACTGATATCTCAAAGTTAATTTTCCGGGCCCAGAAAATTTTCTTTGGGATATCGGTAGTTTGAGATAGCCAGAGCTGAACTGCAAAAAATAAACATTCCCTCCATCCAAGCTACTACGCCATTAATTATAACTCGGACTTGGCCGCAGGTCTCTACACTGTTTGCCGTTTCATCTGACCTTACACCTGTACAGTATTTCAAAGGCAGTCAACTCTGGATATCTCCAAACTACTGATATCTCAAAGTCAATCTTCTGTGCCAAGAAAACTTTCTTTGAGATATGAGTAGTTTGAGATAGCCAGAGTTGAACTGTAAATATAAATATTCCCGCCATGCAAGCTACTACGCCAGCAATTATTACTCGGACTTGGCCGCAGGTCTCTACATTGTTTGCCGTTTCATCTGACCTTACACCTGTACTGTATTTCAATGGGCAGTCACCTCTGGATATCTCTAAACAACTGATATCTCAAAGTCAATTTTCTGGGCCCAGAAAACTTTCTTTGAGATATCTGTAGTTTGAGATAGCCAGAGTTGAACTGTAAACATAAATAGGAAATGTGTCCAGACATTCATTGAGATAAGAGGGACTTTGAGACATCATTGCTCGATATATCGCGAGATGACTGTATACTGTTTGCGGCTGTCAGTTGCCTTAAGGAATGAAAAAAATACTCACACTATCTCTGGGAATACTGTACCTACTTCCAGTAGGGAACCTGAAATTATAAACTGAAAGCAGCAGCAAAAATTGAACTCACAAAAGCTAATAAAGCAGGTTACATGTTGCAGTTGGAAGATAAATGTATGGGCCCCTTTCTCTGAGTCAACATTATTTGCATCTGAATTGACACTGTTGGCCATGCATATTTAACCACGACTGGCGTAACGGCTTTGGTGAACTCGGGCAAAGTTGCCCGAGTCCTCCCACCCCCCAACCCCAAAGCCAAATCATGCCAGCAGTGTTTAAACTTAGCCACAGGGTCTACAATGTTTGCCTTTTCATCTGACCTTACACATGTGTTGTATTACAATAGACAGTCAACTCTGGATATCTCCAAACTACTGATATCTCAAAGTTAATTTTCCAGGCCCAGAAAAGTTTTTGGGATATCGGTAGTTTGAGATAGCCAGAGTTGAACTGTCAATATAAACATTCCCTCCATCCAAGCTACTACGTCATTAATTATTACTCGGACTTGGCCGCAGGTCTCTACATTGTTTGCCGTTTCATCTGACCTTACACCTGTACAGTATTTCAAAGGCAGTCAACTCTGGATATCTCCAAACTACTGATATCTCAAAGTCAATTTTCCGGGCCCAGAAAACTTTCTTTGAGATATCAGTAGTTTGAGATAGCCAGAGTTGAACTGTAAATATAAACATTCCCTCCATGCAAGCTACTACGCCAGCAATTATTACTCGGACTTGGCCGCAGATCTCTACATTGTTTGCCGTTTCATCTGACCTTACACCTGTACTGTATTTCAATGGGCAGTCAACTCTGGATATCTCTAAACAACTGATATCTCAAAGTCAATTTTCTGGGCCCAGAAAACTTTCTTTGAGATATCTGTAGTTTGAGATAGCCAGAGTTGAACTGTAAACATAAATAGGAAATGTATCCAGACATTCTTTGAGATAAGAGGGACTTTGAGACATCATTGCTCGATATATCGCGAGATGACTGTATACTGTTTGCGGCTGTCAGTTGCCTTAAGGAATGAAAAAATACTCACACTATCTCTGGGAATACTGTATCTACTTCCAGTAGGGAACCTGAAATTATAAACTGAAAGCAGCAGCAAAAATTGAACTCACAAAAGCTAATAAAGCAGGTTACATGTTGCAGTTGGAAGATAAATGTATGGGCCCCTTTCTCTGAGTCAACATTATTCGCATCTGAATTGACACTGATGGCCATGCATATTTAACCACGTCTGGCGTAACGGCTTTGGTGAACTCGGGCAAAGTTGCCCGAGTCCTCCCACCCCCCACCCCCAAAGCCAAATCACGCCAGCAGTGTTTAAACTTAGCCACAGGGTCTACAATGTTTGCCTTTTCATCTGACCTTACACATGTGTTGTATTACAATAGACAGTCAACTCTGGATATCTCCAAACTACTGATATCTCAAAGTTAATTTTCCGGGCCCAGAAATCTTTTTGGGATATCGGTTGTTTGAGATAGCCAGAGTTGAACTGTAAAAATAAACATTCCCTCCATCCAAGCTACTACGCCATTAATTATTACTCGGACTTGGCCGCAGGTCTCTACATTGTTTGCCGTTTCATCTGACCTTACACCTGTACAGTATTTCAAAGGCAGTCAACTCTGGATATCTCCAAACTACTGATATCTCAAAGTCAATTTTCAGGGCCCAGAAAACTTTCTTTGAGATATCAGTAGTTTGAGATAGCCAGAGTTGAACTGTAAATATAAATATTCCCTCCATGCAAGCTACTACGCCAGCAATTATTACTCGGACTTGGCCGCAGGTCTCTACATTGTTTGCCGTTTCATCTGACCTTACACCTGTACTGTATTTCAATGGGCAGTCAACTCTGGATATCTCTAAACAACTGATATCTCAAAGTCAATTTTCTGGGCCCAGAAAACTTTCTTTGAGATATCTGTAGTTTGAGATAGCCAGAGTTGAACTGTAAACATAAATAGGAAATGTGTCCAGACATTCTTTGAGATAAGAGGGACTTTGAGACATCATTGCTCGATATATCGCGAGATGACTGTATACTGTTTGCGGCTGTCAGTTGCCTTAAGGAATGAAAAAAATACTCACACTATCTCTGGGAATACTGTACCTACTTCCAGTAGGGAACCTGAAATTATAAACTGAAAGCAGCAGCAAAAATTGAACTCACAAAAGCTAATAAAGCAGGTTACATGTTGCAGTTGGAATATAAATGTATGGGCCCCTTTCTCTGAGTCAACATTATTTGCCTCTGAATTGACACTGTTGGCCATGCATATTTAACCACGTCTGGTGTAACGGCTTTGGTGAACTCGGGCAAAGTTGCCCGAGTCCTCCCACCCCCCACCCCCAAAGCCAAATCACGACAGCAGTGTTTAAACTTAGCCACAGGGTCTACAATGATTGCCTTTTCAGCTGACCTTACACATGTGTTGTATTACAATAGACAGTCAACTCTGGATATCTCCAAACTACTGATATCTCAAAGTCAATTTTCCGGGCCCAGAAAACTTTCTTAGAGATATCAGTAGTTTGAGATAGCCAGAGTTGAACTGTAAATATAAACATTCCCTCCATGCAAGCTACTACGCCAGCAATTATTACTCGGACTTGGCCGCAGGTCTCTACATTGTTTGCCGTTTCATCTGACCTTACACCTGTATTGTATTTCAATGGGCAGTCAACTCTGGATATCTCTAAACAACTGATATCTCAAAGTCAATTTTCTGGGCCCAGAAAACTTTCTTTGAGATATCTGTAGTTTGAGATAGCCAGAGTTGAACTGTAAACATAAATAGGAAATGTGTCCAGACATTCTTTGAGATAAGAGGGACTTTGAGACATCATTGCTCGATGTATCACGAGATGACTGTATACTGTTTGCTGCTGTCAGTTGCCTTAAGGAATGAAAAAAATACTCACACTATCTCTGGGAATACTGTACCTACTTCCAGTAGGGAACCTGAAATTATAAACTGAAAGCAGCAGCAAAAATTGAACTCACAAAAGCTAATAAAGCAGGTTACATGTTGCAGTTGGAAGATAAATGTATGGGCCCCTTTCTCTGAGTCAACATTATTCGCATCTGAATTGACACTGATGGCCATGCATATTTAACCACGTCTGGCGTAACAGCTTTGGTGAACTCGGGCAAAGTTGCCCGAGTCCTCCCGCCCCCCTACCCCAAAGCCAAATCACGCCAGCAGTGTTTAAACTTAGCCACAGGGTCTACAATGTTTGCCTTTTCATCTGACCTTACACATGTGTTGTATTACAATAGACAGTCAACTCTGGATATCTCCAAACTACTGATATCTCAAAGTCAATTTTCCGGGCCCAGAAAACTTTCTTAGAGATATCTGTAGTTTGAGATAGCCAGAGTTGAACTGTAAACATAAATAGGAAATGTGTCCAGACATTCTTTGAGATAAGAGGGACTTTGAGACATCATTGCTCGATATATCGCGAGATGACTGTATACTGTTTGCGGCTGTCAGTTGCCTTAAGGAATGAAAAAAATACTCACACTATCTCTGGGAATACTGTACCTACTTCCAGTAGGGAACCTGAAATTATAAACTGAAAGCAGCAGCAAAAATTGAACTCACAAAAGCTAATAAAGCAGGTTACATGTTGCAGTTGGAATATAAATGTATGGGCCCCTTTCTCTGAGTCAACATTATTTGCCTCTGAATTGACACTGTTGGCCATGCATATTTAACCAGGTCTGGTGTAACGGCTTTGGTGAACTCGGGCAAAGTTGCCCGAGTCCTCCCACCCCCCACCCCCAAAGCCAAATCACGACAGCAGTGTTTAAACTTAGCCACAGGGTCTACAATGATTGCCTTTTCAGCTGACCTTACACATGTGTTGTATTACAATAGACAGTCAACTCTGGATATCTCCAAACTACTGATATCTCAAAGTCAATTTTCCGGGCCCAGAAAACTTTCTTAGAGATATCAGTAGTTTGAGATAGCCAGAGTTGAACTGTAAATATAAACATTCCCTCCATGCAAGCTACTACGCCAGCAATTATTACTCGGACTTGGCCGCAGGTCTCTACATTGTTTGCCGTTTCATCTGACCTTACACCTGTATTGTATTTCAATGGGCAGTCAACTCTGGATATCTCTAAACAACTGATATCTCAAAGTCAATTTTCTGGGCCCAGAAAACTTTCTTTGAGATATCTGTAGTTTGAGATAGCCAGAGTTGAACTGTAAACATAAATAGGAAATGTGTCCAGACATTCTTTGAGATAAGAGGGACTTTGAGACATCATTGCTCGATGTATCACGAGATGACTGTATACTGTTTGCTGCTGTCAGTTGCCTTAAGGAATGAAAAAAATACTCACACTATCTCTGGGAATACTGTACCTACTTCCAGTAGGGAACCTGAAATTATAAACTGAAAGCAGCAGCAAAAATTGAACTCACAAAAGCTAATAAAGCAGGTTACATGTTGCAGTTGGAAGATAAATGTATGGGCCCCTTTCTCTGAGTCAACATTATTCGCATCTGAATTGACACTGATGGCCATGCATATTTAACCACGTCTGGCGTAACAGCTTTGGTGAACTCGGGCAAAGTTGCCCGAGTCCTCCCGCCCCCCTACCCCAAAGCCAAATCACGCCAGCAGTGTTTAAACTTAGCCACAGGGTCTACAATGTTTGCCTTTTCATCTGACCTTACACATGTGTTGTATTACAATAGACAGTCAACTCTGGATATCTCCAAACTACTGATATCTCAAAGTTAATTTTCCGGGCCCAGAAAATTTTCTTTGGGATATCGGTAGTTTGAGATAGCCAGAGTTGAACTGTAAAAATAAACATTCCCTCCATCCAAGCTACTACGCCATTAATTATTACTCGGACTTGGCCGCAGGTCTCTACATTGTTTGCCGTTACATCTGACCTTACACCTGTACAGTATTTCAAAGGCAGTCAACTCTGGATATCTCCAAACTACTGATATCTCAAAGTCAATTTTCCGGGCCCAGAAAACTTTCTTTGAGATATCAGTAGTTTGAGATAGCCAGAGTTGAACTGTAAATATAAACATTCCCTCCATGCAAGCTACTATGCCAGCAATTATTACTCGGACTTGGCCGCAGGTCTCTACATTGTTTGCCGTTTCATCTGACCTTACACCTGTACTGTATTTCAATGGGCAGTCAACTCTGGATATCTCTAAACAACTGATATCTCAAAGTCAATTTTCTGGGCCCAGAAAACTTTCTTTGATATATCTGTAGTTTGAGATAGCCAGAGTTGAAATGTAGACATAAATAGGAAATGTGTCCAGACATTCTTTGAGATAAGAGGGACTTTGAGACATCATTGCTCGATATATCGCGAGATGACTGTATACTGTTTGTGGCTGTCAGTTGCCTTAAGGAATGAAAAAAATACTCACACTATCTCTGGGAATACTGTACCTACTTCCAGTAGGGAACCTGAAATTATAAACTGAAAGCAGCAGCAAAAATTGAACTCACAAAAGCTAATAAAGCAGGTTACATGTTGCAGTTGGAAGATAAATGTATGGGCCCCTTTCTCTGAGTCAACATTATTTGCATCTGAATTGACACTGTTGGCCATGCATATTTAACCACATCTGGTGTAACGGCTTTGGTGAATTCGGGCAAAGTTGCCCGAGTCCTCCCACCCCCCACCCCAAAAGCCAAATCACGCCAGCAGTGTTTAAACTTAGCCACAAGGTCTACAATGTTTGCCTTTTCATCTGACCTTACACATGTGTTGTATTACAATAGACAGTCAACTCTGGATATCTCCAAACTACTGATATCTCAAATTTAATTTTCCGGGCCCAGAAAATTTTCTTTGGGATATCGGTAGTTTGAGATAGCCAGAACTGAACTGTAAAAATAAACATTCCCTCCATCCAAGCTATTACGCCATTAATTATTACTCGGACTTGGCCGCAGGTCTCTACATTGTTTGCCGTTTCATCTGACCTTACACCTGTATAGTATTTCAAAGGCAGTCAACTCTGGATATCTCCAAACTACTGATATCTCAAAGTCAATTTTCCGGGCCCAGAAAACTTTCTTTGAGATATCAGTAGTTTGAGATAGCCAGAGTTGAACTGTAAATATAAACATTCCCTCCATGCAAGCTACTACGCCAGCAATTATTACTCGGACTTGGCCGCAGGTCTCTACATTGTTTGCCGTTTCATCTGACCTTACACCTGTACTGTATTTCAATGGGCAGTCAACTCTGGATATCTCTAAACAACTGATATCTCAAAGTCAATTTTCTGGGCCCAGAAAACTTTCTTTGAGATATCTGTAGTTTGAGATAGCCAGAGTTGAACTGTAAACATAAATAGGAAATGTGTCCAGACATTCTTTGAGATAAGAGGGACTTTGAGACATCATTGCTCGATATATCGCGAGATGACTGTATACTGTTTGCGGATGTCAGTTGCCTTAAGGAATGAAAAAAATACTCACACTATCTCTGGGAATACTGTACCTACCTCCAGAAGGGAACCTGAAATTATAAACTGAAAGCAGCAGCAAAAAGCTAATAAAGCAGGTTACATGTTGCAGTTGGAAGATAAATGTATGGGCCCCTTTCTCTGAGTCAACATTATTTGCATCTGAATTGACACTGTTGGCCATGCATATTTAACCACGTCTGGCGTAACGGCTTTGGTGAACTCGGGCAAAGTTGCCAGAGTCCTCCCACCCCCCACCCCCAAAGCCAAATCACGCCAGCAGTGTTTAAACTTAGCCACAGGGTCTACAATGTTTGCCTTTTCATCTGACCTTACACATGTGTTGTATTACAATAGACAGTCAACTCTGGATATCTCCAAACTACTGATATCTCAAAGTTAATTTTCCGGGCCCAGAAAATTTTCTTTGGGATATCGGTAGTTTGAGATAGCCAGAGTTGAACTGTAAAAATAAACATTCCCTCCATCCAAGCTACTACGCCATTAATTATTACTCGGACTTGGCCGCAGGTCTCTACATTGTTTGCCGTTTCATCTGACCTTACACCTGTACAGTATTTCAAAGGCAGTCAACTCTGGATATCTCCAAACTACTGATATCTCAAAGTCAATTTTCCGGGCCCAGAAAATTTTCTTTGAGATATCAGTAGTTTGAGATAGCCAGAGTTGAACTGTAAATATAAACATTCCCTCCATGCAAGCTACTACGCCAGCAATTATTACTCGGACATGGCCCCAGGTGTATACATTGTTTGCGGTTTCATCTGACCTTACACCTGTACTGTGTTTCAATGGGCAGTCAACTCTGGATATCTCTAAACAACTGATATCTCAAAGTCAATTTTCTGGGCCCAGAAAACTTTCTTTGAGATATCTGTAGTTTGAGATAGCCAGAGTTGAACTGTAAACATAAATAGGAAATGTGTCCAGACATTCTTTGAGATAAGAGGGACTTTGAGACATCATTGCTCGATATATCGCGAGATGACTGTATACTGTTTGCGGCTGTCAGTTGCCTTAAGGAATGAAAAAAATACTCACACTATCTCTGGGAATACTTTACCTACTTCCAGTAGGGAGCCTGAAATTATAAACTGAAAGCAGCAGCAAAAATTGAACTCACAAAAGCTAATAAAACAGGTTACATGTTGCAGTTGGAAGATAAATGTATGGGCCCCTTTCTCTGAGTCAACATTATTTGCATCTGAATTGACACTGTTGGCCATGCATATTTAACCACGTCTGGCGTAACGGCTTTGGTGAACTCGGGCAAAGTTGCCCGAGTCCTCCCACCCCCCACCCCCAAAGCCAAATCATGCCAGCAGTGTTTAAACTTAGCCACAGGGTCTACAATGTTTGCCTTTTCATCTGACCTTACACATGTGTTGTATTACAATAGACAGTCAACTCTGGATATCTCCAAACTACTGATATCTCAAAGTTAATTTTCCGGGCCCAGAAAATTTTCTTTGGGATATCGGTAGTTTGAGATAGCCAGAGTTGAACTGTAAAAATAAACATTCCCTCCATCCAAGCTACTACGCCATTAATTATTACTCGGACTTGGCCGCAGGTCTCTACACTGTTTGCCGTTTCATCTGACCTTACACCTGTACAGTATTTCAAAGGCAGTCAACTCTGGATATCTCCAAACTACTGATATCTCAAAGTCAATTTTCCGGGCCCAGTTGGTTGGTTGGTTGGTTGATTTGATGCTTAACGTCCACGGTAAACAACTAAGGTCATGTCGGGACGGTCAGTTAACCTAACCACACTATTCCTGGGCAGGCTTAGACCTCCTAAGCGGTTAACCAGTACTAAGTGCACATACTTTCGCCAGTAACTGACAACTACCCTTCTTGAATCAGCGGAAGGAGAAACGAAAGTATGTGGCCAGACCGGGATTCGAACCCAGGACCTCTGACTTACGAGTCAGGTGCCCTACCGATTGCGCTACCCGGCCCGGCTCCGGGCCCAGAAAACTTTCTTTGAGATATCAGTAGTTTGAGATAGCCAGAGTTGAACTGTAAATATAAACATTCCCTCCATGCAAGCTACTACGCCAGCAATTATTACTCGGACTTGGCCCCAGGTCTCTACATTGTTTGCCGTTTCATCTGACCTTACACCTGTACTGTATTTCAATGGGCAGTTAACTCTGGATATCTCTAAACAACTGATATCTCAAAGTCAATTTTCTGGGCCCAGAAAACTTTCTTTGAGATATCTGTAGTTTGAGATAGCCAGAGTTGAACTGTAAACATAAATAGGAAATGTGTGCAGACATTCTTTGAGATAAGAGGGACTTTGAGATATCATTGCTCGATATATTGCGAGATGACTGTATACTTTTTGCGGCTGTCAGTTGCCTTAAGGAATGAAAAAAATACTCACACTATCTCTGGGAATACTGTACCTACTACCAGTAGGGAGCCTGAAATTATAAACTGAAAGCAGCAGCAAAAATTGAACTCACAAAAGCTAATAAAGCAGGTTACATGTTGCAGTTGGAAGATAAATGTATGGGCCCCTTTCTCTGAGCCAACATTATTTGCATCTGAATTGACACTGTTGGCCATGCATATTTAACCACGTCTGGCGTAACGGCTTTGGGAAACGGGGCAAAGTTGCCCGAGTCCTCCCACAACCCACCCCCAAAGCCAAATCACGCCAGCAGTGTTTAAACTTAGCCACAGGGTCTACAATGTTTGCCTTTTCATCTGACCTTACACATGTGTTGTATTACAATAGACAGTCAACTCTGGATATCTCCAAACTACTGATATCTCAAAGTTAATTTTCCGGGCCCAGAAAATTTTCTTTGGGATATCGGTAGTTTGAGATAGCCCGAGTTGAACTGTAAAAATAAACATTCCCTCCATCCAAGCTACTACGCCATTAATTATTACTCGGACTTGGCCGCAGGTCTCTACACTGTTTGCCGTTTCATCTGACCTTACACCTGTACAGTATTTCAAAGGCAGTCAACTCTGGATATCTCCAAACTACTGATATCTCAAAGTCAATTTTCCGGGCCCAGAAAACTTTCTTTGAGATATCAGTAGTTTGAGATAGCCAGAGTTGAACTGTAAATATAAACATTCCCTCCATGCAAGCTACTACGCCAGCAATTATTACTCGGACTTGGCCGCAGGTCTCTACATTGTTTGCCGTTTCATCTGACCTTACACCTGTACTGTATTTCAATGGGCAGTCAACTCTGGATATCTCTAAACAACTGATATCTCAAAGTCAATTTTCTGGGCCCAGAAAACTTTCTTTGAGATATCTGTAGTTTGAGATAGCCAGAGTTGAACTGTAAACATAAATAGGAAATGTGTCCAGACATTCTTTGAGATAAGAGGGACTTTGAGACATCATTGCTCGATATATCCCGAGATGACTGTATACTGTTTGCGGCTGTCAGTTGCCTTAAGGAATGAAAAAAAATACTCACACTATCTCTGGGAATACTGTACCTACTTCCAGCAGGGAGCCTGAAATTATAAACTGAAAGCAGCAGCAAAAATTGAACTCACAAAAGCTAATAAAGCAGGTTACATGTTGCAGTTGGAAGATAAATGTATGGGCCCCTTTCTCTGAGTCAACATTATTTGCATCTGAATTGACACTGTTGGCCATGCATATTTAACCACGTCTGGCGTAACGGCTTTGGGAAACGGGGCAAAGTTGCCCGAGTCCTCCCACAACCCACCCCCAAAGCCAAATCACGCCAGCAGTGTTTAAACTTAGCCACAGTGTCTACAATGTTTGCCTTTTCATCTGACCTTACACATGTGTTGTATTACAATAGACAGTCAACTCTGGATATCTCCAAACTACTGATATCTCAAAGTTAATTTTCCGGGCCCAGAAAATTTTCTTTGGGATATCGGTAGTTTGAGATAGCCCGAGTTGAACTGTAAAAATAAACATTCCCTCCATCCAAGCTACTACGCCATTAATTATTACTCGGACTTGGCCGCAGGTCTCTACACTGTTTGCCGTTTCATCTGACCTTACACCTGTACAGTATTTCAAAGGCAGTCAACTCTGGATATCTCCAAACTACTGATATCTCAAAGTCAATTTTCCGGGCCCAGAAAACTTTCTTTGAGATATCAGTAGTTTGAGATAGCCAGAGTTGAACTGTAAATATAAACATTCCCTCCATGCAAGCTACTACGCCAGCAATTATTACTCGGACTTGGCCGCAGGTCTCTACATTGTTTGCCGTTTCATCTGACCTTACACCTGTACTGTATTTCAATGGGCAGTCAACTCTGGATATCTCTAAACAACTGATATCTCAAAGTCAATTTTCTGGGCCCAGAAAACTTTCTTTGAGATATCTGTAGTTTGAGATAGCCAGAGTTGAACTGTAAACATAAATAGGAAATGTGTCCAGACATTCTTTGAGATAAGAGGGACTTTGAGACATCATTGCTCGATATATCCCGAGATGACTGTATACTGTTTGCGGCTGTCAGTTGCCTTAAGGAATGAAAAAAAATACTCACACTATCTCTGGGAATACTGTACCTACTTCCAGCAGGGAGCCTGAAATTATAAACTGAAAGCAGCAGCAAAAATTGAACTCACAAAAGCTAATAAAGCAGGTTACATGTTGCAGTTGGAAGATAAATGTATGGGCCCCTTTCTCTGAGTCAACATTATTTGCATCTGAATTGACACTGTTGGCCATGCATATTTAACCACGTCTGGCGTAACGGCTTTGGTGAACTCGGGCAAAGTTGCCCGAGTCCTCCCACCCCCCACCCCCAAAGCCAAATCACGCCAGCAGTGTTTAAACTTAGCCACAGGGTCTACAATGTTTGCCTTTTCATCTGACCTTACACATGTGTTGTATTACAATAGACAGTCAACTCTGGATATCTCCAAACTACTGATATCTCAAAGTTAATTTTCCGGGCCCAGAAAATTTTCTTTGGGATATCGGTAGTTTGAGATAGCCAGAGCTGAACTGTAAAAATAAACATTCCCTCCATCCAAGCTACTACGCCATTAATTATTACTCGGACTTGGCCGCAGGTCTCTACACTGTTTGCCGTTTCATCTGACCTTACACCTGTACAGTATTTCAAAGGCAGTCAACTCTGGATATCTCCAAACTACTGGTATCTCAAAGTCAATTTTCTGGGCCCAGAAAACTTTCTTTGAGATATCTGTAGTTTGAGATAGCCAGAGTTGAACTGTAAACATAAATAGGAAATGTGTCCAGACATTCTTTGAGATAAGAGGGACTTTGAGACATCATTGCTCGATATATCCCGAGATGACTGTATACTGTTTGCGGCTGTCAGTTGCCTTAAGGAATGAAAAAAAATACTCACACTATCTCTGGGAATACTGTACCTACTTCCAGCAGGGAGCCTGAAATTATAAACTGAAAGCAGCAGCAAAAATTGAACTCACAAAAGCTAATAAAGCAGGTTACATGTTGCAGTTGGAAGATAAATGTATGGGCCCCTTTCTCTGAGTCAACATTATTTGCATCTGAATTGACACTGTTGGCCATGCATATTTAACCACGTCTGGCGTAACGGCTTTGGGAAACGGGGCAAAGTTGCTCGAGTCCTCCCACAACCCACCCCCAAAGCCAAATCACGCCAGCAGTGTTTAAACTTAGCCACAGTGTCTACAATGTTTGCCTTTTCATCTGACCTTACACATGTGTTGTATTACAATAGACAGTCAACTCTGGATATCTCCAAACTACTGATATCTCAAAGTTAATTTTCCGGGCCCAGAAAATTTTCTTTGGGATATCGGTAGTTTGAGATAGCCCGAGTTGAACTGTAAAAATAAACATTCCCTCCATCCAAGCTACTACGCCATTAATTATTACTCGGACTTGGCCGCAGGTCTCTACACTGTTTGCCGTTTCATCTGACCTTACACCTGTACAGTATTTCAAAGGCAGTCAACTCTGGATATCTCCAAACTACTGATATCTCAAAGTCAATTTTCCGGGCCCAGAAAACTTTCTTTGAGATATCAGTAGTTTGAGATAGCCAGAGTTGAACTGTAAATATAAACATTCCCTCCATGCAAGCTACTACGCCAGCAATTATTACTCGGACTTGGCCGCAGGTCTCTACATTGTTTGCCGTTTCATCTGACCTTACACCTGTACTGTATTTCAATGGGCAGTCAACTCTGGATATCTCTTAACAACTGATATCTCAAAGTCAATTTTCTGGGCCCAGAAAACTTTCTTTGAGATATCTGTAGTTTGAGATAGCCAGAGTTGAACTGTAAACATAAATAGGAAATGTGTCCAGACATTCTTTGAGATAAGAGGGACTTTGAGACATCATTGCTCGATATATCACGAGATGACTGTATACTGTTTGCGGCTGTCAGTTGCCTTAATGAATGAAAAAAAATACTCACACTATCTCTGGGAATACTGTACCTACTTCCAGCAGGGAGCCTGAAATTATAAACTGAAAGCAGCAGCAAAAATTGAACTCACAAAAGCTAATAAAGCAGGTTACATGTTGCAGTTGGAAGATAAATGTATGGGCCCCTTTCTCTGAGTCAACATTATTTGCATCTGAATTGACACTGTTGGCCATGCATATTTAACCACGTCTGGCGTAACGGCTTTGGTGAACTCGGGCAAAGTTGCCCGAGTCCTCCCACCCCCCACCCCCAAAGCCAAATCACGCCAGCAGTGTTTAAACTTAGCCACAGGGTCTACAATGTTTGCCTTTTCATCTGACCTTACACATGTGTTGTATTACAATAGACAGTCAACTCTGGATATCTCCAAACTACTGATATCTCAAAGTTAATTTTCCGGGCCCAGAAAATTTTCTTTGGGATATCGGTAGTTTGAGATAGCCAGAGCTGAACTGTAAAAATAAACATTCCCTCCATCCAAGCTACTACGCCATTAATTATTACTCGGACTTGGCCGCAGGTCTCTACACTGTTTGCCGTTTCATCTGACCTTACACCTGTACAGTATTTCAAAGGCAGTCAACTCTGGATATCTCCAAACTACTGGTATCTCAAAGTCAATTTTCCGGGCCCAGAAACATTTCTTTGAGATATCAGTAGTTTGAGATAGCCAGAGTTGAACTGTAAATATAAACATTCCCTCCATGCAAGCTACTACGCCAGCAATTATTACTCGGACTTGGCCGCAGGTCTCTACATTGTTTGCCGTTTCATCTGACCTTACACCTGTACTGTATTTCAATGGGCAGTCAACTCTGGATATCTCTAAACAACTGATATCTCAAAGTCAATTTTCTGGGCCCAGAAAACTTTCGTTGAGATATCTGTAGTTTGAGATAGCCAGAGTTGAACTGTAAACATAAATAGGAAATGTGTCCAGACATTCTTTGAGATAAGAGGGACTTTGAGACATCATTGCTCGATATATCGCGAGATGACTGTATACTGTTTGCGGCTGTCAGTTGCCTTAAAGAATGAAAAAAATACTCACACTATCTCTGGGAATACTGTACCTACTTCCAGTAGGGAGCCTGAAATTATAAACTGAAAGCAGCAGCAAAAATTGAACTCACAAAAGCTAATAAAGCAGGTTACATGTTGCAGTTGGAAGATAAATGTATGGGCCCCTTTCTCTGAGTCAACATTATTTGCATCTGAACTGACACTGTTGGCCATGCATATTTAACCACGTCTGGCGTAACGGCTTTGGTGAACTCGAGCAAAGTTGCACGAGTCCTCCCACCCCCCACCCCCTAAGCCAAATCACGCCAGCAGTGTTTAAACTTAGCCACAGGGTCTACAATGTTTGCCTTTTCATCTGACCTTACACATGTGTTGTATTACAATAGACAGTCAACTCTGGATATCTCCAAACTACTGATATCTCAAAGTTAATTTTCCGGGCCCAGAAAATTTTCTTTGGGATATCGGTAGTTTGAGATAGCCAGAGCTGAACTGCAAAAAATAAACATTCCCTCCATCCAAGCTACTACGCCATTAATTATAACTCGGACTTGGCCGCAGGTCTCTACACTGTTTGCCGTTTCATCTGACCATACACCTGTACAGTATTTCAAAGGCAGTCAACTCTGGATATCTCCAAACTACTGATATCTCAAAGTCAATCTTCTGTGCCAAGAAAACTTTCTTTGAGATATGAGTAGTTTGAGATAGCCAGAGTTGAACTGTAAATATAAATATTCCCGCCATGCAAGCTACTACGCCAGCAATTATTACTCGGACTTGGCCGCAGGTCTCTACATTGTTTTCCGTTTCATCTGACCTTACACCTGTACTGTATTTCAATGGGCAGTCAACTCTGGATATCTCTAAACAACTGATATCTCAAAGTCAATTTTCTGGGCCCAGAAAACTTTCTTTGAGATATCTGTAGTTTGAGATAGCCAGAGTTGAACTGTAAACATAAATAGGAAATGTGTCCAGACATTCATTGAGATAAGAGGGACTTTGAGACATCATTGCTCGATATATCGCGAGATGACTGTATACTGTTTGCGGCTGTCAGTTGCCTTAAGGAATGAAAAAAATACTCACACTATCTCTGGGAATACTGTACCTACTTCCAGTAGGGAACCTGAAATTATAAACTGAAAGCAGCAGCAAAAATTGAACTCACAAAAGCTAATAAAGCAGGTTACATGTTGCAGTTGGAAGATAAATGTATGGGCCCCTTTCTCTGAGTCAACATTATTTGCATCTGAATTGACACTGTTGGCCATGCATATTTAACCACGACTGGCGTAACGGCTTTGGTGAACTCGGGCAAAGTTGCCCGAGTCCTCCCACTCCCCAACCCCAAAGCCAAATCATGCCAGCAGTGTTTAAACTTAGCCACAGGGTCTACAATGTTTGCCTTTTCATCTGACCTTACACATGTGTTGTATTACAATAGACAGTCAACTCTGGATATCTCCAAACTACTGATATCTCAAAGTTAATTTTCCAGGCCCAGAAAAGTTTTTGGGATATCGGTAGTTTGAGATAGCCAGAGTTGAACTGTAAAAATAAACATTCCCTCCATCCAAGCTACTACGTCATTAATTATTACTCGGACTTGGCCGCAGGTCTCTACATTGTTTGCCGTTTCATCTGACCTTACACCTGTACAGTATTTCAAAGGCAGTCAACTCTGGATATCTCCAAACTACTGATATCTCAAAGTCAATTTTCCGGGCCCAGAAAACTTTCTTTGAGATATCAGTAGTTTGAGATAGCCAGAGTTGAACTGTAAATATAAACATTCCCTCCATGCAAGCTACTACGCCAGCAATTATTACTCGGACTTGGCCGCAGATCTCTACATTGTTTGCCGTTTCATCTGACCTTACACCTGTACTGTATTTCAATGGGCAGTCAACTCTGGATATCTCTAAACAATTGATATCTCAAAGTCAATTTTCTGGGCCCAGAAAACTTTCTTTGAGATATCTGTAGTTTGAGATAGCCAGAGTTGAACTGTTAACATAAATAGGAAATGTATCCAGACATTCTTTGAGATAAGAGGGACTTTGAGACATCATTGCTCGATATATCGCGAGATGACTGTATACTGTTTGCGGCTGTCAGTTGCCTTAAGGAATGAAAAAATACTCACACTATCTCTGGGAATACTGTATCTACTTCCAGTAGGGAACCTGAAATTATAAACTGAAAGCAGCAGCAAAAATTGAACTCACAAAAGCTAATAAAGCAGGTTACATGTTGCAGTTGGAAGATAAATGTATGGGCCCCTTTCTCTGAGTCAACATTATTCGCATCTGAATTGACACTGATGGCCATGCATATTTAACCACGTCTGGCGTAACGGCTTTGGTGAACTCGGGCAAAGTTGCCCGAGTCCTCCCGCCCCCCTACCCCAAAGCCAAATCACGCCAGCAGTGTTTAAACTTAGCCACAGGGTCTACAATGTTTGCCTTTTCATCTGACCTTACACATGTGTTGTATTACAATAGACAGTCAACTCTGGATATCTCCAAACTACTGATATCTCAAAGTTAATTTTCCAGGCCCAGAAAATTTTCTTTGGGATATCGGTAGTTTGAGATAGCCAGAGTTGAACTGTAAATATAAACATTCCCTCCATGCAAGCTACTATGCCAGCAATTATTACTCGGACTTGGCCGCAGGTCTCTACATTGTTTGCCGTTTCATCTGACCTTACACCTGTACTGTATTTCAATGGGCAGTCAACTCTGAATATCTCGAAACAACTGATATCTCAAAGTCAATTTTCTGGGCCCAGAAAACTTTCTTTGATATATCTGTAGTTTGAGATAGCCAGAGTTGAAATGTAGACATAAATAGGAAATGTGTCCAGACATTCTTTGAGATAAGAGGGACTTTGAGACATCATTGCTCGATATATCGCGAGATGACTGTATACTGTTTCTGGCTGTCAGTTGCCTTAAGGAATGAAAAAAATACTCACACTATCTCTGGGAATACTGTACCTACTTCCAGTAGGGAACCTGAAATTATAAACTGAAAGCAGCAGCAAAAATTGAACTCACAAAAGCTAATAAAGCAGGTTACATGTTGCAGTTGGAAGATAAATGTATGGGCCCCTTTCTCTGAGTCAACATTATTTGCATCTGAATTGACACTGTTGGCCATGCATATTTAACCACGTCTGGTGTAACGGCTTTGGTGAATTCGGGCAAAGTTGCCCGAGTCCTCCCACCCCCCACCCCAAAAGCCAAATCACGCCAGCAGTGTTTAAACTTAGCCACAAGGTCTACAATGTTTGCCTTTTCATCTGACCTTACACATGTGTTGTATTACAATAGACAGTCAACTCTGGATATCTCCAAACTACTGATATCTCAAAGTTAATTTTCCGGGCCCAGAAAATTTTCTTTGGGATATCGGTAGTTTGAGATAGCCAGAGTTGAACTGTAAAAATAAACATTCCCTCCATCCAAGCTACTACGCCATTAATTATTACTCGGACTTGGCCGCAGGTCTCTACACTGTTTGCCGTTTCATCTGACCTTACACCTGTACAGTATTTCAAAGGCAGTCAACTCTGGATATCTCCAAACTACTGATATCTCAAAGTCAATTTTCCGGGCCCAGAAAACTTTCTTCGAGATATCAGTAGTTTGAGATAGCCAGAGTTGAACTGTAAATATAAACATTCCCTCCATGCAAGCTACTACGCCAGCAATTATTACTCGGACTTGGCCCCAGGTCTCTACATTGTTTGCCGTTTCATCTGACCTTACACCTGTACTGTATTTCAATGGGCAGTTAACTCTGGATATCTCTAAACAACTGATATCTCAAAGTCAATTTTCTGGGCCCAGAAAACTTTCTTTGAGATATCTGTAGTTTGAGATAGCCAGAGTTGAACTGTAAACATAAATAGGAAATGTGTGCAGACATTCTTTGAGATAAGAGGGACTTTGAGATATCATTGCTCGATATATTGCGAGATGACTGTATACTTTTTGCGGCTGTCAGTTGCCTTAAGGAATGAAAAAAATACTCACACTATCTCTGGGAATACTGTACCTACTACCAGTAGGGAGCCTGAAATTATAAACTGAAAGCAGCAGCAAAAATTGAACTCACAAAAGCTAATAAAGCAGGTTACATGTTGCAGTTGGAAGATAAATGTATGGGCCCCTTTCTCTGAGCCAACATTATTTGCATCTGAATTGACACTGTTGGCCATGCATATTTAACCACGTCTGGCGTAACGGCTTTGGGAAACGGGGCAAAGTTGCCCGAGTCCTCCCACCCCCCACCCCCAAAGCCAAATCACGCCAGCAGTGTTTAAACTTAGCCACAGTGTCTACAATGTTTGCCTTTTCATCTGACCTTACACATGTGTTGTATTACAATAGACAGTCAACTCTGGATATCTCCAAACTACTGATATCTCAAAGTTAATTTTCCGGGCCCAGAAAATTTTCTTTGGGATATCGGTAGTTTGAGATAGCCCGAGTTGAACTGTAAAAATAAACATTCCCTCCATCCAAGCTACTACGCCATTAATTATTACTCGGACTTGGCCGCAGGTCTCTACACTGTTTGCCGTTTCATCTGACCTTACACCTGTACAGTATTTCAAAGGCAGTCAACTCTGGATATCTCCAAACTACTGATATCTCAAAGTCAATTTTCCGGGCCCAGAAAACTTTCTTTGAGATATCAGTAGTTTGAGATAGCCAGAGTTGAACTGTAAATATAAACATTCCCTCCATGCAAGCTACTACGCCAGCAATTATTACTCGGACTTGGCCGCAGGTCTCTACATTGTTTGCCGTTTCATCTGACCTTACACCTGTACTGTATTTCAATGGGCAGTCAACTCTGGATATCTCTTAACAACTGATATCTCAAAGTCAATTTTCTGGGCCCAGAAAACTTTCTTTGAGATATCTGTAGTTTGAGATAGCCAGAGTTGAACTGTAAACATAAATAGTAAATGTGTCCAGACATTCTTTGAGATAAGAGGGACTTTGAGACATCATTGCTCGATATATCGCGAGATGACTGTATACTGTTTGCGGCTGTCAGTTGCCTTAAGGAATGAAAAAAATACTCACACTATCTCTGGGAATACTGTACCTACTTCCAGTAGGGAGCCTGAAATTATAAACTGAAAGCAGCAGCAAAAATTGAACTCACAAAAGCTAATAAAGCAGGTTACATGTTGCAGTTGGAAGATAAATGTATGGGCCCCTTTCTCTGAGTCAACATTATTTGCATCTGAACTGACACTGTTGGCCATGCATATTTAACCACGTCTGGCGTAACGGCTTTGGTGAACTCGAGCAAAGTTGCACGAGTCCTCCCACCCCCCACTCCCAAAGCCAAATCACGCCAGCAGTGTTTAAACTTAGCCACAGGGTCTACAATGTTTGCCTTTTCATCTGACCTTACACATGTGTTGTATTACAATAGACAGTCAACTCTGGATATCTCCAAACTACTGATATCTCAAAGTTAATTTTCCGGGCCCAGAAAATTTTCTTTGGGATATCGGTAGTTTGAGATAGCCAGAGCTGAACTGCAAAAAATAAACATTCCCTCCATCCAAGCTACTACGCCATTAATTATAACTCGGACTTGGCCGCAGGTCTCTACACTGTTTGCCGTTTCATCTGACCATACACCTGTACAGTATTTCAAAGGCAGTCAACTCTGGATATCTCCAAACTACTGATATCTCAAAGTCAATCTTCTGTGCCAAGAAAACTTTCTTTGAGATATGAGTAGTTTGAGATAGCCAGAGTTGAACTGTAAATATAAATATTCCCTCCATGCAAGCTACTACGCCAGCAATTATTACTCGGACTTGGCCGTAGGTCTCTACATTGTTTGCCGTTTCATCTGACCTTACACCTGTACTGTATTTCAATGGGCAGTCAACTCTGGATATCTCTTAACAACTGATATCTCAAAGTCAATTTTCTGGGCCCAGAAAACTTTCTTTGAGATATCTGTAGTTTGAGATAGCCAGAGTTGAACTGTAAACATAAATAGGAAATGTGTCCAGACATTCATTGAGATAAGAGGGACTTTGAGACATCATTGCTCGATATATCGCGAGATGACTGTATACTGTTTGCGGCTGTCAGTTGCCTTAAGGAATGAAAAAAATACTCACACTATCTCTGGGAATACTGTACCTACTTCCAGTAGGGAACCTGAAATTATATACTGAAAGCAGCAGCAAAAATTGAACTCACAAAAGCTAATAAAGCAGGTTACATGTTGCAGTTGGAAGATAAATGTATGGGCCCCTTTCTCTGAGTCAACATAATTTGCATCTGAATTGACACTGTTGGCCATGCATATTTAACCACGACTGGCGTAACGGCTTTGGTGAACTCGGGCAAAGTTGCCCGAGTCCTCCCACCCCCCAACCCCAAAGCCAAATCATGCCAGCAGTGTTTAAACTTAGCCACAGGGTCTACAATGTTTGCCTTTTCATCTGACCTTACACATGTGTTGTATTACAATAGACAGTCAACTCTGGATATCTCCAAACTACTGATATCTCAAAGTTAATTTTCCAGGCCCAGAAAAGTTTTTGGGATATCGGTAGTTTGAGATAGCCAGAGTTGAACTGTAAAAATAAACATTCCCTCCATCCAAGCTACTACGTCATTAATTATTACTCGGACTTGGCCGCAGGTCTCTACATTGTTTGCCGTTTCACCTGACCTTACACCTGTACAGTATTTCAAAGGCAGTCAACTCTGGATATCTCCAAACTACTGATATCTCAAAGTCAATTTTCCGGGCCCAGAAAACTTTCTTTGAGATATCAGTAGTTTGAGATAGCCAGAGTTGAACTGTAAATATAAACATTCCCTCCATGCAAGCTACTACGCCAGCAATTATTACTCGGACTTGGCCGCAGATCTCTACATTGTTTGCCGTTTCATCTGACCTTACACCTGTACTGTATTTCAATGGGCAGTCAACTCTGTATATCTCTAAACAACTGATATCTCAAAGTCAATTTTCTGGGCCCAGAAAACTTTCTTTGAGATATCTGTAGTTTGAGATAGCCAGAGTTGAACTGTAAACATAAATAGGAAATGTATCCAGACATTCTTTGAGATAAGAGGGACTTTGAGACATCATTGCTCGATATATCGCGAGATGACTGTATACTGTTTGCGGCTGTCAGTTGCCTTAAGGAATGAAAAAATACTCACACTATCTCTGGGAATACTGTATCTACTTCCAGTAGGGAACCTGAAATTATAAACTGAAAGCAGCAGCAAAAATTGAACTCACAAAAGCTAATAAAGCAGGTTACATGTTGCAGTTGGAAGATAAATGTATGGGCCCCTTTCTCTGAGTCAACATTATTCGCATCTGAATTGACACTGATGGCCATGCATATTTAACCACGTCTGGCGTAACGGCTTTGGTGAACTCGGGCAAAGTTGCCCGAGTCCTCCCACCCCCCACCCCCAAAGCCAAATCACGCCAGCAGTGTTTAAACTTAGCCACAGGGTCTACAATGTTTGCCTTTTCATCTGACCTTACACATGTGTTGTATTACAATAGACAGTCAACTCTGGATATCTCCAAACTACTGATATCTCAAAGTTAATTTTCCGGGCCCAGAAATCTTTTTGGGATATCGGTAGTTTGAGATAGCCAGAGTTGAACTGTAAAAATAAACATTCCCTCCATCCAAGCTACTACGCCATTAATTATTACTCGGACTTGGCCGCAGGTCTCTACATTGTTTGCCGTTTCATCTGACCTTACACCTGTACAGTATTTCAAAGGCAGTCAACTCTGGATATCTCCAAACTACTGATATCTCAAAGTCAATTTTCAGGGCCCAGAAAACTTTCTTTGAGATATCAGTAGTTTGAGATAGCCAGAGTTGAACTGTAAATATAAATATTCCCTCCATGCAAGCTACTACGCCAGCAATTATTACTCGGACTTGGCCGCACGTCTCTACATTGTTTGCCGTTTCATCTGACCTTACACCTGTACTGTATTTCAATGGGCAGTCAACTCTGGATACCTCTAAACAACTGATATCTCAAAGTCAATTTTCTGGGCCCAGAAAACTTTCTTTGAGATATCTGTAGTTTGAGATAGCCAGAGTTGAACTGTAAACATAAATAGGAAATGTGTCAAGACATTCTTTGAGATAAGAGGGACTTTGAGACATCATTGCTCGATATATCGCGAGATGACTGTATACTGTTTGCGGCTGTCAGTTGCCTTAAGGAATGAAAAAAATACTCACACTATCTCTGGGAATACTGTACCTACTTCCAGTAGGGAACCTGAAATTATAAACTGAAAGCAGCAGCAAAAATTGAACTCACAAAAGCTAATAAAGCAGGTTACATGTTGCAGTTGGAATATAAATGTATGGGCCCCTTTCTCTGAGTCAACATTATTTGCATCTGAATTGACACTGTTGGCCATGCATATTTAACCACGTCTGGTGTAACGGCTTTGGTGAACTCGGGCAAAGTTGCCCGAGTCCTCCCACCCCCCACCCCCAAAGCCAAATCACGACAGCAGTGTTTAAACTTAGCCACAGGGTCTACAATGATTGCCTTTTCAGCTGACCTTACACATGTGTTGTATTACAATAGACAGTCAACTCTGGATATCTCCAAACTACTGATATCTCAAAGTCAATTTTCCGGGACCAGAAAACTTTCTTAGAGATATCAGTAGTTTGAGATAGCCAGAGTTGAACTGTAAATATAAACATTCCCTCCATGCAAGCTACTACGCCAGCAATTATTACTCGGACTTGGCCGCAGGTCTCTACATTGTTTGCCGTTTCATCTGACCTTACACCTGTACTGTATTTCAATGGGCAGTCAACTCTGGATATCTCTAAACAACTGATATCTCAAAGTCAATTTTCTGGGCCCAGAAAACTTTCTTTGAGATATCTGTAGTTTGAGATAGCCAGAGTTGAACTGTAAACATAAATAGGAAATGTGTCCAGACATTCTTTGAGATAAGAGGGACTTTGAGACATCATTGCTCGATGTATCACGAGATGACTGTATACTGTTTGCTGCTGTCAGTTGCCTTAAGGAATGAAAAAAATACTCACACTATCTCTGGGAATACTGTACCTACTTCCAGTAGGGAACCTGAAATTATAAACTGAAAGCAGCAGCAAAAATTGAACTCACAAAAGCTAATAAAGCAGGTTACATGTTGCAGTTGGAAGATAAATGTATGGGCCCCTTTCTCTGAGTCAACATTATTCGCATCTGAATTGACACTGATGGCCATGCATATTTAACCACGTCTGGCGTAACGGCTTTGGTGAACTCGGGCAAAGTTGCCCGAGTCCTCCCGCCCCCCTACCCCAAAGCCAAATCACGCCAGCAGTGTTTAAACTTAGCCACAGGGTCTACAATGTTTGCCTTTTCATCTGACCTTACACATGTGTTGTATTACAATAGACAGTCAACTCTGGATATCTCCAAACTACTGATATCTCAAAGTTAATTTTCCGGGCCCAGAAAATTTTCTTTGGGATATCGGTAGTTTGAGATAGCCAGAGTTGAACTGTAAAAATAAACATTCCCTCCATCCAAGCTACTACGCCATTAATTATTACTCGGACTTGGCCGCAGGTCTCTACATTGTTTGCCGTTACATCTGACCTTACACCTGTACAGTATTTCAAAGGCAGTCAACTCTGGATATCTCCAAACTACTGATATCTCAAAGTCAATTTTCAGGGCCCAGAAAACTTTCTTTGAGATATCAGTAGTTTGAGATAGCCAGAGTTGAACTGTAAATATAAACATTCCCTCCATGCAAGCTACTATGCCAGCAATTATTACTCGGACTTGGCCGCAGGTCTCTACATTGTTTGCCGTTTCATCTGACCTTACACCTGTACTGTATTTCAATGGGCAGTCAACTCTGGATATCTCTAAACAACTGATATCTCAAAGTCAATTTTCTGGGCCCAGAAAACTTTCTTTGATATATCTGTAGTTTGAGATAGCCAGAGTTGAAATGTAGACATAAATAGGAAATGTGTCCAGACATTCTTTGAGATAAGAGGGACTTTGAGACATCATTGCTCGATATATCGCGAGATGACTGTATACTGTTTGTGGCTGTCAGTTGCCTTAAGGAATGAAAAAAATACTCACACTATCTCTGGGAATACTGTACCTACTTCCAGTAGGGAACCTGAAATTATAAACTGAAAGCAGCAGCAAAAATTGAACTCACAAAAGCTAATAAAGCAGGTTACATGTTGCAGTTGGAAGATAAATGTATGGGCCCCTTTCTCTGAGTCAACATTATTTGCATCTGAATTGACACTGTTGGCCATGCATATTTAACCACGTCTGGTGTAACGGCTTTGGTGAATTCGGGCAAAGTTGCCCGAGTCCTCCCACCCCCCACCCCAAAAGCCAAATCACGCCAGCAGTGTTTAAACTTAGCCACAAGGTCTACAATGTTTGCCTTTTCATCTGACCTTACACATGTGTTGTATTACAATAGACAGTCAACTCTGGATATCTCCAAACTACTGATATCTCAAATTTAATTTTCCGGGCCCAGAAAATTTTCTTTGGGATATCGGTAGTTTGAGATAGCCAGAACTGAACTGTAAAAATAAACATTCCCTCCATCCAAGCTATTACGCCATTAATTATTACTCGGACTTGGACGCAGGTCTCTACACTGTTTGCCGTTTCATCTGACCTTACACCTGTATAGTATTTCAAAGGCAGTCAACTCTGGATATCTCCAAACTACTGATATCTCAAAGTCAATTTTCCGGGCCCAGAAAACTTTCTTTGAGATATCAGTAGTTTGAGATAGCCAGAGTTGAACTGTAAATATAAACATTCCCTCCATGCAAGCTACTACGCCAGCAATTATTACTCGGACTTGGCCGCAGGTCTCTACATTGTTTGCCGTTTCATCTGACCTTACACCTGTACTGTATTTCAATGGGCAGTCAACTCTGGATATCTCTAAACAACTGATATCTCAAAGTCAATTTTCTGGGCCCAGAAAACTTTCTTTGAGATATCTGTAGTTTGAGATAGCCAGAGTTGAACTGTAAACATAAATAGGAAATGTGTCCAGACATTCTTTGAGATAAGAGGGACTTTGAGACATCATTGCTCGATATATCGCGAGATGACTGTATACTGTTTGCGGCTGTCAGTTGCCTTAAGGAATGAAAAAAATACTCACACTATCTCTGGGAATACTGTACCTACTTCCAGTAGGGAACCTGAAATTATAAACTGAAAGCAGCAGCAAAAATTGAACTCACAAAAGCTAATAAAGCAGGTTACATGTTGCAGTTGGAAGATAAATGTATGGGCCCCTTTCTCTGAGTCAACATTATTTGCATCTGAATTGACACTGTTGGCCATGCATATTTAACCACGTCTGGCGTAACGGCTTTGGTGAACTCGGGCAAAGTTGCACGAGTCCTCCCACCCCCCACCCCCAAAGCCAAATCACGCCAGCAGTGTTTAAACTTAGCCACAAGGTCTACAATGTTTGCCTTTTCATCTGACCTTACACATGTGTTGTATTACAATAGACAGTCAACTCTGGATATCTCCAAACTACTGATATCTCAAAGTTAATTTTCCGGGCCCAAAAAATTTTCTTTGGGATATCGGTAGTTTGAGATAGCCAGAGTTGAACTGTAAAAATAATCGTTCCCTCCATCCAAGCTACTACGCCATTAATTATTACTCGGACTTGGCCGCAGGTCTCTACATTGTTTGCCGTTTCATCTGACCTTACACCTGTACAGTATTTCAAAGGCAGTCAACTCTGGATATCTCCAAACTACTGATATCTCAAAGTCAATTTTCCGGGCCCAGAAAACTTTCTTTGAGATATCAGTAGTTTGAGATAGCCAGAGTTGAACTGTAAATATAAACATTCCCTCCATGCAAGCTACTACGCCAGCAATTATTACTCGGACTTGGCCGCAGGTCTCTACATTGTTTGCCGTTTCATCTGACCTTACACCTGTACTGTATTTCAATGGGCAGTCAACTCTGGATATCTCTAAACAACTGATATCTCAAAGTCAATTTTCTGGGCCCAGAAAACTTTCTTTGAGATATCTGTAGTTTGAGATAGCCAGAGTTGAACTGTAAACATAAATAGGAAATGTGTCCAGACATTCTTTGAGATAAGAGGGACTTTGAGACATCATTGCTCTATATATCGCGAGATGACTGTAAACTGTTTGCTGCGGTCAGTTGCCTTAAGGAATGAAAAAAATACTCACACTATCTCTGGGAATACTGTACCTACTTCCAGTAGGGAACCTGAAATTATAAACTGAAAGCAGCAGCAAAAATTGAACTCACAAAAGCTAATAAAGCAGGTTACATGTTGCAGTTGGAAGATAAATGTATGGGCCCCTTTCTCTGAGTCAACATTATTTGCATCTGAATTGACACTGTTGGCCATGCATATTTAACCACGTCTGGCGTAACGGCTTTGGTGAACTCGGGCAAAGTTGCACGAGTCCTCCCACCCCCCACCCCCAAAGCCAAATCACGCCAGCAGTGTTTAAACTTAGCCACAAGGTCTACAATGTTTGCCTTTTCATCTGACCTTACACATGTGTTGTATTACAATAGACAGTCAACTCTGGATATCTCCAAACTACTGATATCTCAAAGTTAATTTTCCGGGCCCAAAAAATTTTCTTTGGGATATCGGTAGTTTGAGATAGCCAGAGTTGAACTGTAAAAATAATCGTTCCCTCCATCCAAGCTACTACGCCATTAATTATTACTCGGACTTGGCCGCAGGTCTCTACATTGTTTGCCGTTTCATCTGACCTTACACCTGTACAGTATTTCAAAGGCAGTCAACTCTGGATATCTCCAAACTACTGATATCTCAAAGTCAATTTTCCGGGCCCAGAAAACTTTCTTTGAGATATCAGTAGTTTGAGATAGCCAGAGTTGAACTGTAAATATAAACATTCCCTCCATGCAAGCTACTACGCCAGCAATTATTACTCGGACTTGGCCGCAGGTCTCTACATTGTTTGCCGTTTCATCTGACCTTACACCTGTACTGTATTTCAATGGGCAGTCAACTCTGGATATCTCTAAACAACTGATATCTCAAAGTCAATTTTCTGGGCCCAGAAAACTTTCTTTGAGATATCTGTAGTTTGAGATAGCCAGAGTTGAACTGTAAACATAAATAGGAAATGTGTCCAGACATTCTTTGAGATAAGAGGGACTTTGAGACATCATTGCTCTATATATCGCGAGATGACTGTAAACTGTTTGCTGCGGTCAGTTGCCTTAAGGAATGAAAAAAATACTCACACTATCTCTGGGAATACTGTACCTACTTCCAGTAGGGAACCTGAAATTATAAACTGAAAGCAGCAGCAAAAATTGAACTCACAAAAGCTAATAAAGCAGGTTACATGTTGCAGTTGGAAGATAAATGTATGGGCCCCTTTCTCTGAGTCAACATTATTTGCATCTGAATTGACACTGTAGGCCATGCATATTTAACCACGTCTGGCGTAACGGCTTTGGTGAACTCGGGCAAAGTTGCCCGAGTCCTCCCACCCCCCACCCCCAAAGCCAAATCACGCCAGCAGTGTTTAAACTTAGCCACAGGGTCTACAATGTTTGCCTTTTCATCTGACCTTACACATGTGTTGTATTACAATAGACAGTCAACTCTGGATATCTCCAAACTACTGATATCTCAAAGTTAATTTTCCGGGCCCAGAAAATTTTCTTTGGGATATCGGTAGTTTGAGATAGCCAGAGTTGAACTGTAAAAATAAACATTCCCTCCATCCAAGCTACTACGCCATTAATTATTACTCGGACTTGGCCGCAGGTCTCTACATTGTTTGCTGTTTCCTCTGACCTTACACCTGTACAGTATTTCAAAGGCAGTCAACTCTGGATATCTCCAAACTACTGATATCTCAAAGTCAATTTTCCGGGCCCAGAAAACTTTCTTTGAGATATCAGTAGTTTGAGATAGCCAGAGTTGAACTGTAAATATAAACATTCCCTCCATGCAAGCTACTACGCCAGCAATTATTACTCGGACTTGGCCGCAGGTCTCTACATTGTTTGCCGTTTCATCTGACCTTACACCTGTACTGTATTTCAATGGGCAGTCAACTCTGGATATCTCTAAACAACTGATATCTCAAAGTCAATTTTCTGGGCCCAGAAAACTTTCTTTGAGATATCTGTAGTTTGAGATAGCCAGAGTTGAACTGTAAACATAAATAGGAAATGTGTCCAGACATTCTTTGAGATAAGAGGGACTTTGAGACATCATTGCTCGATATATCGGGAGATGACTGTATACTGTTTGCGGCTGTCAGTTGCCTTAAGGAATGAAAAAAATACTCACACTATCTCTGGGAATACTGTACCTACTTCCAGTAGGGAACCTGAAATTATAAACTGAAAGCAGCAGCAAAAATTGAACTCACAAAAGCTAATAAAGCAGGTTACATGTTGCAGTTGGAATATAAATGTATGGGCCCCTTTCTCTGAGTCAACATTATTTGCATCTGAATTGACACTGTTGGCCATGCATATTTAACCACGTCTGGTGTAACGGCTTTGGTGAACTCGGGCAAAGTTGCCCGAGTCCTCCCACCCCCCACCCCCAAAGCCAAATCACGACAGCAGTGTTTAAACTTAGCCACAGGGTCTACAATGATTGCCTTTTCAGCTGACCTTACACATGTGTTGTATTACAATAGACAGTCAACTCTGGATATCTCCAAACTACTGATATCTCAAAGTCAATTTTCCGGGCCCAGAAAACTTTCTTAGAGATATCAGTAGTTTGAGATAGCCAGAGTTGAACTGTAAATATAAACATTCCCTCCATGCAAGCTACTACGCCAGCAATTATTACTCGGACTTGGCCGCAGGTCTCTACATTGTTTGCCGTTTCATCTGACCTTACACCTGTACTGTATTTCAATGGGCAGTCAACTCTGGATATCTCTAAACAACTGATATCTCAAAGTCAATTTTCTGGGCCCAGAAAACTTTCTTTGAGATATCTGTAGTTTGAGATAGCCAGAGTTGAACTGTAAACATAAATAGGAAATGTGTCCAGACATTCTTTGAGATAAGAGGGACTTTGAGACATCATTGCTCGATGTATCACGAGATGACTGTATACTGTTTGCTGCTGTCAGTTGCCTTAAGGAATGAAAAAAATACTCACACTATCTCTGGGAATACTGTACCTACTTCCAGTAGGGAACCTGAAATTATAAACTGAAAGCAGCAGCAAAAATTGAACTCACAAAAGCTAATAAAGCAGGTTACATGTTGCAGTTGGAAGATAAATGTATGGGCCCCTTTCTCTGAGTCAACATTATTCGCATCTGAATTGACACTGATGGCCATGCATATTTAACCACGTCTGGCGTAACGGCTTTGGTGAACTCGGGCAAAGTTGCCCGAGTCCTCCCGCCCCCCTACCCCAAAGCCAAATCACGCCAGCAGTGTTTAAACTTAGCCACAGGGTCTACAATGTTTGCCTTTTCATCTGACCTTACGGATGTGTTGTATTACAATAGACAGTCAACTCTGGATATCTCCAAACTACTGATATCTCAAAGTTAATTTTCCGGGCCCAGAAAATTTTCTTTGGGATATCGGTAGTTTGAGATAGCCAGAGTTGAACTGTAAAAATAAACATTCCCTCCATCCAAGCTACTACGCCATTAATTATTACTCGGACTTGGCCGCAGGTCTCTACATTGTTTGCCGTTACATCTGACCTTACACCTGTACAGTATTTCAAAGGCAGTCAACTCTGGATATCTCCAAACTACTGATATCTCAAAGTCAATTTTCCGGGCCCAGAAAACTTTCTTTGAGATATCAGTAGTTTGAGATAGCCAGAGTTGAACTGTAAATATAAACATTCCCTCCATGCAAGCTACTATGCCAGCAATTATTACTCGGACTTGGCCGCAGGTCTCTACATTGTTTGCCGTTTCATCTGACCTTACACCTGTACTGTATTTCAATGGGCAGTCAACTCTGGATATCTGTAAACAACTGATATCTCAAAGTCAATTTTCTGGGCCCAGAAAACTTTCTTTGATATATCTGTAGTTTGAGATAGCCAGAGTTGAAATGTAGACATAAATAGGAAATGTGTCCAGACATTCTTTGAGATAAGAGGGACTTTGAGACATCATTGCTCGATATATCGCGAGATGACTGTATACTGTTTGTGGCTGTCAGTTGCCTTAAGGAATGAAAAAAATACTCACACTATCTCTGGGAATACTGTACCTACTTCCAGTAGGGAACCTGAAATTATAAACTGAAAGCAGCAGCAAAAATTGAACTCACAAAAGCTAATAAAGCAGGTTACATGTTGCAGTTGGAAGATAAATGTATGGGCCCCTTTCTCTGAGTCAACATTATTTGCATCTGAATTGACACTGTTGGCCATGCATATTTAACCACGTCTGGTGTAACGGCTTTGGTGAATTCGGGCAAAGTTGCCCGAGTCCTCCCACCCCCCACCCCAAAAGCCAAATCACGCCAGCAGTGTTTAAACTTAGCCACAAGGTCTACAATGTTTGCCTTTTCATCTGACCTTACACATGTGTTGTATTACAATAGACAGTCAACTCTGGATATCTCCAAACTACTGATATCTCAAAGTTAATTTTCCGGGCCCAGAAAATTTTCTTTGGGATATCGGTAGTTTGAGATAGCCAGAGCTGAACTGTAAAAATAAACATTCCCTCCATCCAAGCTACTACGCCATTAATTATTACTCGGACTTGGCCGCAGGTCTCTACACTGTTTGCCGTTTCATCTGACCTTACACCTGTACAGTATTTCAAAGGCAGTCAACTCTGGATATCTCCAAACTACTGATATCTCAAAGTCAATTTTCCGGGCCCAGAAAACTTTCTTCGAGATATCAGTAGTTTGAGATAGCCAGAGTTGAACTGTAAATATAAACATTCCCTCCATGCAAGCTACTACGCCAGCAATTATTACTCGGACTTGGCCCCAGGTCTCTACATTGTTTGCCGTTTCATCTGACCTTACACCTGTACTGTATTTCAATGGGCAGTTAACTCTGGATATCTATAAACAACTGATATCTCAAAGTCAATTTTCTGGGCCCAGAAAACTTTCTTTGAGATATCTGTAGTTTGAGATAGCCAGAGTTGAACTGTAAACATAAATAGGAAATGTGTGCAGACATTCTTTGAGATAAGAGGGACTTTGAGATATCATTGCTCGATATATTGCGAGATGACTGTATACTTTTTGCGGCTGTCAGTTGCCTTAAGGAATGAAAAAAATACTCACACTATCTCTGGGAATACTGTACCTACTACCAGTAGGGAGCCTGAAATTATAAACTGAAAGCAGCAGCAAAAATTGAACTCACAAAAGCTAATAAAGCAGGTTACATGTTGCAGTTGGAAGATAAATGTATGGGCCCCTTTCTCTGAGCCAACATTATTTGCATCTGAATTGACACTGTTGGCCATGCATATTTAACCACGTCTGGCGTAACGGCTTTGGGAAACGGGGCAAAGTTGCCCGAGTCCTCCCACCCCCCACCCCCAAAGCCAAATCACGCCAGCAGTGTTTAAACTTAGCCACAGTGTCTACAATGTTTGCCTTTTCATCTGACCTTACACATGTGTTGTATTACAATAGACAGTCAACTCTGGATATCTCCAAACTACTGATATCTCAAATGTAATTTTCCGGGCCCAGAAAATTTTCTTTGGGATATCGGTAGTTTGAGATAGCCCGAGTTGAACTGTAAAAATAAACATTCCCTACATCCAAGCTACTACGCCATTAATTATTACTCGGACTTGGCCGCAGGTCTCTACACTGTTTGCCGTTTCATCTGACCTTACACCTGTACAGTATTTCAAAGGCAGTCAACTCTGGATATCTCCAAACTACTGATATCTCAAAGTCAATTTTCCGGGCCCAGAAAACTTTCTTTGAGATATCAGTAGTTTGAGATAGCCAGAGTTGAACTGTAAATATAAACATTCCCTCCATGCAAGCTACTACGCCAGCAATTATTACTCGGACTTGGCCGCAGGTCTCTACATTGTTTGCCGTTTCACCTGACCTTACACCTGTACTGTATTTCAATGGGCAGTCAACTCTGGATATCTCTAAACAACTGATATCTCAAAGTCAATTTCCTGGGCCCAGAAAACTTTCTTTGAGATATCTGTAGTTTGAGATAGCCAGAGTTGAACTGTAAACATAAATAGGAAATTTGTCCAGACATTCTTTGAGATAAGAGGGACTTTGAGACATCATTGCTCGATATATCCCGAGATGACTGTATACTGTTTGCGGCTGTCAGTTGCCTTAAGGAATGAAAAAAAATACTCACACTATCTCTGGGAATACTGTACCTACTTCCAGCAGGGAGCCTGAAATTATAAACTGAAAGCAGCAGTAAAAATTGAACTCACAAAAGCTAATAAAGCAGGTTACATGTTGCAGTTGGAAGATAAATGTATGGGCCCCTTTCTCTGAGTCAACATTATTTGCATCTGAATTGACACTGTTGGCCATGCATATTTAACCACGTCTGGCGTAACGGCTTTGGTGAACTCGGGCAAAGTTGCCCGAGTCCTCCCACCCCCCACCCCCAAAGCCAAATCACGCCAGCAGTGTTTAAACTTAGCCACAGGGTCTACAATGTTTGCCTTTTCATCTGACCTTACACATGTGTTGTATTACAATAGACAGTCAACTCTGGATATCTCCAAACTACTGATATCTCAAAGTTAATTTTCCGGGCCCAGAAAATTTTCTTTGGGATATCGGTAGTTTGAGATAGCCAGAGCTGAACTGTAAAAATAAACATTCCCTCCATCCAAGCTACTACGCCATTAATTATTACTCGGACTTGGCCGCAGGTCTCTACACTGTTTGCCGTTTCATCTGACCTTACACCTGTACAGTATTTCAAAGGCAGTCAACTCTGGATATCTCCAAACTACTGGTATCTCAAAGTCAATTTTCCGGGCCCAGAAACATTTCTTTGAGATATCAGTAGTTTGAGATAGCCAGAGTTGAACTGTAAATATAAACATTCCCTCCATGCAAGCTACTACGCCAGCAATTATTACTCGGACTTGGCCGCCGGTCTCTTCATTGTTTGCCGTTTCATCTGACCTTACACCTGTACTGTATTTCAATGGGCAGTCAACTCTGGATATCTCTAAACAACTGATATCTCAAAGTCAATTTTCTGGGCCCAGAAAACTTTCTTTGAGATATCTGTAGTTTGAGATAGCCAGAGTTGAACTGTAAACATAAATAGGAAATGTGTCCAGACATTCTTTGAGATAAGAGAGACTTTGAGACATCATTGCTCGATATATCGCGAGATGACTGTATACTGTTTGCGGCTGTCAGTTGCCTTAAAGAATGAAAAAAATACTCACACTATCTCTGGGAATACTGTACCTACTTCCAGTAGGGAGCCTGAAATTATAAACTGAAAGCAGCAGCAAAAATTGAACTCACAAAAGCTAATAAAGCAGGTTACATGTTGCAGTTGGAAGATAAATGTATGGGCCCCTTTCTCTGAGTCAACATTATTTGCATCTGACCTGACACTGTTGGCCATGCATATTTAACCACGTCTGGCGTAACGGCTTTGGTGAACTCGAGCAAAGTTGCACGAGTCCTCCCACCCCCCAACCCCAAAGCCAAATCACGCCAGCAGTGTTTAAACTTAGCCACAGGGTCTACAATGTTTGCCTTTTCATCTGACCTTACACATGTGTTGTATTACAATAGACAGTCAACTCTGGATATCTCCAAACTACTGATATCTCAAAGTTAATTTTCCGGGCCCAGAAAATTTTCTTTGGGATATCGGTAGTTTGAGATAGCCAGAGTTGAACTGTAAAAATAAACATTCCCTCCATCCAAGCTACTACGCCATTAATTATTACTCGGACTTGGCCGCAGGTCTCTACACTGTTTGCCGTTTCATCTGACCTTACACCTGTACAGTATTTCAAAGGCAGTCAACTCTGGATATCTCCAAACTACTGATATCTCAAAGTCAATTTTCCGGGCCCAGAAAACTTTCTTCGAGATATCAGTAGTTTGAGATAGCCAGAGTTGAACTGTAAATATAAACATTCCCTCCATGCAAGCTACTACGCCAGCAATTATTACTCGGACTTGGCCCCAGGTCTCTACATTGTTTGCCGTTTCATCTGACCTTACACCTGTACTGTATTTCAATGGGCAGTCAACTCTGGATATCTCTAAACAACTGATATCTCAAAGTCAATTTTCTGGGCCCAGAAAACTTTCTTTGAGATATCTGTAGTTTGAGATAGCCAGAGTTGAACTGTAAACATAAATAGGAAATGTGTCCAGACATTCATTGAGATAAGAGGGACTTTGAGACATCATTGCTCGATATATCTCGAGATGACTGTATACTGTTTGCGGCTGTCAGTTGCCTTAAGGAATGAAAAAAATACTCACACTATCTCTGGGAATACTGTACCTACTTCCAGTAGGGAACCTGAAATTATAAACTGAAAGCAGCAGCAAAAATTGAACTCACAAAAGCTAATAAAGCAGGTAACATGTTGCAGTTGGAAGATAAATGTATGGGCCCCTTTCTCTGAGTCAACATTATTTGCATCTGAATTGACACTGTTGGCCATGCATATTTAACCACGTCTGGCATGTCGGCTTTGGTGAACTCCGGCAAAGTTGCCCGAGTCCTCCCACCCCCCACCCCCAAAGCCAAATCACGCCAGCAGTGTTTAAACTTAGCCACAGGGTCTACAATGTTTGCCTTTTCATCTGACCTTACACAAGTGTTGTATTACAATAGACAGTCAACTCTGGATATCTCCAAACTACTGATATCTCAAAGTTCATTTTCCGGGCCCAGAAAATTTTCTTTGGGATATCGGTAGTTTGAGATAGCAAGAACTGAACTGTAAAAAAAAACATTCCCTCCATCCAAGCTACTACGCCATTAATTATTACTCGGACTTGGCCGCAGGTCTCTACACTTTTTGCCGTTTCATCTGATCTTACACCTGTACAGTATTTCAAAGGCAGTCAACTCTGGATATCTCCAAACTACTGATATCTCAAAAACAATTTTCCGGGCCCAGAAAACTTTCTTTGAGATATCAGTAGTTTGAGATAGCCAGAGTTGAACTGTAAATATAAACATTCCCTCCATGCAAGCTACTACGCCAGCAATTATTACTCGGACTTGGACGCAGGTCTCTACATTGTTTGCCGTTTCATCTGACCTTACACCTGTACTGTATTTCAATGGGCTGTCAACTTTGGATATCTCCAAACTACTGATATCTCAAAGTCAATTTTCTGGGCCCAGAAAACTTTCTTTGAGATATCTGTAGTTTGAGATAGCCAGAGTTGAACTGTAAACATAAATAGGAAATGTGTCCAGACATTCTTTGAGATAAGAGGGACTTTGAGACATCATTGCTCGATATATCGCGAGATGACTGTATACTGTTTGCGGCTGTCAGTTGCCTTAAGGAATGAAAAAAATACTCACACTATCTCTGGGAATACTACACCTACTTCCAGTAGGGAGACTGAAATTATAAACTGAAAGCAGCAGCAAAAATTGAACTCACAAAAGCTAATAAAGCAGGTTACATGTTGCAGTTGGAAGATAAATGTATGGGCCCCTTTCTCTGAGTCAACATTATTTGCATCTGAATTGACACTGTTGGCCATGCATATATTACCACGTCTGGCGTAACGGCTTTGGTGAACTCGGGCAAAGTTGCCCGAGTCCTCCCATCCCCCACCCCAAAGCCAAATCACGCCAGCAGTGTTTAAACTTAGCCACAGGGTCTACAATGTTTGCCTTTTCATCTGACCTTACACATGTGTTGTATTACAATAGACAGTCAACTCTGGATATCTCCAAACTACTGATATCTCAAAGTTAATTTTCCGGGCCCAGAAAATTTTCTTTGGGATATCGGTAGTTTGAGGTAGCCAGAGTTGAACTGTAAAAATAAACATTCCCTCCATCCAAGCTACTACGCCATTAATTATTACTCGGACTTGGCCGCAGGTCTCTACACTGTTTGCCGTTTCATCTGACCTTACACCTGTACAGTATTTCAAAGGCAGTCAACTCTTGATATCTCCAAACTACTGATATCTCAAAGTCAATTTTCCGGGCCCAGAAAACTTTCTTTGAGATATCAGTAGTTTGAGATAGCCAGAGTTGAACTGTAAATATAAACATTCCCTCCATGCAAGCTACTACGCCAGCAATTATTACTCGGACTTGGCCGCAGGTCTCTACATTGTTTGCCGTTTCATCTGACCTTACACCTGTACTGTATTTCAATGGGCAGTCAACTCTGGATATCTCTAAACAACTGATATCTCAAAGTCAATTTTCTGGGCCCAGAAAACTTTCTTTGAGATATCTGTAGTTTGAGATAGCCAGAGTTGAACTGTAAACATAAATAGGAAATGTGTCCAGACATTCTTTGAGATAAGAGGGACTTTGAGACATCATTGCTCGATATATCCCGAGATGACTGTATACTGTTTGCGGCTGTCAGTTGCCTTAAGGAATGAAAAAAATACTCACACTATCTCTGGGAATACTTTACCTACTTCCAGTAGGGAGCCTGAAATTATAAACTGAAAGCAGCAGCAAAAATTGAACTCACAAAAGCTAATAAAACAGGTTACATGTTGCAGTTGAAAGATAAATGTATGGGCCCCTTTCTCTGAGTCAACATTATTTGCATCTGAATTGACACTGTTGGCCATGCATATTTAACCACGTCTGGCGTAACGGCTTTGGTATACTCGGGCAAAGTTGCCCGAGTCCTCCCGCCCCCCTACCCCAAAGCCAAATCATGCCAGCAGTGTTTAAACTTAGCCACAGGGTCTACAACGTTTGCCTTTTCATCTGACCTTACACATGGTGTTGTATTACAATAGACAGTCAACTCTGGATATCTCCAAACTACTGATATCTCAAAGTTAATTTTCCGGGCCCAGAAAATTTTCTTTGGGATATCGGTAGTTTGTAATAGCCCGAGTTGAACTGTAAAAATAAACATTCCCTCCATCCAAGCTACTACGCCATTAATTATTACTCGGACTTGGCCGCAGGTCTCTACACTGTTTGCCGTTTCATCTGACCTTACACCTGTACAGTATTTCAAAGGCAGTCAACTCTGGATATCTCCAAACTACTGATATCTCAAAGTCAATTTTCCGGGCCCAGAAAACTTTCTTTGAGATATCAGTAGTTTGAGATAGCCAGAGTTGAACTGTAAATATAAACATTCCCTCCATGCAAGCTACTACGCCAGCAATTATTACTCGGACTTGGCCGCAGGTCTCTACATTGTTTGCCGTTTCATCTGACCTTACACCTGTACTGTATTTCAATGGGCAGTCAACTCTGGATATCTCTAAACAACTGATATCTCAAAGTCAATTTTCTGGGCCCAGAAAACTTTCTTTGAGATATCTGTAGTTTGAGATAGCCAGAGTTGAACTGTAAACATAAATAGGAAATGTGTCCAGACATTCTTTGAGATAAGAGGGACTTTGAGACATCATTGCTCGATATATCCCGAGATGACTGTATACTGTTTGCGGCTGTCAGTTGCCTTAAGGAATGAAAAAAATACTCACACTATCTCTGGGAATACTTTACCTACTTCCAGTAGGGAGCCTGAAATTATAAACTGAAAGCAGCAGCAAAAATTGAACTCACAAAAGCTAATAAAACAGGTTACATGTTGCAGTTGAAAGATAAATGTATGGGCCCCTTTCTCTGAGTCAACATTATTTGCATCTGAATTGACACTGTTGGCCATGCATATTTAACCACGTCTGGCGTAACGGCTTTGGTATACTCGGGCAAAGTTGCCCGAGTCCTCCCGCCCCCCTACCCCAAAGCCAAATCATGCCAGCAGTGTTTAAACTTAGCCACAGGGTCTACAACGTTTGCCTTTTCATCTGACCTTACACATGGTGTTGTATTACAATAGACAGTCAACTCTGGATATCTCCAAACTACTGATATCTCAAAGTTAATTTTCCGGGCCCAGAAAATTTTCTTTGGGATATCGGTAGTTTGTAATAGCCCGAGTTGAACTGTAAAAATAAACATTCCCTCCATCCAAGCTACTACGCCATTAATTATTACTCGGACTTGGCCGCAGGTCTCTACACTGTTTGCCGTTTCATCTGACCTTACACCTGTACAGTATTTCAAAGGCAGTCAACTCTGGATATCTCCAAACTACTGATATCTCAAAGTCAATTTTCCGGGCCCAGAAAACTTTCTTTGAGATATCAGTAGTTTGAGATAGCCAGAGTTGAACTGTAAATATAAACATTCCCTCCATGCAAGCTACTACGCCAGCAATTATTACTCGGACTTGGCCGCAGGTCTCTACATTGTTTGCCGTTTCATCTGACCTTACACCTGTACTGTATTTCAATGGGCAGTCAACTCTGGATATCTCTAAACAACTGATATCTCAAAGTCAATTTTCTGGGCCCAGAAAACTTTCTTTGAGATATCTGTAGTTTGAGATAGCCAGAGTTGAACTGTAAACATAAATAGGAAATGTGTCCAGACATTCTTTGAGATAAGAGGGACTTTGAGACATCATTGCTCGATATATCCCGAGATGACTGTATACTGTTTGCGGCTGTCAGTTGCCTTAAGGAATGAAAAAAATACTCACACTATCTCTGGGAATACTGTACCTACTTCCAGTAGGGAGCCTGAAATTATAAACTGAAAGCAGCAGCAAAAATTGAACTCACAAAAGCTAATAAAGCAGGTTACATGTTGCAGTTGGAAGATAAATGTATGGGCGCCTTTCTCTGAGTCAACATTATTTGCATCTGAATTGACACTGTTGGCCATGCATATTTAACCACGTCTGGCGTAACGGCTTTGGTGAACTCGGGCAAAGTTGCCCGAGTCCTCCCACCCCCTACCCCCAAAGCCAAATCACGCCAGCAGTGTTTAAACTTAGCCACAGGGTCTACAATGTTTGCCTTTACATCTGACCTTACACATGTGTTGTATTACAATATACAGTCAACTCTGGATATCTCCAAACTACTGATATCTCAAAGTTAATTTTCCGGGCCCAGAAAATTTTCTTTGGGATATCGGTAGTTTGAGAAAGCCAGAGCTGAACTGTAAAAATAAACATTCCCTCCATCCAAGCTACTACGCCATTAATTATTACTCAGACTTGGCCGCAGGTCTCTACACTGTTCGCCGTTTCATCTGACCTTACACCTGTACAGTATTTCAAAGGCAGTCAACTCTGGATATCTCCAAACTACTGATATCTCAAAGTCAATTTTCCGGGCCCAGAAAACTTTCTTTGAGATATCAGTAGTTTGAGATAGCCAGAGTTGAACTGTAAATATAAACATTCCCTCCATGCAAGCTACTACGCCAGCAATTATTACTCGGACTTGGCCGCAGGTCTCTACATTGTTTGCCGTTTCATCTGACCTTACACCTGTACTGTATTTCAATGGGCAGTCAACTCTGGATATCTCTAAACAACTGATATCTCAAAGTCAATTTTCTGGGCCCAGAAAACTTTCTTTGAGATATCTGTAGTTTGAGATAGCCAGAGTTGAACTGTAAACATAAATAGGAAATGTGTCCAGACATTCTTTGAGATAAGAGGGACTTTGAGACATCATTGCTCGATATATCGCGAGATGACTGTATACTGTTTGCGGCTGTCAGTTGCCTTAAAGAATGAAAAAAATACTCACACTATCTCTGGGAATACTGTACCTACTTCCAGTAGGGAGCCTGAAATTATAAACTGAAAGCAGCAGCAAAAATTGAACTCACAAAAGCTAATAAAGCAGGTTACATGTTGCAGTTGGAAGATAAATGTATGGGCCCCTTTCTCTGAGTCAACATTATTTGCATCTGAATTGACACTGTTGGCCATGCATATTTAACCACGTCTGGCGTAACGGCTTTGGTGAACTCGGGCAAAGTTGCACGAGTCCTCCCACCCCCCACCCCCAAAGCCAAATCACGCCAGCAGTGTTTAAACTTAGCCACAGGGTCTACAATGTTTGCCTTTTCATCTGACCTTACACATGTGTTGTATTACAATAGACAGTCAACTCTGGATATCTCCAAACTACTGATATCTCAAAGTTAATTTTCCGGGCCCAGAAAATTTTCTTTGGGATATCGGTAGTTTGAGATAGCCAGAGTTGAACTGTAAAAATAAACATTCCCTCCATCCAAGCTACTACGCCATTAATTATTACTCGGACTTGGCCGCAGGTCTCTACACTGTTTGCCGTTTCATCTGACCTTACACCTGTACAGTATTTCAAAGGCAGTCAACTCTGGATATCTCCAAACTACTGATATCTCAAAGTCAATTTTCCGGGCCCAGAAAACTTTCTTTGAGATATCAGTAGTTTGAGATAGCCAGAGTTGAACTGTAAATATAAACATTCCCTCCATGCAAGCTACTACGCCAGCAATTATTACTCGGACTTGGTCGCAGGTCTCTACATTGTTTGCAGTTTCATCTGACCTTACACCTGTACTGTATTTCAATGGGCAGTCAACTCTGGATATCTCTAAACAACTGATATCTCAAAGTCAATTTTCTGGGCCCAGAAAACTTTCTTTGAGATATCTGTAGTTTGAGATAGCCAGAGTTGAACTGTAAACATAAATAGGAAATGTGTCCAGACATTCTTTGAGATAAGAGGGACTTTGAGACATCATTGCTCTATATATCCCGAGATGACTGTATACTGTTTGCGGCTGTCAGTTGCCTTAAGGAATGAAAAAAATACTCACACTATCTCTGGGAATACTTTACCTACTTCCAGTAGGGAGCCTGAAATTATAAACTGAAAGCAGCAGCAAAAATTGAACTCACAAAAGCTAATAAAGCAGGTTACATGTTGCAGTTGGAAGATAAATGTATGGGCGCCTTTCTCTGAGTCAACATTATTTGCATCTGAATTGACACTGTTGGCCATGCATATTTAACCACGTTTGGCGTAACGGCTTTGGTGAACTCGGGCAAAGTTGCCCGAGTCCTCCCACCCCCCACCCCCAAAGCCAAATCACGCCAGCAGTGTTTAAACTTAGCCACAGGGTCTACAATGTTTGCCTTTACATCTGACCTTACACATGTGTTGTATTACAATAGACAGTCAACTCTGGATATCTCCAAACTACTGATATCTCAAAGTTAATTTTCCGGGCCCAGAAAATTTTCTTTGGGATATCGGTAGTTTGAGATAGCCAGAGCTGAACTGTAAAAATAAACATTCCCTCCATCCAAGCTACTACGCCATTAATTATTACTCGGACTTGGCCGCAGGTCTCTACACTGTTTGCCGTTTCATCTGACCTTACACCTGTACAGTATTTCAAAGGCAGTCAACTCTGGATATCTCCAAACTACTGATATCTCAAAGTCAATTTTCCGGGCCCAGAAAACTTTCTTTGAGATATCAGTAGTTTGAGATAGCCAGAGTTGAACTGTAAATATAAACATTCCCTCCATGCAAGCTACTACGCCAGCAATTATTACTCGGACTTGGCCGCAGGTCTCTACATTGTTTGCCGTTTCATCTGACCTTACACCTGTACTGTATTTCAATGGGCAGTCAACTCTGGATATCTCTAAACAACTGATATCTCAAAGTCAATTTTCTGGGCCCAGAAAACTTTCTTTGAGATATCTGTAGTTTGAGATAGCCAGAGTTGAACTGTAAACATAAATAGGAAATGTGTCCAGACATTCTTTGAGATAAGAGGGACTTTGAGACATCATTGCTCGATATATCCCGAGATGACTGTATACTGTTTGCGGCTGTCAGTTGCCTTAAAGAATGAAAAAAATACTCACACTATCTCTGGGAATACTGTACCTACTTCCAGTAGGGAGCCTGAAATTATAAACTGAAAGCAGCAGCAAAAATTGAACTCACAAAAGCTAATAAAGCAGGTTACATCTTGCAGTTGGAAGATAAATGTATGGGCCCCTTTCTCTGAGTCAACATTATTTGAATCTGAATTGACACTGTTGGCCATGCATATATTACCACGTCTGGCGTAACGGCTTTGGTGAACTCGGGCAAAGTTGCCCGAGTCCTCCCACCCCCCACCCCAAAGCCAAATCAAGCCAGCAGTGTTTAAACTTAGCCACAGGGTCTACAATGTTTGCCTTTTCATCTGACCTTACACATGTGTTGTATTACAATAGACAGTCAACTCTGGATATCTCCAAACTACTGATATCTCAAAGTTAATTTTCCGGGCCCAGAAAATTTTCTTTGGGATATCGGTAGTTTGAGATAGCCAGAGTTGAACTGTAAAAATAAACATTCCCTCCATCCAAGCTACTACGCCATTAATTATTACTCGGACTTGGCCGCAGGTCTCTACACTGTTTGCCGTTTCATCTGACCTTACACCTCCCACAAGGCAGTCAACTCTGGATATCTCCAAACTACTGATGTCTCAAAGTCAATTTTCCGGGTCCAGAAAACTTTCTTTGAGATATCAGTAGTTTGAGATAGCCAGAGTTGAACTGTAAATATAAACATTCCCTCCATGCAAGCTACTACGCCAGCAATTATTACTCGGACTTGGCCGCAGGTCTCTACATTGTTTGCCGTTTCATCTGACCTTACACCTGTACTGTATTTCAATGGGCAGTCAACTCTGGATATCTCTAAACAACTGATATCTCAAAGTCAATTTTCTGGGCCCAGAAAACTTTCTTTGAGATATCTGTAGTTTGAGATAGCCAGAGTTGAACTGTAAGCATAAATAGGAAATGTGTCCAGACATTCTTTGAGATAAGAGGGACTTTGAGACATCATTGCTCGATATACACATGTATCGCGAGATGACTGTATACTGTTTGCGGCTGTCAGTTGCCTTAAAGAATGAAAAAAATACTCAAACTATCTCTGGGAATACTGTACCTACTTCCAGTAGGGAGCCTGAAATTATAAACTGAAAGCAGCAGCAAAAATTGAACTCACAAAAGCTAATAAAGCAGGTTACATGTTGCAGTTGGAAGATAAATGTATGGGCCCCTTTCTCTGAGTCAACATTATTTGCATCTGAATTGACACTGTTGGCCATGCATATTTAACCACGTCTGGCGTAACGGCTTTGGTGAACTCGGGCAAAGTTGCACGAGTCCTCCCACCCCCCACCCCCAAAGCCAAATCACGCCAGCAGTGTTTAAACTTAGCCACAGGGTCTACAATGTTTGCCTTTTCATCTGACCTTACACATGTGTTGTATTACAATAGATAGTCAACTCTGGATATCTCCAAACTACTGATATCTCAAAGTTAATTTTCCGGGCCCAGAAAATTTTCTTTGGGATATCGGTAGTTTGAGATAGCCAGAGCTGAACTGCAAAAAATAAACATTCCCTCCATCCAAGCTACTACGCCATTAATTATAATTCGGACTTGGCCGCAGGTCTCTACACTGTTTGCCGTTTCATCTGACCTTACACCTGTACAGTATTTCAAAGGCAGTCAACTCTGGATATCTCCAAACTACTGATATCTCAAAGTCAATCTTCTGTGCCCAGAAAACTTTCTTTGAGATATCAGTAGTTTGAGATAGCAAGAGTTGAACTGTAAATATAAATATTCCCGCCATGCAGCTACTACGCCAGCAATTATTACTCGGACTTGGCCGCAGGTCTCTACATTGTTTGCCGTTTCATCTGACCTTACACCTGTACTGTATTTCAATGGGCAGTCAACTCTGGATATCTCTAAACAACTGATATCTCAAAGTCAATTTTCTGGGCCCAGAAAACTTTCTTTGAGATATCTGTAGTTTGAGATAGCCAGAGTTGAACTGTAAACATAAATAGGAAATGTGTCCAGACATTCTTTGAGATAAGAGGGACTTTGAGACATCATTGCTCGATATATCGCGAGATGACTGTATACTGTTTGCGGCTGTCAGTTGCCTTAAGGAATGAAAAAAATACTCACACTATCTCTGGGAATACTGTACCTACTTCCAGTAGGGAACCTGAAATTATAAACTGAAAGCAGCAGCAAAAATTGAACTCACAAAAGCTAATAAAGCAGGTTACATGTTGCAGTTGGAAGATAAATGTATGGGCCCCTTTCTCTGAGTCAACATTATTTGCATCTGAATTGACACTGTTGGCCATGCATATTTAACCACGTCTGGCATATCGGCTTTGGTGAACTCGGGCAAAGTTGCCCGAGTCCTCCCACCCCCCACCTCCAAAGCCAAATCACGCCAGCAGTGTTTAAACTTAGCCACAGGGTCTACAATGTTTGCCTTTTCATCTGACCTTACACATGTGTTGTATTACAATAGACAGTCAACTCTGGATATCTCCAAACTACTGATATCTCAAAGTTAATTTTCCGGGCCAAGAAAATTTTCTTTGGGATATCGGTAGTTTGAGATAGCCAGAGTTGAACTGTAAAAAAAAACATTCCCTCCATCCAAGCTACTACGCCATTAATTATTACTCGGACTTGGCCGCAGGTCTCTACACTTTTTGCCGTTTCATCTGACCTTACACCTGTACAGTATTTCAAAGGCAGTCAACTCTGGATATCTCCAAACTACTGATATCTCAAAGTCAATTATCCGGGCCCAGAAAACTTTCTTTGAGATATCAGTAGTTTGAGATAGCCAGAGTTGAACTGTAAATATAAACATTCCCTCCATGCAAGCTACTACGCCAGCAATTATTACTCGGACTTGGCCGCAGGTCTCTACATTGTTTGCCGTTTCAAATGACCTTACACCTGTACTGTATTTCAATGGGCAGTCAACTCTGGATATCTCCAAACTACTGATATCTCAAAGTTAATTTTCTGGGCCAGAAAACTTTCTTTGAGATATCTGTAGTTTGAGATAGCCAGAGTTGAACTGTAAACATAAATAGGAAATGTGTCCAGACATTCTTTGAGATAAGAGGGACTTTGAGACATCATTGCTCGATATATCCCGAGATGACTGTATACTGTTTGCGGCTGTCAGTTGCCTTAAGGAATGAAAAAAATACTCACACTATCTCTGGGAATACTGTACCTACTTCCAGTAGGGAGACTGAAATTATAAACTGAAAGCAGCAGCAAAAATTGAACTCACAAAAGCTAATAAAGCAGGTTACATGTTGCAGTTGGAAGATAAATGTATGGGCCCCTTTCTCTGAGTCAACATTATTTGCATCTGAATTGACACTGTTGGCCATGCATATATTACCACGTCTGGCGTAACGGCTTTGGTGAACTCGGGCAAAGTTGCCCGAGTCCTCCCACCCCCCACCCCAAAGCCAAATCACGCCAGCAGTGTTTAAACTTAGCCACAGGGTCTACAATGTTTGCCTTTTCATCTGACCTTACACATGTGTTGTATTACAATAGACAGTCAACTCTGGATATCTCCAAACTACTGATATCTCAAAGTTAATTTTCCGGGCCCAGAAAATTTTCTTTGGGATATCGGTAGTTTGAGATAGCCAGAGTTGAACTGTAAAAATAAACATTCCCTCCATCCAAGCTACTACGCCATTAATTATTACTCGGACTTGGCCGCAGGTCTCTACACTGTTTGCCGTTTCATCTGACCTTACACCTGTACAGTATTTCAAAGGCAGTCAACTCTGGATATCTCCAAACTACTGATATCTCAAAGTCAATTTTCCGGGCTCAGAAAACTTTCTTTGAGATATCAGTAGTTCGAGATAGCCAGAGTTGAACTGTAAATATAAACATTCCCTCCATGCAAGCTACTACGCCAGCAATTATTACTCGGACTTGGCCGCAGGTCTCTACATTGTTTGCCGTTTCATCTGACCTTACACCTGTACTGTATTTCAATGGGCAGTCAACTCTGGATATCTCTAAACAACTGATATCTCAAAGTCAATTTTCTGGGCCCAGAAAACTTTCTTTGAGATATCTGTAGTTTGAGAAAGCCAGAGTTGAACTGTAAACATAAATAGGAAATGTGTCCAGACATTCTTTGAGATAAGAGGGACTTTGAGACATCATTGCTCGATATATCCCGAGATGACTGTATACTGTTTGCGGCTTTCAGTTGCCTTAAGGAATGAAAAAAATACTCACACTATCTCTGGGAATACTGTACCTACTTCCAGTAGGGACCCTGAAATTATATACTGAAAGCAGCAGCAAAAATTGAACTCACAAAAGCTAATAAAGCAGGTTACATGTTGCAGTTGGAAGATAAATGTATGGGCCCCTTTCTCTGAGTCAACATTATTTGCATCTGAATTGACACTGTTGGCCATGCATATTTAACCACGTCTGGCGTAACGGCTTTGGTGAACTCGGGCAAAGTTGCCCGAGTCCTCCCACCCCCCACCCCCAAAGCCAAATCACGCCAGCAGTGTTTAAACTTAGCCACAGGGTCTACAATGTTTGCCTTTTCATCTGACCTTACACATGTGTTGTATTACAATAGACAGTCAACTCTGGATATCTCCAAACTACTGATATCTCAAAGTTAATTTTCCGGGCCCAGAAAATTTTCTTTGGGATATCGGTAGTTTGAGATAGCCAGAGTTGAACTGTAAAAATAAACATTCCCTCCATCCAAGCTTCTACGCCATTAATTATTACTCGGACTTGGCCGCAGGTCTCTACACTGTTTGCCGTTTCTTCTGACCATACACCTGTACAGTATTTCAAAGGCAGTCAACTCTGGATATCTCCAAACTACTGATATCTCAAAGTCAATTTTCCGGGCCCAGAAAACTTTCTTTGAGATATCAGTAGTTTGAGATAGCCAGAGTTGAACTGTAAATATAAACATTCCCTCCATGCAAGCTACTACGCCAGCAATTATTACTCGGACTTGGCCGCAGGTCTCTACATTGTTTGCCGTTTCATCTGACCTTACACCTGTACTGTATTTCAATGGGCAGTCAACTCTGGATATCTCTAAACAACTGATATCTCAAAGTCAATTTTCTGGGCCCAGAAAACTTTCTTTGATATATCTGTAGTTTGAGATAGCCAGAGTTGAACTGTAAACATAAATAGGAAATGTGTCCAGACATTCTTTGAGATAAGAAGGACTTTGAGACATCATTGCTCGATATATCGCGAGATGACTGTATACTGTTTGCGGCTGTCAGTTGCCTTAAGGAATGAAAAAAATACTCACACTATCTCTGGGAATACTTTACCTATTTCCAGTAGGGAGCCTGAAATTATAAACTGAAAGCAGCAGCAAAAATTGAACTCACAAAAGCTAATAAAGCAGGTTACATGTTGCAGTTGGAAGATAAATGTATGGGCCCCTTTCTCTCAGTCAACATTATCTGCATCTGAATTGACACTGTTGGCCATGCATATTTAACCACGTCTGGCGTAACGGCTTTGGTGAACTCGGGCAAAGTTGCCCGAGTCCTCCCACCCCCACCCCCAAAGCCAAATCACGCCAGCAGTGTTTAAACTTAGCCACAGGGTCTACAATGTTTGCCTTTTCATCTGACCTTACACATGTGTTGTATTACAATAGACAGTCAACTCTGGATATCTCCAAACTACTGATATCTCAAAGTTAATTTTCCGGGCCAAGAAAATTTTCTTTGGGATATCGGTAGTTTGAGATAGCCAGAGTTGAACTGTAAAAATAAACATTCCCTCCATCCAAGCTACTACGCCATTAATTATTATTCGGACTTGGCTGCAGGTCTCTAAACTGTTTGCCGTTTCATCTGACCTTACACCTGTACAGTATTTCAAAGGCAGTCACTTCTGGCTATCTCCAAACTACTGATATCTCAAAGTCAATTTTCTGGGCCCAGAAAACTTTCTTTGAGATATCGGTAGTTTGAGATAGCCAGAATTGATCTGTAAACATAAATAGGAAATGTGTCCAGACTATATTCTTTGAGATAAGAGGGACTTTGAGACATCATTGCTCGATATATCGCGAGATGACTGTATACTGTTTGCGGCTGTAAGTTGCCTTAAGGAATGAAAAAAAATACTCACACTATCTCTGGGAATACTGTACCTACTTCCAGAAGGGAACCTGAAATTATAAACTGAAAGCAGCAGCAAAAATTGAACTCACAAAAGCTAATAAAGCAGGTTACATGTTGCAGTTGGAAGATAAATGTATGGGCCCCTTTCTCTGAGTCAACATTATTTGCATCTGAATTGACACTGTTGGCCATGCATATTTAACCACGTCTGGCGAAACGGCTTTGGTGAACTCGGGCAAAGTTGCCCGAGTCCTCCCACCCCCCACCCCCAAAGCCAAATCACGCCAGCAGTGTTTAAACTTAGCCACAGGGTCTACAATGTTTGCCTTTTCATCTGACCTTACACATGTGTTGTATTACAATAGACAGTCAACTCTGGATATCTCCAAACTACTGATATCTCAAAGTTAATTTTCCGGGCCCAGAAAATTTTCTTTGGGATATCGGTAGTTTAAGATAGCCAGAGTTGAAATGTAAAAAATAAACATTCCCTCCATCCAAGCTACTACGCCAACAATTATTACTCCGACTTGGCCGCAGGTCTCTACATTGTTTGTCGTTTCATCTGACCTTACACCTGTACAGTATTTCAAAGGCAGTCAACTCTGGATATCTCCAAACTACTGATATCTCAAAGTCAATTTTCCGGGCCCAGAAAATTTTCTTTGAGATATCAGTAGTTTGAGATAGCCAGAGTTGAACTGTAAATATAAACATTCCCTCCATGCAAGCTACTACGCCAGCAATTATTACTCGGACTTTGCCGCAGGTCTCTACATTGTTTGCCGTTTCATCTGACCTTACACCTGTACTGTATTTCAATGACCAGTCGACTCTGGATATCTCTAAACACACGCCAGCAGTGCTTAAACTTAGCCCCAGGGTCTACAATGTTTGCCTTTTCATCTGACCTTACACATGTGTTGTATTACAATAGACAGTCAACTCTGGATATCTCCAAACTACTGATATCTCAAAGTCAATTTTCCTGGCCCAGAAAATTTTCTTTGGGATATCGGTAGTTTGAGGTAGCCAGAGTTGAACTGTAAAAAATAAACATTCCCTCCATCCAAGCTACTACGCCAACAATTATTACTCGGACTTGGCCGCAGGTCTCTACATTGTTTGCCGTTTCATCTGACCTTACACCTGTACTGTATTTCAATGACCAGTCGACTCTGGATATCTCTAAACACACGCCAGCAGTGTTTAAACTTAGCCCCAGGGTCTACAATGTTTGCCTTTTCATCTGACCTTACACATGTGTTGTATTACAATAGACAGTCAACTCTGGATATCTCCAAACTACTGATATCTCAAAGTTAATTTTCCGGGCCCAGAAAATTTTCTTTGGGATATCGGTAGTTTGATATAACCAGAGTTGAACTGTAAAAAATAAACATTCCCTCCATCCAAGCTACTACGCCAACAATTATTACTCGGACTTGGCCGCAGTCTCTACATTGTTTGCTGTTTCATCTGACCTTACACTTGTACAGTATTTCAAAGGCAGTCAACTCTGGATATCTCCAAACTACTGATATCTCAAAATCAATTTCCCGGGCCCAGAAAACTTTCTTTGAGATATCAGTAGTTTGAGATAGCCAGAGTTGAACTGTAAATATAAAGATTCCCTCCATGCAAGCTACTACGCTAGCAATTATTACTCGGACTTTGCCGCAGGTCTCTACATTGTTTGCCGTTTCATCTGACCTTACACCTGTACTGTATTTCAATGGGCAGTCAACTCTGGATATCTCTAAACAACTGATATTTCAAAGTCAATTTTCTGGGCCCAGAAAACTTTCTTTGAGATATCGGTAGTTTGAGATAGCCAGAGTTGATCTGTAAACATAAATAGGAAATGTGTCCAGACTATATTCTTTGAGATAAGAGGGACTTTGAGACATCATTGCTCGATATATCGCGAGATGACTGTATACTGTTTGCGGCTGTCAGTTGCCTTAAGGAATGAAAAAAAATACTCACACTATCTCTGGGAATACTGTACCTACTTCCAGAAGGGAACCTGAAATTATAAACTGAAAGCAGCAGCAAAAATTGAACTCACAAAAGCTAATAAAGCAGGTTACATGTTGCAGTTGGAAGATAAATGTATGGGCCCCTTTCTCTGAGTCAACATTATTTGCATCTGAATTGACACTGTTGGCCATGCATATTTAACCACGTCTGGCGTAACGGCTTTGGTGAACTCGGGCAAAGTTGCCCGAGTCCTCCCACCCCCCACCCCCAAAGCCAAATCACGCCAGCAGTGTTTAAACTTAGCCACAGGGTCTACAATGTTTGCCTTTTCATCTGACCTTGCACATGTGTTGTATTAAAATAGACAGTCAACTCTGGATATCTCCAAACTACTGATATCTCAAAGTTAATTTTTCGGGCCCAGAAAATTTTCTTTGGGATATCGGTAGTTTGAGATAGCCAGAGTTGAACTGTAAAAAATAAACATTCCCTCCATCCAAGCTACTACGCCATTAATTATTACTCGGACTTGGACGCAGGTCTCTACACTGTTTGCCGTTTCATCTGACCTTACACCTGTACAGTATTTCAAAGGCAGTCAACTCTGGATATCTCCAAACTACTGATATCTCAAAGTCAATTTTCCGGGCCCAGAAAACTGTCTTTGAGATATCAGTAGTTTGAGATAGCCAGAGTTGAACTGTAAATATAAACATTCCCTCCATCCAAGCTACTACGCCAGCAATTATTACTCCGACTTGGCCGCAGGTCTCTACATTGTTTGCCGTTTCATCTGACCTTACACCTGTACAGTATTTCAATGACCAGTCGACTCTGGATATCTCTAAACACACGCCAGCAGTGCTTAAACTTAGCCCCAGGGTCTACAATGTTTGCCTTTTCATCTGACCTTACACATGTGTTGTATTACAATAGACAGTCAACTCTGGATATCTCCAAACTACTGATATCTCAAAGTCAATTTTCCGGGCCCAGAAAACTTCCTTTGAGATATCAGTAGTTTGAGGTAGCCAGAGTTGAACTGTAAATATAAACATTCCCTCCATGCAAGCTACTACGCCAACAATTATTACTCGGACTTGGCCGCAGGTCTCTACATTGTTTGCCGTTTCATCTGACCTTACACCTGTACTGTATTTCAATGGGCAGTCAACTCTGGATATCTCTAAACAACTGATATCTCAAAGTCAATTTTCTGGGCCCAGAAAACTTTCTTTGAGATATCGGTAGTTTGAGATAGCCAGAGTTGAACTGTAAACATAAATAGGAAATGTGTCCAGACTATATTCTTTGAGATAAGAGGGACTTTGAGACATCATTGCTCGATATATCGCGAGATGACTGTATACTGTTTGCGGCTGTCAGTTGCCTTAAGGAATGAAAAAAATACTCACACTATCTCTGGGAATACTGTACCTACTTCCAGTAGGGAACCTGAAATTATAGTTGGAAGATAAATGTATGGGCCCCTTTCTCTGAGTCAACATTATTTGCATCTGAATTCACACTGTTGGCCATGCATATTTTCCCTGAAAAGTCAAACAACGTTATGGCCGAACTTATATAGCGGACGAAATTACTGCATGTTAGATGAAAACCAACGCTGTCATGTAGACATTTTGGTAGACAAATTCTCTTGTTTTTTAGGACACATATGGGCTGCTCATCTTATCTGATGATTATTATTAATTTGAAAAATCCAGGGGGACGTTTACTACGAACTTTCCGTTCAACGAGTTGTTATTTCCCTCCCCTACAAGAACAACCATGGAGCACTTGAACACTTTCAACGTCACTTGACGTGTGACTTCTATAGGATATCCATTTGCGGCCAACATAGGGGGGGGGGTCCAATTTCACACAGCCTTTCACTGCCACCGTCTTATCGTCCTGATATGGCTGAAATACTATTTAAAAGGTCGTGTAGAAGCGGCTGTAGTGTAGTGGATAACACTCCGGTGACTACCAATCCAGGGGTCGCAAGATCGATCCCTCGCTTCTCCGGTCTTACGGATGAGACTTTAAACCGAGGTCCCGTCTCCATATGACCTCACTGTTAGTGGGACGTTAAACCCGAGTTCACTCACTATATAACTGAAAAAGACGTGAAGTCGCCAGTCATTCATCCATCCATCATCCGTATTCTGCCAATATCTCAGTCTTGGAAATCAGTGTATAGAACGCAAAATTATCTGATTACGATCAACATATTTACTAAATGCCGTATTAATCCCTATTAAACGCTCCCGTGGCGTTGCATTTAACTAAAGTTGTTTGTTGTTTTTTTGTTCTTTTTTGCGGGGGGGGGGGGGGGGGGGGGGGCGTTACTTAGAGCTTAAAGTATAGTAAATCTGCCACTGCTAAATGCCTCTAATAAACAGTATTAAGGTGAGTGGGTATATTTGCATAAGAAGCAACTCAACTATTTTGTTTGTCTTTTCAGTTGGGGTTAACTCTTCAAAAAAAAAAAGAAAAGACTTAATTCTTTCCTTTAAAAGTTTACCCCATTTCAAAGAGCTACCTCATCAAGAGAAACAAACGGAAATTCATACCAGTTATAATATAACCTTATTTCGTAAAAGAGGCAGGGTGCGTTTATGAGAGCATATGAGTTTATTAGTATTAATATGGTATCCGTCCTGCAAATTATAAAATTTGTCGGATCGGTAGGTTGGAAGGAAGATTTTTTCGGGTGCCACAAGGTACTGGTTACGACTAAAATGCATTTGCAAATAGGTTAAATCCGAATCAAAGTATTCCTTTAAAGCAGTCTGGTCAGTATCAACAGTGCTTGCCATCTTACACTGACAGTCTTAACTCCATTCAGCAGCCGTTTCCCAGTTAAAATCGACAATTATTATGATTAAAATATTACTGTATACTGTATTTCTGTATACGAAAAAAACAACAACAACACTTTATGAAGGAAAGGGCAGAAAGGCCAACTCTTGGATAGAGTATACGTGGAATGCAGCAAACAGATTTTTTATCATGGCCTTACACATAAGCAATCCTCTTACGATTCACGAGTATTTCTTCTGAGAATGGATGAGTGAATAGTTTACCAGATATACTTGCATAAACCTATGGACGTCTTGTTTGTTAACTGTGGGCACAACTGCATCTGCATAGGTTTATCATTTCTCAATAGGACTTTTGATTCGGGGCCGATAATGCTATGCATTCCAGAAGACAATTCTTTTAATCGCTTAATCGCAAACAGAAGCATCTACAAAAGCATACGCCCCAACGAGGGCTCAAAGCCTGGGCGGGGAGAGGGGGGAAGGGTGGTGAATGTATGGATGGATGGATGGATGGATGACATGCAGTTTTACTTCATATCAGGACGATGGGTGGGTGATAAGAAAGGCTGTGTACAATAAAACTCCGATTACGATCAAAAAGATTCCCGTCTAGAGCGGGATTCGAACCAGGGACCGCTAGATCAGCAGACCAGTGTGTGTGTGTGTGTGTGTGTGTGTGTGTGTGTGTGTGTATGTGTGTGTGTGTGTGTGTGTGTGTGTGTGTGTGTGTGTGTGTGTGAGAGAGAAAGAGAGAGAGAGTGGGGGTCCATTCTACATCTCAATTGCAGGTCACCCAAAGTGAGAATACAATATAGCAGAAGATATATAAACAGGTATACCCCGATCCAAAAGAAATGTCAGGGCGGAGTTATCTTTGTACCTTCCCCTACACTTTTCTATTATACAAAAAGGGGCACAGGACATACAAGCTGCTCACTCACCGGTAACAAAAATTATTTAGCTGTAACAAAACTTGCAAATACAACGCCATCACAAACTACAGATACAAGATCTCAAGCTAAGGTCTCTACCCTCAAAGATCAGCAAAATCATACAAATATATGTTTTCATAATAATTTGTGCCTTTGTGGGTCCTTGTGGTGTCTGCGTGGTGTCTGCGTGGTGTCTTTGTGTGTCTTTGTGGTGTCTTTGTGTGTCTTTGTGGTGTCTTTGTGGTTTTTCAGTGTCTTTGTGGTGTCTTAGCAGTGTTGATAGGACCGCAACGTATAGTTATGCAACAACTGGATATGCGGTATAGCCAACAATAGACGCACGTGGCTAGCCATATTATCTGTCCTTGTACAACGTCGATCAAAAAGGGATGGATTGATGACTTGCGATTTTACGTCCTTTTCAGCAGTATTTCAGTCATATCAAAACGATGGGAGGGTGATAATGAATGGCTCTGTGCAATGGAACCTGGTTTACGATAGAGAACGCGTTCGAGAATCGAGCTCAGGACCGCTAGATCAGAAGGCCGGCGCTTCACCCACGACTGATCAGATACACAGGCTGATCTTATTATTTACTTTTCGCACATCCAATAAGGCATCTATTTATGCGACGCCAATCATTTAGTTTGTTCACACTTTCAATAAGTTTCGCTTTTTCAGTAACGAAATAAAGAACATAAGTATACATAGATAGGTATGAAATGAATGCACAGGCTTATCTGAGTCTTCGCTATTCGCACATGCTATCTTAGTACATGTACAGCCCAACTCCTGATCTCCATGTATGATCATAGGGCCTATCATCTTCGCAAGCCAAGTGTACTAAGTCCACTTTGTTCTTTATGTAATAAACAAAATAAGAAGCAAAGTGGCAAAGTGGACTTAGCAGCCTTTGCTTGCGAAGTTTACAGCCTGTGTGACCAAATACACTTTGTATATTCCTTATGATCGAAATATCGTCTATATATGTGAACGGAGACGACAGCATGTCCTCATGATCCAAATATTTTCTTTTCGAACGTACAGAATGTACAGGCTTGTTTTTTTTCCCCATTTCAAGAGTTTAAAAAATGCCAAACAATGTGTTTTGTCTGAATCCATCATGTACAAAATAGGAGAAAAGCTGATTATTATACAGGGAGGATGCGCAGCTGATCTGATGCTTCGCTTTTACACCGATAATCTGCACATTGTATAAGGTGGTTTGCCGATGACATAGACGCTCTAGCTAAGGAAGAGCAGGAACTAGAAGCTCTAGTTGAAAGTCTCGGCCAAACCTGCACAAGGTATAAGATGGAGATCAGTGCTGAGAAGACCAAACTGATGACGAACAGCGCAGATGGAATCCAGAGGGAGATCAAGGTAAAAGGGCAGAAGCTGGGTACTGTAAACAGCTTCAAATACCTTGGAGCAGTTGTCTCAGATGATGGCTCAAAACAGGAGGTTCTCTCAAGGTTTGCACAAGCCACTTCAACTCTTACCAAGCTTAAACCAATTTGGAGAGATAACAACATATTTCTTGGATCAAAGGTGAAACTTATGCGCTCCCTTGTCATTTCCATATTTCTATATGCCTGTGAATCGTGGACCTTGACAGCAGAGTTAGAGAAAAGAACGCAGGCCTTTGAGGTGAGGTGCTACCGAAGGTTACTGAACATTTCGTACAAGGACCATATAACCAATGAGGAAGTTCGCAGGAAGATCCAAGCAGCCATTGGAGAATATGATGAGCTCCCGACGCTGGTAAAAAAAAACGGAACAAAAATGCGCAAGACCGAAAAGGGAGATATTTTCATCTAGCCGAAAAAGCGTTACGTTGTCAAATCGATAACAAATCGATAACCCTATACTACATGTATCTGTGAATTTAAGCCCTCCCCCTGCCACCCCCCAATCCCCGCCCCGGCCACAAATGAAATTGTTTCCCTTTCCACTGTCTTAACGCTTTATAGACAGACCATAGAAAATTTTCAGGATACAGAAATAATTGAGTCGCGACACGAGAAAACCAACAAAATGGTGCACACAGCGCAGACTCAGATCAGCATGGGCATTCGCCCAGTCTGATCAGTCTTCGCTGTCCGCATGGAGGTACCTTAGATCCTTAGCTATCCTTTAAGCGCTTAGCGAAGACTGATCAAACTGGGTGGATGCCAAGGCTAATCTGAGTCTGCGCTGGGCGCACAACCACTTAGTTGGCGTGTTCTCGTGTCGCGGCTCATAATTATTTCATGTCCCACTGTGTCAATATCTCCAGTGCAACATTACATCAAATAGTCATCAAATTATGACGAAATCACTGGACCATGAAATAAGGGTCACTGACCCACAAACATTCGGTGAGGTCTGTGTTTGCATCACAAGGAACTAATAACCCAGACAAAAAGCAAACTCACTGGGCCATGAAATATAAGTCACTGACCTACATACACAGTTCCCGGTGAATGGTTCTGCCAAACTGAGTCAATGTCTCGTACATCAAACAAACAGTCTTCAAGAAAAAAGACAAAATCACGGAACCATGACCCACATCCATTAAATAGGGTAAATGTTTGCATCACATGGAACAAAACAATATCTTAGTTACTACAATTCACCGGCTGTTAATCTTCAGGATAAAAAGCAAAATCAGTGAACCGTGAAATATAGGTCATGGACCTGCGTGTATAGTTGAAGGTCACTGGCTGTTTCACACTGAGTCAATATATCAAGGAGAACATTTATCCCTCAGTCTTCAAGATTTAACAGTATCACTGGATCATGAAATGTAGATCACCGACCCAAACCAGGCCCGGATCCAGACCATCACGTACTGGTGGGGCTCTGGATAACTGGTGGGGCTGGGAGGTGCCGAAATGTATGTGTGTGGGGGAGGGGGCTTGAAAATATGACATATGGTTCAATTTCAAGAGAATTTTTTATATATTTTTTCCTTGAAAATATATGTTGTGACATCTCATTAGAATCGCCTCCCCGAGGCGATTCTAATGAAATATCGCAATATATATTTTGAATAATTTGATCTAACCACATTGGATAATTTTTCTCAAACTGTCATCAGATACTTCTTTTTATCTGGAGGTCTACATATTATACATAACACAGAGGCCAAATGGCGGGGCTGCAGCCCCAAAGCCCACCGCCTGGATCCGGGGCTGCAAACTCACGGAATGAACTAAATGTTTTATCTAATGGAAACAAAAGCCATAAAATTACCTTCAAAATATAAAGAAAATTCTCTGGACAATATAATATAGGTCGATGACAGTAAATGTGTTCAGGTGAATGGTTGTGTCACACTGAGTCAACATCTAAAGCAGTGTACAGTCAACTCCCGATATCTCGAATACTGATATCTCAATGTACCTTCTTATATCAAAGAATATGTTTCATTTATTTATTTACATGTCAACTTCTGTTATCTCAAACTACTAATATCTCAAAGTAAATTTTCTGGTACCAGAAAATTTACTTTGAGATATCGGAAGTTTGGGCTGAAGTTTGACTTCGAGATATCGAGAGCTGACTGTATTCATTCATCCACTAGGCTTCAAGATCTAAGGGAATATCTATGATGTCCTAGATATTGACCTCTGGCTCCGACCCGAGGTATGAACCCATGGAAGAAAATTCGCGGAATAGACCTTACAGAACACATTCAGATCATCACATGGAGTCTTCCATTCTCATCCTGTCATCGTCTTGATATGACTGAAATACTGTTGAAAATACCGTAAAATCGCCACTCATCTATCACAACCATATACTGTGATACAAAGTGTTGCGAGATTTGAGCTTACAGTCAACTCCCGATAACTCAAACTCTGATATCTCAAAATATCTTATATCTCAAAGTAAATTTTCTGGTGCCAGAAAATTAACTTTAAGATATCAGTAGTTGGGCTGAAATTTGACTCGAGATATCAAGCGTTGACTGTACTTTGATTCACTTCTGTAACTGTACATTAAAGTACTGAACGCAATATTCAATCACTCATTGGCGACAATTGTATACTTAGTCAAAAATGACCAACTTTTGGCTACATTTTCAAAGAAACTGGTGCATATTGGAGTTACTTGGGGCTCATTAGTGTTTCGGGATGTGCCAAGGAACAAAAAGCTTTGACAATCACAAGCCGATATTTTTTCACAGAAGAGTTATCTGGCAATTTTAGTAAGTGCTAATTGGAATGCACCTCATTAGTGCGGACGCGCAGAATTAAATTTGGGATTGCGCAGAAAAGTCAGTAAAGCAGGAATCTCGAAACACACTTAAAATGTCCAATATCTTGTACTCAGGCTTTATATGCGAAATTTGAATTCTTCAAATCTTCAGATTATCTCCCTTTGAATTAAAACTACAGGGATTTTCAAAACCTCATCATTACTGTACCTGTTCGTTTTTTTTTCAAAGTTTCTTCATAAACTTTTTTGTTATGTCATTGTTTCATTACTTAATGACAAAATTGGAATAATCGTTACGCGCCCGCTAGCCGTAACGTTTCCGATTTCCTATGGAAATCCCCTTAAATGTCTCATTTAAAACAGTTTTGAAGGAATCATGGTACCTTGAGTTTTGGTTCAAATTCTCGCATCCGAAAGAGTAAAATTTCAATTTCTTTGGCATGCAGCCTTGCCTAGGGCCTGGTTAATGTATGAAGCACAGATTCAGAGAAATCATTATTCACAAACTAACTTTAAGGGGGGTTGAACTTGAGCAATTTTAATGATGTTTCTCTGCGAAAATGAAAAATTCCCCCTTACATATTCAAACGACACTTGTAGCATGTATTGTCTTAAGAAACCAAGACGAATGACTCTTTTCAATAGGCAAATGAATACCCTCTTGAAATGAATAAAAACTTAACTTCCACAGCTTCTGCAGTTGTCATGGCCGCGTGAGATATTTCATGTATAGAAACTTTTTTGACTCAGTATATATTGTTTGTCGAAGGAAAAGTCCTATTGGGCTTATGTTATCATGTTAAAGCGAGAAGATTTCCCCTACCGTAAACGGGGTTCCATTGCACACAGTATTTCATTATCATCCTCCTATCCCACCCCCAACCCCCATGCTAAATGTTGTCACCCTCGTTAAATAAAGACTTTACTTACTTACTTACTTACTTACTCATGTTCGACAAAAAAAAATCTTATCTCTACAACTGATGATCTAATCAAAACTGGAACACTTAAGATAATTAGATAATTACTATCAATTTCCTAAAAATCGAACATTTTGATTTTCCAATGCAGAAATGCGTCAAAAAAAACAATTACAATGGCGAAAAAGTGTAGACTCTGATCAGACTGATGTTTTCTATGACCTAATACTTGGAATGACTACAGTAATATAGCATTTTAACAACATCAGAGGTTACTGCGGGATTCGTACTCATGTTCCCCTGATTATACAGTAGGCGAATTATCCCCAAGGTCAACACGACCGATACATGTACGATCGTAAAAAATCTAAGTATAAGGACAGAAAAAGGTCTGCACAAACAGTGCAGACCCAAATCAAACTGCTCTTAAAATGAGCAGTTTGATCAGGGTTTACACAGTTTGTATGAGCAGTCTGGTCTGGCTCTTCACTGTTTACCCTTCCATGCATCTTTTGGACGTATTACTCCCCAGCAGGCACGTGACGTTAAAATGACGTCGTACTGACGTCGATGCGACGTAATGACGTCGCATCGACGTCAACACGACGTCATTTTGACGTCATGTGCCTGCTGGGTCACTGCACTGTAAAGCCAAACTGTTTTATTATTAGAGTTCTAATAACATATAAATACTTTAAAACTAGTCTTACATTTGAGAACTATCTTAATTATTTGCCTTTAAGGCTTCGTGTCCCGCTAAGTAAACTTAGATTGTCTTCTCATACACTGAGAATAGAGACAGGCCGATATGGCCGATCAAGAATTGAAAGAAATCAGCGAGTGTGTATATTTTGTAATTTAGATATAGAAGATGAATATCATTTTGTTTTAGCTTGCCCTGTGTATAACGATATTCGTAGGAAATATTTGAAACCTTATTTTTTAGACACCCAAGCATGTTCAAATTCATAAGCCTGATGCAAACTGAAAGGAAGCAAGAGCTTGTAAAACTTGCCAAATGTTTGGTAGAAGCATTTGAGTTAAGGAAAGCACTTTTGAATTAAGTAGTTTTTGATCTCAAGATACGGTTCACCCTCACAGTTTGATTTACGCTTAATAGTCACTTATAACGTGTATTTGTATACATGTATATATGTTAGTTTATGTTAGTTACTTACACCACTGTTGTTGCCTATCACATGATATAATGTACTTTGTACTTGGTTTTGACTAGAAACTGTAATGGTTTATGTCAATAAAATTATCTATCTATCTTTATTTTTAAGACAGTTAACGTTATTATTTCAGGTGTACCCACTTTTTAAATATTTTACGTTAAGTGGATGTACCCTTTACGCGCCGAAAAGCAGACGACAAAATATACGTCCGCAAAATTTCAAAATATGCTCTGTTAAAGCTACATCGTATTGAGAATTCAAAAACTAGAGGGCAAGAAAATGTAGATCTAGATCGGGCGGCTCATTATTATTATGAGCCGCCTCAGCAGGATCTACGTTGTTCGGAATTTCTGCTAGTTTCATCACTGGCGCTTAAATTATGTACTTTTATCATATGACGTTGCATCTGAGAGTGTAATAAAGCCATGAATTAAAAACGATAATCAACTAGTGGATTAGTATGCAAATTACGTCGTGATGTTATGAGTTGACGTCCATAAAAACGTCGCGTTTTCTAATGGCGAAATCGTGAAGTTTTAAATAGTGCAAAGTTTGCAAATAAAATGCGATTTTTGTGTAATATGATAATAAGAATCTTGCATTCGTGCTCATGTATTATTGAATTTACTAAACTCGTTGGGGAAAACAATAAGATGCTCGGCATAGCCTCGCATCTTATCGTTTTCCCCAACTCGTTTAATAAATTCAGTAATACATGAGCACTCATGTAAGATCCTCTATATACTAGACTTATAATATAGACTGATACTCAACTTTTCTTCTTCAGTGCCGGGGAGTCCTATTAATTTGTATTAATTTAGTAGGGCAAGGGCATCCTGTGCTTGCAGAAGGTGCAGGTGCTGGTCATTTGGACGTTTTTTTCTCTCTTTCCCCTATCATATCTCTTCTTTCTCCCAAGTTATCTTCTTTTGCTGTGGTGTCACTATTAGAAGCTGGGACCAAAATTCCACCCCCCCCCCCCCAAAAAAAAAAAAAAAAAAAAAAAAGAAAAAAAAAACATTTACAATGGCTAGTTGGTTGTTTTGTGAACATCGCCTCTTTGAGACAATACTTCAGTATCGAGCCATCTTCAAGTGATCAAGTGAGAGGGAGAAAGAAGGAATGGGATGGATGGATGACTAGCGATTTTACGCCCTTTTAACAGTCTTTCAGACATAGCAGGACCATGGATGGTTGGGTGATAATGAAATGCTGTGTGCAATGGAACCCCGTTTTACGATTGAAAAGATTCCCACCTACAGCGGGGCTCGAACCCGGGGCAGCTAGATCAGCCGACCAGCGTGTAACCCACTGAGCTATCGGGGTCCCAGCATACTGACCAACCCCCATCCCGCACCTGCTGCAAGCACAGCCAGCCCTGCACTGCTATTATCCTTAATTAGTAGAACCCCCACCCCCAGCGAAAAAAGGAGTTGACTGTGTAAAATCAATAAGATTTTATGGTAAAAAACCAAATTACTGCGATTCCTAAATAGAGACGGCTCGATATAGACCAAAATACTGTCTGAAAGGGTTGGATAGATGGATTGCGATTTTACGTGCGTCGTCCTTTTCGATGGTACATGTATTTCAGTCATATCAGGACGATTGGAGGATGATAATGAAATACTGTGTGCAATGGAACCCCGTTTACGGTAGGGGAAATCTCGCCTCAAGCGGACCACAAGCCTAGTCCTGCAACCCGACCGTAGGCATTTAGCTGGATAGATGGATGCTTTGCGATTCTACGTCCTTTTCAACAGTATTTCAATTAAAACAGGACGATGGTTGGGTGATAATGAAAGGCTGTGTGCAATCAGATCAGAATCAGAATCAGAATTGTTTACTGGTGATGCAATGGAACCCCATTTACGATTGGAAAGATCCACGCCTACAGCGGGGCTCGAACCCGGGTGCGCTAGATCAGCAGGCCAGCGGTTATCTACCGAGGCTCTTCGTCACAAGTTCGTAGGTATTCAGACAAGCAGAACGGAGACTCAATGAAAACCAGAACACGAGCTCACGGCACCGAGGTTAGGCTCGAACCCAATCTACTAGATCAGTATGCCGGGGCTTAACCCACTGACCAATCGGGGCTCTCTGTCTGAAGGGCCGTTAAACCCAAAACAACCAAACCGCCCTAAATAGAAATGTACTACTTACAGAGCCAGATATGTTGAAAATTCAGCAGGGAAAGTCAGTGTCAAACTCCATGATCTACATCTCCGCTGTCCACTGTCGAATGATTTTTTAGCGCCAAGGCTTCGGTCAAAAGAACTCACACACGTGACCCATGAAAATGCACCGAATTATCCAATCAAGTTTTGGCAAATGTATTATTTAACAATAGCATAGCCTTAAGCGTTTGTTCCAAACACTCACTTTTGCATTTCGTTTTCTTTTTTTTATATTTCTGTTAGGCTTTTGTATCTGCGACCCTTTCAAGAATATTTCACTTATGTCGAGTCGATCGTAAAGCAAAAGGACTTGTGGCATTCTCACTAGGTGCCGTAGCCGGGCCTTGAATCCCCAGGGGTGAGACACAAGACAATATACCAGAGCATTTAACGTTGAATCAACATTGAATCAAGGTTGATTCAACGCTTGACGTTTAAATGTTGATTCATCATAAAGTGCTTGCCGGATGGCTAATGAAGCAAAATACCAACTTAACTCTTTAAGATTTTAATTAACGCAAAACGTTGACACAAATGTCATCTGACAAACGGACGAACAAATGGAGAGACGGACAAACCGAAGGAAAGACAAAACCTAATGAATGTCGGACCCCGGGACATTTAGATCCGCACGTTTCAAGTCCATTACACTGCCATCTATATCTTATTGAAATAAACTTATAATAGTCTGTAAGTAATTTTTTCATATCTTGCTTTTTTATTCATTTTCTTTTCCTTTTTCTTGGCGCGACGCCTCTGCGGACCTGCCCGGAAGTCACGAGGTTGAGGCAGTATCTATACACATGTAACACAAATCGCTAAAAAACGAAAATTTGCAAACAGCAAAGCTCCATGGAGATAGGCCGTCTTATCCGGGACATAGAAACAGATGAGCCGCCTCATCTGGATCTACACTGTTTGTCCTCTAGCCTTTGGATCCGCAGTTGGACGAGGCATTTTTGTTTAAACTTAGTTTCCGTTAATTTTGTCGTTTTGCGAATGATCAAGAAATTTGCTTGAGAAAGCATTTCTGGTGCTGCGCAGGCTGGTCAGATGCACAGGAGCAGCGTATATGCATCACAGCTAAAGTTGTGTGCAGTTTATCTGCTGGAAGACAGAGCTTTTAATCTAGCCATAATTAGCTTGACCGCTAAAATTTTAGGCTACTTTTTCTATTTTGGTTGGTTGTTTTTGGGTTTAACGGCTCTTTGAGACAATGGTCCAGGGTTCGAAACCCGGTCCGACCATTTACTTTCAATTCCCCTTCCGCTGATTCAAGAAGGGCAGGTGTCAGGTAGGCCTACTGGTGAAAGTAAGTGCACTTAGTACTGGTTAACCGCTTATAAGGTCTAAGCCTGCCCAGGAATTGTGTGGTTAGGTTAACTGACCGTCCCGACATGACCATAGCTGTTTACCGTGTCCGTGGACGTTAAACAATAGCACAACAACAGCAACAACAATTCAGTCTATATGGAGCCATCTCCCAGAGAGGGGGAGAAAGAAAAGAGATATGATAGGCGAGAGAAAAAAACAGCAAGCACAATAGGTCCTCGCACTACTATTATCTATTCACTGTTTATTAAAGGCACCATCGCTCTGTCAGGGACGAAAAATTTCATCATGAGGTATCGCTGCAAGCTCTTCATTACAGTTTCGTCAAAGTATACGACCGTGATCAGCATACTTCACTTAATTATAATATTCAAAAAGGTTTTGAAAATTGATTTGGTTTATTTTAGTTGGCAACTAAATATGACCTACTTTCGATTTCGAAAACATAAATAAAATGGTAAAAATACAATGTACAGGCACGGAGACCAATTCACTATGCCGCCTATAGTTATATCATATAAATAAACAGGAAACCAGAAGAGGATAGTTCGTCAGTTGTATTTTGTGGAGCGGTTTGTCATTCCCTCTACTTTTTGATAGGTGTATGCCTCGATATATGCATATTAACAAGCCACATTTGATCACCAAACGAGTAGGTGGGGCCGCTTTTCGTAACGATTTGTGTTTAGACGTTTTTAAACTCCGTTCATTAATTCTGAAACTGGGTTTTTCGCTGCTCATACTTTTATAATCTAATCAATCCAGGTAGGACTGCGCATAGTGATAATGCTAGACTTCCGCCGATTTCTCATCCATGTGTCCTATGACTCTGTCCTTTGTAGGATGCTGGACTAACCTGCACAAAACTGCAATTTACAGATTTTCAATCCGAGACTAAGTCCATCGGACAGGTTGGAAACGCCTTTTAATACCATATAAAGTGGTTGCTATAAATAGTTTTGTGTACGGGTGGGGTTAGTATTCTAACACATGCTCTGCGCGTGTGAAATCAGTCAGCGTGACAACAAGCTTGTCATCCAGATAATTTTGTCTCGATTTGAAATTGATTGCATCGCATTAACTCACACTGGACAAGGTTTTCAGCGTTTCATCATTGTATCGCCACCAGCAAACAACGTCTAGACGACGTCATATCAGCGTCATTGCGACGTAATGATGTTCACTGGCGTTATTTTAACGCAAATATTTCAGCTTTCCGCAGTGGGTAATAAAATTTCAAAGTTCCAAAACATTATCACCTATGCTGCGTTAAAACTGCAAAATTGAATAAATACAAGGACAAAAGGAACAAACCGTGCATCTCTCAAACTATTTACAGCTCCCCTTAATCAGTTTATTCCTCCTTCATGCCACCCCCCCCCCCAGCACCCCACTCTAAATAAATAAAAAAAAGTTCTCCCCCACACTCTCTACAACACTCCCCTCATTTAGTCTACCATCCAGACTCCTACCTCTCGACATGACCCCTTTCCAAACACACACCTCCTTATTCAATCTACCACCCAAACCGCCACCCAGTCTCAAGACACACCCTACAGGCTTCCCGCGCCCCCACTTCTTTTCAACAAACTATTCCCTCGATTAGTCTACCACCGGACCTCTACCCCGCGACACGAACATATATATACACTGTAAAAAAATCTGTAGATTTTACGGTAGAATAACTGGAAACCAGCTGTCAGTCCTTTTTCCGTTATTTTTACGGGCGTTTGCCTGTAAGACACAGTTGGAAATCACGAAATTGAAGTTTTATGTTATTTTGGCGCACTCGAAAATAACTTTGTATTGTTGAATAGCTTTCTGATCAAAACGATACCTGCTCTATTCTGTCCCACTCTGCTTGATGATTCCTGCAATTTTTACGGGCGCCCGTAAAAATAACGGTAAAGGGACTGGCAGCTGGTTGCCAGTTATTTTACCGTAAAATCTACGGATTTTTTACAGTGTGCGCAAGGAATACTGCATCGTCGAATCTTACGGCTCGCACAAACGGGTGCAGTCTGATCAGAGCCAACCGGAAGTCGAAGTCAAACTCACGATACTGAGTTTAAGTGAAAAGCTAAGACACAAATAGATACTTTTTCGCGATTTACATGATATATTTGACTTGCTTCATATGAAAAGAATATTAGGTCATGTGCATACTGTTAATACTCATTTATACAGGCTGCTCATCTCTTTATATCACACAAGAACGTTTATGCATAAATGTAGACGCTGATTTGACTGCACGATCTGAGTCTTTCCTGTTCGAACAATACAATGTTACCTTTTCACAAGCGTGCAAATCGTTTTCTTCCCAGAAACTGTATTCATAGACATAGACGTACAAAGGTGAAACCCCACGCACGCATACATGCATGCATGCAATAATATTATTTCCTTCCCTATATACCTATATACGCGAAAGCTGATCTAAGCTCAGTTTGCTTTTCGCACATCTGTTGTGTGGCTGTGTGGACACAGAGGCACATAACAAAGTCCCTAGCTGACTGGTTTGAGATTTTTCTGTTCGCAGATACATTATGCCACATTTTTTGCGTGAAACGTCACCATGAGAAAAATGTTAGAAAGGAAAAAATAAATAAATGCAGGGACGTTTATGGACCTGAAATTCGCTTCTGAGTCGGATGACACAAGTGTCCCGTTGTTTATATGTATACTACTTTTGATATTTTCCTGAGAAAATATGACACAAACAAATACAAGTGTTCAAAATATGGTAAAGGAACTGGGTCTGATTTTCAATCCTAAAATTCAGAGTTGTCAAAACTGAAAAATGTAGCTTATGTAATAACTTGGTATTTTTTCTGTATTAAAAAGTAGCCGAACTTTAATTCGCTTTTTTTTCCATTCCCGTGACTTTGTTGGAGGGACAACAGTTATTACCCGAATGACCAGCGTGAAATCCACGTGGAACGTATCTGAATATGTATGACTTCAGGCTGTCAATTTTCATCAAATGGTCTTAGTTTGCGGACAGGTTTTTGAAATTTGCTGTTTCGTGCATGTATCTGCAGCATTAGGCGCCAGGCATAGATACATGAGACCTTTATGAGAAATCGGCGGAAGTCGAGCTTTATCACTATGCACAGTCTTACGTGGATTGATCAGATTATAAAAGTATGAGCAGCGAAAAACCCAGTTTCAGAATTAATGAACGGAGTTTTTTTTTTTTTTTTTTTACCTCTGATAGGACTATGGAGACTTTAAATGTAAACTTTCGTTTATTATTCCATTGCTCCGGAGCGAGGGATGTTGGCGACATGATTTTTTTTCACGTGAAGGGAAAACCGAGCATTTTTGTTGTTCATATATGTTTTTCGTGTTCTATATCGTGAGGAAGCCATGCCGCGGACATGTCCTTCTGCTATGGAATAAAGAAGAAGAACTTACCGAATGTTTATATTTCTGTAATGTTATTCTCTGTCGTTTTCTTGAAATTTACCTTACAATGTTAAGATTTATTATTATTTCTTTTATTAACAGTATTATTTTCTTCTTTTTATTTAATTGATTTTTTTCTCTTTATCTCTTTTTGTGACTGAACTGATTTCCTCGTGCACAGCCTGAAGCGTTTTTTTACAATGCACGCTTTTGGTGTGATAAAGGTTACAGTCGGGGAAAAGCAAAAAGGTTATAGTGCACTAGAGAGTTGGTCCATTATAATGAAAAACTTTGTACATGTAGTAGCGTCGATGCAGCGTCCCTGTTGCATCCACGCCAGTGTATCGCCTCCGCGTGTTGCAGTGTTAAAATATATGAATAAACTGAGTGAGCGAGATAAAAGTAGAATACCACAGGGTATGAACCAGTCCGCCAATTTTCGCTTCCTGCAGAGACTGTACATCATATTTGGCTTCCGCCGAGACTGTCCGCGAACTCTTGCTTCCTGCCGAGACTTCTGTACATGATAAATGGCTTCTTGCAGAGACTGTCCGCGTGATTCTGCTTCCTGTTGAGGCTCTCGGCAGGAAGCAGAGTCACGCGGACAGTCTCGGCAGGAAGCCATTTTTCGAGGACAGTAGTCCCTTCAGGAAGCAAGAGTTCGCGGACAGTCTCGGCGGAAGCCAAATATGACGGACAGTCTCTGCAGGAAGCGAAAATTGGCGGACTGGTTTATACCCTGTTAATACTGTACATGAAAAATGACAAAATATTGCCACAAATGTATGCAGTTTGTAAATCTGAAAATAAATAAATAAATAATCATATCCTTTTCTTCAGATCCCATAAGATGTTGAGCAGTTCTTATGGGCATAAAAACAGTCCGCCTCCCTGCTGCCTGTCTTCTCAGCCAGACCGAGTGTCGGACCCAGGACCTCTGACTTATGTCAGGTGCCTTGCCGACTGCACTACGCGGCCCGGCTTCTCGTGATGGACCTCGTGGGATGTCTCTGTAGGTTTGAAGATGTTTGTCAGATCTCGCGCTCATCCGATGCTGTCTGTTATCGGGTTTTCTCTCCCTTTTGTGTCCCAAACAGTACAGTAGTACAATTCAGTGCGGTAAGCCTAGCCGCTTTCGCTGGCGATTTCATTGGACAGTCGCGGCGATCTAACAAAGCATTCCAGCGGGCGCATGACGTCGAGATGACTTCGTACTTACGTGGATGCGACGTTGTAACGTCGCATCGACGTCGGTGCGTCGTCGTTGGGACGTAGTATTAGCGATTTCTGGTGACTGTTTTCACTTACAAGTTTGTATTTCGCATAGAAATTCTTGTTACTTGCCTAGAAAAGCAGTCTGATCTGGTTCTGAACTGTTTGCCAAGGCCTATCTTTCCCAATACTTAGACACAAAACATTGAATCAACATTGATCCCAACGTTGATTCAACGTCATGATGTTGAACCAGGTCCCGAGGGAGCCGTTGAAAATCGAGGCCGAAGGCCGAGGTTTTCAATGACTCCCGAGGGATCTGGCAAATGTTAATGCAATGAAAAACTATGTTTGATCGCTGTTATTGCATAAATTTAATCACAATGCTGTAAAAATAAGGAAAATATTTAGGCCCTATTTGCGGCCTCATCACCATTACCTAGCAGATACCTACACGCACTATGTTTTTCTTTGAAAATCCTCGTTTCCGGCCATGATCAGCTATCGTGATTTTTTTTAACATGTAGCAGCAGTTTACAAGTCAAAATTATTTTCATTCGACGTCGTCTGCACTTCCATTTTTTTTTAAAAAAAAATATTCGATTTTGTATAACTCCAACGTGCAAGATATCTTCAACTGCAAACTTCGACTACAAACACAATACATCTTCAACTGCAAACTTGCCGCTGGCTTGTATTGATGGAGTTTTTATTGTGTTATTGTTTAACGTCCACGGTAAACAGCTATGGTCATGTCGGGACGGTCAGTTAAACTAACCACACTATTCCTGGGCAGGCTTAGAACTCCTAAGCGGTTAACCAGTACTAAGTGCACTTACTTTCACCATTAACTGACAACTGCCCTTCTTGAATCAGCAGAAGGAGAAATGAAAGTAAGTCGCCGGACCGGGTATCGAACCCAGGACCTCTGGCTTATAAGTCAGACGCCCTACCGACTGCGCTACGCGGCCCGGTATATATATTGACCCGAATCTTGTCAGACGCCCTACCGACTGCGCTACGCGGCCCGGTATATATATTGACCCGAATCTTGTATATGAAAAGTGGACGGACACTCGGCGCCCCGTTACTGCGGCTATGGATACGTTCCGCTGAGGTGCGGGGGTAACGTCGATATGAGAATTGAAATATGATGATGATGTATATGAAAAGCCAAAAAGGTATGTTTCAACAGCGCGACTGTCCTTGTTGATGCACGGCTTTTCGCTGGTTGATGCATGGCTGTTAATACCTTACGGCACTGCTTTTTGATTAACAGTTGATTAAATGTGTGTTTGCTAATTAAGCATTGCTTACCTAACTCGCAAAATAAGACAACTCCGTCGACCTTACCTGTCTGATATCTATAGTCTACTACACAATGGCGCGAGATAGGAAATCGTTAATAAACGCTTCGTCAAACTGCTGCTGATAAAGGCACGTGTGATTCCCTGATATATTCTGAAAGGCTGGTTTTTCTCCAAATTAGTCATATTTTTATAAAAAATTTTCACACAAGTATTTATTGCTTCAAAACATAGATTTCATGACGAAGTGCCACAAAAGTCATTTTCTCTTTGGTGTGTTGAAATGTATTTTTAATATCTGTATACATGTGCTAAACATGACGTCACTCACAACAATCACGACGAAGCCTGGTTGGGACGGGGCGGGGGGGGGGGGGAGGGGCTCAGTCAGTGCTCACTTTTATAAGTGCCGAAAAATGCGGTCAGCCCCAATTTTCAATTGCGAAAAAGAAAACTATTTTGAAAAAAAAGAAACTTTTCCCTGATTTTTTTTTCTGAAAGAATAGAAAATGGAAAATGAGCTTTCTAATGACACTAAAACTAGAGCAAGTGAGCAGGTGCTCACGTATACCCCCGGCCAGCGCCATCGCCTAATAATGCTAAACTTTAAACACTAGCACAAATTTTAAAGTCAGTGCCCTTGTCTTTGGTCAGCAGCAGCACAACTAATTTGCTGCAAGCTAGAAGTAAACAGAGTGACATATCAAAGGATTCCACTGTGTATTTCTGAAATATATGAAAACAGTACATTGATGCAGCTGTTTGAGTATGTGACCTTGACCTTATGTCAGCAGCAGCATCCAGATGATATAAACCTTTGCAACCTTGAGGTAAACAGTCACACATCAAAAGATCTTATTCAAGAAGACGGGAAAAAATAAGCAAAGAATATGAATTTTACACAAAACCTTAACATGGAAAAGCATAAGTCTGTGACCTTGACCTTCAGTCAAGGCATGTGTGGGGAAAGTATAGAATAAATTTTTAGACCAGCACCTATCATCATACCAAATATAAACCAAACCCAACAAAGGATTTGGATGATATGATATCATGAAACCTTTAACACAAAAATAGCTGAAAATGAACATGTATAAGCCAATGACCTTGACCTCTAGGCATGCGTAAGATGGTACAAAATAAAACTTTGGAGATATTATCCAAACTTAAGAAAGTGTTTGGATGATATAGGATCTTAAAAACATTAACACAAAACTTTAACATGAAAAGTCTAAATCTGTGACCTTGACCTCTAGGTCACAGGCATGGATGGAGATGGTACTGAATAAAACTTTTGACCATCATCTATCATCAGGCCAAACAGCAACCCAACTCAACAAAGAGTTTCAACTATATAGAGATCTCAAAAACTTTAACGCAAAACTTAAACAGGAAAAGTTCAAGTCCATGACCTTGACCTTTAGGTCACATACATTGGTTGGGGTGGTACAGAATAAAAGTTTGGACCATTACCTATCATCATGCCAAATATAAACCCAATCTAATATACGGTTTGGATAATATAAGATCTCAAAAAACTTTCACGCAAAACTTTAACGCAAATGTTAACTCGCGGACGGACAGACGGATGGACAGACGGACGGACGGACAGACGAACGGACGAACGGAATCGGACGAACGCTATATACCTCCGGCATATATGCTGGGGGTATAATTATATTTTTAGCTCACGGGATATTGCTTCAATTTCATGAATTTTTTTATCATAATTTTAACTAATTTCTGGAAGCAACAACAACCTATGGCAACGTCAGCCTTCCGTATATATGACTGTGTACCCATTTGAGCCGCGACAGGACAAAACCGACCGAAAGCGGCATGTGCGCTCGGTGAGGACTCAGATCAGCGTGGGCAGCTGCATAGTCTGATCAGACTCTTCGCTTATGCTTAAAGGATAGCTAAAGGTCTGAGCTAGCTCCACGCGGACTGCGAAGACTCGGATCGGACTTGCAGATCCCAGGCTGATCTGAGTCTTCGCGTGGCGCACATGCCACTTTGTTGGTTTTGTCTTATCGCGGCTCAATAGACCTTTTTCACATTGTTTCTGCGCATACGTGTACCGCTCAGGTAACGCGATATTTTCCGATAATCGGCGAGACTTTACAGAAATGGGGCAATTGGATTTTAAGGCACTGAGACTTTCTATGTAATCAGTTAAAATTAATTGTTTTCTATCTGAAGCAAGGCTTGGCACAAAGATCATGTAAAGTGAAAGGCATATGTCGCAAAGAAATATTTATTCCTAATTTATTTTATCTATTACCTGACATCTACCGTCCCTTTCTTTGAATGAGGTCTGAACAATCAGAAAATAATATGTGTGGTTTGATATTTTACTAATTTTCTGAGTGATCTGAACAAGAGTTATCGTAAACTTTCATGATTTGCATACTGGTGAAAGGTCATAGACCCCAGAGGTTAGTATAGTATTGAACATGTTGAAAGGTTGTAAGCCCTGTTACAAAGATATCATAAAGCTATATGCTCTGTTATTTGTAAATGACGTGGAGTTGAACCATGACTGTACTATCCCGGCATGTGCGCGGCATTTAGGTCTGCAGTCGACATTGGATCGACGTTGATTCAACGCCATGACGTTGAATCAGCGTTTGTTCAATGTTGATTCAGTGCTGTGCGCCCAGTGGGTTGCTTAAAAGTTATTTTAAACCTCCAACGTGACAGCATTTATGTGTACTGTTGAAAGGTCATACACTTGTTTAGCCTATTCCGACGCACTCGCCTGTTTCGAAGTACATGCATTTCGAGTTTATCTCCGGCGTTAAACAAAGTTTCGGCTGGATACTTTTATGGCCATTCTTGGCAACACTTACTGGTCAAAGCCATATATAAAAATCGGTTCGTTTCTGTATTAAAGGTACTGGAAACTGGGTTTGAAACTGGCAAATATTCAGCAAGACAATTTGAACGTGTTTTCCGACCAATTGTGAAAAACGGTAAGGACAATATCTGTGTGAACAGATATGTGGTAAAAATATAAATATATCGAATCCTCATTCTATGAGGAATCTCTGCAGATAAATGACGAAAGCAAACAAAATTGTTTGCTTTGTTTATTTTAATTTATGACTTCTTAGCCTATTTAGCCTATTCCGGCGGATAAATATTTCGCTTTCGCGGAATCTTATTGCCAAGGTACCCAGTGGCATTCTCGTCATGTCCAATACTGTATTCGAGGTGAATTTAAAGTAAAAGACCATTTGATGGCATTATTTGGATACGATGGTATCCTTTGATCACTAATTTCATTTCTACAACGTTAAGCATTACGTTTTCGGATCACTGAATGGCTGAATTATTTTTTTGAAGTAGGGCCAACTTTAATGTGCTGTTTCGAATAATCGTGATATCAAACAGCCGCTTTCTGCATAAAATTATCTTTCACTGGGCTAGTAATAAGCAAACAGCTTACCGTTTCGGGGCTTAAGGCCTTACATTCACGGTATAGCAAATAATATGGCGGTGCGCCGAATCTGAAAAAGTCCACCGGAATAGGCTAAAAGACCACCTTACTTTATCGTAACATTTCTCTAAGACCCCTGAATAGTTTCTGCACGAAAACAACCTGCCTTGGAGAAGAGGCTTTGAGACATTTTAGGGTACAGAGAAATTAAGGAATAATTGGAAATTGAAAGCGTTCCACACGATCAATTAAAAGTGCGTCGAAACCGGTCAAACGACTGTATCTTATTAGATGGGATAATTTTTAACTGATCTTGTGAATAAAGAATGACAGCATCAAAATTGTTTGGTGGTATTAAATGTGATTGTAAAGTTAGAAAAAGGTTATTTTAGTGTTAGATTGTTATTTGAGGACGTCTTATTTAGTCTTATTGAAGCCTTTGGAACGATGCAACGTGGCAATGACGTTGATACGACGTTTCACAGATATTATGTACCTGCTGGGCTGTACTATTTGGTTTTTAGACCCATAGCAAACAGTAGTGCTAGTTTAAACAATATTTTATTTCATCTAGACATATAATAATACAACACATGAATTTATTGGGATTAGGCAGCAAGCCGGAGCTTATAAACGCCTTTTCCCTTAATCAGCAGAGAGCTGCAGAATGTCACCTATTAATTCGTCAGTCAGCTTAGAGTAAATCTATGCGGTAAAGTGCAAAAAAGTGCACCCTATGGCAGAGCTCCGTCACGTCGTCGGCGGACAAACCACCGACGGCGAGAGGGAAATCAGCCCGTGCACCCATTTGCACGTCCTCTCATCATTTACCTTTAGTAAATCGTGATAAGCCCTACTGTTTTTCCCTCGCGTTTATTGGGAAAAACAGTAGGGCTTATCACGATTTACTAAAGGTAAATGATGAGAGAACGTGCAAATGGGTGCACGGGCTGATTTCCCTCTCGCCGTCGGTGGTTTGTCCGCCGACGACGTGACGGAGCTCTGCCATAGGGTGCACTTTTTTGCACTTTACCGCATAGATTTACTCTAAGCTGACTGACGAATTAATAGGTGACATTCTGCAGCTCTCTGCTGATTAAGGTGGTGATAATCACTGATTTGGGACAAAGACAAAAATCTGCATAAAATACTGAAAATAACACTGATCTTTCCAAAACTTAGCAGATGCCTTCTTTATGTTGTTTCTCATAATTTAGAATCCCAAAATGCAGAATTTGTTAATGTTAAAAAGTGTTTTTATCAGAGAAGATCAAAGGGTAATTTTCTGCGAATAAATCTGAAAAAATAATATCATTATTGAAAATATACTTAGTGCTTAGAGTACCTTTTTACATAATGGAGAGCGCCCTAGCAATTATTTTTTCAAACTCTTTCACACATTATCAGGCTGAGCAGATGAAAAAAGATGCAGTCTGTGTCCATTTTTTTTGTCAAAACACACAGGTGAGACAGGTGATACTATTTTAACAAGGTTGAACAATTTCATCTACAAACCACTGATCATGTCAGTAATGTATTATTTATATTGTAGGTGTTAACATAGGTATGCTTGCCTACCCTATATTTAATAAATGCGTCCAGTGTACATTTACTTTGTACATGGTGAAACATTTGAGAAAAAGCTACCGTTTTCATCTGGTCTACATTACAATTTGAGAAAGAGTTGGAATAAATAATTGCTAGGACGCTCTTCATTATGCAATAATGCACCTTCAGGACTACGTAAATTTTCAATAACGATATCATTTTTTCAGATTTATTCGCAGAAAATTACCCTCTGATCTTTCCTTATAAAAACACTTTTTTAAGCAGCATGTACGTCTATTTTATATTCTAAACTGTAAAGAACAACAAAAATAAGAAGTCTGCTAACTTTAAGGGAGATACGTTACTTTTTTATGGTTTTATGCAGATTTTTACATTTACCATAAATCACCACCTTAAGCTACTTAAATTACTCAAAGATATAAAATGTATACTAGGACGGGATGATTTATCATTGGTCACCAACCCAGATCCTTGCGTTTTGCCAAGGTGATTCACATATCCTTGGTCGGGACAAGATATCTTTATGCCATTTTCCTCATAGTTGGGACAAGCTACCTTTATGTCAATGTTTCAGCTAAATTTTCATGTGTAGTAAATCATTGTGACAGTGCCTAGCTGGCGCACGATGTCATGACGATGTTGTCAGCGTCAGTGTGACACCGTGATGTCTTACTGACGTTGATGACGTCGCATCGACGCTGATCTGGTGCTGTTCCAGCACTGTGTGCCACCTGGGCATGGTCATTCAATGGTCCTATCTTTAACATAAACTAGCATAAGGCAACATACATGCATATCTGCAACTGTAATACCTGCCCTTTTGATATAATATCCTTACATCGAAAAGGGTTTTACAATCCATTATTCCATAAACACAGAATACTTTAAAATACTATTATTCAAATTTAGTCTGTACACATTTAGACTGTTCCATTGCGGAGGTACGGCAGACAGAGAAGAAGCACGTGATTTGATTCATAAATAAATGGCAGTTGTGATTGCACTACCTCTGTAAAGTGGGACCGTCTAACATGCTTTGGTAGTTTAGCTTGCCTTGCACGAGCATTTGTTACAGTAGATGTCCTTAATTTGTTTATCAACTCAAATATACTTTGTAAGGTGTTTCTTATGATCTGGCAAGTATGCTTTGTGTCTTATCATGTTCCCTCAGACGTAAAATTGACATAAAATTGATATGTGCTAAATTTCAATTGTATACCCAGCGGGCTCATGGCGTTTAAGTTGAATCGACGTTTATCCAACGTTATGACGTTGAATTCACGTTGATTCCGCTTTGCTATGCGCCCAGTTGGCAGTAATGAACAGTATGTACTGTACCTGTTTTTTTTTAGTAACTGATGCTCTCTCCGTGAAATCTCAACCCACCTCTTTTTGCCATTAATTTATTACAGGAATTCTCTCCCCTTGTGTGCTTCCGTAATTACGCCTTTGCACCAATTTTACAGGTTTTTGGAACATTATAAGAACCTTTTATATCCTTATATATCATATTTCAGTTTCTGAATGAATCATATATAGTTATAATCATATATTGTGACGTCACTATTTGTAATGGTATCTTTCTGTTAACAGCCCTCATGCCATCTGCGTATGGCCTAGATCTTGTCTGACTTTAATACAGGTTTGTTCTGTTCTGTTCTACTAAATAAATAAAGGAAAATAAATATTTAAAGTATTAAATAATCCCTAAATAATTGTCTTGTCTCATGTTTGTTGTTGTTGTTGTTGTTATTTCAATAGTCATATCGGCGCATCCGAAGAGGCTCAACGTATCCATCGCCGCACCTCCCGGCGTCCGAAGTTACTTAATTATCTGAGGGTCTATCAACAATTAACTCAATCAATAGACCACGTTATTCGTTGCCACCTCTTATTAATGTTGACGATTTTAATTTCATTGCGGGGGTGGTGGTCGGGCGGGCGATATGTTTTTATTTCTTTTCTTTTTTTACAGAACACAAATTTTATTCAGACATAAACTATACAGTTTCTAGTCTGTCAAAATACATATAGAAAAGATAGTCAGATCACACAAAAAATGGCTGTCACTTGGTGCTGGTTATAACTTCCAGTGCCGGGGCGTGCAACTTATTTGGATTAAAGTAGGACAAGGGCCCACTGTGATTGCAGTAGGTGCGGCCGGGGGGTTGTTTGGTTATCATTTTCTATCTTTTTTCTTTCTCCCCTTCTCTGGGAGATGGCCCGATATAGACTGAAATACTGTCTTAAAGGGCCGTTAAACCCGTAACAATAACCAACCATTAATTTCATTGCATATTGGTAGGCAAATCATACTCATTTGTCCAGAACAAATTTACTTGCAAGTCAGTTGATAATGCAATACTAATAATAGTAATGATAACAATGATATTTTTACTATAATTATTAATGATAACATAGACATATTTAAAAGCTACCAATTTTCACGTTTTTAGCCAGTAAATGTCATAATGGCAGGAATAAAAACAATAAAAATAAAACATAATAGTATTTTATCACTATTATTATTATCATCATTATTATGATTATTATTATAAATGCAAAGGACACATACAGCATTTAATTTCGCATTTCGAGAAACCGGAAAGTAATACTGGCTATTTTCTTCATCTTCAGAAAATGGAAATTCGCCGAACTTACTTCCTCAAAACTAATTTGATTTCAAAATAGAAAAAATAAATAGATGAATAAATATATATATAAATCAATACAAAGCATCTATTTAATATTCATTACGAATTCATAACTGTTGTAGTAATTAGGGAATGCCTAGATGCATGATTTTTCTTTACGTAAAATATTAGTAATAAAATTACTTCTGAAATTAAATGTGTAAGATCGCAGAAGATTATACGAAAATAAAACTATGAATGAATATCAATACAATACAATACAATACAATACAAATCTCTTTATTATCATCTCAGTCCATACAATGGCAACATGAGGCATTATGATACAGGTTATAACAGAGGCATAAATGTGTACGATCTTTGAAAATAATAATCATCATGAAGTTTGCATATAATTCTATTACCCTTCCCGCTCGAATGCAGACGGATCGATCACACCAGGCGTTCAGAGAGTATCCACCAAACGCTCAATGCCAGTCCTAGAATCGGGTTGACATTGAGCGTGTAGAGGATCGCTCCAAACCAAAAATGCTTTCTTCATGAATAGAACCGGCTGGATCATCTGTACTCGAATGTTCAGAGCAAAGTATAAATAGTAAAGTAACTATACTGATAACTGTATATTGCTGGACCATGAGTGTAAATGTATGCTACATGTAGATACCCAGCAGGTACACAACGCTGGGTCGACATTGAATCAACGTTGACTCAATGTCGCCCCAGCGCTTTGCGCCTGCTGGGTAAGCAGTCACTTTTCTGTTTAACAGGAGATAAATACCATAATACACATCGATGGGTTCACTCGCTTTGACTATCCTTTGATTACCCTGAAGGGCTGGCGCACGCTTTTATAATAAGACTAATCGGTCAAGTGCATGATTTCCGTGCGAGCAACGTGCTTGTCTGGCGTAATATAATACAGTCAGTATTTACGTGGGAGATTTGTACTACAAGATCGAACTATATATAATATTAAATATAGAATAGAAGTGCATTACTAAACATGGAATTATGCTGAAGAATGCAAGGTATAACTCTCTCTCTCTCTCTCTCTCTCTTATATTGTAGGTGCGTACATGTACCATAGCCATACGGCTCCCAATCTGTTTATCTGCATACATCAGTGATTATAGCTGGCGCAAATTGACCTGTCTTTCTGACCTTTATGCATGAATATGCAAAATAGCACAATTCATTGCGAAATAGGAGACAAAGCTTTCTAGCAGAACCACACCTACACGTATTTACGCGATTGAATGACTACCATATCCTAAAGCCGGGTTTTCGTGGAGCGTGTTATAGTGGGCTTCAGCGTCGAAACTCTTTTTGCCATGTATTTACAAAGGCAGCTTCGGCGCCGAAACCTTCATAAAGTACATGCCACAGAAAAGAGCCTTAGATATTTACAGAGCGTGTTGCTTCATAAAGCCGGTTTTCCATTTCCAAATGCCAAGGAGTTTCGGGTATGCTGTATGGAAAATCGCCTAAATTTTATCATATAATCATTTTTTAAGAATGTTTGATTTCAGAGCTGGTTATGAGAAAGAGAAAGAGAGAGAGAGAGAAGAGAGAGAGAGAGAGAGAGAGAGTACTCATTCAATTTTTAGCTTAGATGAATGGAAAAGTTGCAAACACGAGCATCATGCGGTAGGTTGAGGCAAGATGCTGAATAAGTTAAGATGCTTACTTTTTCACCCATGGTATTGTTTACCGTATCATGAATCATGACGACCTTGAAATAATATCTAGATACGTAGATGGATGTATTACACTATCCCTGTATCTCTTTATGTATCTTCTGCTACATTGTATTCTCACTTTGGGTAACATGCTTAAGATATAGAATGTAACTCTCTCTCTCTCTCTCTCAGACACACGCGTCCAGGAACCCCGTTAGCTCAGTAGGTTAAGCGGTGTTCTGCTGATATAGTGGCCCCTGGTTCGAGTCCCGCTGGAGACGGGAATCTTTTCGGTCGTAAACGGGGTTCCATTACACACAGCCTTTCATTATCACCCACCCATCGTCCTGATATGACTTAAATACTGTCTAAAAGGAAGTAAAACTGCACGTTATCCATCCATTCCTCTCCCCGCCCAGGTTTTGAACCCTCATTGAGGCGGATGCTTTTGCAGTTGCTTCTGTTTGCAATTAAGCGATTAAAACAAATTATGTCTTCTGGAATGCATAGCATTTTCGGCCCCGAATCAAATTTGTACCAACCCCATACAGTTGCGCCCACAGTTAATATGGGCAAGACGTCTATAGGTTTATGCAAGTATATCTGGTAAACTATTCACAATTGCATGAAGTAATTCATTTCTGGTAGAAATGCTCGTGATTCTTGAGAGGATTCATTATTTGTAAGGCCATGATAAAAATTCTGTTTGCTGCATTCCATACTATCCATTATTTAGCCTTTGTGTCCTTTCTTTCATTTTTTTTTCGTATGTAGTTACATTTAATAATAATACATGTAATTGTCAACCGTTTAAATTGGGTAACGGCTGCTGAACGGAGTTAAGACTGTCAGTGTGTAAGAAGGCAAACACTGTTGATCATGACCAAACTGCTCTTAAGGAATACTTTGATTCGGGTCTGCACTATTTGCAAATGTATTTTAGTCGCAATTAGCGCTTTGTGGCACCCGAAAAAAACTTCCTCCCAATCTACCGATCCAGCTAAATCTGCATTGGAGCACAACAAACATATTTTTAAAGGATGGCCTTAAGTTTGTTTATAATTCATGCATCCCTATCTGTGAAATCAACTGTACCTACTAATATATTCAAATGAGGGGTCAAAGAGACAGGTCAATTTGCGCCAGCTATAACCCTCAAGGCGCCAAACATTAAAACTGTTGAATTGGCAAACAGTGTAGATCCAGATGAGGTGGCTCATAATGAGCCACCTCATCCGAATCTATACTGTTTGCCCTCTAGTGCTTGAATTCATAATATGATATCACTTGGAGGAAACATGTTTTGAAATTCTGCAGACGTAAATTCTGCCATCTGCTTTTTGGCGCACTAAGGGTTAAACATAAGCGCGTTACCTTTTCCAAATAAAGTTTAAAGGATAGATTTTGAGATAGAATGTGCAGAATTTACTACCAGTCAGACTCTCTCTCTCTCTCTCTCTTTCTCTGCAATATAACTAAGCTTTATTCCTTAATTATGCATAATGACAACGGTACCCGACAACACAAGAACAAACATCACATCAGTGTCCGAAGACGCTGACAAAAAAAACACACAAAAAAAAACAACATATCAACGTTGGTTCAACCTCATGGCGCTTAATCAATCCCAGCAGGCACACAACGCCGAATCAATATTGATTCATACCTGATTCATCGTTGAATCAAGGTTGACCCAACACAGACCCTACCGTGTGCGCCCAGTGGGATATTGGTATGACGTTGAACAGACGTCTCGACAATAGGATCTGTCTACAAGCAATATAAAGAGAAAGCTAAATTGTTTGGGGATATCCTATGGATTCGAACCTGGATGCTCCTATGCACTGAAGCTAGCATGCTATGAATCAGAGCATTTTATTCAAAATGCAGAAATATCCCGATGGGCCATCAAACGTAGGAACAGTGCTATTTTAACGCTGATTCATCGTCTGTTGAATGAACGCTCAACCAACGCTGCTCCGTATGGCCACGGGGAAATAATGTCATTACATGATTACATTTTCATATTTCATTATCAATATGAATCTTATTTCGACATTTGTCTAGATATATTTTTGTCATAGTAAAGTGACAATGTAGCCTGAAATGTTTGTGTAAGTGCATGTATGTGCGTTCCGTAAGTCCGTACTACTCCATTGTTTAAGTATTTTTAGTGCTTCTTCTAGCATAAAAAGAGGCGCACTAGACATTTATTTTGCAACATCATATATAATTTTGATAAACTTTGATAATGCGGATAAGACTTTTTTGTTTTTGCTATTCATTAGACTATCATATTTGATAATATTTGGCCGTCTATAGTAAAATGACTTAATGTATTCTTTTCTAACGTTTTTAAGTTTTTCGCATATGAGCAAGTAATGAAATTCATCGCCGACTTCTGTTTGACATAGGTTACATTTTCGCTCAGTATATTCAGTTCTTGACCAACGTCCGACTTCAACGGGGAGTCTGTGATTCCTTGTTCTAAAACTAATGAGGTAATAAAGCAGATTTCGTGGGACGATGCTTAGGTAGGTTTCAAATTCGAATTTATGTTTAAAGATCCTATAATTTAGATTTGACTGTACACTGGTATACCATTCACCAAGGAATAGGTCCGTTAGCCGAAGTTTCAGGGCTTTCGATAGCCACATTTTATTGAAAAATACATGTGTGTCCCAGATGCCACTATAACCATTATCTGAGAGGGTTGTTTTGATATTATGGATCCATTGAAAGTATCGTGATTTGTTTGTAATATTATTATTCGAATAGAAACTTTTTGTTGCGATGTATATATAGGACGGAAGAGATCCGAGATTATCAGGGCTATTCAGCTTTGCCCAGTAAGAGATCATCCGTGTTTTAATGTCTATTTTTAATGGATATACTCCTACTTCTCCATAGATTATATAATTGGGCGTGCAATTTTTAACGTTCAGTATGTGTTTTAAAAATTTAACTGGACCCTTTCAATCATATTGATATTCCCGAAGCCCCATACCTCACACCCGTAAAGAAGTATTGGTTTTACCAACTTATTAAACAATTCAATTTGAAGATCTATTGGAAGATGCATATTTCTTGCTTTACTAAGTAAGCTATAAACTGCTCTAGTACCCTGTTCAGCGATATGTTTTTTTCGTAGCAAAAATGAGTTGTTCTTACAAAATAGGATGCCAAGGTACTTATATTCTGGTACGATTTCAAGCGATATACTGTTTAGAGTGAATTCGTAGGTCATCGGTTTACTCTTCGAAAAAACTATTATTTTTGATTTTGAATGATTTACCTGCAATTTCCACGTTGAACAATACTCTGCATAAACGGACAATGATTTTTGTAAATCTTCTGCTGACTCACTTAAAATTGCCGTATCGTCTGCATACAGTAATATGAATATTTTTAGATACAATACCAACGAATCATCTAAGTGATGTTCTGTGCATTGTATACCATTTACATGCCTATCTCTAAAAAACTCTTCCAAGTCATTTAGGAAAATGTTAAATAAAAACGGAGAGAGGTTTTCACCTTGCCGAACGCCTATGTTGCTGATAAAGAAATCGGTCTTTGTGTTATTGACTAATATACATGATTTAATATTGGCATATATGCTTTTTATTACTCGTAGGCATTTGCCATTTATGTGAACCTGCGTTAGTTTTTCCCATAAACCTTGTCTCCAAACTCTATCAAAGGCTTGTTTTAGATCGATAAAGGCACAGAATAACGTGTGTTTGCTTTTACAAACAAGCTCAATAAGATTGTGCAAGACGAAAATATTGTCGGTTGTACTGCGACCTTTTCTAAAGCCCGACTGGCATTCATTTATTAAGTTATATTTTTCCGCAAATGTTTGAATTCGATTATTTAACATAACAGTAAAAACTTTTCCAAGACAACTAATTAAAGTGATGGGACGATAATTTGAGGGATCTTCTCTGTTACCTTTGTTTTTATATATGGGCTTAATCATCCCTAAGGTCCAAACTTCTGGGACGATTCCCGTGTCGAAAATTAAATTAAATATGTTAAGCAAAGTTGGAATTATAATAGGGGACAGCGATTTTAAGTGTTCGTTTAAAATCAAGTCAATGCCGCACGCTTTGTTATTTTTGAGAGAACGGATGGCCTTAGTAACGTCTGCTTCTGTAAACGGTTGATTTATTTCGGAATTAGATGTTTCATTCGTGGATAAATCAGAGGAATCTTCAGTATTTACGGCATCTTTGTCAAAGTTTACGTTTTTAAAATGATTAAAAAGTGATTCTTGGCTATCTTCGACTTTATCTGTCTGTTTGCCGTTCAATATTTTCCAATATTTTTTCGGGTTTTCCCGTTTAAGTTTTTTCAGTTTTAATATGTTAGCTTGTCTGAATTTTGTGTGGAATCGTTTCACTGTTTGTTTATATATCTTACTAGCTGTTTTAAGTTGTGTTTTTCGTTCGAGATTTTTTCTCTGTTTATATTGGTAACGTGCACTGTTCATAAGCTTCCTTGCTTTCAGACACTGATAGCCAAACCACGAAGGACGCTTTAACCGATTATATTTTTGTTCTTTCGGCTTATTAAAACTTTTCTTCGCGCTCGAAATGACTAGGTTGTTAAAACGTTGTATAATGTTATCTAAATCGTGTTGTGTAACGTCTTCTTTGGTATTTATCGTCGAAATACATTCGTTAATATCGTTTAACGTTTCAAGGTCAAAATTTTGTATGAAATTTTCCTTATTTGTCTCATCCCATAATTTCTCCGCTTTACTGTTTTGGGTACTTTCATGCAAAAACTCATGTGCTCGCCCCAAGCGTAATTCTAAATGTACAGGGCAGTGGACATCCGATATGATATCTGAAAATTCTTCGACGCAAAAGTCGCTTATTGACGGTATAAGGTTAGACGAACAAATAAAATAGTCGACAGTACTACTGCCCTTACATGTGAAATGACCCTCATCCTTGTCTCTATATGTTCTACCGTTTAAAATATAAAGGCTATTACATTTGCAGAAGTCTAGCATTCTGTAACCATAATTATTAATACTTTTGTCTCTGTTAGTTCGACAAATACTAATGTTATTGTTAGATTCTCTGAAAACGGTCATTTCCTGGTCGTATTCTGTTAGTAATTCTTCTGAATTAAATTGCCTACAAATGTATGGGTCGATTTCGATAAAGTCTGGAAGATTTTTCGTTCTAGAGTTATAGTCGCCAAATAATAGGAAATGTGAGTATCTGTCTGTAAATGAGTTTAATTCAGATTCAATTTCTTGATATGGGTAGATAACAGAGTAATCGGAGCTCTCCGGTGGTATGTAGACTATACCGCACAGAATATCATCTGTTTTTGTCAAACGCTTAGAAATAACAAACCAAAGTACCAATTTTGATTGGGAGTCAATGGGGTTAATGTATTGTTGTAAAGTTTTCTTGTATGCAAGTGCGATGCCGCCTGATCTATGTCTAGAAACATTTTTCCTATGTTTAAAGTGTAAAATGTAATCATGTAAAACGATATCATCGATTTTGTCCGTTTTAGTTTCTTGGAATCCTACAATGTCATTTGAACTAATAAAGTTAGCAAGTTCCGGAAATAGCAATTTTGATCGTAGACCACAAACATTTAAGGTGGTGATAAGCACTGATTTGGGACAAAGACAAAAATCTGCATAAATTACTCAAAATAACACTGATCTTTCCAAAACTTAGCAGATGCCTTCTTTATGTTGTTTCTCACAATTTAGAATCCCAAAATGCAGCATTTGTTAATGTTAAAAAGTGTTTTTATAAGAGAAGATCAAAGAGTAATTTTCTGCGAATAAATCTGAAAAAATAATATCATTATATAAAATATACTTAGTGCTTAGAGTACCTTGTTGCAAAATGGAGAGCGTCCTAGCAATTATTTTTTCCATCTCTTTCACACATTATCAGGCTGAGCAGTTGAAAAAAAGATGCAGTCTGTGTCCAAATTTTTTTGTCAAAACACACAGGTGAGACAGGTGATACTATTTTAACAAGGTTGAACAATTTCATCTACACACCACTGATCATGTCAGTAATGTATTATTTATATTGTAGGTGTTAACATAGGTATGCTTGCCTACCCTATATTTAATAAATGCGTCCAGTGTACATTGACTTTGTACATGGCTGAACATTGAGAAAAAGCTACCGTTTTCATCTGGTCTACATTACAATTTGAGAAAGAGTTGGAATAAATAATTGCTAGGACGCTCTTCATTATGCAATAACGCACCTTCAGCACTACATAAATTTTCAATAACGATATTATTTTTTCAGATTTATTCGCAGAAAATTACCCTTTGATCTTTCCTTATAAAAACACTTTTTTAAGCAGCATGTACGTCTATTTTGTATTCTAAACTGTAAAGAACAACGAAAATAAGAAGTCTGCTAACTTTCAGGGAGATACGTTCCATTTTTTATTGTTTTATGCAGATTTTTACATTTACCATAAATCACCACCTTAATGAAGCGATTTTCAGGTGGTTTTTGATGTTCGTATCATCAATTTCTGAACAACACTTTAGTCTGTTATTTGCTTTCAGCTGATTGTGACCAGGAAACGTTTAAGAAATTTTGAGGAAAAGAAAGATTGCTAGAAATGATAGATTACAGATATGTAAAATGATTACCGGTGCATGACACGCTGATTGGAACATTAATTTTTTATGTATTTCAAATATTTTCTCTTATTGTTACTGTAATTATATTTTTTCCTTTCAAGTTAGGTTTTGAAATTAAAATGTAATAATAAATCTCGTTTTTAACCATTTAATTTATATATTATTCGATTATTATCAAAAAGTCTATTGATATGTGTTGCTGTATCAAAAAAGGTTATGCCCCACGCGTGTGACGTAACGCGAAATCTCGCCAAATTACGGGCTGCGAGACTAGGGGAGATAACAATGTGAAAAGGGTCTATTATCTATCCATATAGATATTCTAATACATCCACAGTATCAGCAGCTGGCGTAGTAGACAAATTGATGAAAATTGAAAGTCTGCGGTGCTATACATGGGTATCACGCTGGCCATTCGGATAATAATTGGTGGCCTTCTATCCACTTAACACAAATGAAGGTTCCAGAAGAAAGAAAGAAAGAAAGAAAGAAAGAAAAGGAGATGGGAGTAAACAAGTCTCATGAAATAAGATACAAACGATAAGACTTTTATATCACACGCCTATTTAGTTTAGAGCTGGGAACACCGTTTTCAAGTCTGTATATTCGGATTCTATTTTCTATATTCTATTCAGGTGGGAGTTTGTTTTTCAGTGAAACGTTAGCGACTATAAAACGGGACTGCTCGTCAGATGCGCCACAGAGGCTTGAATTATATTGTTTCTGTATGGCAAACAGGCTTGCCATTAATTACAAAGATTTCTTCGTCAGACTAATAATTGGGCCACGAAACAAAAAACCCAACAATGTGGTTGTGCGCCCAGCGCAGACTCAGATCAGCCTGGGCATCCGCCCAGTCTGATCAGAGTCTTCGCAGTTCGCATGGAGGTAGCTAAGACCGATAGCTACTCTTTAAGCGCTTAGCGAAGAGTCTGTGCAGACTTGGCGGAATCCCAGGCTGGTCTGAGTCTGTGTTGGGCGCACAACCACATTCTCGAAATATGCGAAATAAAGCCACATTTTAAGGTAGACGAATAGTGAATAAAGATATTGGTGGAGCATTCATTTCATTATACCAGCTGAATAACCCAAAGGGCTATAAAACATTTGGATAAGAAAAGAAAAATTTTCACCGTTTTGTTTTCCTAAAAAACAAACTTTTGTATTTATACACACTTTTTTTTACACATTTTCCATTAAAATTCATGTCTCTAGCACAAGGATGCACTTTCATTTCTGCAAATTATATAATCTTTCAGTAATATAGGGTATTTGAAACAGACTGGTAAGAAAAATTGCAATTATCTTGATTATAAGTATATTTTTACATTTTTTATAAAAAATGCAAGAAAATTGAATTTCATGAAAAACGTCATGAAAAATATATTCAATCGATGGGACATGCTTATGCATATTGTTTTAGTAAAACTTACATTGTATGATACAGAATAAAACAAAAAAAAACAAACATTTCACCGTTTTGTTTCCTAGAAAAACAATGTTTAAGGTAAAAAATATCCCCAAAAAAGACTGCCCAAATACTGCACCTGCTGCAAACACAGCCGGTCCTTGCCCTGTTATTTATTTTCCTGTTGTTCCGGGTCTACCATAGAGTAATGCCTCAAAAATGCGCAGATGGAATTGAAATTGTAAAGACCTTGATCATTCTGGTTCCTAAGGAACAGTCTTATCTCGGTTTTCCACTGTTTGTACAGACGTATCTGCCCGAAAACTTAGGATCTTTATGGTAGGCATTGTAAGTGTGTATATATTCCATAGGTGATTGATTCACCATGAACAATAACTCTGTTATGTGTTTCAATAAGTCGATACAGAGTTATTGTGTATCTAAATACCTTAAAAGTTGATTTGATATTGTAAGAGAAATGTTTCCTCTGAAAATTGTTTACATGAAGTGATTCATCTGTATGTAAACTGTACTAAAATCATGAGGAACACGTGCCTATTCCCGGCCGATTCGGTTGAACGATTTCAAATTCGTGATACGATTTCCAATTCGTGATATTGACATAATCATGTACGAAAGAATATAGGGGAAATTGGGGCAAGTGGGACACTTATTGGAAAAGCACCTGCTTTCACAGGATAATATGGCAGTTTTCATTAATTCGACAAATCTGACTGTCTGAAATGTTTCTCTTTTTAGACTGAATTAGACAGGATAACGGGTTTCTCCGCTACTAAAGTGCAGGTGTACAACGGTATTTTAGCTTCAAAGCAAACCGTCTTGTCACAAACTTAACGGTACCTGTCAGCTGTATTATTAACACATAAATCACAAAACACGTGGCAATGCTCTTCAACATACGATGAAATCAATCGAATAATAATAGTGAAAAAGGATAAGAGTCAAGCCCAACTGCGTAAATAATGCGCTATAAAATGAGAAAAGACATTGTTATTATTATTATTATTATTATTATTTGATAGAAAAGTGCAGAGTTCCTGGTGGTTTAAAACGGCGGTGATAGTTTAGCAGTAATGGGTAAGGATGAAACAATCTGCAAGAATAAGACACTCGGGCAATAAAGATAACATAATTCGCCGCCCGTGTACATACTGGTAATACTGGTGAATACCCCTACCTGAGCTGTCATTTTAATTGATTGGATTATAAAGTAACAATCCAAGGAGAGTCACGAACTCGGCTGGATTCGATACCCCGACTTCTTCATTATGAATAAGAGAGCATTTATATTTTACCCGTCGGGGAAGACGACTCATCTTTTGGATCGTTATTAAAAAGGTCTGCATGTTATGTGTATTTGCGCAGTTTACTGTACAGTCTGGTCAGAGTATGCACCGTATGATTCGCCTATCCTGCAAGAGTATGCAGTATGCACCGTATGATTCGCCTATCCTGCAACATGTGCCTATCATGAGCATGCTGTTTTTACATATAGGCTTGTTTCGGCAACGACGCGGCTTGAATCCAAATGATGTCATTTTCATAGGGTCAACAATTTAAGAAAAGAATTTGTCCCATTCTGAAAGGGATGTAAAAATGAAAATGACAGTGTTGCTTCCCCGAAAAGTGTGCCCATTCACCTTAAGACAGGTCGTTCCCGATATCGCTTGAGGCAAAAATACCTAAAATGTACTTTACAAAGGGTGCTATAATCAATATCGTAAAGTGAGTGGAATTAAGCTTCCGAAAGAATGTTTTGTTATTTCAGAATTAATACTTTTTAAGCCCGTGATGCCACGCTTTCTTTTCTCCCTCTCTCTCCCTCTCTCTCTTATTCTCTCTTTGAAATGGATGATTAGTGAAGTTTCAAGCGAAGCCAAAGTCTCTCTCAAAAACTGAATGACACAAACTCTTTCTCTTTCTCTCTTTTCCCTTGATTGTCAGTACAACGACGAGTTGTCATACGAAGTAAACTCGTCTGTGGCAACTAAAGCAAAAGCAATTCTGTCTTGTCAGCGAGCCCTCGGCTTAGTGGTAAAGTGTTGTGATGCGAGTCTCGTCCGTGTGTCGTCGAAATGCCCCCCCCCCCCAGCTGGCACATAGCGTCCAATTGACGTCATCCCGACGTCGATGTGACGTCGCAATGTCACAGCGACGTTGGTATGATGTCATTTTGACGTCGTGCTTCTGGTGGACCTGTTCCGCTACCAGAAGATCAGTTTTCTCCCGTGCCTACCGATGGACTAGATGTATGAGAAATACTCTTGCAAGAGCAGTTAAATCCATACCAAAGCTCGTCTTGTGCATTGTCCTGTTACCGTCCGATATAAACTGAGCTGCAACAAGCAAAATGGGTGCTTAACGTATCTGCTAACACACAAGACTCAAACCAGTCTGGATCAGTGCTGTCTGACCATAGCTTTGCATATAGCCTTCAGTTTCATCAAAAACCATACATGGTGTGTATGGACGACAGAGTTCTAATCAGACTGTGCCGCTGCGCAGGCTTATATAACTGAGTCTGTTTTTGTTGTGTATGACATGAGCACCGTTTTGCATACATCACTGGGGCTTAACTTCGCCGAAAACAGCTATTTGGGATAAGTGTGCAAACTGCGAAGAATGAACTCAGCCTGAGCATTCACTCAAGTCTGATATGAAGTTTTGCTGTTGGCAAAAATGCGAACAACGAAGGCTCTGTTCAACCTCAGACAGTGCAGGAGTACGCCATTGACGTAGTTTCGTTTCGGTATTCTTCTCAAAAGGATCATCTTTTTGAAGAATAGAAGTTGCTTTCCTGGCGAATTCTTGCCTTTTAGTGTAGTCTCCATTTTCGTCCTGGCATTGTTTAACTTGTATGCCCACATTTGGGTGTTGAAAACCAACTCGTGGATAAAAAGCTGTGGAAACCGATCATGAGTGAATATGATCTTATCATAGCGGCAGAACTTGACCTGTAAACCACACAAACCGTCAATCTGCTGTCTCGTAAGAGACATGACCGTCGGAACTTTTGGCAGGAAAATGTACGCTGAGTCAAACAATGTACTTTGAGTCAGACAACATTTTAAAATAATTCGATAATTCTGAGATTTTTTTCCGTATTTATCAATAAAAATACGTTGTGACCCCTCGCCGAGTCATTTTGACCCCTCGTTAGAATCGTCTCGCAGAGACGGTTCTGCTGAGAGGTCACAACACATGCTTTTGCGGAGAACGGAGGATAATTATCCCTCGATTATCCCTATTACCTCTTCTTATCTGGAGCATTGATCCATAGTTTAAAAATTCATTTGTTTGTTTGATGGAACTCTTTCTGCGACCTTTGTTTTCTGTGCATCTTCTGCTGAGACACTAACAAAGTCAAGGTCGCAATAGGCAGGGATGATGGTATTGTTATTGTTGCTGTTTTTGTTTTTTTTTGTTGTTGTTTTACCAAAACTACTTGATAACTGTGCAGAAGGGCCAAAAATGCCACCCAGCTGTGTACTCAGTATTCATATATTGTTTCGAAGTACAGAACATATCATTACATAATGGGTTGGCTATGACTGTCGTCTATAGTAGGCTGGTGGCATCATTTCTCCAGGGTCCGATTGTTGAAAACCAACGATGGCGTTGGTGAACGAGGCGTAAGATTTGCAAATATATGATAGGCCTTCGAAAAAACGTTTCTGCTCTTGATGAAAAAAAATCTGACAAGCTTTTCAAAAGTTATTCACATTTTTTTCTTTTTGGAGCAACACTCTTGATGTTACCGGGACGCTTTGAACCACCTGGCCCAGGACGTAACCCAGCAGGCAAGAAATATCGAAACAGCATCATATCAACGTCACTACAACGTCAGGGTTCGAGGTTATAAATCTTGAGAATAATCTCAAACTCAAAATAAAGCACACTGACTGGCTGCTTCCGAGCATGTGCTCGGAAGCAGTCAATCAGTGTGCTTTATTACATGCTCGGAAGCAGCCAGTCAGTGTGCTTTATTTTGAGTTTGAGAATATACTCAAGTTTTATAACCTCGGGGCCATGAAAAGTTACATTGATATCAATACGACTGTGTTTCAACGTTATGTGTCTGCTGGGAACTTGACAGTGTGCATATCTCTGCATGTAGTAAGGATCACAATACTGCGAATGAAAATAAATCTACGGCATAACTATGTAAAGTTGGTTCGAATTTTCCTCTTTTCTTGTAGCTATAACTAATTTCAAATGGTGGTGAAAAATGCTCGTATTTCATGATAATGGGAGCCCCAAGCTCAAGCGTGAACCGGGAAAAAATATTAAGGGGGTTGTTAATCTTGCCAAACGAAAAAAAAATGTGTCGAAGTACAAATGAGCCGCGACACGAGAAAACCAACAATGTGGTTGTGCGGCCAGCGCAGACTCAGATCAGCCTGGGCATCCGCCCAGTCTGGTCAGAGTCTTCGCTGTCCGCATGGCGGTAGGTTAGACCCTTGCCTATCCTTCAAGCCCTAAACGAAGAGTCTGATCGGACTGGGGGGATACCCAGGCTGATCGGAGTCTGCGCTGGCCGCACAGCCACATTGTTGGTTTTCTCGTGTCGCGGCTCAAATGTATCAGTATCTGAGCAGCGCGACGAAAAATATAAAGCTGAGACTGACATAGCCGACTCAAATTTGCTCTACATTTTCCTTGACTCTCAAATGAGGACATGAGTAACGCTGACAAGACAGGATTATCTGAGTCTTCGCTGTTCGCACATGTTCTAATGCACTCCCTTGATTATACTTACATTCTTTGTAATCCGAAATAGTTTGCGAGTTGTATGAGTTTAAAACCAACTTAATTCAGTTCATGGAGTGAAAATTAGCAGAATATTTGGCTTGAATAATGAAATTTATTAGCTTCATCCATTCTGAACAAAGTGTTATTTCTGTCTTGTAACGTATAATCCCAATTAGTTATTTTGTTCTGGCTGCATGATCACTTTTCATGTTTAGAATTGATTATTCATTAATCATAGCTTGGTTGTCTGCAGTTTTTTTGTGACGTCGCCGAAAAATCCCTCTTAAGTATCAGAAGGTCATTTTGCATAATTGACCTGTCAATGTTAATTAATGTGTTCAACCGTAAGAAGCTGACGGGACTTTTATCAGGAATTTATTTACCGATTAGCTTACTTTTTAGTAAGCGTATTTAGTTAGTTATTTATTACCCCAGATGTTTCGTAATACGATACATGATATGATGCAAACTGAGTGAAAAGAAATCGTATGACATGTACCAGATCAAACGTTCTTTTTGTTTGAATGAACAGCCTAAAAATCAGCTTTGGGCAGGTACAGGCTTAGCTGAGTCCCTGCTGTTCGTTGATGTCGCACAATCGTCTTTCTCGTGACATCACTTATGAACTAATTCGAACTTACGTAACAGCGACGAGCAAGATAAGTGAGCCGGAACAAAAGTGAAATATTTCTGATGGGTACAGGTGATATCAAATTAATCTCAGAATAATTTCAGCGATAAAAGTTCCGACTCGGACAAATTGCAGGAAAATTAACGTAGTTTTTAGAGATATAAACTGAGATGCACAAACCGTGCGGAAAAGAGGTGCCCAATGGTGAAATACTTCCAATTCGGGAAACAAACTAGACCGGAGGATTCAGTTTGATCACTTTACACAGATTTGAATGCCGGGCTGCATACCGTGATGGCATAGCTTGCATTTTCAGGCGAGGCCTATCATATCGCGAATGTGTTGTCCCATAGTCGAAGTCATCAGCTCAGCTGCATGCAGTCATGCATCAAGAGGTTAATTTTTTACTCTTGGTTGACAAAATTTTTCAATCGTTGGCCGGGCCGCGACTTTCTGTGCTATAGCTATGCGCTCTAACAAAGGGACTACGGCGTGACACACAAATCACTAGAAAACTGTGCAGTCCAAAAGTCTGTAACTCTAGTAACACACGTTGGTTGTTTGTTTTGAGTTTCACGGCCCTTTGAGACAGTATTTCAGTCTATATCGGGCCGTCTCCCAAAGAGAGGAAGAAAGAAGAGAGATGTGATAGCGAGAGAAAAATGTCCAAACAGCCCCACCCGCACCTACTGCAAGCACACTAGGCCCTTGCCCCACCATTATCCAAATCAGTAGGACGCCACGGAATTGGAAGTTATACCCAGCAGCATCGCACCACCCAACCACACCGGTAACACACTTGAGAGTCGTCAGGCTAACAGTAACGCTTTAGCTGTTGTGCACAAAACACAGGTTGGTCTGAGTCACCAATGCCCACATATGCCCTAACGCCCTTTTACGCGTCGGTAAAAGGGGCGATGGGAAATTAGCGAGCTGCCAAGTCTGGGATTAGACTCTGCATTCGTACATAAATCCCGGGCTCGAGACGCGTTGGAAGCGGGTATCTTTTCAGTATCTTTTCAGTCATAAACAGCCCTTCATTATCACCAACCCATCGTCCTGATATAGCTGAAATTATGTTAAAAAGGGCGTAAAATCTTTATTCATCCACCATCGACAAAAATTTATAGGTTTGCTTTTCAACAAATTAATCTAATAAAGGTAGCAGATCCGAATTTGTTAGCTAGTCAAAGCAGTTAAACATCTTTTCAAGCGCAGAAATTGATTGACACTTCCGGCTACTGATTACATCTCTCTACCGTTATATTGTCATGTGTACTCAATACAAGAGTCACAGGTCTTTGAGATGTTACAGTTATGTCTGTCACTGACCCGTTAAATCGTCTAGAGAAAGTAAACGTTGCAGACGCACAGATTTCACGTATTTTAGAAAAGGGCTGTAAGACAGAACGAGATCTAATCTGTTGGCATTTTATAACTCCCCATCACATGATTTCATATTACACATAAGATGACTTGTACTAGTATATGTGAAACAACAGGGCAGCGTTAATATCATGCAGTCAAATGTCCCACTTACCCAATTATTTGGGGTAAGTGGTACACTAACTGCAAACAAATTTTAAGAGTTTCAACTTTCATTTATGTTCACTATAAAAGAAAAACGCATGAGTTTAGGTTGCAGATAACCAACCCATCTGTACCACAGAACAGAAAAACGCGGAAATCAAAATGCTTTGTTCCTTTCTATAATATCGGGTGTAGATAACAAGGAAAATCTATAGGGATAAACTTTACCTCGGCATTTCAGTTATTTACTGTGGGCTTAAGTTATTTTAACACATTCATTAACTCCAATATGCAAAAACAGTATGATTAAATTCTTAAAAACTATAAACAGTGTACTGACATTAACAAGAGAACGGGTACGTTCAATTCAAAGTTAATATCAAAGTACCCACCCACTACATTTGCTTTGTAAGTGTTCTTCCCAAATATAATAAAATTCTGCCGTCGACACTTTTGTTAAAATGGCATTATTATTATGAAGAATCTGTGTAGAAACAATTTAAAAACATATTACTATGCAAGGAGTCGTCAAAAAATAATAAATAATCAAACGAAACAAAGTGGGTGGGGTAAAGCCAAATTTTTATGTTTCAAGTCGAATTTATTAAGTGAACCTGAGATAACTGATCTTTTGTTACACCAGGTCGCTCCCAGCAAGATTCTGTATACCAAAGGTGTTCAACTTAATCACTGAGCTTCTACATCAAAATATATAGCTGAACTTGTAAAGTCAAAATACTGGCGTCCCAGTTACCCCAGTATATTGAAGTAAATGGCACTGCTTCAATCACCTGCCTGACTCTGGGGTTTGAAAGTTTCTAATAATATCGAAACTGTTAAAATCATAATACTTTTCTACCATTCTTTTATTTACCATCTGTTTGAAAAGAAGTATGAAGATTAAATAAAAATTGTTGACTCAAAATTATGAGTGCAACATCACTGAAGACGACAGTAAACTGACGTCACGTCAGATCGAAACAGCGTTACGTATTTGTAGTTCTATGTAGACGTGTTGTTGTAGTGCACTGAAAATTTTCATACCGAAAAACTACCACGCTTTCTGTTTAAGACAAGAGTATTGTATTTTCACATAAAATAATACCTTTTTATAAGTTAATTTCCTTTTTATAACGTTATATGTATATGTGCCCTGTACATTACGTCACTTGAGTCACGGCTTACGTCAGGAATTTTATTTTACAAATGGTCTAATAAACATTCGCTCATTTAACGACAAGAAACAATAATACTTTAACTCGACTTTAGACAATGACCCTTGTTTTCCCTTGCTCGAGTGATATAATTTTAAGTGTCTCGATGGAACGGTTACCTTATAACGATGGTTCAAACTGACCAATGCTGCTATATCCTTCTCATGCAAATGAATGACCGCGCCTATTTCGGACCTTCAAATTTAAAATACCAGCAGTGCATACTTTTGAATACCTAAGACTCGTAGAAATATTATTTCTAAACAAAGAAATAGAAATGCTTTGGCAATATTTATTGTCTTGGTAAGTACATACCATATGCTGAGACTGGCGCTCAAGGAAAAAAATGTGTCCCACTTACCCCATTGTCCCACTTGCCCCAATTTACCTACATGTTATGAAATTGTTGTTGACGTAGCTGCATTTATTTTTGAGATATTCAAAAATAAAGGGTGGAAGTTTTTAAATCCTTTTAGTATATGTATATACTATCGGTTTTCTTTTAACCATATCAAATCTGATTCTAGCCCCTATGACTGCGCACGCCAGTTAGGAATTTTATTGTTTGGTAATTTGTTTGTGTGTATGTTTCAATTTGTATTTGTTTCTTGTAAATTATTACATGTATGTTATTTGCCCTTAACTCGGTAAACGGGTATACCTGTGCAATAAATAAGATTCTAATTCTAATTCTAATTCTATGGATCATCATACCTTCATTCTTGTATATATTCCTGTTGTACATATTTATATAAATCCTCATACAAGATTTCAAGTTGCTACAATAATAGGAACCCTGAAATCTACCTCGGACAAAAATCTTAACCTGAGTCTAACAGGATTACGTACGTACGGACGGTCAGACGTATGTACGTACGTATGTACGAGATAACATACACACGTACGCACATACGCACAACCGAAACACTATATGCCCCCGACCATGCCGATGGCAGGGGCATAAATGAAAACAGCCACTGTCCTTTTATGATTATTACCCTTTATATATTACATCTTAGCAATATTGCTTTCTATTTCTTTATCAGCTGTGTTCAAAATAAAATGTTCAAAATAAAAGCAGTTTCATTTTTTCCATTACATGTAAAAAGGAAATTACAAATTTTCAAACCATATCTATGTATGTCTGAAGTCAGTTCACACCATTTAACAATCAACAAAAGGCCAATTAACATATTTTCCTACTATATCTAAATTGGCTGCATATATGCAAAATTTTGAACTTACATTAATTCTGAATTATTAATTAAATATATTCCAGCTTGAATTTAAAACTGCAACAATATTCCAGTAATTATACATCGTGTACAGCGTGTTTGAACCGAACTCACTCCTTGCACGCGTTTACTATTGTTATGACTGACCTACTAACCTTCCGTGTTCATGCACGAGCAACTTTCTTTGGCATAAATTAGTGCCCCAGATACAAGACATGTTCATGCTTCGCAAATATTTTATTGTGAGATATGTGTCAGTTAATCCAAGTGATTACCTGTATGGACGGTAATTTAGACAAATTTGATCATCTCTGGAACTCAGGACATACAATAATAAGAATTAGCCCTTTTAACTTCACAAGCTTTTATACTTACCTACCAAAGGCATTTGACGTGACCAGGCTGCTCACTGAAGCGATCTGATTATGTTTAATGCCTGTTTTGCCCTTATATTTTACCTATGAAGCTTAGGGGACCAATAATAATTTTGAGTTGACAAAAGTTAATCGAAAATAATTTCATAGACAACCAAGAAGACGGGCAGCGACGAGTCGACGTTGAGTCAGCGTTGATTCAACGTCATGACGTTGAACCGATGTTGATACAACGCCGATTCCTCGTTGTGTGCCCGATGGGCTATTGATCTAACAGCTGAGTCAAAGCCGTCAACATGAACTATTGCCCGGGTGAGGCGCCTCACTGACACTGACGCGACGTCATGTTAACGTTGTTCTGGCATCGTATGCATGCTGGGCGTATCAGCCATAATATTAGGGTACAATATGATTTCGTGTTATATGAAAATTTGAAAGATGACGGCTCTATATGTTAAACAACCATCTTAAACTAATTCCGTCTGCCTATCTTTCCCCTCCTCTCTTCTCTTTTCTCCAACAGTTGTGCTACGCCATACAGTAATGTTATAGCTATTTTGGGACGTTGTCTCATATATCAATATCATGTACTATAATCTGAGATGAAAATAAAGTTTTTTTGTTGTGGTTGTTTGTTGTTGCATTCCCTACCATTTCTATGTTGGCTGCGTTTTTCTTATATTTTTAATAAGGCTGAATAAAAAGCTGCATTTTATACGGGTCCTGTAATAGTTGCGGGTAATCCAATACCACCGCGCGCAATAACTCCACCTTAGAGAATATACCAAAGAAGACACAAAATACCTTGAGAATCTACCAGAGGGTTACTTTGGCCAAAAGGCTCAACAACAACCGCTATCCGCTATCCCTGGCATAGTCGTACTGTGATGGCACAATCTTCTCAGTAGTAAGGTAGCTCTCTTGTAGTATATAGTCTAAGATAAGATAAGATAAGATAAGATAAGAAATTTTATTTTAAGACGGCATGACATAAGGCAACAAAAACCCTTAAGCATGTTAAGGACTTTTGACCGTCTATAACACAGTAAATCACAGTAGGTATTTAAATTCAAAGATAGAAAGACTGTAACATTAACGTGAAATTAGCAGATTAATATAGCACAATACTACATAGCAGATTATCATATATAATTTGGTTGGTTGATTTGATGCTTAACGTCCACGGTAAACAGCTAAGGTCATGTCGGGACGGTCAGTTAACCTAACCACACTATTCCTGGGCAGGCTTAGACCTCCTAAGCGGTTAACCAGTACTAAGTGCACATACTTTCGCCAGTAACTGACAACTACCCTTCTTGAATCAGCGGAAGGAGAAACGAAAGTATGTGGCCAGACCGGGTTTCGAACCCAGGACCTCTGACTTATGAGTCAGGTGCGCTACCGATTGCGCTACGCGGTCCGGCATTATCATATATAAATCTTAAAAAGTCAAGAGCACTAAAATGTTATAAGCACATATATCATAAGCTAACATTTGACTTTGACTAAGATACTAAAACTATTCAAAATAACTATTGTGCTTGCCAAGGGCCAGATCAAAATTGTGAATGCCAAGACATTGTGCTAGATAGTGGCGCTTCGCGAGTGGCAGCTCAATTACTAAACATCAGGCTCCATCCCACCATCTAGCCTATATGCCAGATTAGACCAGACCTTGTCTCTTGTGAACCTTTACTCATATGTACTTGACATGATGGGGGGGGGGGGGGGGGGGGGGGGGGAGAGATAGCAGATCACAACCACTGCCTCAAGATACAAGAATTTCCATTTAGAGTCGGTTTCAGTATTACAAAAAACATTAACTGCCAGAGTTTTTTTTTCCCGACAAACATATGTAAATAAAACAAACTAATAAAATGATAACATAATGTAGAATAAAAGAAAGTAGCTGTAAGAGAAAAAACATTAGTAATTGATTTTATAACTGAACAAAAAGCTGTATCCTGACGTATTGGGAGCAATTCTCCCAACGTCCTAATACAGTATATTCTATGAATGGAAAGTCTGTGAGTCAAGCGGAACATACAAACACCTTGGTGTGCATAGGGAGGTAGGCAATAGAGTAAACACTGCTGAGAAGATTGCTCTTGGAAGAAGGACAGCTTAATTACTCCCTGATGGGAGCTGGCCTCCATAGTGGAAGTGGTCTAAAGCCAAGTGTCTGCTGGAAGATATGAGCCGCGACACGACAAAACCAACAATGTGATTGTGCACCCAGCGCACCCTCAGATCAGTCTATGCAGTTTGACCAGAGTCTTCGTTAAAAGCTCAAATGGTAGCTAAGTGTCTAAGCTACCTTCGTGCGGCTAGCGAAGAATCTGATCAGACTGGGCGGATGCCCAGGCTGATCTGAGTCTGCGCTGGCCGCACAACCACATTGTTGGTTATGTCGTGTCGCGGCTCATATGGGTTGCCCCTCGTTTTACCTTTGATCTAGAAGCTCTTGATTTGAAACGTTGTGATTTCAACTGCTCGAACAGTTCCAGAGGAAGTCCTTAAGGCAGATGAGGCCCTTCCAGACCAAACGCAAAGTTCTGTTGTCCTTCCACTTCTTGGGGTGTTGCCCATTGAACTAGTGATTCACAAGAATATTCTTAACCTGTTTGGTCGCTGGATTATGAAGGAGGGAATAGAAAGAGAAATCGCCTTTTGCCTGTTAACCACAAAATCTTCAAAAGAACTCAGTTGGTTCAACAAAGTTAAAGAACTCCTGTCCTACTACAACCTGCCTTCAGCATCTCTGTTGATGGAGAAAGCCCTTTCAAAGAGTAATTGAAAGAAGATGTTTAATTTTCCTATCAACTCGGCTTTGGATGTGCAGTGGAGCGAGGAGATTTCTTCAAAGCCTTCTTTGAATATGTTTTATAAAAGGGTTATCCTTTGGAAGCAAGGATCACACCAAAGAACTGAAAACTGTCGAGTGTACAAGTTTTCTGGGCCAGACTACACTGCAAAAATAAACGGTAGATTTTACGGTAAAATAACTGGCAACCAGCTGCCTGTCCTTTTACCGTTATTTTTACGTGCGCCCGTAAAAATGGCAGAAATCATCAAGCAGAGTGGGACAGAATAGAGCAAATGTCGTTTTGGTTAGATAGCCCTTCAACAATACAAAGTTATTTTCGAGTGCGCCAAGTTAACATAAAACTTCCATTTCGTGATTTCCAACAATGTCTTACAGACAAAAGCCCGTAAAAATAACGGGACAAGGACTGGCAGCCGGTTTCCAGTTATTCTACCGTAAAAGCTACAGTTTTTTACAGTGATAGCTAGTTTCGGCCAATTAGGCCTCATCAGTGACCCTCAAATATTTTTAAAAGTTCTACAATGGAATCAACCCAGAAGGTGTCAAGGTTGGAGTGTCACATCATGTCTGGTCAACAGTACGAAACAGCATACATGATAGCCGCCGGGCGCAGCTTAAATGACACGTACACGTTACAGTGTAACCGGGCTGCGTTTAACCAGTTCACCGTAGACCATACCTGTAAGCTTTGTGATACAGACCCGGAGACTAGACAACACTTCCTAGCAGAGTGTCAGTCTCTTCAACATGTTCGACACACTTTCTAGTAGAAAATTCAGCAAGTTTGTGGTCTTATCTCACTCAATACTAGGTCCACGTGTGGTGTGATACAACTTATACTTGACCCGAGTGTATTCACATATAACAAGACTGAATAACATGACCTTTAAGTCCAAACACTGTTTTTAAACTGTTTTATTTTCACGTCTTCTATACTAATACTACATCTTTCATCACGTCTCACTTTTGCACTTTACAGTCTCCTCAAATCTTACTTTTATTCTCGCACTGACAGCGCATCTGCACATACTACCCGAAAGAGGGTGCTGCAGTATAGATAGATAGATAGATAGATAGATTGGGGCGCAGCCCCCAGATGACAGAGCATATTTGCTGATGACTGGCATCTGGATTTCTGATGTCACAAAGGCATACATTAATTTACTGATAGGCATGATTATATAGAATATTTTGTCCTGTCTTACTTGCAAATCCATGATAATGACTTTTTTCTGGATATGGAGCGAGTAATGGGGCGCAGCCAAACCACAGAAGCTGAGACTTTTTTTTAAATGAAGACTAATGGGAAATTTTTGACTCCCCCATATGCCTTACAAAATACATGATCCCCGCCTCAACCTGGTCCAGAGCTTTTTTTTTCATTTTCGACCGCTCCCATCCCCACCCCGCCATGTAGTTCACAAAAAAAAAATCCGACCCGCCCCACCACTCTGAATGCACCTAGCCTACCCCCACTGGATAATAAACGACTTTTTCCTAAAGCTATACAGCGAACTGTGGCGACACTGATTATGTCTGTCATGTGCAGCCTGAATCCCATCCCATCATAAATTGTGTAATTGTTCCCCCGGTCATGCCAAATCCCGCAATGCAAGGTAGTACAAAGTGAGAAGGGCGACACAAAATTGCACAAGGTAGACAGTAGACTGTAGACATAAGGTAAGCAAAATGTATAATAAATATCATTAGCTAGGTGAACACGTCACTATTAAGTGCACGGAAGATACCAGATATAATAAATATATTTAAAAGGCCCATGCAGTTTAAATTTAAAAAGTAACTACACTTCAGGAACTGACTACATCAGATCCCAAACCCTATCCCCAACACCAAAGGGAAAGACTGACAAAGACATCCCAACAAACAATAAATTACAAGTGATAAGCCGAGTCAGCAGCTCTTTCCCAAATAGGTGGCAACTCAGCTATCTTTACCAAACTAAATAATTTAGACCAACAGAAGGGGGTTACAACAGACTAAGCAAATTATACGAAAAACATTTAAAAAAAACAACAACTATTTTTACCTATTTTCAATTTTTATCATAGAAGGGTAAAATGATAACACAATAAACCAAACAGCACCGAACATAAAACAAATGCAACCGCAACGAAAGTACCGCCTTGGGACGGTCAGTAATAACTACTCGGGGTATAAACCGGTTTTACTGGGCCCAAACCTTCACCCTCACCCTCCGCCGCGGTGCACACAATTAGTTGGTAGTTTTTAACTCATTTTTAACTTACACGCTGACACGTTTTATCTCATCATATCAGTGTAGCACAGCTCCAGATAAAGATGGTGGTGGCGGAGGTGCGTATGCTGTAATTGATAATTCTGGGTCCTTTTCCCAGTGAAACACGAGTTATCATTTGAACGCTTAGGCTGGGACAAGTGGCAAAGCTAACATTTTCGCGCTTTCTACTTCATACTTGTTATTTCTTGACACTTCTTGACACACCCGTTTCAGGCTTTTTGTAATGGGCTATCATTAACTAAAACTTCAAATGAACTAGAACTGCCAGAAAATAGGGCTGGGACGGGTAGACCAATTACTCGGGTACAAATTTACTACCTGTTACCCGACTGCTTATTATTATGTAACATATAAACATTTTATTTCAACAGATTTCCAAGCAAATAGAACAAAGTTTAGTGCGACTGTTTTGTATAAAATGAACCTATATTGCAGTTAGATTTCTACATTTTCGTACCTTCCCGTACACAGGTGTGCAATTGACAGATGCCTTACTTATTATTTGATCTAAACGTATATTTTCTAACTGTGGACATGCGCAAAATGCTATGGTAACGGGTACCCGCAGGTAATAGAAACTTTAGACCGCGTACAACATCTCTACCAGTTCCAGCCCTACCAGAGGATATACATGTAAATATACCCATACCCCGCTGCAGCGCTTCTGTTACATTGCCAATACAGTGGTATACCCAGTTCCGAATATTACCCAGTTCCGAGCAATAGCGTCTTTGACAATATACTTCAGAGACAGACATATGTCAGGATCACTGTTGAGGCTTGAATAGCCAAAAATTCGAAGTATGGCCCATGTTCCTTCTTTCAAATGTGTTCTCTGGTCTTGAAGGAACTATTTTAGATTTAAATTTGACCTCACTGCAGCTGGTGTTGTGCTGTGTGGCGGCCGTAAAACGTCTCCTCGTACATCATCCAAAGTGAAGATTATATTTCATTTTGTCCTTTGAGATAAGAGGATATATTCTGAGAAATCAGAAATTTTTTATTGATCTAGACTCATGTTGTTGATCATCGCCTTTAATTCATTTGAACCCCTTTTGATACGTATCAGTTTTTATCGACTGCCTTATCAAAGTTTAGAAATTACAGTATTTTTTAGCCATAGGCTCAGAGTGAGCTATTGTGATCACCCAGTGTCGGTCGTCCATTGTGCGTCGTCAACAATTTGCTTTAAATTTGCTTTAAATGTCATCTTCTCTGAAACCGATAGGCATAGAGCCTTGATATTTGATATGAAGCATTTTCTAGTGGACCTCTACCAAGTTTGTTCAAATGGTGGCCAAAATGGCCCTGGGGCAGGGGGTCTTGGGTTCGAAACTAAAATATACTTAAAAAATTTCATCTCCAGAACTGCTTGGCTCAGGTTCTTGAAATTTGGTATGTAGCATTGCCTAGTGGTCCTCTACCAAGTTTGTTCAAATGGTGGCCCCAGGGTCATAAATGGCCCTGGGGCAGGTGGGGGCCCAGCAGGCACATTACGTCGAAATAACGTCGCATTGACGTCGGTGCGACGTCATTACGTCGCATCGACGTCAGTACGACGTTATTTCAACGTCATGTGCCTGCTGGGGGGGGGGGGGGGGGGGCTTGGGTTGGAAACTAAAATATACTTAAAAATCTTCTTCTTCAGAACCACTTGGCTCAGATGCTTGAAATTTGGTATGTAGTATTGCCTAGTGGTCCTCTACCAAGTTTGTTCAAAAGGTGGCACCAGGGTCAAAAATGGCCACGGGGCAGGGAGTCCCAGGTTTGAACAATAGAAATACATAGAAAATATTCAGAAATCCTCTTCTTCAGAACCACTTGGATCAGAAGCTTGAAATTTGGTATGTAGCATTGCCTAATAATCC